>OU342735.1:410642217-411842217 GCA_910589765.1 Avena atlantica | reverse complement strand
TTTAACCTACTAATTTGATTTTGAAAATATTTAGGTTTCAAATAAAGATTTTATTAATAAAATCAAACCCTATTTGATTTAATAACTAAGGCCATTTTATTTAATTATTAATGGACCCTATAATAAAATGCTATTTTATTTTAAACAAGTATTTCAAGTATTCTTTATTTCCAAATAATACCTACTGATTTGATTTGGAGAAATATTTTGGACTTTAAATGGAGATTTATTAAATAAATCATACCATATTTGATTAAATAACTATGGTCTATTTTATATTAAATAGACCCTAAAAGGAATAAAAATATTATTTATTTTTGGAATGTTGGTTTATGTTGATAAACAGAACCAAGTTCAAAGAATTGAAATGTGGTGTTTGTAGGAATTCATTTGGATTGATTGAATTGTTGTTTGAAATCCAAATCAGTAAATAGAAAATAGAAAAAACAAAGCAGACAGAAAAAAATAAAAGAAAACGACCCAACCCAGGCAGCCCAATAGGCCCAGTACCAGCCCAGTCTTTTTCCTCTCCATGAAACGTTTTCTCACTCGGTATTTAACCCGCAGTGACACTGACTGGTGGACCGCTTGTCCCTTTTGTTTTCTCACTGACACCAGACCCCACCCCTCCTGTTCTTCTTCCTCCCTGCGACTCCTTCCCCTCTAACTCGCGACCGTTTCTGTCGTTAAATTTCTCGCGGTAAATACCCTTTACTGCAGCGATTACTCCTCACCGTGACCACTCAGCGTTAAACGCCAGGCTTTCCTCTCCTTTCTCCCCAGACTCCCTCCTCGACACGCCTCCAGGCCGCCACAATCTCTCCTCGACTTCCTCTGCCTCCGACGAGCCCTCTCGCAAATTCCGGCCAGCACACTCTCCTTTCTGCCTCCCTGAGCACACGAGCACGCTCACCATACACTGGCGCATCCTTCTGTGGCAATCACTCGACCGCGGGCGCCCCAGAGCTTGGGCTTGGACTAGCTCTGACAGCGCCGCCGCCTGTTTTCTTCTCCGGCGAAGCCCGCAGGTAGCATCTGACCACCCCTTCTGTCTCGTTGATGCACACACGATCACTGACCCCGTATGCAACTAACGCAATTGTTATCTTGCTTTTCCGTGGTTTGTGTCGACGCCTCCGACGATAAACAGAGAAGCCCGACGCCGAACGAACTCCGGCGAGCAATTAGTACCGCCCCAGTACACCCCTCGCCTCCTCGAAACCACGTCGAGTTTCACCGCGATCCCGCGATTCTGGTGAGCACCTCCTTATTCTACCTTGCTTCCTATTTCACCGGCTCCGCCGCTGACAGACCCCGCCGCCGCCAACTACCGCCGCCAGCGCCGCTGCTGTTTGGCCCAGCGATAGGAACCGTTAGATGAGCATCTGATGGCTTAGATAGATTCATTAACGCGAAGGGGTATCAAGCAATCTGTGCCGCACGATAGGAGTAGATCCAACGCACCGTAGCGTGATCCGGCTGAAGCGGTATCGGCCAATGAAACAACGACGCGTGGCAGGATCTGTTTTAAAACTGAATTTGAAATCAGATTGAATTGCAAACCTCAAACCCCTGTAACTTTCAAACCACACGTCCAAATTTGACAAATTTTATATCAATGAATTCAGGAGAACAAGACCTAGCCAACCATGGCCTTAGTTTGACAAATAGTATCTGTTAGCTTGTTTGAATTTGCAGAAACATTTGTGTACTTGTTTAGAGTATAAAAATTGTTTAAAATTGTTTTTAGGATTAAATCTTTTGTAAAATGGATTTGTGTGACCTTACTGACCCTAGGAACCAACCCATAGTGTTAAAAATGATTTTTGTGAAATTTAAGTTGAATTATTTAACTTAGCCATTTTCTAGCCAAATAAACTCATTGATTTTATTATGGAAATGTTTATGGGAAGAAAACTTTGAGTAGATGGTTTGGACCAAACCTACTGACCAAAACACCAAGTTTTGCAATAGCAACTCATTTGGTGAACCCTATGGGCTAATGCCTTAAGTAAAAACATTTCTACACCACATAAAATAACACTTTGTTTTGAAAATGGTTTTAAAGTGAAACCTTTTGCAAATGACTTGGCCACTTTAGAGAATGACCATTAGATGTACCCAAATGTCTATGACCCATTAGGAATCACTTTTTCAAACAAAACCAAGCTTGGCATGATTGCATGCATTTCTTTGACTTTGTTATTTATGTGTGTTGTTTTGCTTGATTGGTGGATTGAGTTTGTGCCTTGCTTGATTGATTTGTAGTGACTTGAAGAGCGTGATTGTTGCAAAGATCAAGAAGTGAACCTATACTCTACCAAAAAGGCAAGTGATGCTTCATACTTTCTATCCTATTACTTTCACTATGCATTAGTGATTTTGCTAAGTAAACTTGCATGGATTTTGCTAAGTGTAAACCTTACTCTAGGAAATCCTAGTAGATGAATCCTTAGTAGGATTTTCTAAGTTAAGTTTCCTATTACTACCAAGCTTAGCCTAGCTAATAGAAAACATGGGTGGAATATATATTCACACTATGGAAAAATATTCTAAGTCTGAGGACTTATGTTTTTGTTTAATAAAACAACTAAGTTAAAGAATCCCCTGGGTGGAATGGGCTTGCTTGGTGGAGAATGGTTGAGTGGTTCACAATGCCATGGGCTTGGATTGTGTATCTCACTTGTGGTATGCCACCCAGGAAACAAAGGGATTTGAGATGTCAAATGTTGAGAAGCTTCAAGTGCAACCACTTGGCAATATGGGCTCTGCCATGATCATATAGGTTGCAAGAACTTAGCCATATGGACAGTGGGTGGTAGTGTTTGATAGGTTGGAGCGCGTCCATGTTGGTCTAAGGGAAAGCTTCTGAAAGATCTTGTCTTGGGAAACCAAGTCTTGTGGGTAAAGTGCACCACCTCTGCAGAGTGTAAAACCTAAGTACTTAGCCATGTCCCTGGTAAAGGACAATTTGAGCATCAAGACATGGAAGCAATCAAGAATCTCATCATTCCAATTTCTAAATTAAAATCTTGTGGTTTGAACAAGGGTTGTTTGAATTCTTCAATCATTGATGGAGAGATGGCTTGGTACAAGGATCTTGAAATCTTTGATTGAGAAAAAAAATGATTTTGTCAAGCAAAAACTTAGTATTTTCAAAATGTTAAGGAAAATCTATTTTGAGCAATGCAATCCTCAACTCCACTTAGCCAAATGCATATAGATAATAGATTCCACTATACTACCATAGTATCACTTGCCAATACAATTCAAATGTATTGACCCTTTGTGGCTGTAACTTGTATGTTGCAGGTTTGATTGTTTTTAATGAAGATTGATTGATTAGGATTACAAAGTCTACAACCAACATCTGCCTGTGGCACTTTGAAGATGAAGGACCACTTGACCATAGTTATTCCGCTGCAATGTAATGTAATAGCCTATTGAGCTATGTTTGATGTAATAAACTTATGTTATTCCTGGTTATAAAGTTACATTATGACCTTTGTTTCTTGATATTACATCTTAACTGTGGATGCTAGCTATTGATCCAGGGACTAGCATTGTAAAACACAGAGGGCTCTATCTTATCTAAGATTGGGACCCCTACAGATGGTATCAGAGCATTGTGTTGCCTGTAGGATTTTTAAACCCTAGGATTGGACAAAAGACCCTTAGAAAAATAGGAGTTATACTTGTTCCAAAACTTATTTACAAAAACACTTGTAAACTCTCTCCTCAACCATTTTGGTTTCAACTCTACTTCTCTTCTACTTCAACTTGATGGAAAGCCTACCCCATGACCAAAGACTACACCATGTGCAAAGGACTTCTTCAACTTCTTCAACTCTAATGACTTCAACATCTTCAGCATGTTCATCCAAGGACTTCCAACATGGAAACTACTAAGGACCATAAGTGAGACAAGGAAATCTTACTTAAGATTTAGAGACTAAGGGAATGCAAAATAAGAAGGAGCCATCAACAACTTTGAAGTATTGTGACCAAGAGTTTTTCTCAAAGAAACCAAGATCTCATACAAGAAGAATCAAGAAGGAAGGAAGGATCACAAGTAAACCATATAGATGGACCACCATATTTTAGTTAAGTCAAAACCACCAACTTATGTGGTGTAACAAAAATATTTTGTTGCCTAAGTATGTGCTTGAACCTTGTTTGAGTGAAATATTTGTTTGTGATTGCATGCACATTGATTGTGTAAATTGTGATATGTGTGATTAGAAATAATTCCTTAGAAATATCTTGCCTATTCTAACCTCCCTTCAAACCCAAACAGATGACTACTCCAAAAGACTCCAAGGTTGATGACACCAACACCAACCAAGCTGCCAACATGAAAGAGCTCATAGCAACCCAACACCAGTTAAATCAACTGACAGCTCAGTTCATAGTCAACAATAGTGATAAAGATCCAACACTACAAAAGTTTTTGGAAGAGCAGTCTCAGCTAATGCTCAAGGTGACTAATCAAATGATCAGCATGGAAGAAAACTACCCCAAAGAAGTCTATGATAACAAGGCTGACAAGAATATATTTCTAGATGGAGCCCCAGCTTGCACTATATGTGGAGATAAGGATCATACTTCCAAGGAGCATGAAGGACAATGCCCCAATTGTGAAGAAGATCATCCTGTTGGAGAATGCCCCACCTATCAAGCTACTTGTTACCTTTGTGAAGGAAGTGACCATACTTCTGGTCAATGTCCCATCTATGCCATGGTGGAACAAAGGAAACAAGAAGGATCCAAGTCTACCAAAGGAAAAGGACCACTTCTACCTCCTAACAAGACAACCCAATTCAAAGGACTAAAGAAGTTTAAGAAACAAAAACAAGACATGAGCCTTATACAATGTCGTAGATGTAAGGAAATGGGACACTACTCCAGTGGATGCCCAGAGAACAAGAAAAATAAAGAGATTGACCAAGTGTGGTGCAACAATTGCAAAGAACCAGGCCATTTTGTAGCAACTTGTCCACAAGAACAACGTAAAGAACTAAATGACATTCATTGCTTCAACTGCAAGAACCCAGGACATTATGCAAGCAACTGTCCAGAAAGGATGAAGAACAAGTTGAACAAACCTATGGAGAAACTCAATCTTGGACCATGAGTCAAGCATAGTAACAAAGCAAAAGTTTAACTTAGAGAAATTTCCAGGACCCAAGAAGGCCAATATGTAATTTTTGTTTGAAAAATTTTAAGGGTGGTAGTACCCTAGTTGTTTGAACTTGCTTGAAACCCTAGCCTTCCCAAATCTCGGGACGAGATTTATTTTAAGGGTGGTAGCCTGTCA
The DNA here is from genome assembly GCA_910589765.1 of Avena atlantica. Classification (NCBI taxonomy): domain Eukaryota; kingdom Viridiplantae; phylum Streptophyta; class Magnoliopsida; order Poales; family Poaceae; genus Avena; species Avena atlantica. The sequence continues at coordinate 411,836,900 of OU342735.1, read as the reverse complement.
CATCCCAAGATTTTCCAAATCTTGTAATGTGAAAATAAGTTAATAAAATAAAACTTTGTTTGATTTTCAGAGCCAGAAGAAACTTTTTGAACTCAATTGGAACTTCAAACCAATTTGAATTAAATAAAATCCTAAAGGGATTCATAAAGATAAACATTTAATAAAGGAAAATAAAATGTTTTGGAATTACTACTTTGGATCTTTAATAAAAGATTTTGTTTTCAAATGAAAAGGTGGATTTATAAATAAAGATTATGTTATAAAGCCAAATAAATCCTTAGCCAAACTTTGAGAATTAAAAACATTTTAATTTAAATAAAGTAGCAAAGGTTTAATTAAAAATAATAAAGGATTTCTTAAATAAAATAATTAATATCCAAACTCTTTTGAAATAAAAGGTCTTACCAATTTAATTGAAACATCAAAACTTATTAAATTATTTAAAATAAGTTTTCTAAGTAATTTATATTCACAAATAAAATCTACTAAAATGTTTTGGCTTTATTTTTAGATTCAAAATAAATATCTCAATGAAACAAATCCTATTTGATTAATAAACCTTGGCCCATTTTAAATTAATATTGGACCCTAAAGAAAAATAATATTTTGTTTAAAACAAATTTCCAAATATTATATATTTCCCAAATTTAACCTACTAATTTGATTTTGAAAATATTTAGGTTTCAAATAAAGATTTTATTAATAAAATCAAACCCTATTTGATTTAATAACTAAGGCCATTTTATTTAATTATTAATGGACCCTATAATAAAATGCTATTTTATTTTAAACAAGTATTTCAAGTATTCTTTATTTCCAAATAATACCTACTGATTTGATTTGGAGAAATATTTTGGACTTTAAATGGAGATTTATTAAATAAATCATACCATATTTGATTAAATAACTATGGTCTATTTTATATTAAATAGACCCTAAAAGGAATAAAAATATTATTTATTTTTGGAATGTTGGTTTATGTTGATAAACAGAACCAAGTTCAAAGAATTGAAATGTGGTGTTTGTAGGAATTCATTTGGATTGATTGAATTGTTGTTTGAAATCCAAATCAGTAAATAGAAAATAGAAAAAACAAAGCAGACAGAAAAAAATAAAAGAAAACGACCCAACCCAGGCAGCCCAATAGGCCCAGTACCAGCCCAGTCTTTTTCCTCTCCATGAAACGTTTTCTCACTCGGTATTTAACCCGCAGTGACACTGACTGGTGGACCGCTTGTCCCTTTCGTTTTCTCACTGACACCAGACCCCACCCCTCCTGTTCTTCTTCCTCCCTGCGACTCCTTCTTCCCCTCTACCTCGCGACCGTTTCTGTCGTTAAATTTCTCGCGGTAAATACCCTTTACTGCAGCGATTACTCCTCACCGTGACCACTCAGCGTTAAACGCCAGGCTTTCCTCTCCTTTCTCCCCCAGACGCCATCCTCGACACGCCTCCAGGCCGCCACAATCTCTCCTCGACTTCCTCTGCCTCCGACGAGCCCTCTCGCAAATTCCGGCCAGCACACTCTCCTTTCCGCCTCCCTGAGCACACGAGCACGCTCACCATACACTGGCGCATCCTTCTGTGGCAATCACTCGACCGCGGGCGCCCCAGAGCTTGGGCTTGGACTAGCTCTGACAGCGCCGCCGCCTGTTTTCTTCTCCGGCGAAGCCCGCAGGTAGCATCTGACCACCCCTTCTGTCTCGTTTATGCACACACGATCACTGACCCCGTATGCAACTAACGCAATTGTTATCTTGCTTTTCCGTGGTTTGTGTCGACGCCTCCGACGATAAACAGAGAAGCCCGACGCCGAACGAACTCCGGCGAGCAATTAGTACCGCCCCAGTACACCCCTCGCCTCCTCGAAACCACGTCGAGTTTCACCGCGATCCCGTGATTCTGGTGAGCACCTCCTTATTCTACCTCGCTTCCTATTTCACCGGCTCCGCCGCTGACAGACCCCGCCGCCACCAACTACCGCCGCCAGCGCCGCTGCTGTTTGGCCCAGCGATAGGAACCGTTAGATGAGCATCTGATGGCTTAGATAGATTCATTAACGCGAAGGGGTATCAAGCAATCTGTGCCGCACGATAGGAGTAGATCCAACGCACCGTAGCGTGATCCGGCTGAAGCGGTATCGGCCAATGAAACAACGACGCGTGGCAGGATATGTTTTAAAACTGAATTTGAAATCAGATTGAATTGCAAACTTCAAACCCCTGTAACTTTCAAACCACACGTCCAAATTTGACAAATTTTATATCAATGAATTCAGGAGAACAAGACCTAGCCAACCATGGCCTTAGTTTGACAAATAGTATCTGTTAGCTTGTTTGAATTTGCAGAAACATTTGTGTACTTGTTTAGAGTATAAAAATTGTTTAAAATTATTTTTAGGATTAAATCTTTTGTAAAATGGATTTGTGTGACCTTACTGACCCTAGGAACCAACCCATAGTGTTAAAAATGATTTTTGTGAAATTTAAGTTGAATTATTTAACTTAGCCATTTTCTAGCCAAATAAACTCATTGATTTTATTATGGAAATGTTTATGGGAAGAAAACTTTGAGTAGATGGTTTGGACCAAACCTACTGACCAAAACACCAAGTTTTGCAATAGCAACTCATTTGGTGAACCCTATGGGCTAATGCCTTAAGTAAAAACATTTCTACACCACATAAAATAACACTTTGTTTTGAAAATGGTTTTAAAGTGAAACCTTTTGCAAATGACTTGGCCACTTTAGAGAATGACCATTAGATGTGCCCAAATGTCTATGACCCATTAGGAATCACTTTTTCAAACAAAACCAAGCTTGGCATGCTTGCATGCATTTCTTTGACTTTGTTATTTATGTGTGTTGTTTTGCTTGATTGGTGGATTGAGTTTGTGCCTTGCTTGATTGATTTGTAGTGACTTGAAGAGTGTGATTGTTGCAAAGATCAAGAAGTGAACCTATACTCTACCAAAAAGGCAAGTGATGCTTCATACTTTCTATCCTATTACTTTCACTATGCATTAGTGATTTTGCTAAGTAAACTTGCATGGATTTTGCTAAGTGTAAACCTTACTCTAGGAAATCCTAGTAGATGAATCCTTAGTAGGATTTTCTAAGTTAAGTTTCCTATTACTACCAAGCTTAGCCTAGCTAATAGAAAACATGGGTGGAATATATATTCACACTATGGAAAAATATTCTAAGTCTGAGGACTTATGTTTTTGTTTAATAAAACAACTAAGTTAAAGAATCCCCTGGGTGGAATGGGCTTGCTTGGTGGAGAATGGTTGAGTGGTTCACAATGCCATGGGCTTGGATTGTGTATCTCACTTGTGGTATGCCACCCAGGAAACAAAGGGATTTGAGATGTCAAATGTTGAGAAGCTTCAAGTGCAACCACTTGGCAATATGGGCTCTGCCATGATCATATAGGTTGCAAGAACTTAGCCATATGGATAGTGGGTGGTAGTGTTTGATAGGTTGGAGCGCGTCCATGTTGGTCTAAGGGAAAGCTTCTGAAAGATCTTGTCTTGGGAAACCAAGTCTTGTGGGTAAAGTGCACCACCTCTGCAGAGTGTAAAACCTAAGTACTTAGCCATGTCCCTGGTAAAGGACAATTTGAGCATCAAGACATGGAAGCAATCAAGAATCTCATCATTCCAATTTGTAAATTAAAATCTTGTGGTTTGAACAAGGGTTGTTTGAATTCTTCAATCATTGATGGAGAGATGGCTTGGTACAAGGATCTTGAAATCTTTGATTGAGAAAAAAAATGATTTTGTCAAGCAAAAACTTAGTATTTTCAAAATGTTAAGGAAAATCTATTTTGAGCAATGCAAGCCTCAACTCCACTTAGCCAAATGCATATAGATAATAGATTCCACTATACTACCATAGTATCACTTGCCAATACAATTCAAATGTATTGACCCTTTGTGGCTGTAACTTGTATGTTGCAGGTTTGATTGTTTTTAATGAAGATTGATTGATTAGGATTACAAAGTCTACAACCAACATCTGCCTGTGGCACTTTGAAGATGAAGGACCACTTGACCATAGTTATTCCGCTGCAATGTAATGTAATAGCCTATTGAGCTTTGTTTGATGTAATAAACTTATGTTATTCCTGGTTATAAAGTTATATTATGACCTTTGTTTCTTGATATTACATCTTAACTGTGGATGCTAGCTATTGATCCAGGGACTAGCATTGTAAAACACAGAGGGCTCTATCTTATCTAAGATTGGGACCCCTACAACTATTTCCTCACTTTTACCGATGACTTAAGTAGATATGGGTATATCTATTTAATGAAACATAAATCTGAAACATTTGAAAAGTTCAAGGAATTTCAGAATGAAGTGGAGAACCATCATAACAGAAAGATTAAGTTTCTACGATCCGATCGTGGAGGTGAATATTTGAGTTATGATTTTCTCACGCATCTTAAAGCAAGTGGAATCGTTTCACAACTCACGCCACCCGGAACACCACAGCGCAATGGTGTGTCTGAACGCCGGAATCGAACCCTATTAGATATGGTCCGATCAATGATGTCTCTTACTGATTTGCCGTTATCATTTTGGGGTTATGCATTAGAAACCGCTGCATTCACTTTAAATAGGGCTCCATCTAAATCCGTTGAGACGACACCGTATGAACTGTGGTTTGGTGCTAAACCTAAGTTGTCGTTTCTTAAAGTTTGGGGATGCGAGGCTTACGTCAAGAAGTTGATGCCGGACAAGCTCGAACCCAAAGCGGAGAAATGCGTCTTCATAGGATACCCTAAGGAAACTATTGGGTATACCTTCTATCACAGAACCGAAGGCAAAGTGTTTGTCGCAAAGAACGGTTCCTTTCTTGAGAAGGAGTTTCTCTTGAAAGAAGTGAGTGGGAGGAAAGTAGAGCTTGACAAGGTTATTGAACCTTCTCTTGAATTGGAGAGTAGCGCAGCACCTGAAATTGTTCCAGTGCCGCCTGCACCCACAATAGAGGAAGCTAATGACAAGGATCATGAAGCTTCGGACGATGCTGCTACTAAACGTCGCAGGTCGACAAGGTCGCGTGCCCCTCCTGAGTGGTACGGCAACCCTGTCTTGACTGTCTTGTTAGTAGAAGATAGTGAACCTACGAACTATGAGGAAGCGATGATGAGCCCAGACTCTGAGAAATGGCTAGAAGCCATGAAATCCGAATTGGGATCCATGAGCGAAAACCAAGTATGGACTTTGGTGGACCCTCCTAGCGACCGAAAGGCCGTTTAGTGCAAATGGATATTCAAGAAGAAAACGGACGCGGATGGTAATGTTACCGTCTATAAAGCACGGCTTGTCGCGAAAGGTTTTCGACAAGTTCAAGGTGTTGACTACGATGAGACTTTTTCTCCCGTAGCGATGTTTAAGTCCATTCGGATTTTATTAGCAATTGCTGCGTTTCATGATTATGAAATATGGCAGATGGATGTCAAGACTGCTTTCCTCAATGGCAACATTGATGAAGAGTTGTATATGATGCAACCCAAAGGTTTTGTCGATCCTAAGGATGCTAGTAAAGTATGCAAACTTCAGCGTTCCATTTATGGACTGAAGCAAGCATCTCGGAGTTGGAACCTTCGTTTTGATCAAGTGATCAAGAGCTTTGGATTTGTTCCAAATTGCTACGAAGCTTGTATCTACAAGAAAGTGAGTGGGAGCTCGGTGACGTTTCTGGTACTATATGTGGATGACATATTGATTATCGGAAATGACATCAACATGCTTAACGATGTGAAGAGTTATTTGAACAAGTGTTTTTCCATGAAAGACCTAGGTGAAGCTGCTTATATATTGGGCATCAAGATCTATAGAGATAGACAAAGACGCCTGATAGCTTTAAGCCAGAGTACATACCTAGACAAAGTTCTGAAAAGGTTCAGAATGGATAAGGCAAAGAAAGGTTCAGTGCCTATGTTATCAGGTAAGATATTGAGCAAGGCTCAGTGTCCATCTACGGTAAATGATAGGGCAGCTATGAGCAAAGTGCCTTATGCCTCGGCCATAGGTTCCATCATGTATGCCATGCTGTATACTAGACCGGATGTGTCCAATGCTCTTAGTTTGACGAGCAGATATCAAAGTGATCCAGGAGTGGAACACTGGACAGCCGTGAAGAACATCCTAAAGTACCTAAATAGGACTAAAGAAATGTTCTTAGTCTATGGGGGTGATGAACAGCTTGTCGTAAAAGGTTACGTCGACGCTAGTTTTGACACCGACAAGGATGATTCCAAATCTCAGACAGGATACATTTTTATTTTGAATGGAGGAGCCGTGAGCTGGAGAAGCTGCAAGCAAAGCGTGATCGCGGGATCTACAGTGGAAGCGGAATACATGGCTGCTGCAGAAGCATCAAGTGAAGGAGTTTGGATCAGAAACTTCATCACTGAGCTTGGCGTGGTTCCAAGTGCATTGGAACCACTGGAGATATTGTGTGACAACACTGGCGCCATAGCACTCGCTAAGGAACCAAGATATCATCCACAGACCAAGCATATCAACCGCAAGTTTCATATAATCCGAGATTATATTGCAGATGGAGATCTGAAGATTAGCAAAGTACATACATATCTGAATGTCGCAGATCCATTGACTAAACCTCTTCCACGTGTAAAACATGATCAACACCTCAGTGCCATGGGTGTGAGATTGTTGCCAAATGTAAACTAGATTATTGACTCTAGTGCAAGTGGGAGACTGTTGGAATTATGCCCTAGAGGCAATAATAAAGATGTTATTATTATAATTCATGTTCATGATAAAGTTTATATTCCATGCTAGAATTGTATTAAGCGGAAACTTTAATACTTGTGTGGTTTGTGAACAACACCGTGTCCCTAGTACGCCTCTATGGACTAGCTCATTGATCAATGATGGTTAAGGTTTCCTAACCATAGACATGAGTTGTCAATTGATAATGAGATCATATCATTGGAGAATGATATGATGGACAGACCCAAACTAAGCAAAGCAATTAGATCGTTTCATCGTGTTCATCTTTGCGAAGCTTTTCCTATGTCAAATATTGTATTCCTTAGACCATGAGATAATACAACTCCCTGGTATCGGAAGAAAGCTTTGAGGTCATCAAACGTCATCCTATGAGAGGGTGATCATAAAGGTGTCTCTCAGGTGATCGGAAAGTATCTGTTGGGTTGTATGTATTGAGATGGGATTTGTCCCTCCCAAGTCGGAGAGATATACTTCGGGCCCACTCGGTAATCAATATCAACAACGCTTGCAAGCATGTGGTTAAGGAGTTAATCACAAAGTGATATCGGATTACGGAACGAGTAAAGTACTTGCTGTGAACGAGATTGAACTAGGTATGACGGTACCGACGATCGAATCTCGGGCAAGTAAAATATCACGAGACGAAGGGAATATATATATGGGATTGATTGAATCCTGGCATCGTGGTTCATCCGATATGATCATCGATGAATGTGTGGGAGTCAATATGGGTGCCCAGACCCCGTTGTTGATTATTGATAGAAGATCATGTATGCATATTCTCGAACCCGCAGGGTCACACACTTAATGTGTCTTGACGCTAGGATAGATTGGATAATTGGTTTATGAATTTTTGTTTGGAGTCTCGGATGGGATCCGGGACATCACGAGAGGTTCCGGAATGGTCCGGAGAATAAGATTCATATAAGGCAGTGCAGTTTTTGGAGTTCGGAATTGTTCCGGGTTAATCGGTATTGTACCGGAAGCTTCTAGAACCTTCCGGAAGGGGAACAACGTGGCCCCACCTTCCGGGAGGGGGCATGGGCCTATGAGGGAGTGTCCTGGACGCATTGGGCCAGGGGCACAAGGCCCCATAGGGCCCAGCCGATCCTAGAGAGTTTAAATCGTTTAAACTAGAGATAGGGTTTCTAGAAGAGGGGAGAGTCCATGCCCCCCACTCCTTATCCTTTGGGCTTGGGGGAGGGGCTAGGGCTGCGCCCCCCTCTATATAAAGAGGGTTGGGGGCGCACCAAACCCCTACACCTCTCCTCCAAACCCTAGCCGCCTTGCTAGCTTTCCTCTCTCCCTCCCGACTGTTTGTAGGCGAAGCCCTGCTGCAGAAATTCTCCACCATATACACCACGCCGTCGTGTTGTAGATCCAATCTATCTCTCCACCATACTTGCTGGTCCGAGGAAGGAGGAGACGTCGAGGTGCTGCACGTGTGCATCTCACTGAGGCACCGCCACTTGTGGTGCTAGATCGGATCGGATCGCGAGGAGGAGAAGCGAGTACGACTACATCACCCACGTTCCGACGAACGTTCCGCTGTGCGAATATTCAAGGGTATGAAGATCTAATCCAATCTCTCTCGTTGTTTGCATCTCCTAGATTAGATCTTGGCTTTCCCTCTGTTCGCTCCGTAGAAAATTTTGATTTACTATGCCGCGAAACCCTTCACCCAGCTCTCCCCGCAGAAAACCAGTTGCACTGCGCGGTTTACCCCCTCAGACGCTGACAGGAGGACCCATGTGCTTTACCTTACCTCGCTGACGAACGGGACCCACTGGCCACCTCATCATCATCAACCTTGCGACCGTTCCCCCCACACCTCGCCATTCCTGCCTTGAATCCGCGGCATGAATTCGCGTCAATGCGCGATTAATCCTCGCCAGAGACGACGCATTCTTAAACTCCCACGCCCCCTCTCCATTTTCCCCCAGGCATCACTCCCTCTCTTCCACCAGGCTACCTCAATCGTGATCTCGAACACCCACGGCTCCGACAAACTCAGCGGCCGATTCCGACGATGTCGATCCTCCCCTTGCCTCCCAGTACCCACGAGACTACTCCCCATATTCTTGCACATCTTTCTGTACCACTCACTCGCTCACGCGCGCTTTGAATCGTCGGCAAAGACGACCTCTAAACGCCGCCGTCGAGTGCCACTTCTCTGGCAAAGCCCCTGGTAAAACCCGACCTCCCCTTTCCCTAGCTTTGATGCTCCCGTGTTCAGCATCCTTGCGTGCATCTAACTGCGTCATTCTTTTGCTTTGGCATGGCCTGCAACCTCGCCTCCGACAACGAACAGACGAACCCGACGACGCCACGAACTCCGGCGAGCAATCGCCACTATTCCCGTGTGCCCCTTGATGAATAACCACTACCTTGAGCTTCACTGCAACCACGTGAGCACGGTAAGCATCTCCGTTCCTTCTATTGCTTCCTAGTTCGCCCGTAGCGTCACTGACAGAGCCGCGCCGCCGCGCAGCCGCCGCCAGCGCCGCCCATCTGTGGTCGCCATGTTTAGAACCGTAGGATGCTTATCTGATGGCTAAGATTAGATTTAGACGAAGGGGTATCTTTTGATCAGAACCATACGTTGCCACTTAAGATCTGACGGCTCACGTCGATCGATATGTGCAAACCGGTACCGACCAATAGGAACACACCACGTTGCCTGAGTCTGTCTGTTAAAATCCAGAAAATGATTTTGTTTGTTTAAACTTGCAAAAATCATAACTACTGTTCTACTTTTATATCGTTGGAATCACAAAAAAAAACTTTGCAACCATACCATTAGTTTAATATTTTGCTTCTGTAAAATTGGTTGTTTTTGCAAAAACATATTTAGGCTTATTTTGTGTATATAATTTATTCTAAAAATTATTTTGGGGTAAAAACTTTTGTAAATGTTTTGTTTTGAACCTACTGACCATAAAAACTAACTTGTAGATTTAAAAATATATTTTGTGGTGCAAAGGAATAAATCTTTGAGTAAAAGCATTTTCTAGTTAAATAGAAATGTGGATTATGGTTTAAAAATGCTTTTTGAGTAAAACCTTTTGCAAATGGGTTGATTTATACTCTCTAACCCTAAACACCAAGTTTTAGTATTTAAAAATATATTTGATGAACCCTAGTAAAATTATTACTTTGTTTAAAGGCATTTCTAGCAAATAAAATATTGCTTTGAATTAAAAATGGGAATTTGGATGAAACCTTTTGCAAATGGATTAATATTAAACACTTTGACCATAAACACTAACATTTGTGTTTAAAAATATATTAGCTAACACTACAAAATATTACTTTGATTTAAACCATTTTTAGCAAAACAAAAATGATTTAAATGGCCATTTTCACCAACTTGAATTTAAATAGTTTTACCACTTTTGTAAATGACCAATAGGAGCTTTAAAATGTTTAGAGCCTACTAGAAACCACTTTTCCAAATAAAACAATCTTTTGCATGCTTGCATGCATTGCTTGATCTTATTGTTTTATGTGGTGAATTGTTTGAATGCTAGTTTGAATATGTGCTTGCTTGATTGAATTGTAGTGAAATTTGAAGAGTGTGATATTTGGAAGATCAAGGAGTGAACCAATATTCTCTACTAAAAAGGAAAGTGATACTATCATCCATGTCCTACTATTTTCATTACACTTAGTGATATTTTCGTAGTATGCATGATAGGGCTACTATGTTACTATGCTATGCTATGTCCTATTAGGAATATCCTTATATCTTCCTTAGTGAAAAAATTGTAGTTGTAGTATGCTTAGCCCTGCTATATACTTGGGGTGGAATACCATATCATGATTATATGGAGTGTTGGAAAAATATATGTTTTATATAATAAAAGAAGTACTCAATGAACCACCTGGGTGGAATGTGGTTACTCAATTTTGGACAAGGTGGCAACAAAGGTAACCATGTTTATATGGCTATGTTTTTGTATGTGCACTAGAAGAAAACCACCCAGGGACTTAGAGATTGAACATGTTTCTCGTACAGTGGCTTCCGTGTACAGCCACATGCTAAATGGGCTCTGGCTTAGTCAATTACATAGTGGAAGACCCTTGCATTGGCACCTACTCAGGTTAACTGGATTCGTGTATTAGAAATATATCGTTACATTGGTGCCTGGTAGACAAGATAGCATTGTGTATTGGGAGGACTTCTATGGAAAGAATTTGTCACATTCTCGATCTGTCGGTACTCCATTTGGTGTGTACTCATTCAGCGGCCACTGGTGGCATCAATACGAGATTGTGTCATGAGGGTAAAGTGTACAACTTCTGCAGAAGATCAAATTCTAAGTACTTAGCCGTGTCCCCGATTACAGACAACTCTGAGCAACTAAGGCCTGAAGCTATGGAAGATCTTGACATTCCAATTTCTCAAAGTAAAACTTGATGGTGTCAACAAGGGATTAGAAGGACTTGGATTTTTCCAAGGAGTTCAGAAAGATTGTCAAAAGATCAAAACTATTTTGAAAAGATAGGATAAAACTATATTGCTTTCTGCAAATGAGCCTAAACCCTACTTAGCCAAATATGCATGTATTGATAGGATCCACTTATTTCTACATAGTAGTGAAACTTGCCAATACAATTCAAATGTATTGACCTTTGTGGCTGCAACTTATTATGTTGCAGGTTTGTATGATGTTAGTGAAGTGTGTTGAATAGGATTACAAGTCTACAACCAACATGATTGCCTGTGACACTTTGAAGATGAAGGACTCCATGCTATATAGATATTCTGCTGCATTGTAATGTGATAGCCAAATGAGCTATGTAAGATGTAATGAATTATTTTATTCCTGGTTATAAAGTTGTATTATGAACTTTCTTTCTTGATATTACATCTTAACTATGGATGCTAGCTATTGATCCAGGGACTAGCATTGTAAACACAGGGATCTCTACCTTATTAAAGGTTGGGACCTCTACACTCTGGCAACCCCGCGATTAGTAGCCAAATACACAATGCATTCCCCTAGGCCCATAAATGGTGAAGTATGATGTAGTCGACGTTCACATGACACCACTAGAAGAATATCACCACAACTTAAATACTAAACCATTGAATAATAACTCATCACAGATTCACTACTAACAACATGACTTCTCCCATGTCCTCAAGAACTAAACGAACTACTCACAAGACATCATATGGATCAAGATCAAAGATGATATGGTAATGGATAACAATCTGAACATAAACAATAATCTAATGGTTCCACTCACAAGCATCAACTACAATAGTAATTAACACCGAGAAAGTTTCCCCTAAGAACTAAAGCAATATCCAACACAATTGTTACAGCGGGACGGAGTGGTGGTGATGGTGCTGGTGGAGATGATGGTGTGGATGGTGATGATGATGATACCGATGAAGCCTAGCCTGATGACGGTGTTGATGGCGACGGTCTCCCCTCTCCGAGAAGGAATTTCCCCGGCAGAAATCTGTCTGCCGGAGAGATCTTTCTCTGTCGGTGTTTTCCGCCCCCTAGAGGCGGCGGTAATCTATCTGTGGTCGCTCCCCGAGCCTTAGGGTTTAGAAGGGAAGATATAGGCGAAGGGACGGAGTTGGAGGACGGGCAGGTGGCCTCACCTGCCCTAGGCGCGGGGTCAGGTGGGCCCGCGTCTAGGGGTGTGTGGCCCCCTGTGGCCCATCTCCGTCCCTCCTTCTGGCTTTCTTCGTCTTCTCGTAAAATAATATGTTTCCATATTTTTCTGGTATTTTTCTGATCTTCGCGAAATTGCACCGAAATGACTTCTTTTCCATCATAATCCAGACTCCGGAAGTCCATCCTCCAGGAATCATCCAACATGCATAAACTTATGAAAAAGCCATAAGTAATACCTCATAATAAGACACATATCAATGAATAGAGGTAAATTATTATATAGAAGGGTGATGCAAATTTGGCGTATCAACTCCCCCAAGCTTAGACTTCGCTTGTCCCCAAGCGAAAACTGAGCTCAGTAAACATGTCCATAGGTTTATGGAGTGAAGTGTCGATAAAAGAATACGAACAAGAAGCATCATACTTACCATTGCACAACTCATAGAAGAAAGCAACTCACCATTATATAACTTAGCTTGCAACCAAGTACAACAGTCACAATAGAGATGCATAAACATAAATCATAATTGGAATTGGAAAACTTGTTCTTGGTCAGAGAACACCTGGCAAACAGTTTCATAAAAGCTTTTTGTAGAAGTTTCAAAACAGGAGCACTCTTTGCTCAAAAAGGTTTTTCACAAGTGAAGGCTTTCAAAGTAATACTCGATAGATAAGAGTTTTGTGCAAACAAGGAAGATAAATAACATGATTGAATAAATCACCATATGAATGCTTGAAACACAACAACTCAAATTCTTGCTGGAGATAGAGAGGAAGTAGGTTTACTGACTCAACTGGCAACTAGGAGAAAGGTCCCTTCTTAGAGGATAGCAGGGATTACAAGTCATAAAGAGCTTCCAAAAGATTATGGTACTTACTAGCTTTGAGCCCTCATTGCCCCTATCATAAGCATCTTGAGATGATTAAGGTTAAAGTGAACAAGGATGGAGTATATGCTTGACGAAATATAAGTTGGCAATCTCATGTCCCTTGAATATGAGGGCCACTCCTCATGCATACTCAACTTTGGGTCCAGGTAAGTTCTTGTCATTTTAAGTATTTGCGTATCATTGAGAACCGCCAACGGGGTACCCCTTGCACATGGTGCATGAGCTTTCCCATAACCAAAATGACAAGGAAAGCAAACAATGAGCATCTCAGCAATCTTTTTATTTACCATATGCATAGCTTATTATTGAGGATGCTTCATAGATGACTCACTATGGTGATGCTGCAAGTTTCCACCATGATTAAGCATGGCTTAGGCTAGCGGCCCAGGCGTTTCTCTAACACAGAATACAAACTCCATGGACTTACAAGTTCCCTCTTTATTTCACACCGTTGACATCCATAGACAAAAGAGCACGATATCAACTGTTTACAGAGTACAAGCACAATGTTGAAAATGTTCCCCGTGACAGCACGGTTTTGCTAATTCCAACGTATAGATGCAAGCATATACAGCTTCGAGTTCACAATGGTTCAAGTCTATTAGGGGCAAGTAATAAAGTGTGCCATCAAGTTCGTGAGAGCTTTACTAACTAATTTTCACATAACAAAATACTTTTTAATTCGAAAGGTAGATGAAGCTTGAGAATTTTCTTGGAATAGCAAAAGCTACTAGCTAGATATGGTGGACACAAGTGGCAAAAGGTTTTGGGTTCAAAGGATTTTGGAAACATGAGAAGTATGCCTTCTCAAAACAGGTTTTTGGCTAGCAAGGCTGGGTAGCAAGCAGGAGAGTTGAAAGAAACAAGCAAACATACAAGTAATAAAGCCAAACATGCAATCTTCCTTGAAGACACAAAAGAATCTTAAATAAAGAATACTAAGCTTAGCCAAGAAGAAAGAAAAAACAAATGATACGAAATACCTGTAAGCTTTTTTTCTTTCTTTTTCTCTTTCATAGTAATGCTACAGACCAGAACTCGTTTTGCCAAAACCAATTTAGATCCACTTGATGATCCCAAAGTGGTGCCAATATTGATCAGCAAGATCCATCATATAATATAGATTGCAAACTAAAATAAGAAGAGCAAAAAGTAAAAGATGAGACTTCTCATTAATATTCCAATAAAGGCACTCACACCAAGGGATACAAAGATAATCAACTAAAGGAGAGATACTTCCACATGCAAACCAAACTATAATATAACCTCTCTACCACAGATATGAATCTACTAAAAAGGTAAAAGATAAAAGATAATGGTGGTGATACCGCAGAACTCCCCCAAGCTTGGAACAAGCCAAGGGGATGCCAAACCTAATGACGAATTAATCCTTCGATGGTGGTGGTGTTCTCTTGATTAGCTCCTCAATAAGTTTCCTCAACTCCTCGAACTCAAAAGTAAGAGTACGGATTAGCTCAGAGTTTTGCTCTATATGGTTCATGATCATGTCAGTTTGAGAATCCCAGTTCTTGTTATTCTTTCCCCACTCTTCATCCTTAGCATGATCCTTCTCTGCATTGTTAGAACGAGGAATATCCCAAACCGAGGGCAAATTCCCTTTGGGCACATGTTGATATTGATATTCATGCATAAGTGTATGGATGGGTCTCTTTTTACGTGGAGGAGATGACCATGGATTATAGAAGAGACGTGGAGTTTTCCCTCCTGTGGACATCCGTGCTGTCCTCTTAAGCTGGGTAGGTTGTGCCACCAAACAAATGCTTGCGATGGTAGCGCGGGTGTCCGGTTGCTTGTCCTCATCTATGTCTCCTTCACAACCTACCGGAATCTCCTCTTCCTTGGGGACTTGAGGTTCTTCTTCCTCGGGCTTCTTGCCTTTGTCATTGGCGGAGACCATGGTGCTCTAAACTTGAGAAGATTTCCTGACAGAAATAGATCGAAATGAAAACACGATGCACGAACCTCGGGGGATCCGGGGGTTATAGTTTCAATGCATAAGGAAGGTTTTGACACGGAAACGAGGCGGAGACGGGGTTTGAGGGGGAGACACCCCCCCTCAGGCGCGGCCAGGCTATGCTCGCGTCTAGGGTGGGTTTTTCCACCTCGGGCTCTGTTTCCTCTTCAATTTCGTCTTGTAACTTCCCTTATGTATTAAAAACATCAAAAATATAAAAAGATTGGGGTTTCACGAACCTTCTGTTTTCACCACTTTTACCTATTCAAAGACGAACTCTGTAGATTCCTTCTCTCTTTCTCCTAATAATTTCCTTCATACAAAACTTTTGCACAAACTCAATGACAACATTATTGTAAGCAAAAACAATAAACCTTGGTAAACACTTCAACTGAAAACCCATCAAAACAAAAGCTTTTGTAAGAGGCAAATGCAAATGATGGCAGAAATCTGTCAAAACAGACCAGCAGGTAAATATTGGTTTTTTCGAAGAGCTTTTGTTGCTCAAATAAAAAAGTGCAGGACTGATGAAAGTTGGGTAATAACTTGGAGAACAAGCACAGAAAAATGCAGCTCCATCCTCAGTACTGAGCTTCCTCACGAATTTTTACAATGCAGCACAAAAATCTGCCCAGGAGAGCCACTTTTCACAACTCCTCTACTTCACAAAAGTAGTTGAACTTGACATAAAAAACAAAACAAAAAGGATAAGGAGCGGTTATTACTGAGGTAATAACTTCCAAGACTCGACAAAACTCTTGGGTTATCTCCCAACAACTACTTTTCTTTAATGCCTTTAAGTTAGGCTTGAAACTTCCAAAGATGCTCACATAGGATATATATATATCGGGAGCGAAAGAGAGCATCAATAAGCAAATAACCAACACACTTGAGCCTAACCCACTTCCTATGCATAGGGGTATCATGAGAAAACTAATTGTTGAAACAAAAATCCACCAGCATGGGAAGACAAAACAGATTCAACTTCAAAGCTTTCAACATAAAACGGGGAAACTTAACATCATTGAGATGCATAAAACCATGTTTCCCTCTCTCAAAATAACTTTCAGTGGCATTTGAATAAATTTGACAATATAACTGTCACCGGAAACAACTTTATCATTAGAATAAGCATACTTACAGTCACCAAAAAGAGGTCCAAGGTCATAGACTGGATCAATAGAAGCAAGTTGTTCCATCCTGAAATCTTTATTAGGAAAGCTATTTTCACAAGGAGCTTTAGCAAATTTGGAAAAGTTAAACTCATAAGAATCTCCCTCAAACTTAGTTAAAACTTTTCCTTCTTACAATCAATTATGGCTCCACAAGTGTTCAAGAAAGGTCTACCAGAAATGATAGGACAAGTTTTGCTAGCTACTGAATTAAGCACTTGAAAATCAACAGGATACTTAATCTTACCACAAAGAACCTCCACATCTCTTACAATGCCAATGGGGCAAATGGTCTCCTTATTAGCAAGGTGAATAACCACATCAATGTCCTCAAGCTCACAAGGACCAATCTCATGCATAATTTCCCTGTAAAGCTCATAAGGAATAGCACTAGAACTAGCACCAATATCACATAAACCATAGTTGCAATGATCACCAATCTTAACAGAAAGCACAAGAACACTAGCTTTTCTAGCCTTACTAGGATGAGAGATAATATTAGTAGCATCTTCACAGAAGACAATGTACTCATCCCCTCTATTTCTAGTAACAGTGTCTTTCACAATAGCTACCACAGGTTCAACATTCAATTGCTTACCAGGCTCCACAGTTTTCATTGTACCTTTATTATTTGCACTAATAATCATAGAATACTCCTTTACCTTAGCTGGGAAAGGCATTTTCTCAACATGAGGTTCATGCACAATATGATTAGTAGTATAGACTTCAGTACTTCTGACTAGAACATGACTAACAACATCTTTATACGGAGCATGGTACTTATTCCACTTATTCTTGGGAATTTCTATGTAAGAGGCAAAGGCCTTAAAACATTGGCAATACTTTGGGAATCAAGACCAAACTCATTGCTAATATCACAGAAGTCATCAGTTCCCATAAAGGATTTAATGCATTCACAATCATAATTTATACCTGACTTTCTTCCTTTGTCATCCTCCCAAGCTTCGGTGTTCTCTTGAATACGGTCTAGAAGGTCCCATTTAGATTCTTCCTTCATACGTGTGAATGATCCAGCACAAGAAGCATCTAGTACCTTTATCATGAAGAGAAAGCCTAGCATAAAAGTTATTGAGAATAATATTGTTAGGGAGTTCATGAATATGACATTTAAGCATTAGTAACTTCAATCTCCCCCAAGCTTGAGATGTACTCTCTCCATCAAGAGGCCAAAAGTTATATTTAAGATTTCTATCCTTATGAATTTCAATGGGAGGATAAAATTTAGAGTAAAAGAGAGATGCCATCTCCTCCCATTCCATGGATTGTCCATTCTTCAACAGCTTATACCATTCTTCAGCTCTCTCTTTCAAGGATATGGAGAGTAACTTATTATTCACCTGTTCAGTTGTGATACCCGCACACTTAAACAACCCGCATAATTCATGGATAAAAAGCAAGTGATCACCAGGATGGACAGTTCCATCCCCAAAATAATAATTATCCATAACACGATTAACAATACTTGTAGGTATCTTAAAAGGATCTATCTCAACAGGAGGTGGTTCATCTACTACCCTAGGAGTGGTAGTAGTTTTCCCAAATAGGAAACCAAGTGGGTTATCCATATTGGAAACAAAGTAACAAGCAGTAACAAGAGCAATATTCACAATGAAAGTTTCCCTTACCAGTTCCACTCTTCAATAGCGCTTCACTCCCCGGCAACGGCGCCAAAAAATAGTCTTGATAACCCACAAGTATAGGGGGTGTATCGTAGTACTTTAGATAAATAGGAGTGTCGATCCTAACGAGGAGCAGAAGGTGTTGAACAGTGGTATGGAGCAGGAAATCCCTATGAATACTTAGCAAACGTATTTTTAGTGGTTTTCTGACAAGTCAATAAAACAAAGAGCAAGTAACAGAAGTAACGAGCAAATGGAGAAACTGGCCCAATCCTTTCTTAGCAAAGGACAAGCCGGTGGAAATACTTATAAGGACCAAACGTTCTCGAGGACACATGTGAATTTTGTCAAGTGCTTTCGCTTCAAATAGCCGAGTACTCTTCTTTGGTGTTTGTAAGTGTTGTGTGGGTGAACCTGTGCTAACATACCGCCCTTCCTAGGACTAATACATACTTGTGATTAAACCCCCTGCAAACATCTGTAACTACAGGAAAGTAATTAAGATATAAATCTAACCATAGCCTTAAACTCTAAGATCCTGCGCTCCCTTGTGCAAAGGTGTCCTAACAGGGGTTCAGGTTTCTGTCACTCCGACAACCCTGCGATTAGTAGCCAAATACACAATGCATTCCCCTAGTCCCATAAATGGTGAGGTATCATGTAGTTGACGTTCACATGACACCACCAGAAGAATAGCACCACAACTTAAATACTAAACCATTGAATAATAACTCATCACAGATTCACTACTAACAACATGACTTCTCAGATGTCCTCAAGAACTAAACGGACTACTCACACGACATCATATGGATCAAGATCAAACATGATATGGTAATGGATAACAATCTGAACATAAACAATAATCCAATGGTTCCACTCACAAGCATCAACTACAATAGTAATTAACACCGGGAAAGTTTCCCCTAAGAACTAAAGCAGTATCCAACACAATTGTTACAGCAGGACGGTGTGGTGGTGATGGTGATGGTGGAGATGATGGTGTGGATGGTGATGATGATGATCTCGATGAAGCCTAGCCTGATGATGGTGTTGATGGCGACCGTCTTCCCTCTCCGGGAAGGAATTCCCCCGGCAAAAATCTGTCAGCTAGAGAGATATTTCTCTCTCGGTGTTTTCCGCCCCCTAGAGGCGGCGGAAACCTATCTGTGGTCGCTCCCCGAGCCTTAGGGTTTAGAAGGGAAGATATAGGCGAAGGGACGGAGTCGGAGGCCGGGCAGGTGGCCTCACCTGCCCTAGGCGCGGGGTCAGGTGGGCCCGCGCCTAGGGGGTGTGGCCCCCTGCGGCCCATCTCCGTCCCTCCTTCTGGCTTTCTTCGCCTTCTCGTAAAATAATATGTTTCCATATTTTTCTGGTATATTTCTGATCTTCGCGAAATTGCACCGAAATGACTTCTTTTCCATCAGAATCCAGACTCCGGAAGTCCATCCTCCAGGATTCATCCAACATGCATAAACAGATGAAAAAACCATAAGTAATACCTCATAATAAGACAAATATCAATGAATAGAGGTAAATTAAGATATAGAAGGGTGATGCAAATTGGGCGTATCAGCTATGAAGGCCAAATGATAGTTGGAAATATTACTAGTGTTCTCCCTACCAAGAACACTAGTGGCAATATAGTAATCAAAGTACCTGATAGCTGGGAGTTGAATATTTATTATCATTCCCCTTTGAGCTCTATGATCATCATCATTAGTTATCCCATGGTAGAGCTCCAACAAATCGGCGGGTTGATCTGGGATCTTCTTTGCCGACCCAGCTGTACCAAGTCCCAGGGCCTCACAAAATTTCTTCAATGTCATGGTGTAAGACCTGCCATAAATTTTGAAAGACACATATGGTTTGAACATGCTGTTAGTAAAAGAGAAGATCTCCACAAATGTTTTAGTGAGCGTAGCATATTGCATGCTCTCATCCTGCATATAACTTGTTAGACCAACTGTCTGAACCAAGGTTATAAAATCCTCAAGAAGCCGAGCAGCTCGCAAAAAGGTTGGGCAAGGAAAGGTGGAAGGGTGCGCATCCCCCTCATCTCCCTCGTCGCCAAATCGCGGTGTAATGAGATCCTCATTGTATGAGGGCCTGACTCGGGAGGATGATCTTGAAGGCCTTGCCCTCCTAGGTGCATCACTCTCAAATATTTTACCAAAGGTGTGGTTGTCCATGAACTCTTTATTTCTGAAATTTTTAGACAAACATCAAACCAAGTGATTTCCAAGTTGATAAATGATGAGCAACTACTATAGGAACTTACTAGAGGGCTACACATGCATCAAAATAAAATATCTAAGAATAGAACAAGCATGCAATCTCACACAACCTGACACCTATAGCAGCAAAATACTCAAGATAGAATCTATCAATCACAAATCTAATTGGACAAGTGGAGGAGGCACATACCAAGGAGCAATCCCTCCAAAAATCAACAACAAAGATGGGCTGAGCAAGGACATCGAAATTCGGGAGCAAGAATAGCAAGAACTCGAGTTTGAGAAAGTTTTCCGGTGTTTTTCGGAAGAGAGAAATAAGATGGCTGGGACGAAGCACCTTGGAGGGGCCCAAGTGGGCCACACCCCAGCCAGGCGCCACCTGGGGGCTGGCCGCGCCCACCAGGGGTGTGGGTGCCTGGGGTTGACCCCTGGGTCACTCCAGGTGTCCCTCTGCCCCTTTTTTCGAGGAAAAATTTATTTTGAATTTTCTGGGATTTTTCGGGAATTATTTTTGGCCAATTTTCAGGGTATGAAAATTGATTTTCTCGCAGAAACAGTTTTTTAAGAAGAAGCAAAAGCAAACAAAAACCAAACTATAGAAGTTATAAGACACTCTAAAGGCAAGCAACTAGCAAAACCAAGGCTAGCAAGACAAAAGGCACAGACTAGGAAGGAGAAAAATAAAGGAAAGCAAGTATAACCATAGTGAAAACATTATTTTGTTCATTAAAATCCTTTTGTTAACAAGGTTGATCAAGTCTTGTTACCAAAACAATATTATATGAAACAAAACTTTGCATTCCACAAGGTGATTATGTTACCTCAAAGTTTATAGCAATGGTCCCAATCATAATAGTTTCAAAATTTTCTTGTGGAATGGGACAATATATTTCTCCAACCTTGATGCTGTCAATATTTTCAATGGAATTCACGCAATAGCTCTTAGCAACCTTCTTGGGGAAATAGATAGTATTCTCTTTTTCATTAATATTAAATGTTACTTTTCATTGATTACAATTGATGACATCACCTGCAGTATTAAGAAAAGGTCTCCCAAGAATAATAGACATATTATCATCTTCAGGCATTTCAAGCACAACAAAACCAGTTAAAACCAAGCAATTATGAGCCACTTGAACATGAACATCCTCACATATACCAACAGGAATAGTAGTTGACTTATCAGCCATTTGCAAATATATATTAGTTGGTATCAACTTTTCTAGCAGGAGCCTCTTGTAGAGAGAAAAATGCATAACACTAACTCCAGTTCCCAAATCACATAAAGCAGTTCTAACATAATTTTTCTTAATAGAGCAAGGAATAGTTGGTATACCTGGATCACCAAGTTTCTTTGGAACCTTACCATTGAAGTAATAATTAGAAAGCAAAGTAGAAATCTCCTCATTAGGAATCTTCCTTTTATTAGAGACAATATTCTTCATATACTTTGAATAAGGAGGCAACTTAATAGCATCAGTCAAAGGAATTTGCAAAAATAAAGGCTTCATCCACTCACAAAACTTGTTGTAGTGTTCTTCCTCCTTTAACTTGAGTTTCTTACCTAGAAAAGGCATAGGTTTCTGCACCCAAGGTTCTCTCTCTTTACCATGTTTTTTAGCGATAAAATATTCCTTAGTGTACCTAGTGTTCTTAGTGTGCTTCTCAGGTTCTTCCTCAACTTCCTCCTTATCAGGAGCATCATTTTTATCATTACCACTCTTAGTTTCAGCATCAGAGACAGATATACTATTAGGATCTACAAAAGGTTCAAGTGGTTCCTGATACATCGGAAACGTATCTATAATTTTTGATGCTCCATGATTGTTTAGTATCTACTTTGCTTTGCTTGTCTACACTTTGAGGTGTTTTTTACATGTTTTCTGGTACTAACCTATTAACAAGTTGCCACAGTGCCAGATGCCTGTTTTCTGCTGTTTTTGGTGTCAGAAAAGTTAGTAAAGAATATTCTCGGAATTGGACGGAGGGGAGCGTGAGTAGTTCCAGCTTGGACTATGGGTTCATGTAGTAGCTAGATGGTTGTATCTCCTCCTTTGTGCTTTCATGTATAGATCTTGTGAGCTCCGTTCATGATCAAGATCTAATCTATTTGTAATCATGCATGTTGTGTTTGCGGGGATCCGATGGATATTGAGATTATTATGTTGGTTTGATTAATGGTTTTGTCTTTATGATTATATCATGTCTGTGTTATTTGTGATCTTGCATGCTCTCCGTTGTTAGTAGCTATCTTGGCCAAGTAGTTGCTAGTGACTCCAAGAGGGGGTATTTATGCTCGATAGTGGGTTCATGCCTCTAGTTTCCAAGGGAAGTGACAGAAATCTCTTCGGTTGTAGATGTGCTGTTGATACTAGGGAGAAAACAACGGTCTCTTGTTCATGGAACATGTGGACTGTTTACCTTACACACTTTGCTTAAAGCAGTTGTCTGTTGCTTGCAACTTAATACTGGAGGGGGTTCGGATGATAACCTGAAGGTGGACTTCTAGTCATAGATGCAGTTGGATGGCGGTCTATGTATCTTGTTGTATTGCCCAATTGAATCTCATAGGATCTTTGTGACTAATAATTTTATTGTTATGCCTTGCTCAATTCCTGTCAATTGCCCTGTTGTAATTTATTTACCCTTCATGCCATGTTGTTTATCTAAGGAGAGCACCTCTAGTGAACTATGGACCCCGGTCCAATCTTTACCACTGATACATCTTCCACTGTTAATTGTTTACTTGCTGCAAACCATTACCTTCCACACAGTACGTTTAATCCTTTGTTATAGTAAACCGGTGAGCTTGACAACCTCAGTGATTCGTTGGGGCAAAGTCTTGAGTTTGTGTTGTGCAGGTCTCCCCGTTGCTTGTAACACCTGTGTGACGTTTCCTTCCTCCTTCTGGTTCGATAACCTCAGTCTCTACTGAGGGAAGACTTGCTGCTGTTCTCATCACACCTTGCTCTTGGGGTTTCCAACGAAGTGCTCCACGTCAGCACCATCAACAAGTTTTCTGGCGCCGTTTCTGGGGAGGCTAAGAACGTATTCACTAGGGGATTCCTTCACTTCCTTTATCTCTACTTTGTTTTTAGTTTGGTTTGATTCTTTTGCTTGGTTTTTTGCGTCTTTTAAAAAAACCCAAAAAATTAGTCTAGTTTGGTTTGCTTTCTTTATTCAAAAACACAAAAAAATTAGTTCCTACTCTAGTTGCTGGTCTGTTGTTGCCTTGCTTGGTCATGCTTTCTATCAATGGATGGTTTCTTTGAAACTAGTTCTTATTGGCAAGGTGGGTTCACGGAAGAACAAAAGTATTATTATAAGGAACACCATTTGTCACAAAAAGGGAAACACTTATGGGAACAAATTGACAAGTCAAATACTATTGCTAGAGACGTGTGCTCTACTTATAATGTTACTTATTGCTTTGATAAAGCTTGTTGCTGCAGGAGGTATAAACACCTACCCTTTCAATGTGAGTATAATGATAATGTTACCATATATTCTTATGTTAAAGGAAATTATGATTTTGATGATGTGGAACAGATTGAAGAATTTATTGCCTTCAAGGGTGCATTTGAACTTGCCAGTTTGCTTGAAATTACTGATGATGCACCTTATAAACATGAAGTTTTTGAGATACTTAAGTTTTTCTTTGATAATTACAAGGGAGAAATGGCTATATTCTTGAATATTTTAATAGGTGCTTTCCACATTTGGAAGAGACTAATGCCTTGCAGGAGCCCTTGGAAGAAGAAATTGTTGAAACTGGAAGCTCATTAGATTAAAAAGAGGAGGAGACTGATGAACAAAAGGAGGAAGAATGGATCTACCCATGTCTACCTTCTAATGAGAGTAACTTTTTACCTCTTACATTATTTGATTGTCCCCCATGCTTACCAAAGGATGATGAATTTTATGTTCCTGTGGATCCTTTTGAAATATCTACTTTGGGTAAAACCTGTGAAGGTTTTAATCCACCTATTTTTGAGCTTGATAGAAATTATGTGTTTGTAGCTCATGAAAAGCCTGCTTTATGTGATAGTTATATTGTTGAGTTTATTCATGAGGTTACTGAAAATTATTATGAGAGGAAAATATGGTTGTAGAAGTTTTCATGGTACTGAAACACCTCTCTATGTGCTAAAAGTTTTGAAGTTACCCTTGTTTCATCTTCCTATGCCTATCACTTTGTTCTTTATGAATTTATTTGCATACAAGATTCCTATGCACATGAAGTGGGTTAGACTTAAATGTGTTCTGAATTTGCTTCTTGATACTCTCTTTTAATTCAATTCATATTCTTATGTGAGCATCTTCTCAAGCTATCAAGCCTAACTTAAAGGCGTTAAAGAAAAGTACTTGTTGGGAGATAACCCAAGAGTTTCCTTGAGTCTTGGAAGTTATTACTTCAGTAATAACCTCTCCTTATCCTTTTTGTTTGCTTTTTGTGCCAAGAATGACCTCTAATGAGAGGGAAGTAAGATTTGGGGAGTTGCTGTCCCGAAACAGATTTCTGTCCTCCACCAAAAAAGTTCGTGAGGAGTCTTTGTAACTCGGATTGAGCTCAAAATTTACGAATAAATCCCATAGTATGTTATATAACTTTAGTTAGTTCAACACTTTTTTATTTGAGTAACAGAAGATTTTTTAAAAAATTGGTTTCTACCTGCTGGTCTGTTTTGACAGATTTCTGCCATTATTTGCATTTGCTTCTTATTGATTCCTTTTTGAGCTCTCTTTAGGTGAATTGAGCTTTTTCAAGAAGTTGCTACAATAGCTTGTGTTTTTAGTGAAAAGCCTTGATGTTCCAAAGCTTTGCCAGAGGTCTAATATATTTTGAATAAACTAGTGTTGTTAATGAAGATTGTGTGAAGGAAAAATTTCAGGTGTAAAGAGAGAATGATGCAATGAGATGGAGAATGGACAAAAGCTCAAGCTTGGGGATGCCACCATGGTGTCACCCCAAGAAATATCCAAGAGTTATAAGCGTCAAAGCTTGAGGATGGTCAAGGCATCCCCTTCTTCATCAATAAAAAACTCAGGTCTGTCTAGACACTTCGTTTTTATTGTTTCATGCACAGTTGTGTTGTTCTTGGAGTGTCTTAGTTTTCGTTTGATTTGCTTAGCTTGTTTAGTTTTCTTGAGTAGTTTGGACCCTGGTTCTCGCTGTGTTGTTTTTCAAATAAGGTTGCTTAGTGTTTGGAAAGGAGTAGTAAGTTCTTGCTTGAAGTGCAAGAGGAGCTTGTATTGACCGTGACTTAGACTTTAGCATGACATGCTAGGTGTTTTTTGTCATTATGCTTAGTGATTATTGCTGTATCATGTCTTGTTCCAAACAATTGGGATTGCTTAGTGTGCCTTGAAGAAATTATGCGTTGTTTTAGCATGCAAAAGCATAGTATTGTGGTATTCTCCTTTGATGCTTTGCTTGGGTTGACTTGGCACATGCTCACACCATGTTATGACTCTCACAAGTCACCATTAGCCTCTATGATCATTTAGTCCTTGACTTGTAGTACCACTCTATGCTTTTATTAGTAATGCTTTGTTGCACTGCATGATTATGGCCATTATTGCTCTCTTAGTTGGTTGCTCCCAGCCTTTTGCTAGCCTCCACTTGTATGAGGAAGTTCTGCTCATGCCTCCAACTCCCAAGAAACCAAGTTATTCCAAAGTGTCCACTATAAACTCCTATGCACGGTGTGTTATACCATTCCAAGTATATTCTTGTTTTCTGCTATCTTCCAATTAAAAACTATTTTTTATGTGAAAACTTAGTGATTAAAGCCATCACGAACTTGATGGCACACTTTATATTCTTTGCCCCTAATAAACTTGAACCATTGTGACATCTATGTTGTATATGCTTGCACTTATACATTGGAATTAACAGAACCGTGCTGTCACGGGGAACGTTTTCAACATTGCACTTGTACTTTGTACTCAGTTGATATCATGCTCTTTTCTCTATGGATGTCACCGGTGTGAAATAAAGAGGGAACTTGTAAGTCCATGGAGTTTGTATCCTGTGTTAGAGAAGCGCCTAGGCCGCTAGCCTAAGCCATTCCTAATCATGGTGGAAACTTGCAGCATCACCATAGTGACATCTATGAAGCATTCTTCTTATAAAAAAAGAGGCACATTGAGAAAAGAGGAAAGAGAGAAAAAAACACCATATTCCCATTATACATAAGAAGATTGTTGAGATTCTCATTGTGTGATTTCCTTGTCATTTTGGTTAAGGGAAAGCTCCTGTACCATGTGCAAGGGGTACCCCGTTGGCGGTTCTCAATGATATGCAAATACTTACAATGACAAGAACTTACCTGGGACCAAAGTTGAGTATGCATGAGATGTGGCCCTCGTATTCA
The DNA here is from genome assembly GCA_910589765.1 of Avena atlantica. Classification (NCBI taxonomy): domain Eukaryota; kingdom Viridiplantae; phylum Streptophyta; class Magnoliopsida; order Poales; family Poaceae; genus Avena; species Avena atlantica. The sequence goes on along the minus strand of OU342735.1, from coordinate 411,810,199 downwards.
AGGGACTTGAGATTGCAAAATTATACTTCGTCAAGCATATACTCCATCTTTGTCACTTTAACCTTAATCACTTCTAGATGCTTATGATAGGGGCAATGAGGGCTGGAAGCTAACAAGTACCATAATTTTTCGAAGCTCTTTTTGAAACTTGTAATCCCTGGTTCCTTTACAAAAAGGCTTTTCTTCCACCATTATTGAGTCTCCACCTTCTACCTTTAGGCACCATTAAGAGAGCATAGTTGTCATTCTGTGTGCAGTGTTCCAAAGCTTATTGATTAATGCATATTGTGACATTACTTGTTCTTGTGCTATTTGTTTCTAGTCACCCTTATTAACTTTGAAGGTGTGCTATGCATCTATTTGATACTCCATGAGGGACAAGCTGATTTCCATTATGCTATGTTTTCTGTATGTGAAACAAACAAACGTTTTTCAATGTGTGTTATTAATGATCTTTGTTTGTAGCTTGTTATGTTGCATGCATAGTTACTGTGTCCTATTGTTAGAACTACATCTTTCATGCACATGTTTAGATTTCTTTGATCCCAGCTTTCAATGCTTGCAAATGGTTGGATCTTTATTGTGAGGGTGCATGTCACCTCAAAAATTATTCTTTTATCACTTACCTACTCGAGGACGAGCAGGAGTTAAGCTTGGGGATGTTGATACGTCGGAAACGTATCTATAATTTTTAATGCTCCATGCTTGTTTAGTATCTACTTTGCTTTGCTTGTCTACACTTTGAGGTGCTTTTTACATGTTTTCTGTTACTAACCTATTAACAAGTTGCCACAGTGCCAGATGCCTGTTTTCTGTTGTTTTTGGTTTCAGAAAAGTTAGTAAAGAAATATTCTCGGAATTGGACGGGACAAACGCTAAAGTCAATTACTTTCCGGCGGGAACAAGAAATCCAGAGGGGAGACGGAGGGGCAAGCCAGGGCGCCCAGACCCCCCTAGGCGCGGGTGGGCCCTGCCCCGCGCCTGGGAGGGGTGTAGGGCCCCTGGCCACCGCCTCGTCCTCCCCCTTCGCCTATAAGAAGCCCCCGATGCAAAAACCCTAAGCACCCAATCAAATCTCCACGAAACCGTCTGTAGCCGCCACCACCATCGTCCCTAGATCGGGGGGATCTGAAGTTCTTCCTGGCACCCTCCTAGAGGGGAGATCATCCCGGAGGCCTTCTCTCCGGTACGATGCATGAGTAGTTCTACCTTGGACTATGGGTCCATGTAGTAGCTAGATGGTTGTATCTCCTCCTTTGTGCTTTCATGTATAGATCTTGTGAGCTTCATTCATGATCAAGATCTAATCTATTCGTAATCATGCATGTTGTGTGTCAACACCTGGATTTTTAATCCCAGATGCCTGTTATGCCATACATCGCAATCCCAAGATTACCATTTTTGCGAGACATAACAGAATTGGATACCATAGTACATCATCCATTACAAACGATACATAAGTTCTTACACAAATAGGGATCTCATGATCCAGTTCTTAATACAACTTCAAGCAGCGGAATATGTAATAATAACGGTAGCATAGGCGAAGCTCCATCTTCGGGGTCACAGGCAATGCTGACGATGGGAGATGATCCTAGTTGTCGTAACCTTCCTGGGGTCCATCCTCCAGGTACTCCTCTTCATAGTCTGGCCGTGGGAATAGCCAGGGACAAAGCCATGAGTACTCTGTAAGTACTCGCAAGCTAAAACTAACTGGTAAAGGGGTTTTTGGATAATAGAACTCTAGGCTCTAGGGTTATTTTGCAAAAGCCAGATTTATCTCTACTAAGTTCTAAAGCTAGTCACAATTTTATAACTCCTAAGTGGGATCTTGTAACTCATGTCACAACTCTGTTGTGGTCAAGTCAAAGTCTCAATTCATTTCACAAGTCATTTAGAAAAGTCTGACGAGGGAACAGTATGGCCACTCCAACTGTCCATAACCGCGGACGCGGCTATTTGAATAGTTTGACACTCTGCAGAGATTGTACACTTTCACCACAACATTCGATACATCCGTCAGGAACAAATCCTGAATTCACCATACTCAGTATGCGGATAATCAATCCTAACCTTTCAATTACACGCCCTAGTACAAGAACCTCTCCTGTGAGTTTGGCCTCCCAACCATGACCAACTGTCATCTTGGGTACTGCACAGGTGGACAATCTTCACAAGGTAGCCTCAGCTCAGACCTTGGCCGTGAGGGAACTAATACTAAGGTATATAAGTTTCCAGTCAAGCCCTACCCAATCTTCGGGTATTGTGGTTGTACGATAAAATTGGAATCGTATCGCATCCAGACAACCATCAGTTTTATAAAGGGCTAAGGCTCATGCCTCAACATTTTCATCACCAAAATCATCAAGTGTTCGGAAACACATGTCCAAAACATTTCAATAGAATGATCCATCATTCCAAGGTTTTCATAACCATTTTTCCACCAAGTAAACCCATCTAAAGTTGATCAAGTTTTATGCTTAGCACTAGCATCTACAGGTGGGGGGTAGTACTAATGAGGGGTGGTAAACTAGTGGAGTTTCAACTAAGTACAACCTTATATCTTAGGATGATATCAAGGTTTCTAACTTAGGCCAAATTTTATGCTCTTTATGCAACCTTCAGAATCTTTCTAGTATCTACAAGTCACTTAAGTCAACTCTAAGTTAAAGCTTTGATAAAGAAATAAAGTAAGAAGCTTGCAAATAAAACTAGGATTGGTTTATCAAGTGGGTGTGATCACATATGCTTAAGGCATATAGTAGGCATAGTAACAAGCAAGTATTTGCTTGCACAATATCAGTATAATCTTGCTAAATTGCAAGTGTTAGCTTGCATAGGTCAACTTGATTAGTATGGCTTGCATAGGTATAGTATCAGCTTGCCTTATGCAGAGAAGTGGTTGAAGTTCTCCTCGGCTTCTTCGTAGAATCCTCCTTCCTCCTCGTATCCTTGGTCGGTACTAGCGTCTATGAATAAATATGAGGTACACAATCACCAAACAATACTTAACTACTTGCAATCATCACACACAAGGGTCCTATAGATGATCTAGCATCATCTCTAACATTACAAGGTTAAGGCTTGATTTAATTCCTTTTATTTTTAGAAAAGTAATTTCTACTCATTGAAAAACTACTTAAGATTTAATATTCTCCAAACCAAACATGGGATCATGTTGACACATGTCATCACCACATATTGTAGTCCATGGGAATGTGATTTAAAGTGGTGTCACAATTTAATAAGGTTTTACCCTTTGATTTTAATTAATTAAAATGGCTAGAAATGCCTATGTAGCATTCTTTTATTACTTGAACATTATTTCTGCAAGTAAACCTATATATTTTTATATATTCTGAAAGGTATGGTTAAATGGGATTTTTGAGAGTTGGAATCAACTCAAAAGCTATTATGGTTTAAATTTAAAAAATGTTTGAATGCAGAAAAGCTTCTGCCTTGTTATTTTTACCATGGGTGATCTATAGATCGAAATGACTTGAATCCAACGGGCTTGGATTCAGCATTCCTAGGCCTTTCTAACAAAATTGGTTTCATTCAATTTGGTGCGCTGAATCGATCTGGATTGATTTTTGAAAATGGGTATAGAAGTGTGTTTGAATTAAAATAGAAAAGATTTAATTCAAATCACTGGGCTGCGCGGGAAAAGTTAACGGGCCGGCCTGCTAAGCGCAGTGCTCCCGCGGGCTGCTTAAGTGGGTGTCCCCACTCGTCAGTGACATGGGGCTAGGCGAAGCGGTATGGGGAAACGTGGGTCGTTCGATCTGATTCTAATCCAACGGCTGGGAGTCATCGTCGACGTGAGACAACGTCGGTGAGAACGAAACCTAGTGCGGCCAGTGGGGGTGCTGGGGGCTCACCGGGGTACGAGCAAGGGTCGGCGAGGCGGGCGAACGACAAAGTCGACGACGGCGAACTCAGGGGTGGTCACGGCAGCTCCTGGGGTGGACGAAATCGATGGCTCCCTTCTTCTCCAGAGGCGGCGGGCTCCGGTGAAATTCCGGCGGGGTGGTGCTCGCCTTGCTCTGAGAACGGTGTGGCACGATCAGTGAGGAGAGGGGAGTGAGATGGTGTGAAGAAATCGAGCGGGGGTGGCCTCTATTTATAGTCGAGCGAGGGGACCGTCGGGGCGCACGGTGAGCTCGTCAGGGGCGATGTTACAGGCGGCTATTGGCATGGGCAAGGGTTGGGGACGGTGTGGTGTCTCCTGGCGATGCTCAAAGACATGTTTTCGAGGCATGCGGCGGTGCGGCTTGGTCTGGAACGGGCGATGCTCTGCGCGACAGAGGCGGCGTCTTCGACGGCGAGTGGTGGCTATGCGTCACGGGGCGGCGAACGGGGATGTCTGGCGGTTTCCTGGGTCGGTGGGGATTGTGTATGCACGCAGCGAGGGCGGCGCACGGTTTGTGGGCTTCTGTCGAGGGTGGTGCTCTGGCGCACGCTCGGCATGGTCTCTGGCAGTCTGGGCACGGTTCATGCGCGTGGTCCAAGGCTTGGCAACGCTCGCGGCTGGGACAGGGAGAGGCGGTGGACGGTGGGCTACCTCCCAGACATGCTGGCTAGGCTTGCTGCTGCTCCTAGCTGTTCACCATTGATGGCAATGGAAAGCTCATAGTGGTGCTAGTGCTTGGTTAATCTTGCTAGATGATCTACTGAGCTGGTTGTGAGCTAGAGAGGAAACCAGTTAGGCAAGAATCACTGCTCACAATAGTGTTTGATGTTTGTTTGATTTGTGTCTGCAACCTGTTTGATGAAATGGCCGCATGAAATCAAGTTTTGAATTTTGAAAAGGTTTTTGGTGGGTTTGCTAGATTGGTGCTGGTGAGTCTGCAGATGCTTGGGTTTTGAAAGTTGAGCTTGTTTGAGTGGTTTTTGAAAAAGTGGGATCTTCCCATATGATAAAGATTCAATTTTGAATTGTCATTTAAACTTCTGGATGATCACAAAGTGGGCCTTGATACTTTGTTATGAGTACATTCAAGGGGTGCAAAGATCTAGAAAGGTTTCTGTTAAATTTTGAAAGTTTGAGACAGCCAAAGTAGGCATGAGAGTTAAATTGGTCAAAGTGACCATTCATTTAATATATGTGTTTTGATTTACTTGTCTTTAGGAAAAGTGTGGGAAATGTTTTAGATGATGTTTATTTCACCTAAGAAACATTTTACAAGAAAAGAAACAAACAAACAAGGTGGTTTTAAAATAATTCAAAATCAATGCATACACATATGCATGCATTCATAATTTTATTTAGAAAAGTTTTTGTTAACCCTAAATTTGATGATTAGAGTTTGATGATCCAAGCTTAGTATTTTTGGGATGTTACAAACCTTCCCCCCTTAAACAAAATCTCGTCCCGAGATTTGAAAAAGGACGAAAAGATTACCTAGGATTTGAAGAGATCGGGAAACTCCGTCCTGATGTGATCTTCGCGCTCCCAGGTAGCTTCCTCTTCTGTGTGGTTGCTCCACTGAATCTTGAGAAACTTGATGCTTCGGGTTCGGGTAGTTCGAAAAGCTTCTTCCAAAATGCGGATGGGTACTTCGGGATAGGTCAGGTCATCGTTGATCTCTATGGTCCGGTGGTCGATATTCTTGAACACTTCGGTCTTCTCGGGGACTTCGAGACACTTGCGAAGTAACGAGATATGGAACACATTGTGCACAGCTGACATATCTTCAGGTAGTTCCAATTGGTACGATACTTCTCCTCGACAGTTCAGAATCTGGAAAGGTCCGATATATCTGGGGGCTAACTTTCCTTTGAGTTGGAAACGCTGCATTCCCTTCAATGGCGACACTTTCAAATAAACAAAATTTCCTATGTTGAAGGCGAGGTCTCGACGTCTCTTGTCGGCGTAACTCTTCTGTCGAGATTGGGCGGTCTTGAGGTGCTCACGAATCTTGTGAACCTTCTCTTCTGCTTCTCGTAGGATGTCGGGTCCAAAAATCTGACTCTCTCCTACTTCCGACCAGTTCAAAGGGGTGCGACACTTTCTTCCGTAGATGAATTCAAATGGGGCCATTTGAAAACTGGCTTGGTAACTGTTGTTGTAGGAAAATTCTGCAAACGGCAGACAGTCTTCCCACTTGGATCCATATTCTAACACACAGGCTCTCAGCATATCTTCGAGTATTTGATTTACTCGCTCCGTTTGTCCATCGGTCTGAGGGTGATATGCGGTACTGAAATCTAGGCGGGTTCCTAAACCTTCTTGAACCTTCTTCCAGAATCTCGAGGTAAACTGAGTGCCTCGATCCGATACTATGTTCTTGGGGACTCAATGCAAACTAACGATTCTAGCGATGTACAACTCCGCTAGCTTCAAACTCTGATATGTGGTCTTGATGGGTAAGAAATGGGCGACTTTGGACAATCTGTCCACTATGACCCAGATAGAGTCATTTCCCCTACTAGAAGTAGGCAGTCCAGTGATAAAGTCCATTCCTACAGAATCCCATTTCCATTCCGGAAACTGCAAAGGTTGCAACAATCCAGCGGGTCTTTGATGTCCTGCCTTGACTCGCTGACATATATCACACTTGGCGATATAGCTTCCGATTTCTCTCTTCATCTTATGCCACCAAAATTGCTCTTTTAAATCTTGATACATCTTAGTTCCTCTGGGATGGATAGAATAAAGAGTATCATGATCCTCCTTCATAATAACTTCTTTCAATCCAGAATCTGCTAGTACACAAAGGCGTCCTTTGTACCACAACACTCCTTCTTCATCCTCGGTGAATCCGGGTATTTTGCCTGTACCGATACGACGCTTGATTCTGTCGATACTAGCATTTTCCTTCTGCACCTCCTTAATCTGACTGATCAAAGTGGGCTGGAGTTCTATGCTAGCCAAAAATCCTTCACTTACTAATTCCATTCGAAAATCTTCCATCTCCTTGTGCAAACTTGGATGCTCCTTCAAAATCATGGAGTTCAAGCGGCACGGCAATCTGCTAAGGGCATCGGCTACCACGTTGTCTTTACCAGGGTGATAGTGAATGTCCAGGTCGTAATCCTTGATTAGCTCAATCCATCTTCTCTGCCTCATATTCAGCTCCTTCTGAGTGAATATATACTTTAGGCTCTTGTGATCCGAATAAATCTCACAACAGTTTCCCATCAGGTAATGTCTCCATGTCTTCAGGGCTAGAACTACGGCTGCGAGTTCGAGGTCATGGGTTGGGTAATTTTGCTCATGTTACTTCAATTGTCGAGATAGATAAGATATAACTTTGCCTTCTTGCATTAGCACACGAGACCAATCTTGGATGCGTCACAATACACATCGAAGGGCTTCGGGGGCTGAAATCAATCTCCTCTTGAGTTCTTGAAAACTCGCTTCACATTTGTCGGTCCATTCAAACTTCTTGTCCTTCTTCAGTAATTGGGTCATGGGTCTGGCGATACTAGAGAATCCTTCTACGAATTTGCTGTAATATCCCGCCAATCCGAGAAAATCACGAACTTGGGTTTGAGTGGCTGGGCCTTGCCAATCTTCTACATCTTTCACTTTGGCAGGGTCAACGGCAATTCCTCCGGCTGATACAATGTGACCGAGGAATCCTACCTCCTGTAACCAGAATTCACATTTGCTAAACTTTGCATACAACTGATGCTCTCTAAGGGTTCCAAGAATGGTCCTTAGGTGTAGCTCATGCTCTTCTTATGATTTGGAATAAATCAAAATGTCATTGATGAAAACAACGACAAAATTATCTAGGAAGTCCATAAAAATCTTATTCATGAGGTTCATGAAATAAGCGGGGGCATTGGTTAATCCGAAAGACATGACTGTATAATCGTACAATCCGTATCTGGTGGTAAACGCAGTCTTTGGAATATCCTCTGCACGAATTTTGAGTTGATGATAGCCAGTTCTAAGATCTATCTTAGAAAATACTTTGGCACCGGTCAACTGATCAAACAAATCTTCTATCTTGGGCAAGGGGTACTTGTTTTTGATGGTGACATCATTCAACTTCCGATAATCCGTACACAAACGGTTACCTCCATCCTTCTTGTCCACAAACAAGACAGGTGATCTCCATGGTGACGCACTTGGTTGAATCAATCTGATTTCCAGCATGGAATCCAGTTGCTTCTTCAGTTCTGCTAACTCCGACGGGTTCATACTATATGGTCTCTAAGCTATGGGTCCGGTTCCGGGGATCAGTTCGATGATAAACTCGATATCCCGATCTGGGGGCATACCGGGCAAAAAATCTGGAAATACATCGGGGTATTCACAGACTATTCGGACTTGGTCAATGGTAGGTTGGGCTGTACTCTTGTTGCATTTGAATTGGCGAGGTAAGGTTTCAGATATATGTTCGACTGATATTCCGGCTATACTGGTCATGGTGATGGATTTCTTGGCACAGTCAATCAATCCTTTATGTTTGGACATCCAATCCATTCCTAGTACTACTTCCAAACCTTTAGTTCCGAGTACTATCAGATTAGCATAAAAATCTATGCCATGGATTTGGATAGGGACGGCTTTGCAAATTTGCCTAGCCTTGGTGGTTATGGGCTAGCTGGGCTATCTGTTGCAGAGTGCCTAGGTTGGCTTGACATTCCGCTCTTTCAGCTTCGCGGTCAGAAGTCAACATTTGCAGGATCTGCAACATCGGGTCCGGGGCTGAACCACTTCCTCCACGTGGCATCTGAAGATTTAGATAGATCATGAGAAAAGAGGGAAATTTCTAAGGTTTCGGGGACTTTGAAATTTTTTAAAGGTTTGACTCAGATTTTTCTAGCAACTTGCTTTTTCATTCATTCATTCATAGCACACAATACAACACACATCACAACAAATAAAAACAGATGGTTTTAAGAACCATTCTGAGAAATACGATACAGTGGGACCGAATACTACTCACTACGCTAGTGCTCAAGTTCTACTACTCCTCAGAGTCTGTGGCTTCATCATCTTCATCATCATCGATGAAGGCGAAATCATCCTCATCGGTGAAGAAGTCCATGGCCTGATCCTCCAGAAAATCATCGTCATCGCTGAGATAGGAGTAAGGGTCTCCACGAAGATCCTCTCCTGCATTCTCCCTTTCCTCCAACCGCATGTCTCTCTCGTGGATGGTCTCCTCCAAAGATGAGATGCGGTGGCGAAGACGGGCAATAATGCGCTCCTTCTTGTCGAGCTGACGGCGGCGAGACTTGCGATCCTTGGCTAGCATGGATATGGTTTGATCCTTCGTCTTGATGATGGCGGACTTGTGGTTGGAGTAGTCACGGCAGTTGTTGTAACACCCTCAGAATCGACCCTATGCAAGTTTTAGCGAAACCCGCCAAACCCGCATAGAAACGATTCAAAGGTGCCCACCAGGCACTTTCGTGCGGGTGGAAAACGAAGTAATAACATTACACAATAGTCCTCGATGGGACCCACAGAACAGATATATATAATAGCGACTCAATGAGTCAAGAATACAGATATAATATACAAAGATCCAAATCACCTTGAAAATGATAGAGCGTCCGACTACGGACAAGATGCAAATGGGGCTAAGAGCCCTGAAGAATAACCAATGGCGTCCATAACCCTGCCCAGGCCAAGCCGGAAGGGTAACCCTGCTAACGACGTCGATCTCAAAACCTGCTTAAACAAAAGGGGTGCCGACAAAGGGCAAAGGAAAAAGAGGAGCGTCAGTACTGAGGCCAGTACACGGCGAGGCTAGAATTCGGCGGTCCTCGCCTACATAGGTATGGTGGACTGAAGCGGCAGCGGCAGCATACACTAAACAACCTATAGAGACTCGATACAACTGGCGGCTATCAGAGAGGGGGGGGTAAGAAAGACCTATTCGGACCCAACCTGATGCTACCATCAAACAAACCCATCCTGGTGTTTCCCCCTCGAGACCAAACGAGGAAGTCAACCGAGGAACTCACACAGTTGGCAGTTTTATTTATTCGGTTATCGTTGCAACAATTACTAGTCAGGTATAGATAATCATCCTGATAAAATAAGCAGTGGGCCGTTTTAGTTAACCATTCCGTTGTAGTTGCAACACTTACTAGTCAGATACAAATAGCATGAGATAACCCAAAACCCAGCAGTTGTTGGTATTTTTATTTAGCCATTCCGTTGTAGTTGCAATACTTACTAGTCAGATACAATTGTCGCAAGCGACAAACCAAACAAGCATTTGTTGGCAGTTTTATTTAGCCATTCCGTTGTAGTTGAAGCTGATTACTAATCATATCAGATACAAGTCAATTTATAACAGTAAACTTTAGTTATAGTTGTCTATGATCGAGATACTGTGCTCCAAGTCGTCCATAACCGCGAACACGGCTTTCAGAAAGTTTTAACCCGGCCGGGGTGCACAAATAGCAACACACACAGGATCGACCTCGAAAAAACCAAATCAAAACCCAACGAGGCTTTCACGACAGAGCAATCACAAGATTCAGAAATATTTCAGGGGGCCACCCCTTAAAGTAGACCCGCAACAAAGTTAGCTGACTTCGAGACAGACTTAAGGTTTGTGGGGCCGGCTGTAAACGACTGGGAACCCGAAAGTGTGACTGGGCTTGTCGATACCGCGAAAATGGGTCACAATTCCTAAACAGTACAGTGTGCTCCTCGCACAATCGTAAATACAGTAATAAAGCATGGCATAAGTACAGGATAGTAAACAAAACCTCAAACTAGTTTGTGGCCCCAAGAAATAAGACGGAATCAAGCTCTGGCTAAGGGGGGTCCCATAATTCCCCGTATGTGGATAGCGCGATAAATCAAGGAACAGGTATCAAGTACTCGGGGTCCTACGGGACACAAGTGGGCGGTCGGAAACCAAATATTTTCTATCACCCACCGATGCCTCTGCTTACTTACTTCAATTTTAGTTGTTAAACAGGAATTAAAGTGAACGATAAATAAACCGAGATCATCTCCAACATCAAACATGTGGCAAGACTCCAACAACTTTGGTACATGGCTACACGCAATAGCACTTGAGCAAGCGACTACGACGCGCAAGTCCAACTATCTACCAAACAACAGGTAATAGGATGTGTCCAAGGCAATATATGGCTGCAAGGAATATCACGGGTTCGGAAACTAGAGCATCGCAACACAGATAGCAATAGATCAACAAGAGGGAATAAATGTTGGGCCACGCAGAGATAAAACAAAACTTTTTCCTCTAACGTGGTGATCCCAAGATCTAGCTGAGGTAGAAAGCCACGAGGTTTACCACTAGACGCGCGGTTGCGGATTACTGATGAAGCGCGTCAGTTGATGCAGTGCAGTCCTCACGATCCGATCGTCCTGGTGCTGATCGTACAGCACCTCTGCTGGTATCCACACGTACAAGGAGGAGCACCGGCGGCGAACTGCTAGGTTCGTTACGGCGGCTGGACTGCTGTGGACTGCTGTGGAGCTAGGGTTTCCAACACATGGAATGACCTAACCGAACAACGATTAACCTTTCTGGGTTACTGTGCTCCACAATATATAGGGAGTGAACGTGGGCTCCGCTCGCGCGACCCATTCACTAAAGCCCATATAACATTAGTCACCGTGAGTCAAACTCACTAACTCAGTCCTAATCTGGTTTAGGTCCAACCCAACCAGATTATATGATTCGGATCCAATCCGAACCTGCTCCCGCTCTTAAGTGTGTGACCCCGCAGGCTCATGGCTACTTGGACACGATTAGAGTCCAACTCACAATCGATCAATCGGCATCGGCTCCTAGCAGAACATGCCGATTCCCAAGTACCAAAGAGTCATGACGACTTGCCTTTTCAATGCGACTTACGTCTGAGTCCCTTTTGCCTCACGATATACCTTGTCAGACTATAGGCGAAAATATGTCATCCCTTAAATAGTCCGACTCTCTTCTCGATCCGAGATAAGTGATTTACCCGACTAACTCTTAGCCGATCGCCTCGGTTAACACTTAACCGAGTCGTGCATGGCCATGCTTTCCGAATCATATCTCACGAGAGGGCCCAGAGAATATCTCTCCGAGTGGAGGGGCAAAATCCCATCTTGGTTATTCACATCACGCAGCTTGATTCTCAGTCGACCCGAACCCTGCCTTTATAACTGCCCAGTTACGGATCAGCGTTTGACAGAACCTAAGTCGGTGATCCTCAACTCGGACTATGCAACAACCTCAGGTCTAAGGATTACATTGATTGAGATATACAAATGACAGCTTAGTTCGTTGTACCTCAATATGGGTCAATCCGACTCGCTAAACTCTTTAGCCTAGTCTGTGTAAGTTGGAATAGCATCTCCATGCCCATGACAAGTGGAACCGAGTCATCAAGCCAACTTTCACATTGGTCTAAGTTGTGTGTCCAGCACAACCTCAATGACCAAGGATATTTAGTACAAACAACATGAATGCATAGTTCCACAACTGAATCACATATTCAATGATACACATCAGATGTTTATACAAGGACTACTTAATAACTTTATGAATACAATGGGAAATATCATCATACATGATTGCCTCTAGGGCATATTCCCAACAGTCTCCCACTTGCACTAGAGTCAATCTTCCGACATCACATGTCTAAGCATCTAATGCCCATGGCTCTTAAGTGCGCCTCATGCTTCGGCTGGGGTAATGGCTTTGTCAACGGATCCGCAATATTTGCATCCGTGTGTACCTTGCATAACTTGATATCACCCTGATCCACGAACTGGCGAATCAGGTGGTACCGCATGAGTATGTGCTTGTTCTTCTGGTGTTGTCTAGGTTCCTTGGCTTGTGCAATAGCACCATTGTTGTCACAATATACGTCCAACGGATTGGACGAGCCCTGAACCACACCAAGATCCATGAGGAAATTCCTCATCCAAACAGCTTCCTTTGCTGCCTCCGAGGCGGCAATATACTCAGCCTCTGTTGTAGACGCAGACACAGTCTCTTGCTTGGAACTTTTCCAGCTCACAGCACCTCCGTTTATAATAAACACGTATCCGGATTGCGAACGAGAATCATCAGAGTCGGTGAGATAACTCGCATCCGTGTAACCCTTTACACTAAGTTCATCTTCACCACCATAAACCAAGAACATATCCTTAGTCCTTCTCAAGTACTTTAGGATATTTTTAGCCGATGTCCAGTGGATCTCTCCAGGATCAGCCTGGTATCTGCTCACAACACTTAGAGCATAGGAAACATCCGGCCTAGTACAAATCATGGCGTACATGATGGATCCGACTGCAGAAGCATATGGAATCGCACTCATCCGACTTCGCTCATCAGTTGTCGAAGGACACTGAGTCTTGCTAAGTTTTACACCATGGGACATCGGTAAGAACCCCTTCTTAGACGATTCCATGTTGAACCTTTTCAACACTTTGTCCAAATAAGTACTCTGACTCAATCCAATGAGCCTCCTTGATCTATCTCTATAGATCCGGATTCCAAGGATGTATGTTGCCTCACCCAAGTCTTTCATTGAGAAACTCCTTTCCAATGATTCCTTGGTTTCTTGCAACATCTGGACATCATTTCCAATCAGTAATATGTCATCCACATATAAGATTAGAAAATTTACTTTGTTCCCACTAAACTTCTTGTACAAACAAGAATCATGATCACTCTTGATGAAGCCAAACGATTTGACTACCTCATCAAAGCGAATATTCCAACTCCGAGATGCTTGCTTCAACCCATAAATGGATTTCAGAAGTTTGCATACCTTGTCAGCATTAGCTGGATCGACAAAACCCTCGGGCTGTATCATATACACGTCCTCGGTTAAATTTCCGTTAAGGAAAGCCGTTTTGACATCCATCTGCCATATCTCATAGTCGAAATAGGCCGCTATAGCTAACATGATCCGAACTGATTTAAGCATCGCTACGGGCGAGAAGGTCTCGTCGTAATCAACTCCTTGAACTTGTCGGAACCCCTTCGCGACAAGGCGTGCTTTATAGATTGAAACATTTCCATCCATATCAGTTTTCTTCTTAAAGACCCATTTGCACTCGACGGGTCTTGTACCGTCTGGCAGATCAACCAAGTTCCAAACTTGATTTTCATCCATGGACTTTATCTCGGATCTCATGGCTCCAAGCCATGACTCGGAATCAGATCCCACCATCGCTTCCGAATAATTTGCCGGCTCATCACTGTCTAACAGTAACACATCACGAACACTTCGTAATCTTGCCGATCTTCGTAGTACAGGTGCTGCTATCGGCTCAGCTGCCACGATCGGCTCAACCTCCAAGGTTTTTGCCGATTCGCTATTAGCCGATTCGCTATTAGCCGATTCCTCTCGAATTTCTTCGAGTTGCACCGTGCTCCCACTTACTCCCCGACTGAGAAACTCTTTCTCAAGGAAGACACCGTTCTGAGCGACAAACACTTTGCCCTCTTCTCGGTTGTAGAAGTAGTAACCCAAGGTTTCCCTCGGATACCCCACGAAAATACATTTATCCGACTTGGCCGTAAGCTTGTCCGACTGAAGTCGCTTGACAAAAGCTTCACAACCCCAAATCTTAAGAAAAGACAAACTCGGCTTTTTGCCTGTCCACATCTCATGCGGTGTCTTCTCTACCGATTTTGATGGTACTTTGTTTAGTGTGAACGCCGCTGTTTCTAGACAATAACCCCAAAATGATAAAGGCAGATCTGTCCGACTCATCATTGATCGTACCATGTCCAACAAGGTCCGATTCCGCCTTTCCGAAACACCATTCCTTTCTGGCGTTCCTGGCGGAGTAAGTTGAGGAACTATTCCACAACTTTTCAGATGGTCATCAAACTCATGGCTCATGTACTCGCCTCCTCGGTCCGACCGAAGAAACTTTATTTTCTTGCCGAGTTGATTCTGTGCTTCATTCTGGAATTCTTTGAACTTTTCAAAGGCTTCCGACTTATGTTTCATTAAGTAGATATATCCATACCTACTCAAATCATCAGTGAAGGTAATGAAGTACTCATAACCACCCCTGGCTGTCGTGCTCATTGGTCCACATACATCACTATGTACTAGTCCCAACAAGTCGGACGCCCTTTCGCAACTCTTTGCAAAAGGTGTCTTGGTCATTTTGCCGAGTAGGCAAGATTCGCATGTCTCGAACGACTCCAAGTCGAACGAAGTTAGGAGTCCATCATCATGGAGCTTCTTCATGCGTTTCCAACTTATATGACCAAGCCGACAGTGCCAAAAGTAAGTCATATTCAGATCATTTGGTTTCAACCTTTTAACATTTATGTTATAAACCGACTCACCATCAAGATTCAAAATAAATAACCCGTCCTGGACGGGTGCAAAGCCGTGAAACATATCATTCAAATACAAAGAACAACCATTATTCTTGATATTCGACTCATAGCCTTGCCTCATCAAACATGAAGCAGAAATAATGTTTCGACTGAGCACTGGAACATAATAACAATTATTTAGTTCCATAATGAATCCGGAAGGTAAATGAAGTTGCATCGTGCCGACTTCCAACGCAGCAACTCTTGCTTTGTTGCCGACTCGAATATCAACCTCGCCTCTTGCTACGCTCCTAGTTCTTACCAGTCCCTGCAACGAGTTGCAGATGTGAATAACTGATCCGGTATCATATACCCAAGAACTATTAGGTGCATCAGCAAGATATATGTCTATAACATTGCAAACAAGTGTACCTGAGTCGGAAGTCATACCTCCACTCTTGGCTTTGTCGGCCAAGTACTTGCTGCAGTTCCTCTTCCAGTGGCCATCCGCCTTGCAGTAGAAGCAAGTGGATCCGGCTGAAGGAGATGGCTTAGTCCCTGAGGAAGCGCTTGGGACAGGGTCCTGAGCCTGCTTTCCTCCTGTCTTAGCCTTCTTCTTAGTCCAAGAACTCTTCTTGAACTTAGCCTTATTCTGCACCATCAACACTTGACTGGTGCCCTTCTTGAGATCCGCCTCTGCCTGCTTGAGCATCCCATGCAATTCAGTGAGCTTCTTATCCATACCATGCATGTGGTAGTTCGAAATGAACTGCCCATATGCACTAGGAAGAGAGTTCAGAATTATATCCGTAGCGAACTCTTCGCTTATGGGGTAGCCAAGCCTTTCCAGAGACTGCACGTAACCAACCATTTTGATCACATGCGGACTCAGTGGATCACCATCCTTAAGCTTGCAACTCAGCAAAGCCTGAGAGACTTGATACCTCTCAGTCTTCGCCTGAGCCTGGAACATACTTTTGAGGCTTTCGATCATATCGTAGGCCTCAACATGCTCGAACTGCTTTTGCAAGTCCGGTTCCATGTGAGCAAGCATAAGACAGCTGATATCCGTGGACTCATCCTTAGCCCGACGGTAGGCATTGGTGGCTGCGACAGTCGCATTCTCATTCAGCTCATCTGGAAGTGGGTTGTCTAGGACATGGTCCTTCTTTTCTTGTTTGAGAACAATTCTCAGATTTCGATACCAGTTGGTAAAATTAGTGTCGTTCAGTTTATCTTTCTCAAGAATGGTTCTCAACGCAAAACCGGATATCTGAGAGTGACTGCTACTTGGTGCCATGATCTACAACAGAAAATATGCAAAACACTTAAGACATGTATTCATAAAAGAGCAAGCATATTAAACATTTTAATATTTTATGCTCCCACTAGAACCAACACCCCTCCGATGGTTACTTAGTGATTCAGGATCCTAAATAAGCAAGTCGGCTAGTGAGCTTTAGCATCACCGCTAGCCGCCAAGTGATCTAGGTAGACAACTCCTTGTCAATCGCATCTCATGCGACTCCTGTTGGACGGGTGGCATCACATGCCCCGGCTCCCATCCGACTTTTCCCCGAGTCCCACAACCGTTGTGATAGACCCGTCTAGCTTACCGAGTGTTTCTGCAGTAAGAGTCCGACTCGAACACACCTAGTCGGAAAGAATTGGCAGCACCTCAATTTTATGAGCCCACTACCAAAAATGTCCAACTTGTGATGGTGCAAACACTGGCGGGAAAACCGACTAGACCTTCTTTGAGGGATTAAATTTTACCGACTATCTAATAGAGGTAAAACCGAGACATAACAATAACACAAAATAAAGCAATTATAATGTGAAATGGTATGGCTCTCTTCATGGCGATCTCCATCTCCACAAAGCCTGTAATCCGACTCGTGCCAACTCTTGTCACTTGCCGTCTTACTCCATGTCGCCGACATGTATAACGCCTTGCATGCCTTCCGGGTTCTCAAACAGCTACACTAGCTTAGTAAAGTAAATTACATAGAGAATCTGACACGCAGGTCGCTATACAATAAAGTGACAGCACCTAGGCTCCAGCCGGCTGACAAAAACCGTGATTCGCAGATCACGTATGGATTACACACATACATCACATGCACATGAACCATACCATTCACAACTTCCTGCAAAAACAAGTTATGCATAGATACAATATCTACCGGCGTTGTGAAACTCGCAACGACATCTAAGGCGCTACGACAGGGCGAAGCCGGCGGTCCCGCTAGCCGGATAGCGGGCGGGGATCGAAGGGGCAGCGCCCCTCGCGGGTGCGGGCAGCGCCCGACGATTTTTCCGAAAACGTAGATCTCATCTACGATCCGAACATGGATTCCGACCATCGTTCCGATTCGATCAAACTTTTTGATCTTCGATCACCGATTCTGGATTTACGTGTCACAGTCTACCCCGATGGCGGAAGCCGACCGGTAGGGGTATGTCGTTCCACGACCTCAGCAGTATGATCACGGAAATCAGATCTACCATTCCCCGAGTACAGTTGATCCAATCAACTTCATAAAAAACCGATCTATCTCATAGATCGACCACCAAAACAGCACATAGATCTCATCTATAGCCTACCGCATATCTCATATGCGAGATCTCGAGCCTAAAACCAGAAGCTATCGCTCTGATACCACTGTTGGGCCACGCAGAGATAAAACAAAACTTTTTCCTCTAACGTGGTGATCCCAAGATCTAGCTGAGGTAGAAAGCCACGAGGTTTACCACTAGACGCGCGGTTGCGGATTACTGATGAAGCGCGTCAGTTGATGCAGTGCAGTCCTCACGATCCGATCGTCCTGGTGCTGATCGTACAGCACCTCTGCTGGTATCCACACATACAAGGAGGAGCACCGGCGGCGAACTGCTAGGTTCGTTACGGCGGCTGGACTGCTGTGGACTGCTGTGGAGCTAGGGTTTCCAACACATGGAATGACCTAACCGAACAACGATTAACCTTTCTGGGTTACTGTGCTCCACAATATATAGGGAGTGAACGTGGGCTCTGCTCGCGCGACCCATTCACTAAAGCCCATATAACATTAGTCACCGTGAGTCAAACTCACTAACTCAGTCCTAATCTGGTTTAGGTCCAACCCAACCAGATTATATGATTCGGATCCAATCCGAACCTGCTCCCGCTCTTAAGTGTGTGACCCCGCAGGCTCATGGCTACTTGGACACGATTAGAGTCCAACTCACAATCGATCAATCGGCATCGGCTCCTAGCAGAACATGCCGATTCCCAAGTACCAAAGAATCATGACGACTTGCCTTTTCAATGCGACTTACGTCTGAGTCCCTTTTGCCTCACGATATACCTTGTCAGACTATAGGCGAAAATATGTCATCCCTTAAATAGTCCGACTCTCTTCTCGATCCGAGATAAGTGATTTACCCGACTAACTCTTAGCCGATCGCCTCGATTAACACTTAACCGAGTCGTGCATGGCCATGCTTTCCGAATCATATCTCACGAGAGGGCCCAGAGAATATCTCTCCGAGTGGAGGGGCAAAATCCCATCTTGGTTATTCACATCACGCAGCTTGATTCTCAGTCGACCCGAACCCTGCCTTTATAACTGCCCAGTTACGGATCAGCGTTTGACAGAACCTAAGTCGGTGATCCTCAACTCGGACTATGCAACAACCTCAGGTCTAAGGATTACATTGATTGAGATATACAAATGACAGCTTAGTTCGTTGTACCTCAATATGGGTCAATCCGACTCGCTAAACTCTTTAGCCTAGTCTGTGTAAGTTGGAATAGCATCTCCATGCCCATGACAAGTGGAACCGAGTCATCAAGCCAACTTTCACATTGGTCTAAGTTGTGTGTCCAGCACAACCTCAATGACCAAGCATATTTAGTACAAACAACATGAATGCATAGTTCCACAACTGAATCACATATTCAATGATACACATCAGATGTTTATACAAGGACTACTTAATAACTTTATGAATACAATGGGAAATATCATCATACATGATTGCCTCTAGGGCATATTCCCAACAATAAATACTATAAAAGTAAGATAGGTAGAAAGGGGGAGATGCTCGCCTGAAAACATTGCCGAAGGTTCAACCGAAGATCGGGTCGACACTCGCATCAACTCAACGGCCTTATCCGCGAAGAAGCAAATCACTAGAATAAACACCGGATGCAAGATTTAATACAACGGCAGAAGATCGGCATGATGCATGAATGATGTATGACATGGCAAAGGTGCGATGCAATTAGGTCATATTAAGCGGAACCCGGGGGTCCCGACAATTAGTTAGGTGGTTCATGTTATTTAGATACCCCGCAATTTAAATGTTGTTTTATCAAGGCAAGATATGGTACCGGTTCGATGCACAAGTTTAAATGAGGCCGATATGAGACTAGATTTGCCCGCATATGGGCCCCATATTTAATTATTAGGTGAATCGGCATAAGGCCCCCAAACCAATGATATGCATGCGAGTATGGCAATTTAATATGCGACAAGTTTATTATATTATGAAATAGGGTTTCGGGAAGGGGTTCACACATTAGGGGTCTCGACGAACTTGGGGTTCCGGGGGTTCGGGGTCGGTCTCATGGTCCAGGGTTCGACGGGATCGCCCTCGGCAGGTTCGGGGAGGAGGGACTTGGCGTTCTAGAGGAAGTACTTGTCGTTTCCGTGTCGGCGAACTTGGCGTTCCGGGGGAGTTCCCGGTGTTCCGAGGAGAAGATCTTGGCGTCCGAGGGTTTCTCCGCGTCCATGGTGCGTCCGTGATGTAGATCTTGTCGGCTCCCTGTCGGAGGCCTTCGGGGACGGGGTCTCGGCGAACTTTTGCGTGTCGAGGTTCGGTTTTCCAGATCCGGCACGGTCTTAGCGTTCCGTCTTCGATGTCGATGGCGAACTTGGGCCCGATGGTTCCATGTAGAAGATCTCCGGGTACCGCGGCGGAGTTCTCGGGTTGCACAAACTCTAAATCGTCTCCACCCATCTTCCACCACTGCACCTCATCTCCAAAACGGCACATCTTTGCAAAGCCACCATAGTACCAATATACCACACGCATACAGTACAGGTGCTACCCGGGTGCGGTACACAGAGGCGCAGGAGGTCTCGGCGTCGCATCCAGCAGCCGGCGGAGGGGAGAGGTTGGTGGTGGCCCGCCGGACGGAGCAGAGGAGGCCCCAGCAGAGAGACGAAGGCGACGTCGGGGCGGTGGCGCTCGAGGCCGGGGAACGTCTGGCGCGTCCATGGCGGTGAAGGAGGCGAGGCCTGGCGGGGGGTGCTCGGGGCGAGCGCCGGAAGGGAGGACGACGCCGGGCGGCGCTGCTCGGCGGCGGGGAGGGTGGCCGGGGACGGCGGTTGCAGAGGATGCGGAGTGGCCAGGGAGGCAGAGGCGCCCGTGGACGGGGTTGGGGAAGGGTCGGAGGTCGCAGACGGGGCGGGGCGACGGGGACGCGGGGCCGGCGGGAGGCGCCGGGCGCGGCGGCGGCACGACGGAGACCGGGGAGGAGGAGGAAGAGGCGCGCCGCGGGAGGGGGACGCGGGGCCGACGGGGAGGTGGCGAGGGGGAGGGCGGCTGCCTCGGTGGCTGCCGAGGGAGGAGGGCGCGAGAGTGGGCGGCCGCGCCGGCGGAGCGGCGAGGAGGACGGGGCGAGCGGAGGCGGAAAGGGGCGCGGGGAGCGGAGGAGCCGGTCGAGCGGCGGACGGTTGGGGCTCGCCGGGAGGCGCCGGAGACGACGTCGGAGACGGAGGGGAGGCGCTGGTGGGGCGGGTTGGTGGCCAGGGAGGTTGGGGAAGGAGGCGGGTGCGGTGTGCGTGCATGAGGAGGAAGAGGGGTGCGGGAGAGACGGTGGGGGAGAGAGCAGGGGTGGGGGGCCGCGCGTGGTGGGGTCCACGCGGGTCCGGGGGACAGGGGGGCGGTGGGTACAGGTGGCAGGGTGGGGCTGTGTGGGTGGGCGCGTGGGTGAGTGGGGAGAGAGGGAGAGAGGCCAGGGGGTGGGGTCGGCCTGTAGGTGAGAGAGGGTAGGAGGGGACTGGGGTGGAAAAGAGAGAGAGGGGTGGTGGATCAGTGAGGTGGCAGGTGGGTAGAGGTTGGGTGAGAGGGTGAGGTGGCGGCCTGCGGTTGGTGGGTAGGATATATTTGGGTGGGGATAGGATTTAGTGGGGGCTGATTTAAAATGTGTGTTTGTTTGGTCTTGTCTATTTTAAAACTAGGCCATTTTGCAAACAGGTTTTAGACAATAAAATCTCCGATGCGATCGGGGTTTTGTGTTTGAAAATAAGAGGGGTATTTGTATAAATCAAAACTAGGCTTTTCGAAATAATGCAGACAAACAATACATGATGATGACGATGCAATGCACAAAAAGAACACGATTTTCTAGTAGTGGTTTTGCGGGATGCCACAATTCGACACCACTAACAATGGATCTCGCCCTCGAGATCCGCCTCATGGTACCAGAAAGAAGGTCGGCGATCTGAATCTTCTCGCATCGTGTAGATCCCCGCGACACCACTAACAAGAGGTCGTTGTCCGTGAACGTCGAGAGAACACTCCGGGGACAAAAGGTCGAAGGTAGAGGTATCCACAAATAAAGCCACCTCTAGCTTCCGTGGACGGAGTAAAATTGCTGGATCCACTGATTCGATGTACAAGAGAAAATGGTAAGAGTAGTCGGATGGTGATCAGTCCATCGCGCACCCAAACCATTACTCTGCACACGAACAGGCGGATTATGCAACCAACTCTCGGAATTAGACTGAAGATCTCGACAAGCGAGGTTCGGAAACAAAGGAGTGATGCAGACTCTGCATCGGATCTGGCGTAGATGATGTCGTCGCGTCTGAAAACACCGAAAGGCACAAACAAGGAACACAGAATGGTACCACAGTTAAAGGACCACTCAGATAGCATGAAGACCAGATGTAGCAATACCGTTACCAAAGGAGGAAGCGAAACCCTGAAGGTACGAAGGAAAACCCAACCACGAGAAATCCTGGACTCGAAGAGAGAGAAAAGATCGGATTCAAAACACGTAGAGGTGAGAGGAGAGCAGCAGCGGGGTAAGGAGTAAAATCAGACCTAATCAGAACTATCCAACCGATTTTTGCAAAATAGTTTTTGACACTCTACTGCGGCCGTTAGCTAGGTTATCCTACAGGCTGGACTTGTGGGGTATCGCAACTGCTGAGCTCTGATACCACTCTGTAACACCCTCAGAATCGACCCTATGCAAGTTTTAGCGAAACCTGCGAAACCCGCATAGAAACGATTCAAAGGTGCCCACCAGGCACTTTCGTGCGGGTGGAAAACGAAGTAATAACATTACACAACAGTCCTCGATGGGACCCACAGAACAGATATATATATATAACAGCGACTCAATGAGTCAAGAATACAGATATAATATACAAAGATCCAAATCACCTTGAAAATGATAGAGCGTCCGACTACGGACAAGATGCAAATGGGGCTAAGAGCCCTGAAGAATAACCAATGACGTCCATAACCCTGCCCAGGCCAAGCCGGAAGGGTAACCCTGCTAACGACGTCGATCTCAAAACCTGCTTAAACAAAAGGGGTGCCGACAAAGGGCAAAGGAAAAAGAGGAGCGTCAGTACTGAGGCCAGTACACGGCGAGGCTAGAATTCGGCGGTCCTCGCCTACATAGGTATGGTGGACTGAAGCGGCAGCGGCAGCATACACTAAACAACCTATAGAGACTCGATACAACTGGCGGCTATCAGAGAGGGGGGTAAGAAAGACCTATTCGGACCCAACCTGATGCTACCATCAAACAAACCCATCCTGGTGTTTCCCCCTCGAGACCAAACGAGGAAGTCAACCGAGGAACTCACACAGTTGGCAGTTTTATTTATTCGGTTATCGTTGCAACAATTACTAGTCAGGTATAGATAATCATCCTGATAAAATAAGCAGTGGGCCGTTTTAGTTAACCATTCCGTTGTAGTTGCAACACTTACTAGTCAGATACAAATAGCATGAGATAACCCAAAACCCAGCAGTTGTTGGTATTTTTATTTAGCCATTCCGTTGTAGTTGCAATACTTACTAGTCAGATACAATTGTCGCAAGCGACAAACCAAACAAGCATTTGTTGGCAGTTTTATTTAGCCATTCCGTTGTAGTTGAAGCTGATTACTAATCATATCAGATACAAGTCAATTTATAACAGTAAACTTTAGTTATAGTTGTCTATGATCGAGATACTGTGCTCCAAGTCGTCCATAACCGCGAACACGGCTTTCAGAAAGTTTTAACCCGGCCGGGGTGCACAAATAGCAACACACACAGGATCGACCTCGAAAAAACCAAATCAAAACCCAACGAGGCTTTCACGACAGAGCAATCACAAGATTCAGAAATATTTCAGGGGGCCACCCCTTAAAGTAGACCCGCAACGAAGTTAGCTGACTTCGAGACGGACTTAAGGTTTGTGGGGCCGGCTGTAAACGACTGGGAACCCGAAAGTGTGACTGGGCTTGTCGATACCGCGAAAACGGGTCACAATTCCTAAACAGTACAGTGTGCTCCTCGCACAATCGTAAATACAGTAATAAAGCATGGCATAAGTACAGGATAGTAAACAAAACCTCAAACTAGTTTGTGGCCCCAAGAAATAAGACGGAATCAAGCTCTGGCTAAGGGGGGTCCCATAATTCCCCGTATGTGGATAGCGCGATAAATCAAGGAACAGGTATCAAGTACTCGGGGTCCTACGGGACACAAGTGGGCGGTCGGAAACCAAATATTTTCTATCACCCACCGATGCCTCTGCTTACTTACTTCAATTTTAGTTGTTAAACAGGAATTAAAGTGAACGATAAATAAAGCCGAGATCATCTCCAACATCAAACATGTGGCAAGACTCCAACAACTGTGGTACATGGCGACACACAACAGCACTTGAGCAAGCGACTACGATGCGCAAGTCCAATTATCTACCAAACAACAGGTAATAGGATGTGTCCAAGGCAATATATGGCTGCAAGGAATATCACGGGTTCGGAAACTAGAGCATCGCAACACAGATAGCAATAGATCAATAGGAGGGAATAAATACTATAAAAGTAAGATAGGTAGAAAGGGGGAGATGCTCGCCTGAAAACATTGCCGAAGGTTCAACCGAAGATCAGGTCGACACTCGCATCAACTCAACGGCCTTATCCGCGAAGAAGCAAATCACTAGAATAAACACCGGATGCAAGATTTAATACAACGGCAGAAGATCGGCATGATGCATGAATGATGTATGACATGGCAAAGGTGCGATGCAATTAGGTCATATTAAGTGGAACCCGGGGGTCCCGACAATTAGTTAGGTGTTTCATGTTATTTAGATACCCCGCAATTTAAATGTTGTTTTATCAAGGCAAGATATGGTACCGGTTCGATGCACAAGTTTAAATGAGGCCGATATGAGACTAGATTTGCCCGCATATGGGCCCCATATTTAATTATTAGGCGAATCGGCATAAGGCCCCCAAACCAATGATATGCATGCGAGTATGGCAATTTAATATGTGACAAGTTTATTATATTATGAAATAGGGTTTCGGGAAGGGGTTCACACATTAGGGATCTCGACGAACTTGGGGTTCCGGGGGTTCGGGGTCGGTCTCAGGGTCCAGGGTTCGACGGGATCGCTCTCGGCAGGTTCGGGGAGGAGGGACTTGGCGTTCTCGAGGAAGTACTTGTCGTTTCCGTGTCGGCGAACTTGGCGTTCCGGGGGAGTTCCCGGTGTTCCGAGGAGAAGATCTTGGCGTCCGAGGGTTTCTCCGCGTCCATGGTGCGTCCGTGATGTAGATCTTGTCGGCTCCCTATCGGAGGCCTTCGGGGACGGGGTCTCGGCGAACTTTTGCGTGTCGAGGTTCGGTTTTCCGGATCCGGCACGGTCTTAGCGTTCCGTCTTCGATGTCGATGGCGAACTTGGGCCCGATGGTTCCATGTAGAAGATCTCCGGGTACCGCGGCGGAGTTCTCGGGTTGCACAAACTCTAAATCGTCTCCACCCATCTTCCACCACTGCACCTCATCTCCAAAACGGCACATCTTTGCAAAGCCACCATAGTACCAATATACCACACGCATACAGTACAGGTGCTACCCGGGTGCGGTACACAGAGGCGCAGGAGGTCTCGGCGTCGCATCCAGCAGCCGACGGAGGGGAGAGGTTGGTGGTGGCCCGCCGGACGGAGCAGAGGAGGCCCCAGTAGAGAGACGAAGGCGACGTCGGGGCGGTGGCGCTCGAGGCCGGGGAACGTCTGGCGCGTCCATGGCGGTGAAGGAGGCAAGGCCTGGCGGGGGGTGCTCGGGGCGAGCGCCGGAAGGGAGGACGACGCCGGGCGGCGCTGCTCGGCAGCGGGGAGGGTGGCCGGGGACGGCGGTTGCAGAGGATGCGGAGCGGCCAGGGAGGCAGAGGCGCCCGTGGACGGGGTTGGGGAAGGGTCGGAGGTCGCAGACGGGGCGGGGCGACGGGGACGCGGGGCCGGCGGGAGGCGCCGGGCGCGGCGGCGGCACGACGGAGACCGGGGAGGAGGAGGAAGAGGCGCGCCGCGGGAGGGGGACGCGGGGCCGACGGGGAGGTGGCGAGGGGGAGGGCGGCCGCCTCGGTGGCTGCCGAGGGAGGAGGGCGCGAGAGCGGGCGGCCGCACCGGCGGAGCGGCGAGGAGGACGGGGCGAGCGGAGGCGGAAAGGGGCGCGGGGAGCGGAGGAGCCGGTCGAGCGGCGGACGGTTGGGGCTCGCCGGGAGCCGCCGGAGACGACGTCGGAGACGGAGGGGAGGCGCTGGTGGGGCGGGTTGGTGGCCAGGGAGGTTGGGGAAGGAGGCGGGTGCGGTGTGCGTGCGTGAGGAGGAAGAGGGGTGCGGGAGAGACGGTGGGGGAGAGAGCAGGGGTGGGGGGCCGCGCGTGGTGGGGTCCACGCGGGTCCGGGGGACTGGGGGGGGCGGTGGGTACAGGTGGCAGGGTGGGGCTGTGTGGGTGGGCGCGTGGGTGAGTGGGGAGAGAGGGAGAGAGGCCAGGGGGTGGGGTCGGCCTGTAGGTGAGAGAGGGTAGGAGGGGACTGGGGTGGAAAAGAGAGAGAGGGGTGGTGGATCGGTGAGGTGGCAGGTGGGTAGAGGTTGGGTGAGAGGGTGAGGTGGCGGCCTGCGGTTGGTGGGTAGGATAGATTTGGGTGGGGATAGGATTTAGTGGGGGCTGATTTAAAATGTGTGTTTGTTTGGTCTTGTCTATTTTAAAACTAGGCCATTTTGCAAACAGTTTTTAGACAATAAAATCTCCGATGCGATCGGGGTTTTGTGTTTGAAAATAAGAGGGGTATTTGTATAAATCAAAACTAGGCTTTTCGAAATAATGCAGACAAACAATACATGATGATGACGATGCAATGCACAAAAACAACACGATTTTCTAGTAGTGGTTTTGCGGGATGCCACAGTTGTCCAACTCCTGCTGACGATCATACATCATGAAGCTAAGGTGGTCCAATTGAGTCTTAAGCTCGGGGTGGTATGGGGCTTCCAGTGGTTGTCCATTTGCATCACGCCTTGGGCAAAACTCAAAGCGAGTACCCTTGATCTGATTGATGCTCTGCCCACACAAACGGGAAAGAGCTTCCTGCATTGCTCTGGCAAGTCCATCGAGCCAGTTGTTTTCCCTCAAGGTAAACTTAATTCCCTCCACAGTGGGAGGTTTAATCTTTCCTCGGAGACTTGCAACAATTAGCCACTGCAGATCTTCTCCTCCTTGATCATTGAGCTGAGCTCCGAAGAACTCGGGGTGCGGACGCTCCAGAAGTTCCGAAAGCTGGTCCAAATCCCTCTCAAAGATAAGGTCTCCTCCATTCCCCAGTTGGTAAAACTTGTTGTACTTCACGTCCATCTATAAGAATAGAGGATGAGTAGATTAGCAGGGTGATCAAGTGTGTCAAAATTTTATGTATTTTGCAAGAGTTTTTGAGGAACATGAATTTTTATGAAAGAATAAAAGGGATAAGAATTAGAATAAGTTTTTGTAAATATTTTTCTTTGGTTTTGAAACTAAGTTTTTGGTTCAAACGTCCAGTCTAACTAGGGTCTCCTATGGTCAGGATGGCTCTGATACCAACTTGTCAACACCCGGATTTTTAATCCCAGATGCCTGTTATGCCATACATCGCAATCCCAGGATTACCATTTTTGCGAGACATAACAGAATTCGATACCATAGTACATCATCCATTACAAACGATACCTAAGTTCTTACACAAATAGGGATCTCATCATCCAGTTCTTAATACAACTTCAAGCAGCGGAATACGTAATAATAACGGTAGTGTCACATCCCAAGATTTTCCAAATCTTGTAATGTGAAAATTAATTAATAAAATAAAACTTTGTTTGATTTTCCTAGCCAGAAGAAACTTTTTGAATTCAATTAGAACTTCAAACTCATTTGAATTAAATAAAACCCAAAGGGATCTAAAAGATAAATATTTAATAAAAGGAAAAAAAACATTTGGAAATATTATTTTTGAAACAACCAAATGTAAAGATTTGTTTTCAA
Source organism: Avena atlantica (assembly GCA_910589765.1). Taxonomy (NCBI): domain Eukaryota; kingdom Viridiplantae; phylum Streptophyta; class Magnoliopsida; order Poales; family Poaceae; genus Avena; species Avena atlantica. The sequence continues at coordinate 411,782,386 of OU342735.1, read as the reverse complement.
ATGAAATAGAAGTTTATAAATAAAGATTATGTTATAAAACCAAACTAATCCTTGGCCAAGCTTTGGGAATTAAAAACATTTTATTTTTAAGTAGCAAAGGTTTATTTAAAAATAATAAAGGATTGTTTAAATGAAATAATAAAGATTTAATATCCTATTTATTTAAATAAAAGGTTTTACCATTCTAATTAAAATATCAAAACTTATTAAATTATTTTAAATAAGTTTTTCTAAGTAAATTATGTTCTCAAATAAAACTTACTGAAGTGTTTTGGTTTATTTTAGATTTCAAAATAAATATTCTAATAAAACAAATCCTATGGGAATTAAATGAATAAGGTATATTCATTTAATTATTAATGGACCCTATATAACAAAATGTTATTTTTATTTTTAAAACAAGTTCCAAGTATTCTTTATTTCCAAATAAAACCTACTGATTTGATTATGAAAGTGTTTGGAATTCAAATGAAGAGTTTATTAAATAAATCAAATCATATTAAATAAATAAAGGACCCTCTTATTTAATTAATAAAAGGTTATAAAAATATTATTTTAATTAATAATTGGTTTATGTTGATAAACAGAACCAAAAACTCATTACAAATGTTTGAAATTGTTTGAATCATTTGAATGCTTGAATAGTGGGATGAAATTCAAAACAGGAAATAAAATGGAAAAGGAAAAAGTTACAGAATAAAAAAAAATGGAGTTTGATCGACCCAACCCAGCAGCCCACTAAGGCCCATCAGTCCAGCCCAGCTCCTTTTCCCCCCAAACCGTTTTCTTCACAGCAGAAAGAACCCGCTGAGCAGCTGACAGGTGGACCTCCTCCTCTCTTCTATTCCCACTGACCGCTGGACCCCCTTTCCACTGTTCTCCTTCACCACCCGCGCGACCAGTTCTTCCCCTCCTCGTTGCCGTTTCCTGCTGTAACTCCGCGGCATCAATTCGCCTTAACGCCGCGTTAATTCCTCGTCGCGGCCACGCCCATTTAACCGCCTGCTCCTCCTCCTCCTTTTCCCCCAGACGTCGCCTCCACTCTGCCCCTAGGCTGCCTCCAATCCTCTCTGTACCGTCGCCGCTCCAACGATGTTCTGGTGATGATTCCGACGAAACCCCACCGCCCCTTGCGTCCCTAAGAACCCTAGCAACTTCTCCACTCTCAGGCGCATCTACTAGTGCCTCCAACTCGACCGCGGGTACCCTGTAACCTCGCTTTCGACAACGACCACCGTCGCCACCGTCTGCTTCATCTCCGGCGAAGCCCACAGGTAATATCTGACCGCCCCGCACCTTCTAGTTCACGCACCCGACTCTGTCTTGTTCCTGCGCATCTAACCGTGTCGTCATTTCACTTTGAGGTGATCCACAGCGCCGTCCACGACGATCACCTGACGCTCCCGACGCCGCCACGAACTCCGGTGAGGAATTACCGTAGAACCCGAGCGCCCCTCGTCCGACCAACACTTCCTTGAGCAACGCCGTGACCCCCTGAGCCCGGTGAGCAACCCCTCCTTCTCCCTCACCTCCTGTAGCGTTGCCTCCGTCGTCGACCGACCGCTCCGCCACCAGACGCCGCCGCCAGCGCCGCTGCTTTTTGGCCAAGCGTTAGGAACCGTAGGATGCAGATCCACCGGCTTAGATAGAATGACTAACCGAAGGGGTATCGAGCAACCAGAGCCGTGCGATTCCACTTAGATCCAACGATCCAAAGGGATCAATCCGACCGAACCGGTATCGACCAGTAAGAACACACCGCGTGTCACCTGTCTGTTTAAAAACAGAAATTGAAAACAGATTTGTTTGTAATTTTCAAACCCTTATAACTTTCGATCCACACGTCCAAATTTAGCAAATTTTATGTCGTTGGATTCAGGAGAGCAAGACCTAAACAACCATGGCCTTAGTTTGGAAAATAGTAAATGTTTGTTTGCTTGTTTTTGCAGATTCTTTTGTGAGCTTGTTTAGAGTATAAAAATTATTTAAAATTGAATTTAATGACAAAACCTTTGCAAAATGATTTATAGTGACCTTACTGACCCTAGGAATCAACCCTTGGTGTTAAAATTTATTATGGTATAATTTAGGTTGAATTATTTAACTTAGCCATTTTCTAGCCATATAAAATTATTGATTTTACTATGGAAATGTTTTTGCAAGGAAAACTTTGTGAAAATGTTTTGGACCAAAATTACTGACCCAAAAACACCAAGTTTTACCAAGAGGAACTCACTTGATGAAAAACATAAAGTTTTACTGTGATAAAAATATTTTCACCACATGAAATAATGTTTGGATTTTAAAATGGTTTATGGACTAGAAGCTTTTTGCAAATAACTTTGCCATCTTGGTAAATGACCAAAGTGGACCTTACAAAGTTAAAAGCCTAGTGGATACCTCCCTTATGAATAAAACCATCTTAAGAATGTTCCCATGCATGACTTAGAATCCATTGCTTTGTGTGTGTGAAATATTGATTGAATATTGGTTTGGAATGCTACTTGATACTATGCTTGTTTGATTGATTGTAGTGAAATTAGCAAAGTGTGAGACTAACAAGATCAAGAAGTAAACCCTCATTCCCTACCAAAAAGGCAAGTTACACTATCATATAAAAGACCTACTATTTTCATTATACTTCGTGGATTTTGTAAACATGCATGAAAATATTTTATACTTATGCTATGCTAATCCTAATAGGATTCCCTATACACTCCTTAGTAAAAATATTGAAGTTGTACATGCTTAGCCATGCTATGTTTTTGAAAAGAGATACATGTTGAGATTTTACAAAGGTTGAGAAAAGAACTTGTGTTTTACATAATAAAACAAGGACTCAATGAACCACCTAGGTGGTGGACACTTTATGTTTTGGAAAAGGTGGCAACAAAAGGAACCATGTCTATGGCAATCACTCTGTGTTGTGCTCCAAATGAAAACCACCTAGGAAACTTAGAGATTGAACATGTTTCTCCAATTGTGGCTTTCGTGTGCAACCACATGCTATTATGGCTCTGGCTTAGTCAACTACATTAGGAAGACCTATACATTGTCTTTAGTTACCGGACATGGGGATCTGGAATGCTTCATGGGGGATGAAGACAAGCTAGCAATGATGTATGGGAGGACCTTTTGGAAAGACTTCGTCACATTCTCAGTCTGCCAGTACTCCATCTTGGTGAGCACTAATCCAGTAGGCCACTGGTGGCAACAAGATGGGATTGTGTCATGTGGGTAAAGTGTACTCCTTCTGCAGAAGCTAATAAAATCTAAGTACTTAGCCGAGTCCCCGGTTATGGACAATACTGAGCAACTAAAGTTTGAACCATGGGAGATCTCGACATTCCAACTTCTAATATAAAAACTTGATGCACTTGGGGGTACCAAGGAATTCAAAGAGATTTTGCTAAGCTTGTTGCACTTGGGGTTACCAAGGTGCTCAAGAGCATGAAGTACTTGGGGTTACCAAGGAACTCATGAGATTTTGATAAAACTTGATGCACTTGGGGTTACCAAGTAGCTCAAGGGATTTTGACAAGAGCTTGAACACTTGAGTTTCTACCAAGGAGTTCAAGGAACTTGGAAAATAGATTTGACAAAGGACCAAAACCATTTTGAAAAGATAGGATAAATGTTGCTTTATGAAAATAAGCCCTAAACTCTACTTAGCCAAATATGCATGTATTGCTAGGATCCACTCATTTTACATAAAAGTGAAGCTTGCCAATACAATTCAAAATGTATTGACCCTTGTGGCTGTAACTTGTAATGTTGCAGGTTGATTGTTTTATTATATGAAGATTGTTTGATTGACTAGGACTACAAAGTCTACAACCAACATCTGCCTGTGGCACTTTGAAGATGAAGGACACCATGATTTTAGTTATTCCGCTGCAATGTAATGTAATAGCCATATGAGCTATGTAAGATGTAATAAAATTTATGTTATTCCTGGTTATAAAGTTATAATATGACCTCTGTTTCTTGATATTACATCTTAACTGTGGATGCTAGCTATTGATCCAGGGACTAGCATTGTAAAACACAGGAGGGATCTTCCTTATTAGGTTGAGACCTCTACAGGTAGCGTAGGCGAAGCTCCATCTTCGGGGTCACAGGCAATGCTGACGATGGGAGATGATCCTAGTTGTCGTAACCTTCCTGGGGTCCATCCTCCAGGTATTACTCTTCATAGTCTGGCCATGGGAATAGCCAGGGACAAAGCCATGAGTACCCTTTAAGTACTCGCAAGCTAAAACTAACAGGTAAAGGGTTTTTGGATAATAGAACACTAGGCTCTAGGGTTGTTTTGCAAAAGCCAGATTTATCTCTACTAAGTTCTAAAGCTAGTCACAATTTTATAACTCCTAAGTGGGATCTTGTAACTCATGTCACAACTCTGTTGTGGTCAAGTCAAAGTCTCAATTCATTTCACAAGTCATTTTGAAAAGTCTGACGGGGGAACAGTATGGCCACTCCAACTGTCCATAACCGCGGACGCAGCTATTCGAATAGTTTGACACTCTGAAGAGATTGTACACTTTCACCACAACATTCGATACATCCGTCAGGAACAAATCCTGAATTCACCATACTCAGTATGGGGATAATCAATCCTAACCTTTCAATTACACGCCTAGTACAAGCACCTCTCCTGTGAGTTTGGCCTCCCAACCATGACCAACTGTCATCTTGGGTACTGCATAGGTGGACAATCTTCACAAGGTAGCCTCATCTCAGACCTTGGCCGTGAGGGAACTAATACTAAGGTATATAAGTTTCCAGTCAAGCCCTACCCAATCTTCGGGTATTGTGGTTGTACGATAAAATTGGAATGGTATCGCATCCAGACAACCATCAATTTTATAAAGGGCTAAGGCTCATGCCTCAACATTTTCATCACCAAAATCATCAAGTGTTCGGAAACACATGTCTAAAACATTTCAATAGAATGATCCATCATTCCAAGGTTTTCATAACCATTTTTCCACCAAGTAAACCCATCTAAAGTTGATCAAGTTTTATGCTTAGCACTAGAATCTACAGGTGGGGGGTAGTACTAATGAGGGGTGGTAAACTAGTGGAGTTTCAACTAAGTACAACCTTATATCTTAGGATGATATCAAGGTTTCTAACTTAGGCCAAATTTTATGCTCTTTATGCAACCTTCAGAATCTTTCTAGTATCTACAAGTCACTTAAGTCAACTCTAAGTTAAAGCTTTGATAAAGAAATAAAGTAAGAAGCTTGCAAATAAAACTAGGATTGGTTTATCAAGTGGGTGTGATCACATATGCTTAAGGCATATAGTAGGCATAGTAACAAGCAAGTATTTGCTTGCACAATATCAGTATAAGCTTGCTAAATTGCAAGTGTTAGATTGCATAGGTCAACTTGATTAGTATGGCTTGAATAGGTATAGTATCAGCTTGCCTTGTGCAGAGGAGTGGTTGAAGTTCTCCTCGGCTTCTTCTTCGTAGAATCCTCCTTCCTCCTCGTATCCTTGGTCAGTACTAGCATCTATGAATAAATACGAGGTACACAATCACCAAACAATACTTAACTACTTGCAATCATCACACACAAGGGTCCTATAGATGATCTAGCATCATCTCTAACATTACAAGGTTAAGGCTTGATTTAATTCCTTTTATTTTTAGAAAAGTAATTTCTACTCATTGAAAAACTACTTAAGATTTAATATTCTCCAAACCAAACATGTGATCATGTTGACACATGTCATCACCACATATTGTAGTCCATGGGAATGTGATTTAAAGTGGTGTCACAATTTAATAAGGTTTTACCCTTTGATTTTAATTAATTAAAATGGCTAGAAATGCCTATGTAGCATTCTTTTATTACTTGAACATTATTTCTGCAAGTAAACCTATATATTTTTATATATTATGGAAGGTATGGTTAAATGTGATTTTTGAGATTTGGAATAAACTCAAAAGCTACTATGGTTTAAATTTGAAAAATGTTTGAATGTAGAAAAGCTTCTGCCTTGTTATTTTTACCATGGGTGATCTATAGATCCAAATGACTTGAATCCAACGGGCTTGGATTCAGCATTCCCAGACCTTTCTAACAAAATTGGTTTCATTCAATTTGGTGCACTGAATCGATCTGGATTGATTTTTGAAAATGGGTACAGAAGTGTGTTTGAATTAAAATAGAAAAGATTTAATTCAAATCACTAGGCTGCGCGGGAAAAGTTAACGGGCCGGCCTGCTAAGCACAGTTTTCCCGTGGGCTGCTTAAGTGGTGTCCCCACTCGTCAGTGACATGGGGCTGGGCGAAGAGGTATGGGGCAACGTGGGTCGTTCGATCTGATTCTAATCCAACGGCTGCGAGTCATCGTCGACGCGAGACAACGCCGGCGAGAACGAAACCTAGCGCGGCCAGTGGGGGTGCTGGGGGCTCATCGGGGTACGGTCGAGGGTCGGCGAGGTGGGAGAACGACAAAGTCGACGACGGCGAACTCAGGGGTGGTCACGGCAGCTCCTGGGGTGGACGAAATCGATGGCTCCCTTCTTCTCCAGAGGCGGCGGGCTCCGGTGAAATTCCGGCGGGGTGGTGCTCGCCTTGCTCTGAGAACGGTGTGGCATGATCAGTGAGGAGAGGGGAGTGAGATGGTGTGAAGAAATCGAGCGGGGGTGGCCTCTATTTATAGTCGAGCGAGGGGACCGTCCGGGCGCACGGTAAGCTCGTCGGGGGCGATGTTACAGGCGGCTATTGGCATGGGCAAGGGTAGGGGATGGTGTGGTGTCTCCTGGTGATGCTCAACGACATGTTTTCGAGGCATGGGGCTGTGCGGCTTGGTCTGGAACGGGCGATGCTCTGCGCGGCAGAGGCGGCGTCTTCGACGGCGAGTGGTGGCTATGTGTCACGGGGCGGTGAACAGGGATGTCTGGCGGTCTGCTGGGTCGGTGGGGATTGTGTATGCACGCGGCGAGGGTGGCGCGCGGTTTGTGGGCTTCAGTCGAGGGTGGTGCTCTGGCGCACGCTCGGCATGGTCTCTGGCGGTCTGGGCGCGGTTCGTGCGCGTGGTCCAGGGCTTGGCTAAGCTCGCGGCTGGGACAAGGAGTGGAGGTGGACGGTGGGCTGCCTCCCAGACATGCTGGCTAGGCTTGCTGCTGCTCCTAGATTGCTGTCGACTATGGGGTGGCAAGAGTGTGCTCGGCTATTCACCATTGATGGAAATGGCAAGCTCATAGTGGTGCTAGTGCTTGGTTAATCTTGCTAGATGATCTACTGAGCTGGTTGTGAGCGAGAGAGGGAACCAGTTAGGCAAGAATCACTGCTCACAATAGTGTTTGATGTTTGTTTGATTTGTGTCTGCAACCTGTTTGATGAAATGGCCGCATGAAATCAAGTTTTGAATTTTGAAAAGGTTTTTGGTGGGTTTGCTAGATTGGTGCTGGTGAGTCTGCAGATGCTTGGGTTTTGAAAGTTGAGCTTGTTTGAGTGGTTTCTGAAAAAGTGGGATCTTCCCATATGATAAAGATTCAATTTTGAATTGTCATTCAAACTATGCATTTGAAAGTTTCTAGATGATCACAAAGTGGTCCTTGATACTTTGTTATGAGTACATTCAAGGGGTGCAAATATCCAGAAAGGTTTCTGTTAAATTTTGAAAGTTTGAGACAACCAAAGTAGGCATGAGAGTTAAATTGGTCAAAGTGACCATTCATTTAATATATGTGTTTTGATTTACTTGTCTTTAGGAAAAGTGTGGGAAATGTTTTAGATGATGTTTATTTCACCTAAGAAACATTTTACAAGCAAAGAAACAAACAAACAAGGTGGTTTTAAAAGAATTCAGAATCAATGCATACACATATGAATGCATTCATAATTTTATTTAGAAAAGTTTTTGTTAACCCTAAATTTGATGATTAGAGTTTGATGATCCAAGCTTAGTATTATTGGGATGTTACATTGTGTTTGCGGGGATCCGATGAATATTGAGATTATTATGTTGGTTCGATTAATGGTTTTGTCTTTATGATTCTATCATGTCTATGTTGTTTGTGATCTTGCATGCTCTCCGTTGTTAGTATCTATCCTAGCCAAGTAGTTTCTAGTGACTCCAAGAGGGGGTATTTATGCTCGATAGTGGGTTCATGCCTCTAGTTTCCAAGGGAAGTGACAGAAATCTCTTCGGTTGTAGATGTGATGTTGCTACTAGGGAGAAAGAAACGGTATCTTGTTCATGGAACATGTGGACTGTTTACCTTACACACTTTGCTTAAAGCAGTTGTCTGTTGCTTGCAACTTAATACTGGAGGGGGTTTGGATGATAACGTGAAGGTGGACTTCTAGTCATAGATGCAGTTGGATGGCAGTCTATGTATCTTGTTGTATTGCCCAGTCGAATCTCATAGGATCTTTCTGACTAGTAATTGCATTGGTATGCCTTGCTCAGTTCCTATCAATTGCCCTTCTGTAATTTATTTACCCTTCATGCCATATTGTTTATCTAAGGAGAGCACCTCTAGTGAACTATGGACCCCGTTCCAATCTTTACCATTGATACATCTTCCACTATTACTTGTTTACTTGTTGCAAACCATTACCTTCCACACGGTATGTTTAATCCTTTATTACAACAAACTGGTGAGCTTGACAACCTCACTGATTCGGTGGGGCAAAGTCTTGAGTTTGTGTTTTGCAGGTCTCCGTGTTGCTTGCAACATCTGTGTGACGTTTCCTTCCTCCTTCTGGTTCGATAACCTCGGTCTCTAATGAGGGAAGACTTGTTGTTGTGCTCATCACACCTTTCTCTTGGGGTTTCCAACGAAGTGCTCCGTGTCAGCACCATCAGTTCCTCAACTATCTTATGTTTCTTTTTCTTTCTCTTACAAGTACTACCACTACTTTCACCTTGTTGAGAATCCTGCTCAATTCTTTTAGGGTGTCCTTCAGGATATAAAGGATCTTGATTAGATATACCACTCCTAGTTCTAATTCCATAAGTATGTTTATCTCCTGAGGCATTAACTAGCATATCCTTTTCTACCTTAGCAAGTTGATCAAGTTGGGTTTGAACCATTTGAAAGTGTTCACAAAGCATTTTAATATCATTAGAAGTTCTTTACACAATATCTTTCACCTCTTTAATAGCTCTAGAGTTTTCCAATAAAATATTCTAAACTTGTTTATTAAAATTACCTTGTTTAACAATAAAAATGTCAAGTTCCTCAAAACATTGATCAGGAGGCTTACCATAAGGAATATCACCTTCATCAAAGTGTTGGAGAGAGTGTACCTCAATAGTGGATGAGTGGGGAATTTGCTTACATAATTCTTCTATAGGAGGTAGATTCTTCACATCTTCAGCTCTAATACCTTTCTCCTTTAGACATTTCTTAGCTTCCTTCATCACTTCATCATTTAATGCAATAACTCCCCTCTTCTTCGGTGTTGGTATTGGAACTAGTTCAGGCACCACTAGTTCAGAAGTAATAGGCTCAGGTGTATTTAGCTTAGTTGAAGTCCAATCATCATAATTCTTGCTTATTTTAGCCACTAATTCGTCAGCATCTGTAGGAGTTCTTTTCCTGAAAACACAATCAGCAAAGCTATCTAGGTATGTCCTAGAATCATCAGTTAGTCCATTATAATAAATATCAAGAAGCTCATTTTTAGGCAATGGACATCCATGATGTGCATGAATCAAGGTACAGAACCTTGTCCATGACTCAGGCAATTTCTCTTCTTCTCCCTGTTTAAAATCAAAAAGTCTCTACAAAGAAACATGTCTAGCACTGGGAGGAAAATATTTCTGGAAGAAAAAAGCAATCAAACAATCAGGGCTATCAATGGAACCAGGAGGTAATCTATTAAACCAAGCTCTAGCTTCTCCTTTTAGTGAAAAAGGGAAGATCTTAGTAACAAAGTACTTGTTCATCTTAAAATCATCAGAGAATAAAGCACTCATAGTAGAAAGCTCATTCATATTGTAAGGTTCCCAACCTTTAATAAGGTAGAGATCCCTGTGTTTACAATGCTAGTCCCTGGATCAATAGCTAGCATCCACGGTTAAGATGTAATATCAAGATACAAAGGTCATAATACAACTTTATAACCAGGAATAAAATAATTCATTACATCTTACATAGCTCATTTGGCTATCACATTACAATGCAGCAGAATATAACAATAGCATGGGGGCCTTCATCTTCAAAGTGCCACAGGCAATCATGTTGGTTGTAGACTTGTAATCCTATTCAACACACTTCACTAACATCAAACAAACCTGCAAAATATTAAGTTGCATCCACAAGGGTCAATACATTTGAATTGTATTGGCAAGTTTCACTACTATGTAGAAATAAGTGGATCCTATCATTTACATGCATATTTGGCTAAGTAGGGTTTAGGCTCTTTTGCAGAAAGCAATATAGTTTTATCCTATCTTTTCAAAATAGTTTTTGATCTTTTTCAAATATTTCTGAACTTCTTGGAAAACTCCAAGTGCTTCAAATCACTTGTTGTCACCATGAAATTTTACTTTGAGAAATTGGAATGTCGAGATCTTCCATAGCTTCAGGCCTTAGTTGCTCAGAATTGTCCATAACCGGGGACATGGCTAATTACTTAGAATTTTTGATCTTATGCAAAAGTTGTACACTTTACCCACATGACACAATCTCGTCTTGATAACACCAGTGGCCGCTGGATAAGTACCCACCAAGATGGAGTACTGGCAGATCAAGAATGTGACAAAGTCTTTCGATAGAAGTCCTCTCAATACACAATGCTAGCTTGTCTACCAGGCACCAATGTAGGGATAAATTTCCCTTACACAATTCTAGTTAACCTGAAGATGCCAATGCATGAGTCTTCCACTATGTAGTTGACTAAGCCAGGGCCCATTTAGCATGTGGCTGTACATGGAAGCCACTGTACGAGAAACATGTTCAATCTCTAAGTCCCTGGGTGGTTTTCTTCTAGTGCACAAACAAAAATATAGCCATATAAACATGGTTCCCTTTGTTTCCAACTTATCTAAAACTTGAGTATCCTCTTTCCACCCAGGTGGTTCATTGAGTACTTGTTTTATTATATAAAACATATATCTTTCCAACACTTCATATAATCATATCATGTATCCCATCCCAAATATATAGCAGGGCTAAGCATACTACAACTACAATGTTTTCACTAAGGAGGATGTAAGGATATCCTAATAGGATTTAGCATAGCATAAAATATAGTAGTCATTATCATGCATGTTACAAAAATCCACTAAGTGTAATGAAAATAGTAGGACATGGGTGATAGTGTCACTTGCCTTTTTAGTAGAGAATGTTGGTTCACTTCTTGATATTGCAAATATCACACTCTTCTAATTTAACATCCCAAAAATACTAAACTTGGATCATCAAACTCTAATCATAAAAATTAGGGTTTACAAAAACTTTTCTAAATAAAATTATGGAAGCATGCATGTGAGTATGCATTTCATTTTGAATTCTTTTGAACCACCTTGTTTGTGTGTTCCTTTGCTTGTAAATGGATGCTTAGGTGAAATAAACATCATCTAAACCATTATCAAACTTTTCTCAAAGACAAGTAAATCAAAACAAATAAAATGACTGAATGGTCATTTTGACCAATTTAACTCCCATGCCTACTTTGGCTGTCTCAAACTTTCAGAACCTAATATAAACTTTTCGGGATATTTACACCCCTTGATTGTACTCATAACCAAGTATCAAGGTCCACTTTGTGATCATCCAAAAACTTTCAAATTCATAGTTTAAATGACAATTCAAAATTGAATCTTTATCATATGGGAAGATCCCACTTTTTCAAAAACCACTCAAACAAGCTCAACTTTCAAAACCCAAGAATATGCAGACTTACCAGCACAAACCTAGGACACACCCCAAAAATCTTTTCAAAAATCAAAACTTGAATTCATGCGGCCATTTCATCAAAAACTTGGCAGACACAAATCAAACAAAATCAAAACACTATAGTGTGCAGTGTTTTGAGCCTAACTGGTTCCCTATCTAGCTCACAACCAGCTCAGTAGATCATCTAGCAAGATTAACCAAGCACTAGCACCACTTTGAGCTTGCCAAAACCATCAATGGTGAACAGCCGAAGCCACCCTTGCCACCCACATGTCGACAGCAAGCTAGGGAGGAAACTAGTCGTGACAACCTTGTCTGGGAGATCACCCATGCTTCACCGCCCCCTCTCGACCAGCCCTGCCTCGAAGACGTCGAACACAGAGCCCAGGAACGTCGCACCCGTGCCTCTGCCAACCGTGCCGAGCATGCGCCAGAGCGCCACGCTTGACCGAAGCCCACAGACCGTGCCCCGCCCTCGCCGCGTGCATACACGATCGCCACCATCCCAGGAACACACCAGACATGCCCATTGCACCGCTCGTTCCCCGTAGCTACCGCTCGCCGTCGAAGACGCCGCCTCTGCCGCGCAGAGCGTCGCATGTTCCAGACCAAACCGCACTGCCCCTACAAGCGCATTAAAGCCATAGAGCATCGCCAGGAGACCACCAAGCGATCGCCACCGCCGGCCATGCCTCTAGCAGCCTGTAGCCATGTCGCCACCGTCGCCCGCCCATGCCGTTCGGTCTTACCATCGCGACTATAAATAGAGGCCTCCCCCGCTCAAATTCTTCACACCATTCCACTCCTCTCTCACCCAGAACCATCCCACGTCAGTCCCGGAGCAAGGCGAGCAGCGCATCGCCGGAATTGCGTCGGAGCAGGCCGCCTCTGGAGAAGAAGGGCGCCGTCGATTTCGTCCACCCCAGGAGCTGCCGCGACCACCCCTGAGTTCGCCGTTGTCGTCTTTGTCATTCGCCCGCCTCGCCGACCCTCGCACGAACCCCGGTGAGCCCCCAACGACCCCCACTGGCCGCGCTAGGTTTCAGTCCCGCTGGAGTTGCCCGACGTGGACGACGACCCTCAGCCGTTGGATTAGACTTAGATCGTGTGGCCGATATTGCCCCGTACCGCTTCGCGTTTAAAGAGCCACTGACTGGTGGAACCCCCTGTCAACTGAACCCCGTGCTGCGGAGTGTCACTGGGCCGACCCGTTAACCTTTCCCGCGCATCCCAGTTATTTGAATTTAACCTTTTCCATTTTATTTCAAACACACTTCTGTACCCAATTTCAAAAATCAACCCAGGTCGATTCAGTGAACCAAATTTAATGAAACTAATTTTGTTAGAAAGGTCTGGGAATGATGAATCCAAGCCCGTTGGATTCAAGTCATTTGGATCTATAGATCATCCATGGTAAAAATAACAAGGAAGAAGCTTTTCTGCATTCAAACATTTTTCAAATTAAAACCATAATAGCTTTTGAGTTGATTCCAACTCTCAAAAATCACATTTAACCATACCTTTCAGAATATATAAAAATATATAGCTTTACTAACAGAAATAATGTTCAAGTAATAAAATAATGCCCCATAGGCATTTCTAGCCACTTTAATTAATTAAAATAAAAGGGTAAAACCTTAATAAATTGTGACACCACTTTAAATCACATTCCCATGGATTAAAATATGTGGTGATGACATTTGTCAACATGATCCCATGTTTTGGTTTAGAGAATATTAAATCTTAAGTAGTTTTTCAATGAGTAGAAATTACTTTTCTATAAATAAAAGGAATTAAACCAAACCTTAATATTGTAATGTTAGTGATGATGTTATATCATCTATAGGACCCTTTTGTGTGATGATTGCAAGTAGTTAAGTATTGTTTGGTGATTGTGTGCATCGTATTCATTTATAGACGCTAGTACCGACCAAGGATACGAGGAGGAAGGAGGATTCTACGAAGAAGAAGCCGAGGAGAACTTCAACCACTACTCTGCACAATGCAAGCCTAATACTACTAGTTGAATGTGCAAGCTAACACTTGCCAGACCACTTTACCTATGCAAGCTTATACTGATATTGTGCAAGCCAATACTTGCAAGCTTTATTAACCAAGTGGACCAATGCAAGCTAACACTTGCAAGATACTCTACTGATGCAACAAACCATCACTTGTTACTATGCCCACTATATGCCTTAAGCACATGTGATCATATCCACTTGATAAACCAATCCTAGTTTTACTTACAAGCTTTATTACTTTATTTCTTTATCAAAGCTAGTACTTAGAGCTTACTTAAGTAAATTGTAGATATTAGAAAGATAATTGAATGTTGCATAATGAGCATAAAATTTGGCCTAAGCTAGATAATCTTGAGGTCATCCTAAGGCATAAGATTAAACTTAGTTAAACTCCACTAGTGTACCACCCCTCATTAGTGCTTACCCCCACTTGTAGATGCTAGTGCTAAGCATAAAACTTGATCAACTTTGGATGGGAATACTTGGTGGAAAAATGGTTATGAAAACCTTGGAATGATGGATCATTCTATTGAAATGTTTTGGACATGTGTTTACGAACACTTGATGATTTTGGTGATGAAAATGATGAGGCATGAGCCTTAGCCCTTTATAAAACTGATGGTTGTCTGGATGTGATACCATTCCAATTTTATCGTACAACCACAATACCCGATAATTGGGTAGGGCTTGACTAGAAACTTATATAGCTTAGTATTGGTTCCCTCACGGCCAAGGTCTGAGCTGAGGCTACCTTGTGAAGATTGTCCACTTGTGCAGTACCCAAGATGACAGTTGGTCATGGTTGGGAGGCCAAACTCACAGGAGAGGTGCTTATACTAGGGCGTGTAATTGAAAGGTTAGGATTGATTATCCGCATACTGAGTATGGTGAATTCAGGATTTGTCCCTGACGGATGTATCGAATGTTGTGGTGAAAGTGTACAATCTCTGCAGAGTGTCAAATTATTCGAATAGCCGCGTCCGCGGTTATGGACAGTAGGAGTGGCCATACTGTTCCGCCGTCCGATGTTTTCAAAAGACTTGTGAAATGAATTGAGACTTTGACTTGACCACAACAGGGTTGTGATATGAGATACAAGTTCCCACTTAGGTGTTATAAAACCTTAACTAGCATTCGTTGCTTCTAAACTTAGTAGAGATAAATCTGGCTTTTGCAAAATAACCCTAGAGCCTAGTGTCCTATTATCAAAAACCCCTTTCAATTGTTAGTATTAGTTTGCGAGTACTTAAAGAGTACTCATGGATTTGTCCCTGGCTATTCCCGTGGCCATACTATGAAGAGGAGTACCTGGAGGATGGACTCCAGGAAGGTTATGACAACTAGGATCATCTCCAATCGTCAGCATTGCCTGTGAACATATTAGTTTGCGAGTACTTAAAGAGTACTCATGGATTTGTCCCTGGCTATTCCCGTGGCCATACTATGAAGAGGAGTACCTGGAGGATGGACTCCAGGAAGGTTATGACAACTAGGATCATCTCCCATCGTCAACATTGCCTGTGAACCCAAAGATGGAGCTTCGCCTACCCTACCGTTATTATTACATATTCCGCTGCTTGAAGTTGTATTAAGAACTGGATCATGAGATCCCTATTTGTGTAAGAACTTATGTACGGTTTGTAATCGATGATGTACTGTGGTATACAATTCTGTTATGTCTCGCAAAAATGGTAATCCTAGGATTGCGATGTATGGCATAACAGGCATCTGGGATTAAAAATCTAGGTGTTGACAAGTTGGTATCAGAGCCATCCTGACCATAGGATACCCTAGTTAGATTGGACGTTGAATCAAAAACTTAGTTTCAAAACCAAAGAAAACAAATATTTACCAAAAACTTATTCTTATTCTTATCCCTTTGATTCTTTCATGAAAATTCATGTTCCTCAAAAACTCTTGCAATATACATAAAATATTGACACACTTTATCACTCTACTAACTTACTCATCCTATATTCTTATAGATGGACGTGAAGTACAACAAGTTTTATCAGTTGGGGAATGGAGGAGACCTTATCTTTGAGAGGGATTTGGACCAGCTTTTGGAACTTCTGGAGCGTCCGCACCCCGAGTTCTTCGGAGCTCAGCTCAATGATCAAGGAGGAGAAGATCTGCAGTGGCTAATTGTTGCAAGTCTCCGAGGAAAGATTGAACCTCCCACTGCGGAAGGAATTCAGTTTACCTTAAGAGAGAACAACTGGCTCGATGGACTTGCCAGGGCCATGCAGGAAGCTCTTTCCCGTCTGTGTGGGCAGAGCATCAATCAGATCAAGGGTACTCACTTTGAGTTTTGCCCGAGGCGTGATGCAAATGGACAACCACTGGAAGCACCATACCACCCCGAGCTGAAGACTCAATTGGACCACCTTAGCTTCATGATGTACGATCGACAGCAGGAGTTGGATAACTGCCGTGACTACTCCAACCACAAGTCTGCCATCATCAAGACGAATGATCAGACCATCGCCATGTTAGCAAAGGATCGCAAGTCTCGCTGCCGTCAGCTCGACAAGAAGGAGCGCATCATTGCCCGTCTTCGCCATCGTATCTCATCTTTGGAGGAGACCATCCATGAGAGAGACATGCAGTTAGAGGAAAGGGGGAATGCCAGAGAGGATCTTCGTGGAGACCCCTACTCCTACCTCAACGATGATGATGATTTTCTGGAGGATCAGGCTATGGATTTCTTCACCGATGAGGATGATTTCGCCTTCATCGATGACGATGAGGATGATGAAGCCACATATTCCGAGGAGTAGTTGCACTTGAGCACTAACGTAGTGAGTAGTATTCGGTCCCACTGTATCGTAGTTTTCAGAATGGTTCTTAAAACCATCTGTTTTTCTTTGTTGTGGTGTGTGTTGTATCGGGTGCTATGAATGAAGGAATGAAAAAGCAAGTTGCTAGAAAAATCTGAGTCAAACTTTAAAAACTTTTCAAAGACCCAAAACCTTAGAAATTTCCCTCTTTTCTCATGATCTATCTCAATCTTCAGATGCCACATGGAGGAAGTGGTTCATCCCCGGACCCGATGTTGCAGATTCTGCAAATGTTGACTTCGGACCGCAAAGCTGAAAGAGCGGAACGTCAAGCCAACCTAGTCACCCTGGAGCAGATAGCCCAGCTAGCCCACAACAACCAAGGCCACGGAAATAAGTACAACCATGGATCTAAACTCAAGAATTTCCAGAATACCAACCCACCTGTTTTTACTAAGTCGGAAGAACCCCTAGACGCCGATGATTGGTTGCAAACCATGGAAAATAACCTAGAAGTCGCCGGAGTGGAAGCCAACGAGAAAGTTTTGTTCGCCACCCACTATCTAGCCGGAGATGCTAGGGCATGGTGAAATAGTGTTCGTGCAATGACCGGAGGCCAGATGATGACCTGGGAGGAATTCAAGGTCAAGTTTAGCAGAACCCATGTGCCACCGGGTTTGACCAAGAGGATGAGAGACGAGTTCAAAGAACTGAAGCAAGGACGGATGACTGTAGTGGAATACCATGACAAATTCTTGTCATTAGCTAGGTATGCCCCGGATGAGATCGACACCGAAGCCAAGAAGAAAGAAAGATTCCTGAATGGTCTGCACGATGAGATGCAGACAGTCTTAGTCAATATCCCCTTTGCTGATATTGAAGCCCTTGTCGACTCTGCTATCTAGATGGAAGGAAAGATCAACCAAGCCAATGAGAACTGCAAGTGTCGTATGATGCATCAGCCAGGAACCCATCAGACCCCAAAGTATCCCCCTAACCCATCTCCAGGATTTGCCCCAAGAACACACAGATCCCCGATGAACCGTCCGACCTATCCCAACCGTGGAAACCCTAGACCCGGAGGAAATCACAACAACCCCGGCAACTCTAGCAATTTCAACCGTGCCCCACCCAAGTTCAACAACAACAATGCTACCGCCAACACCAACACTGCCCCGAAGACTGGAAGCAATGCTGTGCCTGTAACAGCAAAGGACAAGTCGCAAGTGACTTGTTATGACTGTGGACATAAAGGCCACTATTCCAACGAGTTCCCCAATAAGAAGAATGTCGCAGCACCCAATGCCAATGCCCCAGCTCAGCAGCAGTGTCGTGTTCAGCCAGGAAGAAGGTTTGCCCCAGGGAATTCACTCAAACGCAATGGCCGTCTTTTTCTCATGCATGCCGAAGAAGCTCAGGATGCGCCAGACGTCGTGATGGGTATGTTTTCTGTTAATTCAGTACTTGCACGAGTGTTGTTTGATTCTAGTGCATCGCACTCATTTGTCACCAAAGAATTTGCATACACTAGTAAAATTCAACCAACAAAACTGAAGCATGTTATGATCGTTCAAATTCCCGGATCAACCACCAAGGCTAGGCAAATTTGCAAAGCCGTCCCTATCCGAATCCATGGCATAGATTTTTATGCTAATCTGATAGTACTCGGAACTAAAGGTTTGGAAGTAGTACTAGGAATGGATTGGATGTCCAAACATAAAGGATTGATTGACTGTGCCAAGAAAACCATAACCATGACCAGTACAGCCGGAATATCAGTCGAGCGTATATCTAAAACCTTACCTCGCCAATTGAAGTGTAACAAGAGTATAGCCCAACCTACCATTGACCAAGTCCGGATAGTCTGTGAATACCCCGATGTATTTCTAGATGTTTTGCCCGGTATGCCCCCAGATCGGGATATCGAGTTTATCATTAAACTAATCCCCGGAACTGGACCCATAGCCCAGAGAACCTATAGTATGAACCCGTCAGAGCTAGCAGAACTAAAGAAGCAACAGGATGCCATGCTGGAAATAGGATTGATTCAACCAAGTGCGTCACCATGGAGATCACATGTCTTGTTTGTGGACAAGAAGGATGGAGGTAACCGTTTGTGTACGGATTATAGGAAGTTGAATGACGTCACCATCAAGAACAAGTACCCCTTGCCCAAGATAGAAGAATTGTTTGATCAGTTGACCGGTGCCAAAGTGTTTTCTAAGATTGATCTTAGGACTGGCTATCATCAACTCAAAATTCGGGCATAGGATATTCCCAAGACTGCCTTTACCACCAGATATGGATTATACGAGTATACCGTTATGTCCTTTGGATTAACCAATGCCCCCGCTTATTTCATGAATCTCATGAATAAGATTTTTATGGACTTCCTGGATAAGTTTGTCGTTGTTTTCATCGGTGACATTCTGATTTATTCCAAATCAGAAGAAGAACATGAGCTACACCTAAGGACCATTCTTGGAACCCTTAGAGAGCATCAGCTGTATGCAAAGTTTAGCAAATGTGAATTCTGGTTACAGGAGGTAGGATTCCTCGGTCACATTGTATCAGCCGGAGGAATTGCCGTTGACCCTGCCAAAGTGAAAGATGTAGAAGATTGGCAAGCCCCAACCACTCAAACCCAAGTTCACGCATTTCTCAGATTGGCGGGATATTACCGCAAGTTTGTAGAAGGATTCTCGAGTATCACCAGACCCATGACCCAATTGCTGAAGAAAGACAAGAAGTTTGAATGGACCGAAAAATGTGAAGCGAGTTTTCAAGAACTCAAGAGGAGATTGGTTTCAGCCCCAATCTTGATCATGCCAGATATCACGAAGCCCTTCGATGTGTATTGTGATGCATCCAAGATCGGTCTCGGATGTGTGCTAATGCAAGAAGGCAAAGTTATATCTTATCTATCTCGACAACTGAAGAAACATGAGAAAAATTACCCAACCCATGACCTCGAACTCATATCTGTAGTTCTAGCCCTGAAGACGTGGAGGCATTACCTGATGGGAAACCGTTGTGAGATCTATACGGATCACAAGAGTCTGAAGTATATATTCACTCAGAAGGAGCTGAATATGAGATAGACAAGATGGATTGAGCTAATCAAGGATTACGATCTGGACATTCACTATCACCCTGGTAAAGCCAATGTGGTAGCCGATGCCCTTAGCAGATTGCCGTGCCGCTTGAACTCCATGATTTTGAAGGAGCAACCAAGTCTGCATAAAGAGATGGAAGATTTTCGAATGGAATTAGTAAGTGAAGGATTTTTGGCTAGCATAGAACTCCAGCCCACTTTGATCAGTCAGATTAAAGAGGCGCAGAAGGGAAATGCTAGTATCGACGGAATCAGGCGTCGTATCAGTACAGGCAAAGTACCTGGATTCACCGAAGACGAAGGAGTTCTGTGGTACAAAGGACGCCTTTGTGTACCATCAGTTTCTGAGTTGAAAGAAGTTATTCCGAAGGAGGCTCATGATACTCTTTATTCTATCCATCCCGGAGGAACTAAGATGTATCAAGATTTAAAAGAGCAATTTTGGTGGCATAAGATGAAGAGAGAAATCGGAAGCTATATCGCCAAGTGTGACATATGTCAGCGAGTCAAGGCAGGACATCAAAGACCCGCTGGATTATTGCAACCCTTGCAGATTCCGGAATGGAAATGGGATTCCGTTGGAATGGACTTCATCACTAGACTGCCTACTTCTAGTAGGGGAAATGACTCTATCTGGGTCATAGTGGACAGATTGTCCAAAGTCGCCCATTTCTTGCCCGTCAAGACCACATATCAGAGTTCGAAGCTAGCGGAGTTGTACATCACTAGGATAGTTAGTTTGCACGGAGTCCCCAAGAACATCGTATCGGATCGAGGAACTCAGTTTACCTCGAGATTCTGGAAGAAAGTCCAAGAAGGTTTAGGAACCCGCCTAGATTTCAGCACCGCGTATCACCCTCAGACAGATGGACAAACAGAGCGAGTAAACCAAATACTCGAAGATATGCTGAGAGCATGTGTGTTAGAATATGGATCCAAGTGGGAAGTCTGTCTACCGTTTGCAGAATTTTCCTACAATAACAGTTATCAAGCCAGTTTGCAAATGGCCCCATTTGAATTCATGTACGGAAGGAAGTGTCGCACCCCTTTGAACTGGTCGGAAGTGGGAGAGAGTCAGATTTTTGGACCCGATATCCTACGAGAAGCAGAAGAGAAGGTGCACAATATTCGTGAGCACCTCAAGACCGCCCAGTCTAGATAGAAGAGTTACGCCGACAAGAGACGTAGAGACCTCGCCTTCAACATAGGAGATTTTGTTTATCTGAAAGTGTCGCCATTGAAGGGAATGCAACGTTTCCAACTCAAAGGAAAGTTAGCCCCTAGATATATCGGACCTTTCAAGATTCTGAACCGTCGAGGAGAAGTGTCGTATCAATTGGAACTTCCTAAAGAGATTTCATCTGTGCACAATGTGTTCCATATCTCGTTACTTCGCAAGTGTCTCGAAGTCCCCGAGAAGACCGAAGTGTTCAAAAATATCGACCACCGGACCATAGAGATCAACGATGACCTGATCTATCCCGAAGTACCCATCCGTATTTTGGAAGAAGCTTTCAGGACTACCCGAACCCGAAGCATCAAGTTTCTCAAGATTCAGTGGAGCAACCACACCGAAGAGGAAGCTACCTGGCAGCGCGAAGATCACATCAGGACAGAGTTTCCCGATCTCTTCAAATCCTAGGTAATCTTTTTCGTCCTTTTTCAAATCTCGGGACGAGATTTTGTTTAAGGGGGGAAGGTTTGTAACATCCCAAAAATACTAAACTTGGATCATCAAACTCTAATCATCAAAATTAGAGTTAACAAAAACTTTTCTAAATAAAATTATGGAAGCATGCATGTGAGTATGCATTTCATTTTGAATTCTTTTGAACCACCTTGTTTGTGTGTTCCTTTGCTTGTAAATGGATGCTTAGGTGAAATAAACATCATCTAAACCATTCTCAAACTTTTCTCAAAGACAAGTAAATCAAAACAAATAAAATGACTGAATGGTCATTTTGACCAATTTAACTCCCATGCCTACTTTGGCTGTCTCAAACTTTCAGAACCTAACAAAAACTTTTCTGGATCTTTAAACCCCTTGATTGTACTCATAACCAAGTATCAAGACCCACTTTGTGATCATCCAAAAACTTTCAAATGCATTGTTTAAATGACAATTCAAAATTGAATCTTTATCATATGGGAAGATCCCACTTTTTCAAAAACCACTCAAACAAGCTCAACTTTCAAAACCCAAGCATCTGCAGACTCACCAGCACCAACCTAGCACACACCCCAAAAATCTTTTCAAAATTCAAAACTTGAATTCATGCGGCCATTTCATCAAACACTTGGCAGACACAAATCAAACAAAATCAAAACACTATAGTGTGCAGTGTTTTGAGCCTAACTGGTTCCCTATCTAGCTCACAACTAGCTTAGTAGATCATCTAGCAAGATTAACCAAGCACTAGCACCACTGTGAGCTTGCCAAAACCATCAATGGTGAACAGCCGAAGCCACCCTTGCCACCCACATGTCGACAGCAAGCTAGGGAGGAAACTAGTCGTGACAACCTTGTCTGGGAGATCACCCATGCTTCACCGCCCCCTCTCGACCAGCCCTGCCTCGAAGACGTCGAACACAGAGCCCAGGAACGTCGCACCCGTGCCTCTGCCAACCGTGTCGAGCATGCGCCAGAGCGCCACGCTTGACCGAAGCCCACAGACCGTGCCCTGCCCTCGCCGCGTGCATACACGATCGCCACCATCCCAGGAACACGCCAGACATGCCCATTGCACCGCCCGTGCCCTGTAGCCACCGCTCGCCGTCGAAGACGCTGCCTCTGCCGCGCAGAGCGTCGCGTGTTCCAGACCAAACCACACCGCCCCTACAAGCGCATTAAAGCCATAGAGCATCGCCAGGAGAGCTCCAAGCGATCGCCACCGCCGGCCATGCCTCTAGCAGCCCGTAGCCATGTCGCCACCGTCGCCCGCCCATGCTGTTCGGTCTCACCGTCGCGACTATAAATAGAGGCCTCCCCCGCTCGAATTCTTCACACCATTCAACTCCTCTCTCACCCAGAACCATCCCACCTCAGTCCCGGAGCATGGCGAGCAGTGCATCGCCGGAATTGCGCAGGAGCAGGCCGCCTCTGGAGAAGAAGGGCACCGTCGATTTCGTCCACCCCAGGAGCTGCCGCGACCACCCCTGAGTTCGCCATGATCGACTTTGTCGTTCGCCCGCCTCGCCGACCCTCACCCGAACCCCGGTGAGCCCCCAACGACCCCCACTGGCCGCGCTATGTTTCAGTCCTGCCGAAGTTGCCCGACGTGGACGACGACCCTCAGCTGTTGGATTAGACTTAGATAGTGTGGCCGATATTGCCCCGTACCGCTTCGCGTTTAAAGATCCACTGACTGGTGGAACCCCCCTGTCAGCTGAGCCCCGCGCCGCGGAGTGTCACTGGGCCGGCCCGTTAACCTTTCCCGCGCAGCCCGGTTATTTGAATTTAACCTTTTCCATTTTATTTCAAACACACTTCTGTACCCAATTTCAAAAATCAACCCAGGTCGATTCAGTGAACCAAATTTAATGAAACCAATTTTGTTAGAAAGGTCTAGGAATGATGAATCAAAGCCCGTTGGATTCAAGTCATTTGGATCTATAGATCATCCATGGTAAAAATAACAAGGCAAAAGCTTTTCTGCATTCAAACATTTTTCAAATTAAAACCATAATATATTTTGAGTTGATTCCAACTCTCAAAAATCACATTTAACCATACCTTTCAGAATATATAAAAATATATAGGTTTACTAACAGAAATAATGTTCAAGTAATAAAAGAATGCCCCATAGGCATTTCTAGCCACTTTAATTAATTAAAATAAAAGGGTAAAACCTTAATAAATTGTGACACCACTTTAAATCACATTCCCATGGATTAAAATATGTGGTGATGACATGTGTCAACATGATCCCATGTTTTGGTTTAGAGAATATTAAATCTTAAGTAGTTTTTCAATGAGTAGAAATTACTTTTCTATAAATAAAAGGAATTAAACCAAACCTTAATCTTGTAATGTTAGTGATGATGTTATATCATCTATAGGACCCTTTTGTGTGATGATTGCAAGTAGTTAAGTATGGTTTGGTGATTGTGTGCATCGTATTCATTTATAGACGCTAGTACCGACCAAGGATACGAGGATGAAGGAGGATTCTACGAAGAAGAAGCCGAGGAGAACTTCAACCACTGCTCTGCACAAGGCAAGCCTAATACTACTAGTTGAATGTGCAAGCTAACACTTGCCAGACCACTTTACCTATGCAAGCTTATACTGATATTGTGCAAGCCAATACTTGCAAGCTTTATTTATCAAGTCTACCAATGCAAGCTAACACTTGCAAGATACTCTACTGATGCAACAAACCATCACTTGTTACTATGCCCACTATATGCCTTAAGCATATGTGATCATATCCACTTGATAAACCAATCCTAGTTTTACTTACAAGCTTTATTACTTTATTTCTTTATCAAAGCTAGTACTTAGAGCTTACATAAGTAAATTGTAGATATTAGAAAGATAATTGAAGGTTGCATAACGAGCATAAAATTTGGCCTAAGCTAGATAATCTTGAGGTCATCCTAAGGCATAAGATTAAACTTAGTTAAACTCCACTAGTGTACCACCCCTCATTAGTGCTTAGCCCCACTTGTAGATGCTAGTGCTAAGCATAAAACTTGATCAACTTTAGATGGGAATACTTGGTGGAAAAATGGTTATGAAAACCTTGGAATGATGGATCATTCTATTGAAATGTTTTGGACATGTGTTTACGAACACTTGATGATTTTGGTGATGAAAATGATGAGGCATGAGCCTTAGCCCTTTATAAAACTGATGGTTGTCTGGATGCGATACCATTCCAATTTTATCGTACAACCACAATACCCGATAATTGGGTAGGGCTTGACTAGAAACTTATATAGCTTAGTATTGGTTCCCTCACGGCCAAGGTCTGAGCTGAGGCTACCTTGTGAAGATTGTCCACCTGTGCAGTACCAAAGATGACAGTTGGTCATGGTTGGGAGGCCAAACTCACAGGAGAGGTGCTTATACTAGGGCGTGTAATTGAAAGGTTAGGATTGATTATCCGCATACTGAGTATGGTGAATTCAGGATTTGTCCCTGACGGATGTATCGAATGTTGTGGTGAAAGTGTACAATCTCTGCAGAGTGTCAAATTATTCGAATAGCCGCGTCCGCGATTATGGACAGTAGGAGTGGCCATACTGTTCCCCCGTCAGATGTTTTCAAAAGACTTGTGAAATGAATTGAGACTTTGACTTGACCACAACAGGGTTGTGATATGAGATACAAGTTCCCACTTAGGTGTTATAAAACCTTAACTAGCATTCGTTGCTTCTAAACTTATAAGAGATAAATCTAGCTTTTGCAAAATAACCCTAGAGCCTAGTGTCCTATTATCAAAAACCCCTTTCAATTGTTAGTATTAGTTTGCAAGTACTTACAGATTACTCAAGGCTTTGTCCCTGGCTATTCCCGTGGCCAGACTATGAAGAGGAGTACCTGGAGGATGGATCCCAGGAAGGTTACGACAACTAGGATCATCTCCCATTGTCAGCATTTCCTGTGAACACGAAGATGGAGCTTCGCCTACGCTACCGTTATTATTACGTATTCCGCTGCTTGAAGTTGTATTAAGAACTGGATCATGAGATCCCTATTTGTGTAAGAACTTATGTACGGTTTGTAATGGATGATGTACTGTGGTATCCAATTCTGTTATGTCTCTCAAAAATGGTAATCTTGGGATTGCGATGTATGGCATAACAGGCATCTGGGATTAAAAATCCGGGTGTTGACATCTAACTTCACTACAATTCAATCAAACAAACACAATTTCAACTAGCATTCATACCATTTCTCACACATAAAATAACAAAAACAAGATCATGCATGAAAGCATGCAAAAGATAGTTTTATTTTCAAAAGTGGTTTCCACTAGGCTCTAAACATTATAAAGTTCAAAGTGGCCATTTACTAAAGTGGTAAAACCATTTGCAAAAGGTTTCATCTCATAAACCAAATATTATGATAAGGTGATATTTTATGTAGTTGAAAACATCTTTTAGCAAAGTAATGATTTTATATGGTTCATCAAATAAGTTTTTAATTCACAAAACTTGGTGTTTAGGGTCATAAGGTTTGAATCAAATCATTTCCCAAAGGTTTCACTCAAAAATCATTTCTAAATCATAATCAATATTTTTATTTGACTAGAAATGAGCTAATTCAAATATTTATTCCTTATCTTCACAAAATACATTTTTAAATCCATAAGTTGGTTCCTATGGTCAGTAGGTCCAAAACAAACCATTTTGCAAAGATTTCATATTAAAAATATATCTAGAACAATTTTTATATTCAAAATAAGCCTACACATGTATCTGCAAATTCAACCAATTTTCCAGAAGCAAAACATTAAACAAAGTGCGTGGTTGTAAAGTACTTGCTCTGCTGAATCCATTGATATAAAATTTGCAAAATTTAGACGTGTAGAATTAAAGTTATGAATTTTACAAGTTTGCATATCTAATAGATTCTATTTTCTGTTTTTTAAACCAAACCATGTCCACGTGGCACAATCTAACTGGACGGTACCGCTTCGTGCGGATCACGTACTGAGGATCGTTGGATCTAATTTAAAGCGCACGGCTCTGATGAAAACATAACCTTTCATTTAAATCTAATCCTAACCGTAAGATCAAGATCTAACGGGCAGTATGTCTCTGACCATGGTTGGGCGGCGCTAGCGGCGGCACACGCTCTGGCTGCGGCGGAGCCGGCGATACAGGACGCAAGGGAAGGAGGGAAGTATCTCACCGTGTTCGTGGGAGTGTGGAGAAGCTCGAGGTGTGGTCGTCTTGGCGAGGGGCGCTCAGGAACGGAGGGGATTTCTCGCCAGAGTCGGTGGCGGCGTCGGGCTTGCTCAGTTGTCGACGGGGGCGATGTTTGGGAGCGAGATAAGACAAACGAGGCACATGGTTAGATGCGAGCGAGCATGGGGAGTACGGGAGTATCATTGGGAGGGCTCGGGGCGGTTGGAGCTTACCGGGGAAACTCGACGGAGACGAGATAGACGGCGGTGGTGCTCGGGTGATGACGAAGCCGAGGCTGCGGGGCACGCGCGGGCGAGTGCGAGGCACTGGCAGGTGCGCCTGGTGCTGGCGAGCAAGTATGCGTGCAGTGGGAGGCGAGGGACGGCTCGTCGGCGCCGGAATTTCTCGGAGACATCGTCGGAGACAGAGGTGGTGTGGGGACAAATTGGGGCAGCCTAGGGGCATGGAGGAGATGCTGCTTGGGGGGAATGAGAGAGGAGAGCGTGGTGTTTATGTGTGCGTGGTCACTGGAGGAATTAAGCCTGCCAATTAAGTGAATTCAACGCCGGAGTTAATCGCCTGGAAAAGGCAGCGAGGAGCTGGCCGCGGGTGGAAACGAAGCACAGTCGTGTGGGGTCTGTCTGTCACAGAGACAGAGAGAGAGAGAGAGAGAGAGAGAGAGAGAGGGCACGCGGGGTCCACTTGTCTGTGACTGCGCGGGTGTGTTTTTTAGTGAAAATGGTTCATTGCGGGTGAGAGCTGGTGGGCTGTGCTGCTGGGCTGCTCGTTTCTCTCTCTTTTTTTATACAGATTGCTTTTTCTTTTTCTATTTGGAATTTTTGTTTTGATTTTCAAACAAATAATTCAAACTCCAATTCAAATCAAACTACCACCAAACTTTAGGTATAGATTAATTCTGTTTAATAACATAATCCAAAGTCCAAAGTAAATTAATTTTTATTCTTTTAGGATCTATTATTAATTAAAATAAAAAGACCTTAGTCTTTATTTCAAATAGGGTTTAATTTATTTAAAACTCTATTTGAAATCTAAAGCAAACCAAAACCTTTTCAGTAGGTTTTATTTGATAATATAAAACACTTGGAATTCTTATTTAAAATACTTTAACAAGTTTTATTGTTTATTTAAAAATGGGAAAAGCCTTTACTTAAATAAAATTGGATATTAATAAATCCTTATTATTTTATTTAAATAAACCTTTACTCTTTTTATCAAATAGAAATATTTTATTTCAAAATCTTGGCCAAGATTTAATTTGGCTCTATAAAATAATCCTTATTTATATTTCTACCTTTGCTTTATAAAAATCATATCTTTTTATTTAAAGATCCAAAAATAATGATTCCAACTATTATAACTTTATTTATTAATTGTTTATCTTTTTAAATACCTTTAGGATTTTATTTGATCAAAATAGGTTTTGATGTTTCCAATTGGATTCAAAAAGTTTCTTCTCACCCTAAATTTCAACAAAATTTTATTTTGTTTATTTATTTTTCACATTTCAAAATATGGAAAATTTTGGGATGTGACACATATGAGCCACAACACTCTCATTTTCAGTCCCACAGAAAGGTGCTTTCTCAACAATGTCTAAATAGGATAAATCAAGAGAGAAATCATAATCTTTATCTTTAATATCTATGGGAGAGGTGGCAAACTTAGGATCAGAGGAAAGTTTAGGAATAATGGTACGTCTTGCAGGGAGACTCTTAATAGCACTAGTACCATGTGTGTTTCGACACTCTTCAACAAAATCATTAGTAAACCCAATGTAGCCATCATTAATATCATAACTCTCTCTAGACTCAGGTGAGCTAACAGGTGTAACAGTGTCTTCACTAGGATTTTTGGTATTTCCTAGACTAGCCTTAGTAGAATCTAGGAAAGGACCTAATTAACCACATGCATCAAGCACAGTAGAAGTAACATCATGAGTATCAAAAGAAGTTTCAGATTCAGCAGTAGTAGCAGTGTGTGAAGCATGAGTATCTGGTGGTGGAGTAACAAGCTTACTTATAATAGACGGTGAATCAAGAGCAACAGAGGTGTTTAGGACTGTACCTCTTGTAAGGTTCCCAACCTTTAATAAGGTAGAGATCCCTGTGTTTACATTTCTAGTCCCTAGATCAATAGCTAGCATCTACAGTTAAGATGTAATATCAAGAAACAAAGGTCATAATACATCTTTATAACCAGGAATAAAATAATTTATTACATCTTACATAGCTCATTTGGATATCTCATTACAATGCAGCAGAATATAACAATAGCATGGGGTCCTTCATCTTCAAAGTTCCACAGGCAGACATGTTGGTTGTAGACTTGTAATCCTAATCATTAAACTTCACTAATATCAAACAAACCTACAACATAACAAGTTACAGCCACAAGGGTCAATACATTTGAATTGTATTGGCAAGTGATACTATAGTAGTATAGTGGAGTCTATCATCTATATGCATTTGGCTAAGTGGAGCTTAGGCTTGCATTGCTCAAAATAGATTTTCCTTATCCTTTGAAAACACTAAGTTTTTGCTTGACAAAATAATCTTTACCAAGGCATCTCCCAATAGAAATTGGTGATCCTTCAACCCTTGTTCAACCACAAGTTTTTAACTTAGAAATTTGGATGATGAGATTCTTGATAGCTTCCATGTCTTGATGCTCAAATTGTCCTTTACCAGGGACATGGCTAAGTACTTAGATTTTACACTCTGCAGAGGTGGTGCACTTTTCCCACAAGACTTGGTTTCACCAAGACAAGATCTTTCAGAAGCCTTCCCTTAGACCAGAATGGACGCATTCCAACCTATCATCCCCTACCACCAACTGTCCATTTGGCTAAGTTATTGCAACATATATGATCCAGGAAGAGCCCATAATGCCAAGTGGCTGCACTTGAAGCTTCTCAACATTTGACATCTCAAATCTCTTTGTTCCTGGGTGGCCATCCACAAGTGAGATACACAAGGTTCACCAGTCCCCTGGCCTTGTGTAACCACTCAACACAAACCATTCCTTCCATTCCACCCAGGTGATTCATTCACTTAGTTGTTTTATTAAACAAAACACAAGTCCTCAGACTTAGAAAGTTTTCCATACCATGAATATATATTCCACCCTTGTTTTCTATTAGCTAAGCTAAGCATGATAGTAGTAGGAATCTTAACTTAGGAAATTCTACTAAGGTTTCATCTACTAGGATTTCCCATGGCATAGTTTATACTTAGCAAAAATTCCATGCAAGTCCTACTTAGAAATATCACTAATGCATAGTGAAAATAATGGCACAAAAGTATGAAGCATCACTTGCCTTTTTGGTAGAGAGTATAAGTTCACTCCTTGATCTTTGCAATGTTCACTCATTTAAAATCACTACAATTCAAGCAAGCAAACACTATTTCAATCTACTATTCAAGCAATTCATCACATAAAATGATAGAAACAAAACAATGCATGCAAGCATGCTAAAGATTGTTTTATTTGTAAAAGTGGTTTCTAATGGGCCATAAACATTTCAAAACACCTAATGGTCATTTTATAAAGTGGCAAAACCATTTTCTAAAAGTTTTACTTCATAAACCATTTTTAAACCAAATCATTATTTTATGTGGTGAAGAAATGCTTTTAATAAGGCAACATTCTATAGGTTTCACAAAATATGTTTTCAAACCATAAAACCTTGTGTTTAGGGTCAGCGAGTTTATTTCCAAAACATTTCTCAAAGGTTTTCTTCCAAAACCATTTTTAATAATTAAACCATTTTTTTATTTGACTAGAAATGTTTTAAATCAAAGATTCATTCTTTTGTTTCACCAAATACATTTTTGAAACCACCAATTGATTTCTAGGGTCAGTAGGTTTAAAACAAACCATTTTACAAAGATTTTATCTCAAAAATCATTTTAGAACAATTTTTA
The DNA here is from genome assembly GCA_910589765.1 of Avena atlantica. NCBI lineage: Eukaryota > Viridiplantae > Streptophyta > Magnoliopsida > Poales > Poaceae > Avena > Avena atlantica. Next base: position 411,751,790 of record OU342735.1, on the reverse strand, counting down.
TATTCTAAACATGCATACACAAGTTTCTGCAAAAACAATCGATTTAACAGAAGCTTTTTACTAAACAAAGTGCATGGTAAGAAATTACTTGTCTTGCTGATTCCATTGATATAAAATTTGCAAAATTTGTACGTGTGGTTTGAAAGTTATGAATTTTTCAAATTAGAACATCTAATAGATCAATTCTGTTTCAAATCAAACGGACAGGGGCACGTGTCTTGATTCTATTCGCTGGTACCGGTTCGTTCGGATCATGCACTGAGGACCGCTGGATTTAAGTTACATCGCACGGCACAGATCGCATACCTCTTCGGCTTTAAGTGATTCTATCGCATTCATTAGATCAACATCTAACGGCTATCTACACTCTGACCATGTTCTGGTGGCGCTCGACGGCAGCGCGCGGCGGCGACGCTCGGCTAGCGGCGGAGCTGGCAAAATAGGAAGCAAGGAAGGAAGAGGAGTGGCTCACCATCACTGCGATGCTCAACGTGCTTGTGGTTTGTCAAGGGGCGCACGGTGGTGGCGTGGATTCCTCGCCGGAGTTCAAGACGGCGTCTGGCGGCTCTGTCTGTCGTCGGGGCGAAGCTAGAGGCCGCGCTAGATCAAGTAGAAGGCATGGTTAGGTTCGCAAGAGGAAGGCGAGTATCAGATTGTTAACTAGGGGGAGAGGGGCGGTCGGGCTTACCGGGGAGAGGTCGTCGGAGAAGAGGCAGACGGCGGTGGAGCTTGAGGTCGTCGTTGTCGAGGTTCTGGGGCGCGCGGGGACGAGCTGGCGCTACGGTGAGGTTCTCCTGGGAATGGGTAGCAAGTGAGCGGGGTTGAGGGAGCGAGGGGCGACGAGGGGCTGCCGGAATCGGCCGGGAATGTAACATCCCAAAAATACCAAACTTAGATCAACAAACACTAATCATCAAGATTAGGGTTAACAAAAACTTTTCTAAATAAATTCATGAATGCATGTATATGTGTATGCATGGATTTTTAATTTTTTAAAAAACCACCTTGTTTGTGTGATCCATTGCTTGTAAAATGTTTCCTAGGTGAAATAAACATCATCTAAAACATTTCCCACACTTTTCCTAAAGACAAGTAAATCAAAACAAATATATTAAGTGAATGGTCATTTTGACCAATTTAACTCCCATGCCTACTTTGGCTGTCTCAAACTTTCAAAACCTAACAGAAACTTTTCTGGATCTTTGCAACCCTTGAATGTACTCATAACAAGGTATCAAGGCCCACTTTGTGATCATCCAGAAACTTTCAAATGCAGAGTTTAAATGACAATTCAAAATTGAATCTTCTTCATATGGGAAGATCCCACTTTTTCAAAACCCACTCAAACAAGCTCAACTTTCAAAACCCAAGCATCTGCAGACTCACCAGCACCAATCAAGCAAACCCACCAAAATTCATTTCAAAATTCAAAACTTGATTTCATGCGGCCATTTCATCAAACAGGTTGCAGACACAAATCAAACAAAACATCAAACACTATAGTGTACAGTGTTTTGAGCCTAACTTGTTCCCTAGTTAGCTCACACACAACTCAGTAGACCATCTAGAAAGATTAGCCCAACACTAGCACCCCTGTGAGCTTGCCATTGCCATTAATGGTGAACAGCCGAGCACCCCCATGTCACCCCATTGTGGACAGCAGGCTAGAGGAAGAACTAGCCATGCCAACCTTGTCTGGGAGGCAGCCCACCGTCCACCGCCACTCACTGTCCTAGCCGCGAGCATTGCCAAGCCCAGGACCACGCGCACAAGACACGCCCAGGCCATGCTGAGCGTGCGCTAGAGCACCACCCACGACCAGCGTCCACAGACCGCGCGCCGCCCTCACCGCGTGCACACATGATCACCACCGACCCAGGAGACCGCCAGACATCCCCGTTTGCCGCCTCGTGCCATACAGCCACCGCCCGCCGTCGAAGACGCCGCCTCTGCCACGCAGAGCACCGCCCGTTCCAGACCAAACCACACCGCCCCATGCCTCGCGACCATGTCGTTGAGAATCGCCAGGATACACAACACCATCCCCTACCCTTGCCCATGCCTTTAGCCGCCTGTAACGTCGCCCCCGACGAGCTCACCGTGCGCCCCGACGGTCTCCTCGCTCGACTATAAATAGAGGCCACCCCCGCACGATTGCTTCACACCATCTCACTCCCCTCTCCTCACTGATCGTGCCACACCATTCTCAGAGCAAGGCGAGCACCACCTTGCCGAAATTTCACTAGAGCCTGCCGCTGCCGGAGAAGGAGGGAGCCAGCGATTGGAGCCGCCCCAGGAGCTGCCGCGACCACCCCTGAGTTCACCATCATCGACTTCGTCGTTCGCCCGCCTCGCCGACCCTCGCCCGTACCCCGGTGAGCCCCCAGCACCCCTCACTGGCCGCGCTAGGTTTCGTTCTCACCGGAGTTGTCTCGCATCGACGATGACTCTCAGCCGTTGGATTAGAACTAGATCGAACGATCCACGTTGCCCCATACCGCTTCGCCCAGCCCCGTGTCACTGACGAGTGGGGACACCCACTTAAGTAGCCCACGGGAGCACTGCGCTTAGCAGGCCGGCCCGTTAGAATTTCCCGCGCAGCCCAGCAATTCAAATTAAAACTTTTCTATTTCTTTTCAAACACACTTCAGCACCCAACTTCAAAAATCAACCCAGATCGTTTCAGTGCACCAAATTGGATGAAACCAATTTTTTTTTGGAAAGATCTGTGAATGCTTAATCCAAGCCCGTTGGATTCAAGACATTTGGATCTGTAGATCACCCATAGCAAAAATAACAAGGCAGAAGCTTTTATGCATTCAAACATTTTTCAAATTTAAACCATAAAAGCTTTTGAGTTGATTCCAACTCTCAAAAATCACATTTAACCATACCTTTCAGAATATATAAAAATATATATAGGTTTACTTGCAGAAATAATGTTCAAGTAATAAAGGAATGCCTCATAAGCATTTCTAACCACTTTATTTAATTAAAATCAAAGGGTAAAACCTTATTAAATTGTGACACCACTTTAAATCACATTCCCATGGACTACAATATGTGGTGATGACATGTGTCAACATGATCCCATGTTTAGTTTGGAGAATATTAAATCTTAAGTAGTTTTTCAATGAGTAGAAATTACTTTTCTAAAAATAAAAAGATTTAAACCAAGCCTTAACCTTGTAATGTTAGAGATGATGCTAGATCATCTATAGGACCCTTGTGTGCGATGATTGCAAGTAGTTAAGTATTGTTTGGTGATTGTGTACCTCGTATTTATTCATAGATGCTAGTACCGACCAAGGATACGAGGAGGAAGGAGGATACTACGAAGAGGAAGCCGAGGAGAACTTCAACCACTGCTCTGCACAAGGCAAGCTGATATTATACCAATGCAAGCTAACACTTGCAAGATACTATACCTACGCAGGCTTATATTTGACATCGATGCAAGCTAAAACTTGCAAGACACTCTACTTTAGCAAGCCTTACTAATCAAGTTGACCTATGCAAGCTCACTCTTGCAATATACCCTACTGATGCCACAAACCTATACTGGTGACCCTACTTGCTTGTTAAAAACCAATCCTAGTTTTATGTGCAAGCATCTTACTTTATTTATTTATCGAAACTTACTTAGAGTCTACCTAAGAGTTTGGTAGATACTAGATAGTGTGCTGAAGGTTGCTTAAAGAGCATAAAATTTGGCCTAAGCTAGGAACCTTGATATCAGCCTAAGATATAAGGTTGGACTTAGTGAAACTCCACTAGTTAACACCCCTCATTAGTACTACCCCCCCCCCCACTTGTAGATGCTAGTGCTAAGCATAAAACTTAATCAACTTTTAGATGGGAATACTTGGTGGAAAAATGGTTATGAAAACCTTGGAATGATGGATCATTCTATTGAAATGTTTTGGACATGTGTTTCCAATCACTTGAGGATTCTGGTGATAAAAATGTTGAGGCATGAGCCTTAGCCCTTTATAAAACTGATGGTTGTCTGGATGCGATACCATTCCAATTTTAGCGTACAACCACAATACCCGAATATTGGGTAGGGCTTGACTGGAAACTTATATACCTTAGTATTAGTTCCCTCCCGGCCAAGGTCTGAGCTGAGGCTACCTTGTGAAGATTGTCCACCTGTGCAGTACCTGTGGCATCCCGCAAAAACCACTACTAGAAAATCGCGTTGTTTTTGTGCATTGCATCATCATGACCGCATGCTCATGTCATCATGCCACCTTGCATTTGAGCATCGTCATCATCTTGCATCTGATTGTACAAAACTATTTGCAGAAAACCCTATTTTGTTTTCTAAACGCCTCATCCTTATTCAAACGCAAAACCCGGGTCGCCGGATTATTTTGTTTTGGCCGCGAGCGGGTTGCAAACGGTCCAATTAAAACAAATAAAACTTATATTTATTTTAGTGGGGGCAGTCGAACGGGCCGACCGACCCGAACGACCACCCCCAGGTTTGTAAAACGGTCCGCCTGAACGCCCCAGACAAATCCTATAGCTACCCAGCTATCTACCCAACCCAACCCTCCACCTCACTCCCTCCAATCCAGCCTCGCCACATCAGCACACCTCTCTTCCTCACCCAATCACAATCTGCCACCTCTACCCTTCTCTCTCTTCTCTCTAGCCACCCACACCAGGGCCACACACACCAAACACAGCACACACGCGCGCGCGCGCACCCCAGGCACACACCCGCCCTGCCCCCTCTCCCTCAGCCCCGCGCGGCCCACCTGCGGACCCCACGCCCTGGCCCACCCCTGCCCGCCTGGCTCTCCTCTCTCCTCTCTTTCTTCCCCACCGCACGCGCCTCTCCCTTCTTCCTCTGCACCGGCCCCTCCCCGCTCTCCAGCCAACCTCGCCGCCGCCTCGGGCGTCCTCCTCCTCCGCGTTACCCGCTCGCCCCGACGACCCCCCAACCCCGCCGCCTGCTCCAGCACCCTCTCGCCGTCGCTTCCGCCCGGCTCCCTCCTCGCCACGGGCTCGTCCGCCGCGCCGCCCCACCGAGGCCGTCGCCCGGGCCGCCAACACCCTCTGCCCCTCGCCGCCGGCGTCCCCATCCTCCGCTCAGGCGTCGCCGCTCCCGTCCACCTCCTTCCCCGCATCGGCCCGAGCCTCTCCGCCAGTCCGCGCCCCGGGCTAGCCTCGCCGCCGCCTTCGTGCCTCCGCGAGCGCCGCTCCTCCCCGCCTCCTCTGCGTCCCGCCTCCACCAACCTCCTCCTCCGGCCCGAGCCTCTCCGCCGTCCCCGCGCGTCCGCGTCGCCCCGCGAGCCTGCGCCGCCCGCATCTTCCTCGCTGCGAGCTCCGCACCTCCCCGCAGTCCGCCGCTCGACCCCGCCCTCCGGCGAGCCCGCGCCGCCGCCAGGACCCCCTTGCGGCCCCAGCACACCGCCCTCCTCCGCGTCGCTGCGCTGGCCCGACAGCGCCGCCGCCGCAGGCCAGTGCCCCCCTCTGGCCCAGCTCGCCGGCAGACCTCCCCGAGCCCGATCCCGCAGCCCGCCAGGTCCCGCGTCCTCCTCCTCCGCGAGCCCCCCCCCCCCCCGCCTCCGACCATCTGCAAGCGCCGCCGTCCGGCCCCAAGCTTGCCGCCGGAGTCGCCGTGGCCACCGCCTCCGGTCCCGCGTCAACGAGCCCCAGGAGCATGGCCACCCTTTTGTGTTTGGGGTGGATTTTGTCCCTGGCGATGCACTTTGATGTGGTGATGTTGCATCCCTGGTCAAGGTCGCCTCGAGATCCGAAGTCCCCAACTCCGAAACCCCGAAGCCGACCCCGGCGCCCGGAGCCGAGAACCCCGACAAGAACCACGCCACGGATACGCCGAGTTCGCCATCGTGGAAACCAAGGTCGTCGACATGGAACCGATGGACGCCAAGTACTCCCTCTCGGATGCGATGCCCGAGAACCCGGACGATAAGAACATCGACGCAGAACGCCAAGTGCTTCGCTCCGTTTTTCGAGACCCCGACATCGAATCGACAAGATCGTCGCCATAACACCCGAAGATCACCGGTGTGACAAGTACCGCTTCCCGGACGCCAAGACCGACCCGATACGCCGGCCCGACAAGACCTTCGCGACGACAAGATCGGCCCCGACCTCGGTGGAGCCGGAGACCGCCAAGTACATCTTCCCGGAACGCAAGATCTGCCCCGTTACCGAGAACGAGAGAACGATCCCGCTGAGAACGGACCCGCCGAACCCTGGACCCTGTCGAACCCCGAACCCCGGAAACCAAGATCTGCCGAATCCTAATGTGTGCACCCCTTTCCGAGAACCCTATTTTATAACATAATAACAACTTGTTGCATATTGAATTGTTATACTCGCATGCATTGTGTGGTTTGGGGCCTTATGCTGATTCACCTAATAATTAAATATGGGGCTCATATGCGGGCAAATCTAGCCTTATATTGGCCTCATTTAAACTTGTGTAGCGTACTATAATCTTGCCTTGTTAAAACAACATTTAAATTGCGGGGTAACTAAATAACATGAACCACCTAACTAATTGTCGGGACCCCGGTTCCGCTTAATCTTGCCTAATTGCATCGCACCCTTGCCATGACATGCATCATACATGCATCATGCCGATCTTCTGCCGTTGTATTAAATATTGCATCCGGTGTTCTTCTAGTGTTTTGCTTCTTCGCGGATAAGGCCGATGAGTTGATGTGATCTTCGACCCGATCTTCGGTTGACCCCTCGGCAATGTTTTCAGGCGAGCATCTCCCCCTTTCTACCTATCTTACTTTGCTAGTATTTACTTCCCTCCTGTTGATCTTTGCTATCTGTGTTGCGATGCTCTAGATTTCGTACCCGTGATATCCCTTGCAACCATATATAGCCTTGGACACATCCTATTACCTGTTGTTTGGTAGCTAGTTGGACCCGCGTGTCGTAGTCGCTTGCTCAAGTGTTTGCTTGTCGTCAAGTACCACCTTTGTTGGAGGAATTGCCGCATGTTGACGTTGGAGATGATCATGGCTTTAATTATTGTTTCACTTTACTTCCTGTTTAACAACTAAAATTGAATTAAGCAGAGGCATCGGTGGGTGATAGGTAAGATTTGGTTTCCGACCGCCCACTTGTGTCCCGTAGGACCCGAGTTCTTGACACCTGTTCCGAGATCGAGCGCGCTAACCACAGGTGGGGAGATATGGACCCCCCATTGATAATTACCTGATTTCAAAGTATTGTACTGGGGGCCACAAGTAGTTTGGGGCTTTATTACTATCCTGTACTTATGCTATGCTTTACTGCTTTATTTACGATTGTGCGAGGTACTGCACACTGTACTGTTTAGGAGCGGGCCACGATTTCGCGGTGTCGACAGTCCCCGTTTGGGGGCATACTGTCGTTCACAGCCGTCTTCCCAAACCCTAAGTCCGTCTCGGAGACCGGCCGACTTCGTTGCGGGTGTCGACTTGGTGGGGTGGCCCCCATGTACTTGCTTTGTGTCTGGGAACGTCGTGACTTAGGCCCCGCCGACATACCGATGGGTGTATGTTAACTGATCTGGCAAAAAGGGTCGAAGTGCCTGTGGATACTTTGGTGCACCCCTGCAGGGTTAAATCTTTTCGAGAAGCCGTGTCCGCGGTTATGGACGACTTGGAGCACAGTGCTTGATCATAGACAACTATAACTAAAGTTTACTGTTATAAATTGACTTGTATCCGATATGATTAGTAATCAGCTTCACTACAACGGAACGGCTAAGTAAAAGTACCAACAACTGCTGGGTTTTGGGTTATCTCATGATAATTGTATCTGACTAGTAAGTGTTGCCACTATAACGGAATGATTAACTAAAAGTGCCCACTGTTTACTTTATCAGGATGAATATCTAAACCTGACTAGTAAAGTGCTGCAACTATAACTGAATATGTAAAACTGCCAACTGTGTGAGTTCCTCGGTTGACTTCCTCGTTTGGTCTCGAGGGGGAAACGCCAGGATGGGTTTGTTTGATGCTAGTATCAGGTTGGATCCGAATAGATCTTTCTTACCCCTCTCTGATAGCCGCCAGTTGTATCGAGTCTCTATAGGTTGTTTAGTGCATGCTGCCGCTGCCGCTCAGTCCACCATACCTATGTAGGCGAGGACCGCCGAATTCTAGCCTCGCCGTGTACTGGCCTCAGTACTGACGCTCCTTCTTTTTCCTTTGCCCTTTGTCGGCACCCCTTTTGTTTAAGCAGGTTTTGAGATCGACGTCGTTAGCAGGGTTACCCTTCCGGCTTGGCCTGGGCAGGGTTATGGACGCCATTGGTTATTCTTCAGGGCTCTTAGCCCCATTTGCATCTTGTCCGTAGTCGGACGCTGTATCATTTTCAAGGTGATTTGGATCTTTGTACCGTATATTTGTATTCTTGACTCTTCGAGTCGCTGTTGTATATATATCTGTTCTGTGGGTCCCATCGAGGACTGTTGTGTAATGTTATTACTTTGCTTTCCACCCGCACGAAAGTGCCTGGTGGGCACCTTCGAATCGTTTCTATGCGGGTCTGGCGAGTTTCGCTAAAACTTGCATAGGGCCGATTCTGAGGGTGTTACAGTACCCAAGATGACAGTGGTCATGGTTGGGAGGCCAAACTCACAGGAGAGGTGCTTATACTAGGGCGTGTAATTGAAAGGTTAGGATTGATTATCCGCATACTGAGTATGGTGAATTCAGGATTTGTTCCTGACGGATGTATCGAATATTGTGGTGAAAGTGTACAATCTCTGCAGAGTGTCAAACTATTCGAATAGCCGCGTCCGCGATTATGGACAGTTGGAGTGGCCATACTGTTTCCCCTGTCAGACTTTTCAAAATGACTTGTGAAATGAATTGAGACTTTGACTTGACCACAACAGAGTTGTGACCTGAATTACAAGATCCCATTTAGGAATTATAAAATTGTGACTAGCTTTGGAACTTAGTAGAGATAAACCTGGCTTTTTGCAAAACAACCCTAGATCCTAGTGTCCTATTATCCAAAAAACCCCTTTACTTGTTAGTATTAGTTTGCGAGTACTTAAAGAGTACTCATGGCTTTGTCCCTGGCTATTCCCATGGCCAGACTATGAAGAGGAGTACCTGGAAGATGGACCCCAGGAAGGTTACGACAACTAGGATCATCTCCCATCGTCAACATTGCCTTTGACCCCGAAGATGGAGCTTCGCCTACGCTACTGTTATTATTACGTATTCCGCTGCTTGATGTTGTATTAATAACCGGATCATGAGATCCCTATTTGTGTAAGAACTTCTGTATCGTTTGTAATGGATGAAGTACTATGGTATCCAATTCTGTTATGTCTCGCAAAAATGGTAATCTTGGGATTGCGATGTATGGCATAACAGGCATCTAGGATTGAAAAATCCGGGTGTTGGCAAGTTGGTATCAGAGCCATCCTGACCATAGGAGACCCTAGTTAGATTCGACGTTGACCCAAAAACTTAGTTTCAAAACCAAAAAAATAAATAAATTACGAAAACTTATTCTCATTCTTACCTATTTAATTCTTTCATAAAAACTCCTGTTCCTCAAAAAAAAACTCTTGCAAAATACATAAAATTTTGACACACTTGATCACTTTGCTAATCTACTCATCCTCTATTTTTATATAGATGGACGTGAAGTACAGCAAGTTTTACCAACTCGGGAATGGAGGAGACCTTATCTTTGAGAGGGATCTGGATCAGCTTTCGGAACTTCTGGAGCGTCCGCACCCCGAGTTCTTCGGAGCTCAGCTCAATGATCAAGGAGGAGAAGATCTGCAGTGGCTAATCGTGCAAGTCTCCGAGGAAAGATTGAACCTCCCACTGCGGAGGGAATTCAGTTTACCTTGAGGGAAAACAACTGGCTCGATGGACTTGCTAGAGCAATGCAGGAAGCTCTTTCCCGTCTGTGTGGGCAGAGCATCAATCAGATCAAGGGTACTCGCTTTGAGTTTTGCCCAAGACGTGATGCAAATGGACAACCACTGGAAGCCCCATACCACCCCGAACTGAAGACTCAATTGGACCACCTTAGCTTCATGATGTATGATCGTCAGCAGGAATTGGACAACTGCCGTGACTATTGCAACCACAAGTCTACCATCATCAAGGCGAAGGACCAGACCATCGCCATGCTAGCAAAGGATCGCAAGTCTCGTCGCCGTCAGCTCGACAAGAAGGAGCGGATTATTGCCCGTCTTCGCCATCGCATCTCATCTCTGGAAGAGACCATCCACGAGAGAGACATGCAGTTAGAGGAAAGGGAGAATGCCGGAGAGGATCTTCGTGGAGACCCTTACTCCTATCTCAGCGATGACGATGATTTTCTGGAGGATCAGGCCATGGACTTCTTCACCGATGAGGATGATTTCGCCTTCATCGATGATGATGAAGATGATGAAGCCACCGACTCCGAGGAGTAGTAGCACTGAGCACTAGCGTAGTGAGTAGTAGTCGGTCCCACTGTATCGTAGATTCCAGAATGGTTCTTAAAACCATCTGTTTTTCTTTGTTGTGGTGTGTGTTGTACTGTGTGCTATGAGTGAATGAATGAAAAAGCAAGTTGCTAGAAAAACCTGAGTCAACTCTAAAAACCTTTCAAAGACCCAAAACCTTATAAATTTCCCTCTTTTCTCATGATCTATATCAATCTTCAGATGCCACGTGGAGGAAGTGGTTCAGCCCCGGACCCGATGTTGCAGATCCTGCAAATGTTGACTTCTACGTCAAGCCAACCTAGCCACTCTGCAACAGATAGCCCAGCTAGCCCACAACAACCAAGGCCACGGAAATCAGGACAACCATGGATCTAAGCTCAAGAATTTCCAGAACACCAACCCAACCGTTTTCACCAAGTCAGAAGAACCCTTAGACGCCGATGATTGGCTGCAAACCATGGAAAACAACTTAGAAGTAGCAGGAGTGGAAGCCAACGAGAAAGTCCTGTTCTCCACCCATTATCTAGCCAGAGATGCCAGGGCATGGTGGAACAGTGTGCGTGCAATGACCGGAGGCCAGATTATGACCTGGGAGGAATTCAAGGTCAAGTTTAGCAGAACCCATGTGCCACCAGGTTTGATCAAGAGAATGAGGGACGAGTTCAGGGAGTTGAAGCAAGGAAGGATGACTGTAGTAGAATACCGTGACAAATTTTTGTCATTAGCTAGGTATGCCCCAGACGAGATAGACACCGAAGCCAAGAAGAAAGAAAGATTCCTGAATGGTCTGCATGACGAGATGCATACAGTGTTAGTCAATATCCCCTTTGTTGATATTGAAGCCCTTGTCGACTCTGCTATCCAGATGGAAGGAAAGATCAACCAGGCCAATGAGAACCACAAGCGTCGCATGATGCATCAACCAGGAACCCATCAGACCCCAAAGTATCGCCCCAACCCATCTCCAGGATTTGCCCCAAGAACCAACAGACCCCCTATGACCCGTCCAACCTATCCCAACCGTGGAAACCCTAGACCCGGAGGAAATCACAACAACCCCGGCAACTCTAGAAATTTCACCCGTGCCCCACCCAAGTTCAACACCAACAATGCTACCGCCAACCCCAACACTGCCCCGAGGACTGGAAGCAATGTTGTGCCTGTCGCAGTTAAGGACAAGTCACAAGTGACCTGTTATGACTGTGGAAATAAAGGCCACTATTCCAACGAGTGCCCCAACAAGAAGAATGCTACATCCCCCAACGCCAATTTCCCAGCTCAGCAACAGCGTCGTGTCCAGCCAGGGAGAAGATTTGCCCCAGGAAATTCACTCAACCGCAATGGTCGTATTTTTCTCATGCATGCTGAAGAAGCTCAGGAAGCGCCAGACGTCGTGCTGGGTATGTTTTCTATTAATTCAGTACTTGCGAGAGTGTTGTTTGATTCTGGTGCGTCGCATTCATTTGTCACCGAAGAATTTGCCTGCACTAGTAAGATTCAACCAACCAAATTGAAGCACGTGATGATTGTACAAATTCCCGGATCAACCACCAAGGCTAGGCAAATTTTCAAAGCCGTCCCTATCCGAATCCATGGCATAGATTTTTATGCTAACCTAATAGTACTCGGAACTAAAGGTTTGGAAGTAGTACTAGGAATGGATTGGATGTCCAAACATAAAGGATTGATTGACTGTGCCAAGAAAGCCATCACCATGACCAGTACCGCCGGAATATCAGTCGAGCATATATCTGAAACCTTACCTCACCAATTCAAGTGTAACAAGAGTATAGCCCAACCTAACATTGACCAAGTTCAGATAGTCTGCGAATACCCCGATGTATTTCCAGATATTTTGCACGGTATGCCCCCAGATCGGGATATCGAGGTTATCATCGAACTAATCCCCGGAACAGGACCCATAGCCCAGAGACCCTATAGTATGAACCGGTCAGAACTAGAAGAACTGAAGAAGCAACTGGATTCCATGTTAGAAATCAGATTGATTCAACCAAGTGCGTCCCCATGGAGATCTGTCTTGTTTGTGGACAAGAAGGATGGAGGTAACCGTTTGTGTACGGATTATCGGAAGTTGAATGATGTCACCATCAAGAACAAGTACCCCTTGCCTAAGATAGAATATTTGTTTGATCAGTTGACCGGTGCCCAGGTGTTTTCTAAGATTGATCTTAGAACTGGCTATCATCAACTCAAGATTTGTGCAGAGGATATTCCAAAGACTGCCTTTACCACCAGATATGGATTGTACGAGTATACAGTCATGTCATTTGGATTAACCAATGCCCCCGCTTATTTCATGAACCTCATGAATAAGATTTTTATGGAATTCCTGGATAAGTTTGTCTTTGTTTTCATTGATGACATTCTGATTTATTCCAAATCGGAAGAAGAACATGAGCTACACCTAAGGACCATTCTTGGAACCCTTAGAGAGCATCAACTGTATGCAAAATTTAGCAAATGTGAATTCTGGTTACAGGAAGTAGGATTCCTCGGTCACATTGTATCAGCCGGAGGAATTGCCGTTGACCCTGCCAAAGTGAAAGATGTAGAAGATTGGCAAGCCCCAACCACTCAAACCCAAGTTCGTGCTTTTCTCGGATTGGCGGGATACTACCGCAAATTCGTAGAAGGATTCTCGAGTATCGCCCGACCCATGACCCAATTGCTGAAGAAGGACAAGAAGTTTGAAAGGACAGACAAGTGTGAAGCGAGTTTTCAAGAACTCTAGAGGAGATTGATTTCAGCCCCAATCTTGATCATGCCGGATATCACGAAGCCCTTCGATGTGTATTGTGACGCATCCAAGATTGGTCTCGGATGTGTGCTAATGCAAGAAGGCAAAGTTATATCTTACCTATCGCGACAATTGAAGCAACATGAACAAAATTACCCAACCCATGACCTCGAACTCGCAGCCGTAGTTCTAGCCTTGAAGACATGGAGACATTACCTTATGGGAAACCGTTGTGAGATTTATTCGGATCACAAGAGCCTAAAGTATATATTCACTCAGAAGGAGTTGAATATGAGGCAGAGAAGATGGATTGAGCTAATCAAGGATTACAACCTAGACATTCACTATCACCCTGGTAAAGCCAATGTGGTAGCCGATGCCCTTAGCAGATTGCCGTGCCGCTTGAACTCCATGATTTTTAAGGAGCAACCAAGTTTGCACAAAGAGATGGAAGATTTTCGAATGGAATTAGTAAGTGAAGGATTTTTGGCTAGCATAGATCTTCAGCCCACTTTGATCAGTCAGATTAAAGAGGCGCAGAAAGGAAATGCTAGTATCAAGGGAATCAAACGTCGTATCTGAAGGGTTTCGCGGCATAGTAAATCAAAATTTTCTACGGAGCGAACAGAGGGAAAGCCAAGATCTAATCTAGGAGATGCAAACAACGAGAGAGATTGGATTAGATCTTCATACCCTTGAAGATTCGCACAGCGGAACGTTCGTCGGAACGTGGGTGATGTAGTCGTACTCGCTTCTCCTCCTCGCGATCCGATCCGATCTAGCACCACAAGTGGTGGTGCCTCCGTGAGATGCACACGTGCAGCACCTCGACGTCTCCTCCTTCCTCGGACCAGCGAGTATGGTGGAGAGATAGATTGGATCTACAACACGACGGCGTGGTGTATATGGTGGAGAATTTCTGCTGCAGGGCTTCGCCTACAAACAGTCGGGAGGGAGAGAGGAAGGTAGCAAGGCTGCTAGGGCTTGGAGGAAGGTGTGTATGGGGAGGGGGCGCACCACCCCTCTATATATAGAGGGGGGGCGGCCAGCCCTTGCCCCTCCTCCAAGCCTATCTCTAGTTTAAACAATTTAAACTCTCCCTTATCTAGAAATCCTATCTCTAGTTTAAACGATTTAAACTCTCCCTTATCTAGAAATCCTATCGCTAGTTTAAACGAGTCAAATCTCTCTAGAATCAGCTGGGCCCTATGGGGCCTTGTGCCCCTGGCCCAATGCGTCCAGGACACTCCCTCATAGGCCCATTCCCCCTCCCGGAAGGTGGGGCCACGTTGGTCCCCTTCCGGAAGGTTCTAGAAGCTTCCGGTACAATACCGATTAATCCGGAACAATTCCGAACTCCAAAAACTGCACTGCCTTATATGAATCTTATTCTCCGGACCATTCTGGAACCTCTCGTGATATCCCGGATCCCATCCGAGACTCCGAACAAAAATTCATAAACCAATTATCCAATCTATCCTAGCGTCGAGATACGTTAAGTGTGTGACCCTGCGGGTTCGAGAATATGCAGACATGATCTTCTATCAATAATCAACAGCGGGGTCTGGGCACCCATATTGACTCCCACACATTCATCGATGATCATATCGGATGAACCACGATGACAGGATTCAATCAATCCCATATATATATTCCCTTCGTCTCGCGATATTTTACTTGCCCGAGATTCGATCGTCGGTACCGTCATACCTAGTTCAATCTCGTTCACAGCAAGTACTTTACTCGTTCCGTAATCCGATATCACTTTGTGATTAACTCCTTAACCACGTGCTTGCAAGCGGTGTTGATATCGATTACCGAGTGGGCCCGAAGTATATCTCTCCGAGTTGGGAGGGACAGATTCCATCTCGATACATACAACCCAACAGATACTTTCCGATCACCTGAGAGACACCTTTATGATCACCCTCTCATAGGATGACGTTTGATGACCTCAAAGCTTTCTTCCGATACCAGGGAGTTGCATTATCTCATGGTCTAAGGAATACAATATTTGACATAGGAAAAGCTTCGCAAAGACGAACACGATGACACGATCTAATTGCTCTGCTTTGTTTGGGTCTATCCACCATATCATTCTCCCAATGATATGATCTCATTATCAATTGACAACTCATGTCTATGGTTAGGAAACCTTAACCATCATTGATCAATGAGCTAGTCCATAGAGGCGTACTAGGGACACGGTGTTGTTCACAAACCACACAAGTATTAAAGTTTCCGCTTAATACAATTCTAGCATGGAATATAAACTTTATCATGAAAAAGAATTATAATAATAACATCTTTATTATTGCCTCTAGGGCATAATTCCAACAGTCTCCCACTTGCACTAGAGTCAATAATCTAGTTTACATCTGGCAACAATCTCACACCCATGGCACTGAGGTGTTGATCATGTTTTACACGTGGAAGAGGTTTAGTCAATGGATCTGCGACATTCAGATCCGTATGTACTTTGCTAATCTTCAGATCTCCATCTGCTATATAATCTCGGATTATATGAAACTTGCGGTTGATATGCTTGGTCTTTGGATGATATCTTGGTTCCTTAGCGAGTGCTATGGCGCCAGTGTTGTCATACAATATCTCCAGTGGGTCCAATGCACTTGGAACCACGCCAATCTCAGTGATGAAGTTTCTGATCCAAACTCCTTCACTTGACGCTTCTGCAGCAGCCATGTATTCCGCTTCTACTGTAGATCCCGCGATCACGGTTTGCTTGCAGCTTCTCCAGCTCACAGCTCCTCCATTCAAAATATAAACGTATCCTGTCTGAGATTTAGAATCATCCTTGTCGGTGTCGAAACTAGCATCGACGTAACCTTTTACGACAAGCTGTTCATCACCCCCATAGACTAAGAACATTTCTTTAGTTCTATTTAGGTACTTTAGGATGTTCTTCACGGTTGTCCAGTGTTCCACTCCTGGATCACTTTGATATCTGCTCGTCAAACTAAGAGCATTGGACACATCCGGTCTAGTACACAGCATGGCATACATGATGGAACCTATGGCCGAGGCATAAGGCACTTTGCTCATAGCTTCCCTATCATTTACCGTAGCTGGACACTGAGCCTTGCTCAATATCTTACCTGACAACATAGGCACTGAACCTTTCTTTGCCTTATCCATTCTGAACCTTTTCAGAACTTTGTCTAGGTATGTACTCTGGCTTAAAGCTATCAGGCGTCTTTGTCTATCTCTATAGATCTTGATGCCCAATATATAAGCAGCTTCACCTAGGTCTTTCATTGAAAAACACTTGTTCAAATAACTCTTCACATCGTTAAGCATGTTGATGTCATTTCCGATAATCAATATGTCATCCACATACAGTACCAGAAACGTCACCGAGCTCCCACTCACTTTCTTGTAGATGCAAGCTTCGTAGCAATTTGGAACATATCCAAAGCTCTTGATCACTTGATCAAAACGAAGGTTCCAACTCCGAGATGCTTGCTTCAGTCCATAAATGGAACGCTGAAGTTTGCATACTTTACTAGCATCCTTAGGATCGACAAAACCCTCGGGTTGCATCATATACAACTCTTCATCAATGTTGCCATTGAGGAAAGCAGTCTTGACATCCATCTGCCATATTTCATAATCATGAAACGCAGCAATTGCTAATAAAATCCGAATGGACTTAAACATCGCTACGGGAGAGAAAGTCTCATCGTAGTCAACACCTTGAACTTGTCGAAAACCTTTTGCGACAAGCCGCGCTTTATAGACGGTAACATTACCATCCGCGTCCGTTTTCTTCTTGAATATCCATTTGCACTCAACGGCCTTTCGGTCGCTAGGAGGATCCACCAAAGTCCATACTTGGTTTTCGCTCATGGATCCCAATTCGGATTTCATGGCTTCCAGCCATTTCTCAGAGTCTGGGCTCATCATCGCTTCCTCATAGTTCGTAGGTTCACTGTCTTCTACCAACAAGACAGTCAAGACAGGGTTGCCGTACCACTCAGGAGGGGCACGCGACCTTGTCGACCTGCGACGTTCAGTAGCAGCATCGTCTGAAGCTTCATGATCCTTGTCATTAGCTTCCTCTATTGTTGGTGCAGGCGGCACTGGAACAATTTCAGGTGCTGCGCTACTCTCCAATTCAAGAGAAGGTTCAATAACCTCGTCTAGCTCTACTTTCCTCCCACTCACTTCTTTCGAGAGAAACTCCTTCTCAAGAAAGGAACCGTTCTTTGCGACAAACACTTTGCCTTCGGTTCTGTGATAGAAGGTATACCCAATAGTTTCCTTAGGGTATCCTATGAAGACGCATTTCTCCGCTTTCGGTTCGAGCTTGTCCGGCATCAACTTCTTGACGTAAGCTTCGCATCCCCAAACTTTAAGAAACGACAACTTAGGTTTAGGACCAAACCACAGTTCATACGGTGTCGTCTCAACGGATTTAGATGGAGCCCTATTTAAAGTGAATGCAGCGGTTTCTAATGCATAACCCCAAAATGATAACGGCAAATCAGTAAGAGACATCATCGATCGGACCATATCTAATAGGGTTCGATTCCGGCGTTCAGACACACCATTGCGCTGTGGTGTTCCGGGTGGCGTGAGTTGCGAAACAATTCCGCTTGCTTTAAGATGCGTGAGAAAATCATAACTCAAATATTCGCCCCCACGATCGGATCGTAGAAACTTAATCTTTCTGTTACGATGGTTCTCCACTTCATTCTGAAATTCTTTGAACTTTTCAAACGTTTCAGATTTATGTTTCATTAAATAGATATACCCATATCTACTTAAGTCATCGGTAAAAGTGAGGAAATAGCAATATCCACCGCGCGTCGAAACACTCATCGGTCCGCATACATCGGTATGTATGATTTCCAACAAGTCCGTTGCTCGCTCCATCATACCGGAGAACGGGGTTTTGATCATCTTGCCCATGAGGCATGGTTCGCATGTGTCAAATGATTCAAAATCAAGAGACTCCAAAAGTCCATCAGAATGGAGTTTCTTCATGCGCTTTACTCCAATATGACCTAGACGACAGTGCCACAAATAAGTAGTATTATCACTATCTACTTTGCATCTCTTAGCCTCAATGTTATGGATGTGTGTTTCATCCCTTTCGAGATTTAGAAGAAATAAACCATTCACAAGAGGTGCATGACCATAAAAGATGTTACTCATATAAATAGAACAACCATTATTCTCCGATTTAAATGAATAACCGTCTTGCAATAAACACGATCCGGAAATGATGTTCATGCTCAACGTAGGCACATAATAACATTTATTAAGGTTTAAAACTAATCCCGAAGGTAAAACTAAGGAGAGCGTGCCGACGGCCATCACATCAACTCTTGATCCGTTGCCAACGCGCATCGTCACCTCATCCCTCGCAAGCCGCCGTCTATTCCGTAGCTCCTGTTTCGAGTTACAAATATTAGCAACTGAACCGATATCAAATACCCAGGCACTACAACGAGGGCTAGTAAGGAAAACATCAATAACATGTATATCAAATATACCTTTGATGGTGCCAGCCTTCTTGTCCGCTAAGTACTTCGGACAGTTGCACTTCCAGTGACCCTTGTCCTTGCAATAGAAGCACTCAGTGTCCGGCTTGGGACCAGACCTGAGCTTCTTCTCAGCAGGGGCATTGCGCTTGCCGCCGCCCTTCTTGAAGGGCTTCTTTGCTCCCTTACCTTTCTTAAAGGAGGGCTTGTTGACCATCAACACATGATTATCCTTCTTGATGTCCACTTCCACAGCCTTCAGTTTTGCGAAGAGCTCGGTGATCGTATCAGTGGAACCAATCTGATTATGAGTCACTACAAAACTTTTGTAGCTGGGAGGGAGTGATTGCAGAACCCTGTCAATCTTGAGATCCTCTGGAATCGTGCATTCCAGTTGCTCAAGGCGTTGAGTGTAGCCCAACATCTTTATGGCGTGCTCACTAACGGAACTCCCTTCCTCCATCTTGCAGTTAAAGAACTTCTCAGAGATCTCATATCTCTCAGAACGGGCTTGAGTCTGAAACATGGTTTTCAGCTCCTCGAGAATCTCAAAGGGCCCGGCGAACTCCTCAAAACGATTTTGAAGATCCGATTCCATAGCATACAACATGACGATCTTAATCAAATCATAATCATCCTTGCGTGACTGATAAACAGCTTTTTCATCAGTCGGCGCATCTATAGCAGGGGCGTCACCTAACGCTTTCCCAAGGACGTAGTCCTTTTGTCCGCCAGACAGAATGATTCTTAGATTGCGGAACCAATTAGTGAAGTTAGACCCATTGTTTCTAAGCTTTTCTTTCTCAGCAAAAACGTTGAAGTTGAAGTTGGACTTGGCCATTGGATCTACAGTATTTGCAAGTACAATTGAGACTATGTTCATGATAAATAGTTCAACTTAATCAAATTACTAGATGAACTCCCACTAAATTCAACATCCCTCAAGTTGTTTAGTGAACACGATCCAAATTCACCACACCTAATCCGATCATCACGAGAAGAGATGTGGTTTCAATGGTGGACAACGAAGTGTCGATCATATCATTCATATGACTCATGCTTAACCTTTCGGTTCTTGTGTTCCGAGGCCATGTCTGTACATGCTAGGCTCGTCAAGTTAGACCCAAGTATTTCCGCGTGTGCAAAAACTGGCTTGCACCCGTTGTATGTGAGCGTAGAGTCTATAGCACCCGATCATCACGTGATGCTTGGACACGACGAACTTTCGCAACGGTGCATACTTGGGGAGCACAGAGTTTTTATCTTGATCTTTAAGTGAGGAATCATCTTATAATGCTACCGTCGCGATCTAAGCATGATAAGATACATAAAAGGATAAACATCACATGCATATAACTTTATGTGACATGGTATAGCCAATCTTCGCGCAATGATCTCCATCTTGTGCGTTCCGGCATGATCTCCATCACTCCACCATGATTGCCTCCACCACGAATAGCAACTACAACTATTGCTAACTACTTAGCGATAAAGTAAAGCTATTACATGGCGTATAAGAAGTTGACTCGCAGGTCATACACAATTATAAAGACAACCATATGGCTCCTGCCGGTTGTGTACTCATCGACATGCAAGTCGTGAAACATTACAAAACATGATCATCGCATACAATATACACATCACATCTTGGACCATACCATATCACAGAAAACACTCCCTGCAAAAACAAGTTAGACGCCTCTACTCTGTTGTTGCATGTTTTACGTGGCTTTATGGGAGTAGATGCTAAGAACGATTCTTACCTACGGAAAGCCACAACGGTGATATTATGGTTGCCAAACTCCGGTGTTAATCCCATGACAACTATAGTGAGAGAAACTGACATCCACCAGCCGCATGTGTGGAACAAGCCACACGTCAAGTGCGGAGCCGGTCACGCGAACGACGTCGCGTAAGGTTGGCCTGGACCGCTTCAATCTCACTATCCCGCGTCATAAGAAGAACACAAACAAGAGGCTTGCAACAGAAAACATCAACGCCCGCAACAACCATGTTGCGTTCTACTCGTGAAACACATCTACGCATAGATCTAGCTCTGATACCACTGAAGGGTTTCGCGGCATAGTAAATCAAAATTTTCTACGGAGCAAACAGAGGGAAAGCCAAGATCTAATCTAGGAGATGCAAACAACGAGAGAGATTGGATTAGATCTTCATACCCTTGAAGATTCGCACAGCGGAACGTTCGTCGGAACGTGGGTGATGTAGTCGTACTCGCTTCTCCTCCTCGCGATCCGATCCGATCTAGCACCACAAGTGGCGGTGCCTCCGTGAGATGCACACGTGCAGCACCTCGACGTCTCCTCCTTCCTCGGACCAGCGAGTATGGTGGAGAGATAGATTGGATCTACAACACGACGGCGTGGTGTATATGGTGGAGAATTTCTGCTGCAGGGCTTCGCCTACAAACAGTCGGGGGGGAGAGAGGAAGGTAGCAAGGCTGCTAGGGCTTGGAGGAAGGTGTGTATGGGGAGGGGGCGCATCACCCCTCTATATATAGAGGAGGGGGGCGGCCAGCCCTTGCCCCTCCTCCAAGCCTATCTCTAGTTTAAACAATTTAAACTCTCCCTTATCTAGAAATCCTATCTCTAGTTTAAACGATTTAAACTCTCCCTTATCTAGAAATCCTATCTCTAGTTTAAACGAGTCAAATCTCTCTAGAATCGGCTGGGCCATATGGGGCCTTGTGCCCCTGGCCCAATGCGGCCAGGACACTCCCTCATAGGCCCATGCCCCCTCCCGGAAGGTGGGGCCACGTTGGTCCCCTTCCGGAAGGTTCTAGAAGCTTCCGGTACAATACCGATTAATCCGGAACAATTCCGAACTCCAAAAACTGCACTGCCTTATATGAATCTTATTCTCCGGACCATTCCGGAACCTCTCGTGATATCCCGGATCCCATCCGAGACTCCGAACAAAAATTCATAAACCAATTATCCAATCTATCCTAGCGTCGAGATACGTTAAGTGTGTGACCCTACGGGTTCGAGAATATGCAGACATGATCTTCTATCAATAATCAACAGCGGGGTCTGGGCACCCATATTGACTCCCACACATTCATCGATGATCATATCGGATGAACCACGATGCCAGGATTCAATCAATCCCATATATATATTCCCTTCGTCTCGCGATATTTTACTTGCCCGAGATTCGATCGTCGGTACCGTCATACCTAGTTCAATCTCGTTCACAGCAAGTACTTTACTCGTTCCGTAATCCGATATAACTTTGTGATTAAATCCTTAACCACATGCTTGCAAGCGGTGTTGATATCGATTACCGAGTGGGCCCGAAGTATATCTCTCCGACTTGGGAGGGACAAATTCCATCTCGATACATACAACCCAACAGATACTTTCCGATCACCTGAGAGACACCTTTATGATCACCCTCTCATAGGATGACGTTTGATGACCTCAAAGCTTTCTTCCGATACCAGGGAGTTGCATTATCTCATGGTCTAAGGAATACAATATTTGACATAGGAAAAGCTTCGCAAAGACGAACACGATGACACGATCTAATTGCTCTGCTTTGTTTGGGTCTATCCACAATATCATTCTCCCAATGATATGATCTCATTATCAATTGACAACTCATGTCTATGGTTAGGAAACCTTAACCATCATTGATCAATGAGCTAGTCCATAGAGGCGTACTAGGGACACGGTGTTGTTCACAAACCACACAAGTATTAAAGTTTCCGCTTAATACAATTCTAGCATGGAATTTAAACTTTATCATGAACAAGAATTATAATAATAACATCTTTATTATTGCCTCTAGGGCATAATTCCAAAAGTATCGGTACAGGCAAAGTACCCGCATTCACCAAGGACGAAGAAGGAGTTTTGTGGTACAAAGGACGCCTTTGTGTACCATCAGATTCTGAGTTAAAAGAAGTTATCTTGAAAGAGGCTCATGATACTCTTTATTCTATCCATCCCGGAGGAACTAAGATGTATCAAGATTTGAAAGAGCAATTTTGGTGGCATAAGATGAAGAGAGAAATCGGAAGCTATATCGCCAAGTGTGATATATGTCAGCGAGTCAAGGCCAGACATCAAAGACCCGCTGGATTGTTGAAACCTTTGCAAATTCCGGACTAGAAATGGGATTCTGTAGGAATGGACTTTATCACTGGACTACCTACTTCTAGTAGGGGAAATGACTCTATTTGGGTCATAGTGGACAGATTGTCCAAAGTCGCCCATTTCTTGCCCGTCAAAACCACCTATCAGAGTTCGAAGCTAGCAGAGTTGTATATCGCTAGAATAGTTAGTTTGCACGGAGTCCCCAAGAACATAGTATCCGATCGAGGAACTCAGTTTACCTCGAGATTCTGGAAGAAAGTCCAAGAAGGTTTAGGAACCCGCCTAGAGTTCAGTACCGCGTATCACCCTCAGACCGATGGACAAACGGAGCGAGTAAACCAAATACTCGAAGATATGCTTAGAGAATGTGTGCTAGAATATGGATCCAAGTGGGAAGACTGTCTGCCGTTTGCAGAATTTTCATACAACAACAGTTACCAAGCCAGTTTGCAAATGGCCCCATTTGAATTTATGTACGGAAGAAAGTGCCGCACCCCTTTGAACTGGTCGGAAGTAGGAGAGAGTCAGATCTTCGGACCCGACATCCTACGAGAAGCAGAAGAGAAGGTTCACAAGATTCGCAAGCACCTCAGGACAACCCAATCCCGATAGAAGAGTTACGCTGACAAGAGACGTAGAGACCTCGCCTTCAACATAGGAGATTTTTTTTATCTGAAAGTGTCGCCATTGAAGGGAATGCAGCGTTTCCAACTCAAAGGAAAGTTAGCCCCCAGATATATCGGACCTTTCAAAATTTTGAAACGTCGAGGAGAAGTATCGTATCAACTGGAACTACCTGAAGAGATGTCAGCTGTGCACAATGTGTTCCATATCTCATTACTTCGCAAGTGTCTCGAAGTCCCCGAGAAGACCGAGGTGTTCAAGAATATCGATCACCGGACCATAGAGATCAACAATGACCTAACCTATCCCGAAGTACCCATCCGTATATTGGAAGAAGCCTTTCGAACTACCAGAACCTGAAGCATCAAGTTTCACAAGATTCAGTGGAGCAACCACATAGAAGAGGAAGCTACCTGGGAACGCGAAGATCACATCAGGACGGAGTTTCTAGATCTCTTCAAATCCTAGGTAATCTTTTCGTCCTTTTTCAAATCTCGGGACGAGATTTTGTTTAAGGGGGGAAGGTTTGTAACATCCCAAAAATACCAAACTTAGATCAACAAACACTAATCATCAAGATTAGGGTTAACAAAAACTTTTCTAAATAAATTCATGAATGCATGTATATGTGTATGCATGGATTTTTAATTTTTTTAAAAACCACCTTGTTTGTGTGATCCATTGCTTGTAAAATGTTTCCTAGGTAAAATAAACATCATCTAAAACATTTCCCATACTTTTCCTAAAGACAAGTAAATCAAAACAAATATATTAAGTGAATGGTCATTTTGACCAATTTAACTCCCATGCCTACTTTGGCTGTCTCAAACTTTCAAAACCTAACAGAAACTTTTCTGGATCTTTTCACCCCTTGAATGTACTCATAACAAGGTATCAAGGCCCACTTTGTGATCATCCAGAAACTTTCAAATGCAGAGTTTAAATGACAATTCAAAATTGAATCTTCTTCATATGGGAAGATCCAACTTTTTCAAAACCCACTCAAACAAGCTCAACTTTCAAAACCCAAGCATCTGCAGACTCACCAGCACCAATCTAGCAAACCCACCAAAATTCATTTCAAAATTCAAAACTTGATTTCATGCGGCCATTTCATCAAACAGGTTGCAGACACAAATCAAACAAAACATCAAAAACTATAGTGTGCAGTGTTTTGAGCCTAACTTGTTCCCTAGTTAGCTCACACACAACTCAGTAGACCATCTAGAAAGATTAGCCCAACACTAGCACCCCTGTGAGCTTTCCATTGCCATTAATGGTGAACAGCCGAGCACCCCCATGTCACCCCATTGTGGACAGCAGGCTAGAGGAAGAACTAGCCATGCCAACCTTGTCCGGGAGGCAGCCCACCGTCCACCGCCACTCACTGTCCCAGCCGCGAGCGTTGCCAAGCCCTGGACCACGCGCGCAAGACACGCCCAGACCATGCCGAGCGTGCGCCAGAGCACCACCCGCGACCAGCGTCCACAGACCGCGTGCCGCCCTCACCGCGCGCACACATGATCACCACCGACCCAGGAGACAGCCAGACATCCCCGTTTGCCGCCCCGTGCCATACAGCCACCGCCCGCCGTCGAAGACGTCGCCTCTGCCGCGCAGAGCACCGCCTGTTCCAGAACAAACCACACCGCCCCATGCCTCGCGACCATGTTGTTGAGCATCGCCAGGAGACACAACACCATCCCCTACCCTTGCCCATGCCTTTAGCCGCCTGTAACGTCCCCCCCCCCGACGAGCTCACCGTGCGCCCCGAAGGTCCCCTCGCTCGACTATAAATAGAGGCCACCCCCGCACGATTGCTTCACACCATCTCACTCCCCTCTCCTCATTGATCGTGCCACACCATTCTAAGAGCAAGGCGAGCACCACCTCGCCGGAATTTCACTGGGGCCTGCCGCTGTCGGAGAAGGAGGGAGCCAGCGATTGGAGCCGCCCGAGGAGCTACCGTGACCACCCCTGAGTTCACCGTCGTCGACTTCGTCGTTCGCCCGCCTCGCCGACCCTCGCCCGTACCCCGGTGAGCCCCCAGCACCCCTCACTGGCCGCGCTAGGTTTCGTTCTCGCTGGAGTTGTCTCGCGTCGACGATGACCCTCAACCGTTGGATTAGAACTAGATCGAAGGATCCACGTTGCCCCATACCGCTTCGCCTAGCCCCGTGTCACTGACGAGTTGGGACACCCACTTAACCAGCCCGCGGGAGCACTACGCTTAGCAGGCCGGCCCGTTAGAATTTCCCGCGCAGCCCAGCAATTCAAATTAAAACTTTTCTATTTCTTTTCAAACACACTTCATCACCCAACTTCAAAAATCAACCCAGATCGTTTCAGTGCGCCAAATTGGATGAAACCAATTTTGTTGGAAAGGTCTGTGAATGCTTAATCCAAGCCCGTTGGATTCAAGTCATTTGGATCTGTAGATCACCCATAGAAAAAATAACAAGGCAGAAGATTTTCTGCATTCAAACATTTTTCAAATTTAAACCATAAAAGCTTTTGAGTTGATTCCAACTCTCAAAAATCACATTTAACCATACCTTTCAGAATATATATAAATATATATAGGTTTACTTGCAGAAATAATGTTCAAGTAATAAAGGAATGCCTCATAAGCATTTCTAACCACTTTAATTAATTAAAATAAAAGGGTAAAACCTTATTAAATTGTGACACCACTTTAAATCACATTCCCATGGACTACAATATGTGGTGATGACCTGTGTCAACATGATCCCATGTTTAGTTTGGAGAATATTAAATCTTAAGTAGTCTTTCAATGAGTAGAAATTACTTTTCTAAAAATAAAAAGATTTAAACCAAGCCTTAACCTTGTAATGTTAGAGATGATGCTAGATCATCTATAGGACCCTTGTGTGTGATGATTGCAAGTATTTAAGTATTGTTTGGTGATTGTGTACCTCGTATTTATTCATAGACGCTAGTACCGACCAAGGATACGAGGAGGAAGGAGGATACTACGAAGAGGAAGCCGAGGAGAACTTCAACCACTGCTCTGCACAAGGCAAGCTGATATTATACCAATGCAAGCTAACACTTGCAAGATACTATACCTACGCAGGCTTATATTTGACATTGATGCAAGCTAAAACTTGCAAGACACTCTACTTTAGCAAGCCTTACTAATCAAGTTGACCTATGCAAGCTCACTCTTGCAAGATACCCTACTGATGCCACAAACCTATACTGGTGACCCTACTTTCTTGTTAAAAACCAATCCTAGTTTTATGTGCAAGCATCTTACTTTATTTCTTTATCGAAACTTACTTAGAGTCTACCTAAGAGTTTGGTAGATACTAGATAGTGTGCTGAAGGTTGCTTAAAGAGCATAAAATTTGGTCTAAGCTAGGAACCTTGAAATCAGCCTAAGATATAAGGTTGGACTTAGTGAAACTCCACTAGTTACCACCCCTCATTAGTACTACCCCCCCCCCACTTGTAGATGCTAGTGCTAAGCATAAAACTTAATCAACTTTTAGATGGGAATACTTGGTGGAAAAATGGTTATGAAAACCTTGGAATGATGGATCATTCTATTGAAATGTTTTGGACATGTATTTCCAATCACTTGAGGATTCTGGTGATAAAAATGTTGAGGCATGAGCCTTAGCCCTTTATA
This sequence comes from Avena atlantica, assembly GCA_910589765.1. Lineage (NCBI taxonomy): Eukaryota > Viridiplantae > Streptophyta > Magnoliopsida > Poales > Poaceae > Avena > Avena atlantica. The sequence goes on along the minus strand of OU342735.1, from coordinate 411,724,675 downwards.
AAACTGATGGTTGTCTGGATGCGATACCATTCCAATTTTAGCGTACAACCACAATACCCGAATATTGGGTAGGGCTTGACTGGAAACTTATATACCTTAGTATTAGTTCCCTCCCGGCCAAGGTCTGAGCTGAGGCTACCTTGTGAAGATTGTCCACCTGTGCAGTACCCAAGATGACAGTGGTCATGGTTGGGAGTCCAAACTCACAGGAGAGGTGCTTATACTAGGGCGTGTAATTGAAAGGTTAGGATTAATTATCCGCATACTGAGTATGGTGAATTCAGGATTTGTTCCTGACGGATGTATCGAATATTGTGGTGAAAGTGTACAATCTCTGCAGAGTGTCAAACTATTCGAATAGCCGCGTCCGCGGTTATGGACAGTTTGAGTGGCCATACTGTTTCCCCCGTCAGACTTTTCAAAATGACTTGTGAAATGAATTGAGACTTTGACTTGACCACAACAGAGTTGTGACCTGAATTACAAGATCCCATTTAGGAATTATAAAATTGTGACTAGCTTTGGAACTTAGTAGAGATAAACCTGGCTTTTTGCAAAACAACCCTAGAGCCTAGTGTCCTATTATCCAAAAAACCCCTTTACTTGTTAGTATTAGTTTGCGAGTACTTAAAGATTACTCATGGCTTTGTCCCTGGCTATTCCCATGGCCAGAATATGAACAGGAGTACCTGGAAGATGGACCCCAGGAAGGTTACGACAACTAGGATCATCTCCCATCGTCAGCATTGCCTGTGACCCCGAAGATGGAGCTTCGCCTACGCTACCGTTATTATTATGTATTCCGCTGCTTGATGTTGTATTAAGAACCGGATCATGAGATCCCTATTTGTGTAAGAACTTCTGTATCATTTGTAATGGATGAAGTACTATGGTATCCAATTCTGTTATGTCTCGCAAAAATGGTAATCCTGGGATTGCGATGTATGTCATAACAGGCATCTAGGATTGAAAAATCCGGGTGTTGACAGGGAAAGTCGTTGGAGCAGTGGCAGCGTATGGATGAAATTAAGCAGCCTGGGGGCGTACTAGGGTGGGGTGCTGAGGGGGGAAACAGAGAGGAGGGAGAGGCTGTAGAGGTCCCAACCTTCAATAAGGCAGAGATCCCTGTGTTTACAATGCTAGTCCCTGGATCAATAGCTAGCATCCACAGTTAAGATGTAATATCAAGAAACAAAGGTCATAATATAACTTTATAACCAGGAATAACATAATTTTATTACATCTAACATAGCTCATTTGGCTACTACATTACATTGCAGCAGAATATCTATAAGCACGGGGTCCTTCATCTTCAAAGTGCCACAGGCAAACATGTTGGTTGTAGACTTGTAATCCTAATCAATCAACTTCACTAATATCAAACAAACCTGCAACATAACAAGTTACAGCCACAAGGGTCAATACATTTGAATTGTATTGGCAAGTTTCACTACTATGTTGAATATAAGTGGATCCTATCATTACATGCATATTTGGCTAAGTAGGGTTTAAGGCTCATTCGCAGAAAGCAATAATTTATCCTATCTTTTCAAAATAGTTTTGATCTTTTGTCAAATATTTTTGAACTCCTTGGTAAATCCCCAAGTGTTTCAAGTCTTTATCAAAATCTCTTGAGCTCCTTGGTACACCCCAAGTGTTTCAAGTCTTTGTCAAAAATCTCTTGAGCTCCTTGGTAAATCCCCAAGTGCTTCAAGTTTTTATCAAAATCTCTTGAGCACCTTGGTAAATCCCCAAGTGCTTCAAGTTTTTATCAAAATCTCTTGAGCTCCTTGGTACTCCCCAAGTGATTCAAGTCTCTTTGTTGTCACTTTAAAGTTTTTCTTTTAGAAATTGGAATGTCGAGATTTCCCATAGCTTCAAGCTTTAGTTGCTCAGTATTGTCCATAACCGGGGACACGGCTAAGTACTTAGATTTTTTATCTTCTGCAGAAGTTGTACACTTTACCCACATGACACACTCTCATCTTGTTGCCACTAGTGGCAGCTGGATAAGTACTCACCAAGATGGAGTACTGGCAGATTGAGAATGTGACGAAGTCTTTCCATAGGATCCTCCCATACACCATGCTAGCTTGTCTTCAGGCACCCATGTAGGGTTCCGAGTTCCCTCATTTTCAGTTACCCTGAAGACCAATGCATGGGTCTTCCCAATGTAGTTGACTAAGCCAGAGCCATAATAGCATGTGGCTGTACACGGAAGCCACTGTTGGAGAAACATGTTCAATCTCTAAGTCCTTGGGTGGTTTTCATCTGGTGCACAACAAGAAGAGATTGCCATATAAACATGGTTCCTCTTGTTGCCACCTTGTCCAAACTTGAGTATCCTTGTCCACCCAGGTGGTTCATTGAGTACTTGTTTTATTATATAAAAACACAAGTCTTTTCTCAACTTTATAAAATCTCAACATGTATCTCTTCTCAAAATATGTAGCATGGCTAAGCATTTTACAACTACACTGTTTTCACTAAGGAATGTAATATGGTATCCTATTAGGATTTAGCATAGCATAAAGTATAGAAATCCTTTTCATGCATGTTTCAAAATCCACTAAGTATAATGAAAATAGTAGGACTTTAGATGATAGTGTCACTTGCCTTTTTGGAATGTTGGTTCACTTCTTGATCTTGCTAATATCACACTCTTCTAGCTTCACTACAAATCAATCAAGCAAACACAAATTCAACTAGCATTCCAACCAATATTCAAACAATCAAACACACATAAAATAATAGAAACTAAGTCATGCATGCAAGCATGCAAAAAGTTAGTTTTATTTGCAAAGGTGGTTTCTACTAGACTCTAAACATTGTAAGGCTCAAAGTGGTCATTTTCCAAAGTGGCAAATTCATTTGTAAAAGGTTTTATCTATAAACCATTTTTAAATTCAATCATTATTTTATGTGGTGGAAAATGTTTTTTAGCAAAGCAACAACTTTACATTGTTCACCAAATAAGTTGTTAGTTCACAAAACTTGGTGTTTAGGGTCAGTAGCTTTGAATCAAAACATTTTCCAAAGGTTTTGCTCAAAATCATTTCCATAACAAAATCAATATTTTTATTTGACTAGAAATGAGCTAATTCAGTTTTTCAATCCTAAACTTCACAAAACACATTTTTAACTCCATAAGTTGGTTCCTAAGGTCAGTAGGTTCACCACAAACCAATTTGCAAAGATTTCAACCTCAAAATCATTTTGGAATATTTTTTATAACCTAAACAAGCATACAAATGTTTCTGCAAAAACAAACATTTTACCAGAAGCTTTTTACTAAAAAAATTGCATGGTTCTCTAGAGCTTGTTCCACTAATTCCATTGATATAAAGTTTGCAAATTTTGGACGTGTGGATAAAAAGTTACAAGGTTTACAAATTTGCATCTAAATCAGATTCAAACTTTGTTTTAAACAGAACTGGTGCCACGCGTCTGTTTTTGGTTCACTAATACCGGTTCGCGTGGATTGCGCAACTACAACCATTGGATCTAAGTGAGACGGTGCGGTTCAGATTAGCCCGTACCACTTCGTTTAGTGATTCTTTCTAAGCCGCCAGATGGAAATCTAACGGTGCGAATTGACTTGACCAAACGAGAGCGGCGCTGACGGCGGCTGGCGGCGGCGCACGGTCGGACGATGTGATAGCGGCGGTTACAGGAAGCAAGGAAGAGGTTGGCGAGGCTTGCTGATGCTCGAGGTGGTACTGGCTGGCGAAGGGGCGCACTGGAGTGTAAGTAATTGCTCGTCGGAGACGATGGCGGCGTTAGGAGGTTCTGGTGGTCGTCGGGGACGACGTTGCAGATCACCCTAAGACGAACGGGTGGTACGGTTAGAAGCATGCCGTTCTGGAGAAGATGGGAGCATCATCGAGGAGTGCTGGGGCGGTTGATACTTACCAGGGGAGGTCGCCGGAGAAGGAAGCAGACACGGCGACGCTCAGAGGTTGTCGAAGCCGACGTTCTGGGGCGCCCGCGAGTGAACGGACAGCACAGGGAGAAGCGCCAGGGGCTGGGGTTCATGGCCGTGTGCTCCGGGAGGCAAGGGGCGACAGGGTTCGGCCGGAATCGCTCGGTGAGACTCACCGGAGCAGCGGTGGTGCAAATTCGATTCAGGGCAGCCTGGTGGCTCTGGTCGAGTGGGTTCTGAGGGGAAAGGAAGAGGAGTTGCTGGCGATTAAGAGTGCGTGGTCGCAGGGAGGATTCATTGTGCCATTTACGCGTATTGATTCAAGCAATCAACGGCAGGAAACGGCGAGAAGGAATCAGCGCGGGTTTGAAGACAATGAACAGTGGTGTGGGGTCATGTCGTCAGTGGGGGAGAGAGAGGGGAAGAGGGGCCACTGGTCAGTTTCTGCGCGGGTGGATCTTCTAGTGAAAACGTTTCGCGAGTGGGAAAAATAGTTGGGCTGAAACTGGGCTGGCCAGTTGGGCTGCTGTCTGATCTTTTTTTTGTTCAGTAATCTTTTCCTTTTTCTATTTGGTTTTCTGTTTTGAATTTCAATCAAACAATTCAAACACTAAGCAAACCAAACTTCCCCAAACTTTGTATTGTGTTTGGTTCTGTTTAACCACACAAATCCAAGCCCCAAAAATAAAATAATTTTTATTCTTTTTAGGACCCATTAATAATTTAATAAAATGGATCTTAGTTATTTAATTCAAATAGAATTTGCTTTAATAAAATCTTTATATTTTTGAAATCTCAATATAAAACCAAAACCACTTCAGTAGTTTTATTTGAGAATATAAAATACTTGGAAAAATTATTTAAAATAAATTAATAAGTTTTAATGTTTTATTTAAAAGGGAAAGTCTTTACTTTAACAAAATTGGGTGTTAATAAATCCCTATTATTTTCTTTAAATAAATCTTTATTCTTTTGATCAAAACAAAATGTTTTATTTCAAAAGCTTGGCCAAGGTTTAATTTGGCTCTATAAAATAATCCTTATTTATATTTCTACCTTTTCATTTGAAAACCAATCTTTTTATTAAAAGATTCAAAAAAAGTATTTCCAAATATTTTAACTTTATTGTTTATTTGTCTTTTTAAATCCCTTTAGGATTTTATTTGATCAAATAGGTTTGAAAGTTTTCCAGTTGGATTCAAAAGTTTCTTCTCACCCTGAAAATCAACAAAGTTTTATTTTATTCATTTATTTTTCACATTACAAGATTTGGAAAATCTTGGGATGTGACAGGCTACCACCCTTAAAATAAATCTCGTCCGAGATTTGGGAAGGCTAGGGTTACAAGTTGGCTCAAAGCATCTAGGGCACTACCACCCTTAAATTTTTTTCAACTAAATTACATGTTGGCTTGCTTGGGATCTTGGGGAAACTTCTCTGGGAAAACATCTGCATAGTGTCCTTTGTTTCCACACTTGACACAAGTGACAAGGCTGAGATCCTTCATAGGCTTGTTTATCTTGTTCTTCATCTTTTCTGGACAATTACTTGCATAATGTCCTGGTTCTTTGCAATTGAAACATGTGATAAGTTTGAGTCCTTCACGTGTCTCTTGTGGACAAGTTGCTGCATAATGGCCTAGCTCTTTACAATTGTTGCACCATACTTGACCAATCTCCTTATACTTTTGTTTCTCTGGACATTCACTGGAATAGTGTCCCATTTCTTTACAATGATGACATTGCATATGGATTTTGTCCTTTTTTTTCTTTTTGGGCTTTTCCAAAGCTAGGAGTGCATCTAGTTCATGTTGTTCATATGTTATCTTGTAGGTAGGAATGTCTACTTGTTTCTTGGACCTTCTATTGTTCCTTGGATAATTCATATGCCTCTTCTTTGGTCCTTTAAATTGTGTTGTATTGCATGGAGGTATAAGTGGAGCTTTTCCTTTGTCCTCATTCTTCTTGGTAAATTTGGATCCTTCTTGATAGTTTGAAATCATTTGTTGCACTCCACCTTGTTTCCTTTGTTCAACTATGGAATAGATGGGGCATTGGATAGGGACATGGTTGTTTCCTTCACATAGGTAGCAAGTAGCTTGAGAGGTGGGACATTGGCCAACTAGGTGTTTCTCTTCACAGTTGGGGCATTGATCTCCATGCTCCTTGGAAGTGTGAACCTTGTCTCCACAAATATTGCAAGCTTTGGCTCCTTTTAGAATAACATCCTTGTCATCCTTGAAGTTGCTTTCCATGTTGAGCATTTGATCTGTCACCTTATGCAACATTTGGGCTTGGTCTTCCAAAAACTTTTGCAGGGTTGGATCTTCCCCACTGGTGTTGGCTATGAATTGGGCTGTCATTTGGTTCAACTGGTTTTGGGTTGATATGAGTTCTCTCATGCTGTCCTCTTGGTTGGTGTTGTTGTCATCAACCTTGATGTTGGAATCTCTTGGAGAAGTCATCTGTTTGGGTTGAATTGAGATTAGAATAGGCTAGATATTTCTAAGGAAATAATTCTAATCACACACTTCATAATTCACTCAAGCAATGTGCAAGCATTTACAAACAACTTTTCACTCAAACAACAAAGTTCAAGCACATTTTTAGGCAACAAAATATTTTTGTTACACCACATAAGTTGGTGTGTTTATCTTAATTATATATGGTGGTCCATCTACATGGTTCACTTGTGATCTTTCCATCCTTCTTGGTTGATTCTCCTTGTATGAGATCTTGGTTTCCTTGGGAAAAACTATTGGTTACCAATCTTCAAAGGTGATGATGGCTCCTTCTAAGTTGTGTTTCCTTAGTCTCCAAATATTGAGCAAGATTTCCTTGTCTCACTTGTCCTTAGTGACATCCAAGATTGAAGTCCTTGGTGAATATGCTGAAGATGTTGAAGTCATTAGAGTTGAAGATGTTGAAGTCATTAGAGTTGAAGATGTTGAAGTCATTAGAGTTGAAGATGTCCTTTGCACATGGTGAAGTCTTTGGCCATGGGGTAGGTTTTATCCATCAAGTTGAAATAGAAGAGATGTAGAATCAAAACCAAAATGGTTGAGGAAAGAGTTTACCAGATTGTTTGTAAATAAGTTTTGGAACAAATACAACTCCTATTTTTCTAAGGGTTTTTGTCCAATCCTAGGTTTACAAATCCTACAGGCAACACAATGCTCTGATACCATCTGTAGAGGTCCCAACCTTCAATAAGGCAGAGATCCCTCTGTTTACAATGCTAGTCCCTGGATCAATAGCTAGCATCCACAGTTAAGATGTAATATCAAGAAACAAAGGTCATAATATAACTTTATAACCAGGAATAACATAATTTTATTACATCCTACATAGCTCATTTGGCTATTACATTACATTGCAGCAGAATATCTATAAGCATGGGGTCCTTCATCTTCAAAGTGCCACAGGCAAACATGTTGGTTGTAGACTTGTAATCCTAATCAATCAACTTCACTAATATCAAACAAACCTACAACATAACAAGTTACAGCCACAAGGGTCAATACATTTGAATTGTATTGTCAAGTTTCACTACTATGTTGAATATAAGTGGATCCTATCATTACATGCATATTTGGCTAAGTAGGGTTTAAGGCTCATTCGCAGAAAGCAATAATTTATCCTATCTTTTCAAAATAGTTTTGATCTTTTGTCAAATATTTTTGAACTCCTTGGTAAATCCCCAAGTGTTTCAAGTCTTTATCAAAATCTCTTGAGTTCCTTGGTACACCCCAAGTGTTTCAAGTCTTTGTCAAAAATCTCTTGAGCTCCTTGGTAAATCCCCAAGTGCTTCAAGTTTTTATCAAAATCTCTTGAGCACCTTGGTAAATCCCCAAGTGCTTCAAGTTTTTATCAAAATCTCTTGAGCTCCTTGGTACTCCCCAAGTGATTCAAGTCTCTTTGTTGTCACTTTAAAGTTTTTCTTTTAGAAATTGGAATGTCGAGATTTCCCATAGCTTCAAGCTTTAGTTGCTCAGTATTGTCCATAACCGGGGACACGGCTAAGTACTTAGATTTTTATCTTCTGCAGAAGTTGTACACTTTACCCACATGACACACTCTCATCTTGTTGCCACCAGTGGCCGCTGGATAAGTACTCACCAAGATGGAGTACTGGCAGATTGAGAATGTGACGAAGTCTTTTCATAGGATCCTCCCATACACCATGCTAGCTTGTCTTCAGGCACCCATGTAGGGTTCCGAGTTCCCTCATTTTCAGTTAACCTGAAGACCAATGCATGGGTCTTCCCAATGTAATTGACTAAGCCAGAGCCATAATAGCATGTGGCTGTACACGGAAGCCACTGTTGGAGAAACATGTTCAATCTCTAAGTCCCTGGGTGGTTTTCATATGGTGCACAACAAGAAGAGATTGCCATATAAACATGGTTCCTGTTGTTGCCACCTTGTCCAAACTTGAGTATCCTTGTCCACCCAGATGGTTCATTGATTACTTGTTTTATTATATAAAAAACACAAGTCTTTTCTCAACTTTATAAAATCTCAACATGTATCTCTTCTCAACATGTATCTCTTCTCAACTATAGCATAAAGTATAGAAATCCTTTGCATGCATGTTTCAAAATCCACTAAGTATAATGAAAATAGTAGGACTTTAGATGATAGTGTCACTTGCCTTTTTGGAATGTTGGTTCACTTCTTGATCTTGCTAATATCACACTCTTCTAGCTTCACTACAAATCAATCAAGCAAACACAAATTCAACTAGCATTCCAACCAATATTCAAACAATCAAACACACATAAAATAATAGAAACTAAGTCATGCATGCAAGCATGCAAAAAGTTATTTTTATTTGCAAAGGTGGTTTCTACTAGACTCTAAACATTGTAAGGCTCAAAGTGGTCATTTTCCAAAGTGGCAAAGTCATTTGTAAAAGGTTTTATCTATAAACCATTTTTAAATTCAATCATTATTTTATGTGGTGGAAAATGTTTTTTAGCAAAGAAACAACTTTACATTGTTCACCAAATAAGTTGTTAGTTCACAAAACTTGGTGTTTAGGGTCAGTAGCTTTGAATCAAAACATTTTCCAAAGGTTTTGCTCAAAATCATTTCCATAACAAAATCAATATTTTTATTTGATTAAAAATGAGCTAATTCAATTTTTCAATCCTAAGCTTCACAAAACACATTTTTAAATCCATAAGTTGGTTCCTAAGGTCATTAGGTTCACCACAAACCAATTTGCAAAGATTTCAACCTCAAAATCATTTTGGAATTATTTTTATAACCTAAACAAGCATACAAATGTTTCTGCAAAAACAAACATTTTACCAGAAGCTTTTTACTAAACAAATTGCATGGTTGGCTAGGGCTTGTTCCACTGATTCCATTGATATAAAGTTTGCAAATTTTGGACGTGTGGATCAAAAGTTACAAGGTTTACAAATTTGCATCTAAATCAGATTCAAACTTTGTTTTAAACAGAATTGGTGCCACGCGTCTGTTTCTGGTTCGCTGATACCGGTTCGCGTGTATTGCGCAACTACAGCCGTTGGATCTAAGTGAGATGGTGCGGTTCAGATTAGCCCGTACCTCTTCGTTTAGTGATTCTTTCTAAGCCGCCAGATGGAAATCTAACGGTGCAATTTGACTTGACCAAACACGAGCGGCGCTGACGGCGGCTGGCGGCGGTGCACGGTCGGACGATGTGCTAGCGGCGGTTAAAGGAAGCAAGGAAGAGGTTGGTGAGGCTTACCAGACTCGTAGAGGCTTGCTGATGCTCGAGGTAGTACTGGCTGGCGAAGGGGCGCACTGGAGTGGACGTAATTGCTCGCCGGAGATGATGGCGGCGTCAGGCGGTTCTGGTGGTCGTCGGGGACGACGTTGCAGATCACCCTAAGACGAACGGGTGGTATGGTTAGAAGCGTGCCGTTCTGGAGAAGATGGGAGCATCATCGAGGAGTGCTGGGGCGGTTGATACTTACCAGGGGAGGTCGCTGGAGAAGGAAGCAGACACGGCGGCGCTCAGAGGTTGTCGAAGCCGATGTTCTGGGGCGCCCGCGAGTGAACGGATAGCACAGGGAGAAGCGCCAGGGGCTGGGGTTCACGGCCGTGTGCTCAGGGAGGCAAGGGGCGACAGGGTTCGGCCGGAATCGCTCGGTGAGACTCGCCGGAGCAGCGGTGGTGCAAATTCGATTCAGGGCAGCCTGGTGGCTCTGGTCGAGTGGGTTCTGAGGGGAAAGGAAGAGGAGTTGCTGGCGATTAAGAGTGCGTGGTCGCAGGGAGGATTCATTGTGCCATTTACGCGTATTGAATCGAGCAATCAACGGCAGGAAACGGCGAGGAGGAATCAGCGCGGGTTTGAAGAAGATGAACAGTGGTGTGGGGTCCTGTCGTCAGTGGGGGAGAGAGAGGGGAAGAGGGGCCACTGGTCAGTGTCTGCGCGGTTGGATCTTCTGGTGAAAACGTTTCGCGAGTGGGAAAAATAGCTGGGCTGAAACTGGGCTCGCTGGGCTGGCCAGTTGGGCTGCTGTCTGATCTTTTTTTTTGTTCAGTAATCTTTTCCTTTTTCTATTTGGTTTTCTGTTTTGAATTTCAATCAAAAAATTCAAACACTAAACAAACCAAACTTCCCCAAACTTTGTATTGTGTTTGGTTCTGTTTAACCACACAAATCCAAGTCCCAAAAATAAAATAATTTTTATTCTTTTTAGGACCCATTAATAATTAAATAAAATGGATCTTAGTTATTTAATTCAAATAGAATTTGCTTTAATAAAATCTTTATCTTTTTGAAATCTCAATATAAAACCAAAAACACTTCAGTAGTTTTATTTGAGAATATAAAATACTTGGAAAACTTATTTAAAATAAATTAATAAGTTTTAATGTTTTATTTAAAAGGGAAAGTCTTTACTTTAACAAAATTGGGTATTAATAAATCCCTATTATTTTCTTTAAATAAATCTTTATTCTTTTGATCAAAACAAAATGTTTTATTTCAAAAGCTTGGCCAAGGTTTAATTTGGCTCTATAAAATAATCCTTATTTATATTTCTACCTTTTCATTTGAAAACCAATCTTTTTATTAAAAGATTCAAAAAAAGTATTTCCAAATATTTTAACTTTATTGTTTATTTGTCTTTTTAAATCCCTTTAGGATTTTATTTGATCAAATAGGTTTGAAAGTTTTCCAGTTGGATTCAAAAGTTTCTTCTCACCCTGAAAATCAACAAAGTTTTATTTTATTCATTTATTTTTCACATTACAAGATTTGGAAAATCTTGGGATGTGACAGAGGCGCTTTAACGAGCGTGGTCGCAGAGGGTAAAGGCAGCATCAATGCCGTTAATTAAATCGAGCATTCATCAGCGGAAACAGCCGGCGAGGTGAGGGGACAAGAAGTCGTGGCGGGTGAGGAAGAAAGCTAGGGAGTGGGACCTGGTTGTCTGCGAGAGAGAGAGAGAGAGAGAGAGAGAGAGAGAGAGAGAGAGAGAGAGAGTGGCCGCGGGGTCCACGCGTCAGCGTCCTTGCGGGTTTTATTCTGAGTGTGTTAATGTTTCACTGCGGGGGTGAGCATGTGGGCTGCTGATGGGCTTAATGGGCTAGTTAGGCTGGGTTGAGTCTTATTACCTTTTTTTATTTGATTATTTTTCTCTTTTTCCATTTCTTTAATTCTGTTTTGATTTTGAATAAGAAATTCAAACACTCATTTGAATTCAAACCTCAACCAAAATTTGTGTAGATTTAAATATTGATTAGTAATATAATCTGAAGTCAATTTTGGAATAGAATTTTATTCTTTTTGGGGTCTTTTTAATTATTCAAAAAGGCCCTTGTTTTAATTTAAATAAGATTTAATAATATTTTCAAACACCATTTAAATTTCTAAATCCTTCCAAAACTTTTCAGTAGGTTTTTATTTGATTATTTGGGTGTCAAATAATTCATATTGAATTATTTGGAAAAGTTTTTAATATGATTCATAAATCATTTAAAATGGGTATTTGTTTTAATTCCAATGGAATTAAATATAGTTTTAATTCCCTAAATTTTATTTTGGTAGATTTATCTTATTTAGTTTATTTAAAAAAAATTATTCCACTTGGGTAAATTCCAAAATACTATTTTCTCATGAATTAAATACTTATTCTTATTAGAGTTTTGTCTTTATTAAAATAGGGATAGAATGGTTAATGCCATTTATTTTATTTTGGAAATTCTTTATCCTTTTATTTTATTTGGATTTGGGATCCATTCATTCCATTTGCTTAATGGATTAGGCCAAGGTTTAATTTGGTATTTAAATAATCCTTATTTAATATTTCTATCTTTGTCTTATAAAATCCATATCTTTTGTTTAGAGATCCAAACTTGGTAATTCCAATTTAAAAAAACTTATTTGATATTTAATTATCACTTTAAATATTTTTAGGATTAATTGCCCACCATTTGATTTTGATTTTAGATAGGTTCTTTATTAGCTTTGGAAATTACTTTCCTTATCTTTTTTAAATTCATAAGATTTTATTTATGGCTCCAAATTAAGTGAAACCAATTTATATAGTCTTATAATATTTCTATTTGTCATTCTTGATCATTTGTAAATGTTTGTTGACAAGTTTTTATATGGATCAAATCCATAGGCTTGGTGATAACTTGGAAATGATTTTTATTCCATTAGGGTTTAGGGTTTGGATTTATCTTCCAAGTGTTTAAATTTCTAGATGCATTTTAAGAGGAATGCATTTCTTTTGATTTGGATTTTGTTGAATTCCAACTTTAATTAAAGTTTATTCCAGATGGGGTTTTAATTTTCCATTTAGAAACAAAAGTTTCTTTTCACCCTAAAATTCAACAATAATTTATTTTGTTTATTTTATTTTTCACATTACAAGATTTGGAAAATCTTGGGATGTGACAGGCTACCACCCTTAAAATAAATCTCGTCCCGAGATTTGGGGAAGCTAGGGTACAAGTTGGCACAAAGCAACTAGGGTACTACAACCCTTAAAAAATTTCCAACTGAATTACATCTTGGCTTGCTTGGGACCTTGTTGAAATCTCTCTGGACAAACATCTGCATAGTGTCCTTTGTTTCCACACTTGAAACATGTGACAAGGATGAGATCCTTCATAGGCTTTATCTTGTGCTTCATCTTTTTTGGACAGTTGCTTGCATAATGTCCTTCGTTACCACAATTGTAACATGTGATAAGATTGAGTTCATCACGTATCTTTTGTGGAAAAGTTACTACATAATGGCCTAGCTCTTTGTAGTTGTTGCACCACACTTGGCTAATCTCCTTATACTTCTTCTTCTCTGGACATTCACTGGCATAGTGTCCCATTTCTTTGCAATGACCACATTGCACATGGCTTTTGTCCTTCTTTTTCTTGGGTTTCTCCAAAGCTGGGAGTGCTTCTAGTTCATGTTCTTCATATGTTATCTCAAAGGTAGGGATGTTTACTGGTCTTCTTGACCTTTTATTATTCCTTGGATAGTACATATGTCTCCTCTTTGGTCCCTTAAATTGAGTCATATTGCTGGGAGGCACAAGCTGAGATTTTCCTTTGTCTTCATCCTTCTTGGTAGACTTGGCTCTCTCATGGTAATCTGCAATCAGTTGTTGCACTCCACCTTGTTTCCTTTGTTCAACTATGGAATAGATGGGGCATTGGATAGTGCCATGATTGTTTCCTTCACATAGGTAGCAAGTATCTTGGGATGTGGGGCATTGGTTAGCTGGATGTTTCTCTTCACAGTTGGGGCATTGATCTGCATGCTCCTTGGAAGTGTGATCCTTGTCTCCACGAATATTGCAGGCTTGGGTTCCTTCTAGAATAACATCTTTGTCATCCTTGTTGTCATAAACTCCTTGGAAAGAGTTGTCTCCCATGTTGATCATTTGAGTAGCCATCCCTTGCAACAATTGGGATTGAGTTTTCAAAACTTCTTGCATGGTTGGGTCTAACCCATTGTTGTTGGCTAAGAACTGAGTTGTCACTTGGTTCAAGTGGGTTTGTCTTGCAAGCAGTTGGTCTCTCATGTTGACCTCTTGGTTGTTGTTGTTGCCATCCTTGATGTTGGAGTCTCTTGGAGTAGTCATCTGTTTGGGTTGGGTTGGGATTAGAATAGGTAAAATATTTCTAAGGGAATAATTCTAATCACATACATCACAATTCACACAAACAATGTGCAAGCAATCGCAAACAAACATTCCACTCAAACAACAAGTTTCAAGCACATTTTTAGGCAACCAAAAATATTTTTGTTACACCACATAAGTTGATTGGTTTGACTTAAACTAAATATGGTGGTCCATCTATATGGTTCACTTGAGATCATTCCATCCTTCTTAGTTGGTTCTTCTTGAATGAGATCATGGTTTCCTTGGGAAAATTCTTGGTCATAAAACTTTAAAGTGATGATGATTCCTTCTAAGTTGGGTTTCCTTAGTCTTCAAGTCTTGAGTAACATTTCTTGTCTCACTTGTAGTCCTTAGTGATATCCAAGGTTGAAGTCCTTGTTGAGAATAAGGTTCAAATCACTTGAAGATGTTGAAGTCATTAGAATTGATGAAGTCCTTTGCACATGGTGAAGTCTTTGGCCATGGAGAAGGATTTATCCATCAAGTTGAAATAGAGGAGATGTAGAGTCAAAACCAAAATGGTTGAGGAAAGAGTTTACAAGATTGTTTGTAAATATATTTTGGAACAAATACAACTCCTATTTTTTCCTAAGGGGTTTTGTCCAATCCTAGGGTTACAAATCCTACAGGCAACACAATGCTCTGATACCATCTGTAAGGTTCCCAACCTTTAATAAGGTAGAGATCCCTGTGTTTACAATGCCAGTCCCTGGATCAATAGCTAGCATCCATAGTTAAGATGTAATATCAAGAAACAAAGGTCATAATACATCTTTATAACCAGGAATAAAATAATTTATTACATCTTACATAGCTCATTTGGATATCTCATTACAATGCAGCAGAATATAACAATAGCATGGGGTCCTTTATCTTCAAAGTTCCACAGGCAGACATGTTGGTTGTAGACTTGTAATCCTAATCATTAAACTTCACTAATATCAAACAAACCTGCAACATAACAAGTTATAGCCACAAGGGTCAATACATTTGAATTGTATTGGCAAGTGATACTATAGTAGTATAGTGGAGTCTATCATCTATATGCATTTGGCTAAGTGGAGCTTAGGCTTGCATTGCTCAAAATAGATTTTCCTTATCCTTTGAAAACACTAAGTTTTTGCTTAACAAAATAATCTTTCCCAAGGCATCTCCCAATAGAAATTGGTGATCCTTCAACCCTTTTTCAACCACAAGTTTTTAACTTAGAAATTTGGATGATGAGATTCTTGATAGCTTCCATGTCTTGATGCTCAAATTGTCCTTTACCAGGGACATGGCTAAGTACTTAGATTTTACACTCTGCAGAGGTGGTGCACTTTCCCCACAAGACTTGGTTTCACCAAGACAAGATCTTTAAGAAGCCTTCCCTTAGACCAGAATGGACGCGTTCCAACCTATCATCCTCTACCACCAACTGTCCATTTGGCTAAGTTATTGCAACCTATATGATCCAGGCAGAGCCCATAATGCCAAGTGGCTGCACTTGAAGCTTCTCAACATTTGACATCTCAAATCTCTTTGTTCCTGGGTGGCCATCCACAAGTGAGATACACAAGGTTCACCAGTCCCCTGGCCTTGTGTAACCACTCAACACAAACCATTCCTTCCATTCCACCCAGGTGATTCATTCACTTAGTTGTTTTATTAAACAAAACACAAGTCCTCAGACTTAGAAAGTTTTCATACCATGAATATATATTCCACCCTTGTTTTCTATTAGCTAAGCTAAGCATGATAGTAGTAGGAATCTTAACTTAGGAAATTCTACTAAGGTTTCATCTACTAGGATTTCCCATGGCATAGTTTATACTTAGCAAAAATTCCATGCAAGTCCTACTTAGAAATATCACTAATGCATAGTGAAAATAATGGCACAAAAGTATGAAGCATCACTTGCCTTTTTGGAAGAGAGTATAAGTTCACTCCTTGATCTTTGCAATGTTCACTCATTTCAAATCACTACAATTCAAGCAAGCAAACACTATTTCAATCTACCATTCAAGCAATTCATCACATAAAATGATAGAAACAAAACAATGCATGCAAGCATGCTAAAGATTGTTTTATTTGTAAAAGTGGTTTCTAATGGGTCATAAACATTTCAAAACACCTAATGGTCATTTTATAAAGTGGCAAAACCGTTTGCTAAAGGTTTTACTTCATAAACCATTTTTAAACCAAATCATTATTTTATGTGGTGAAGAAATGCTTTTAATAAGGCAACATTCTATAGGTTTCACAAAATATGTTTTCAAACCATAAAACCTTGTGTTTAGGGTCAGCGAGTTTATTTCCAAAACATTTCTCAAAGGTTTTCTTCCAAAACCATTTTTAATAATTAAACCATTTTTTTATTTGACTAGAAATGTTTTAAATCAAAGATTCATTCTTTTGTTTCACCAAATACATTTTTGAAACCACCAATTGATTTCTAGGGTCAGTAGGTTCAAAATAAACCATTTTCGAAAGATTTTATCTCAAAAATCATTTTAGAACAATTTTTATATTCTAAACATGCATACACAAGTTTCTACAAAAACAATCGATTTAACAGAAGCTTTTTACTAAACAAAGTGCATGGTAAGAAATTACTTGTCTTGCTGATTCCATTGATATAAAATTTGCAAAATTTGTACGTGTGGTTTGAAAGTTATGAATTTTTCAAATTAGAACATCTAATAGATCAATTCTGTTTGAAATCAAACGGACAGGGACACGTGTCTTGATTCTATTTGCTGGTACCGGTTCGTTCGGATCATGCACTGAGGACCGCTGGATTTAAGTTACATCACACGGCACAGATCGCATACCTCTTCGGCTTTAAGTGATTCTATCGCATCCATTAGATCAACATGTAACGGCTATCTACACTCTGACCATGTTCTGGTGGCGCTCGACGGCAGCGCACGGCGGCGACGCTCGGCTAGCGGCGGAGCTGACGAAATAGGAAGCAAGGGAGGAAGAGGAGTGGCTCACCATCACGGCGATGCTCAACATTCTTGTGGTTTGTCAAGGGGCGCACGGTGGTGGCGTGGATTCCTTGCCGGAGTTCAAGACGACGTCTGGCGGCTCTGTCTGTCGTCGGGGCGAAGCTAGAGGCCGCGCTAGATCAAGTAGAAGGCATGGTTAGGTTCGCAAGAGGAAGGCGAGTATCAGAGTGTCAACTAGGGGGAGAGGGTCGGTCGGGCTTACCGGGGAGAGGTCGTCGGAGAAGAGGCAGACGGCGATGGAGCTTGAGGTCGTCGTTGTCGAGGTTCTGGGGCGCGCGGGGACGAGCTGGCGCTACGGTGAGGTTCGCCTGGGAATGGGTAGCAAGTGAGCGGGGTCGAGGGGGCGAGGGGCGACGAGGGGCTGCCGGAATCGGCCCGGAAAGTTGTCAGAGCAATGGCAGAGTATGGATGAAATTAAGCAGCCTGGGGGCGTACTAGGGTGGGGTGCTGAGGGGGGAAACAGAGAGGAGGGAGAGGCTCTTTAACGAGCGTGGTCGTAGAGGGTAAAGGCAACATCAATGCCGTGAATTAAATTGAGCATTCATCGGCGGAAACAGCCGCCAAGGTGAGGGGAGAAGAAGTCGCGGCGGGTGAGGAATAAAGCTAGGGAGTGGGACCTGGTTGTCTGAGAGAGAGAGAGAGAGAGAGAGAGAGAGAGAGAGAGAGAGAGAGAGAGAGAGAGAGTGGCCGCGGGGTCCACGCGTCAGCGTCCTTGCGCGTTTTATTCTGAGTGTGTTAACGTTTCGCTGCGGGGGTGAGCAGGTGGGCTGCTGATGGGTTTAATGGGCTAGTTAGGCTGGGCTGCGTCTTATTCCCTTTTTTTATCTGATTATTTTTCTCTTTTTCCATTTCTTTAATTCTGTTTTGATTTTGAATAAGCAATTCAAACACTCATTTGAATTCAAACCTCAACCAAAATTTGTGTAGATTTAAATATTGATTAGTAATATAATCTGAAGTCAATTTTGGAATAGAATTTTATTCTTTTTGGGGTCTTTTTAAATATTCAAAAAGGCCCTTGTTTTAATTCAAATAAGATTTAATAATATTTTCAAACACCATTTAAATTTCTAAATCCTTCCAAAACTTTTCAGTAGGTTTTTATTTGATTATTTGGGTGTCAAATAAATTATTTGGAAAAGTTTTTAATATGATTCATAAATCATTTAAATTGGGTATTTGTTTTAATTCCAATGGAATTAAATATAGTTTTAATTCCCTAAATTTTATTTTGGTAGATTTATCTTATTTAATTTATTTAAACAACTTTTATTCCACTTGGGTAAATTCCAAAATACTATTTTCTCATGAATTAAATACTTATTCTTATTAGAGTTTTGTCTTTATTAAAATAGGGATAGAATGGTTAATGCCATTTATTTTATTTTGGAAATTCTTTATCCTTTTATTTTATTTGGATTTGGGATCCATTCGTTCCATTTGCTTAATGGATTAGGCCAAGGTTTAATTTGGTATTTTAATAATCCTTATTTAATATTTCTATCTTTGTCTTATAAAATCCATATCTTTTGTTTAGAGATCCAAACTTGGTGATTCCAATTTATAAAAACTTATTTGATATTTAATTATCACTTTAAATCTTTTTAGGATTAATTTCCCACCATTTGATTTGGATTTTAGATAGGTTCTTTATTATCTTTGGAAATTACTTTCCTTATCTTATTTAAATTCATAAGATTTTATTTATGGCTCCAAATTAAGTGAAACCAATTTATATATTCTTATAATATTTCTATTTGTCATTCTTGATCATTTGTAAATGTTTGTTGACTAGTTTTTATGTGGATCAAATCCATAGGCTTGGTGATAACTTGGAAATGATTTTTATTCCATTAGGGTTTAGGGTTTGGATTTATCTTCCAAGTGTTTAAATTTCCAGATGCATTTTAAGAGGAATGCATTTCTTTTGATTTGGATTTTGTTGAATTCCAACTTTAATTAAAGTTTATTCCAGGTGGGGTCTTAATTTTCCATTTAGAAACAAAAGTTTCTTTTCACCCTAAAATTCAACAATAATTTATTTTGTTTATTTTATTTTTCACATTAAAAGATTTGGAAAATCTTGGGATGTGACACCTCTTCTTTTAGTGGATGGTAAAATAGGAAACTTTCCATCACGAGACTTCCCCATGATGAAAGAAGTAGCAGTGAACAATAATAGATCCAAGTGAACTTACAAATAAAGCTATGCTCCCCGGCAACGGCGCTAGAAAATAGTCTTGATGACCCACAAGTATAGGGGATCGCAACAGTCTTTGCGGGTAGTATTACACAATTTATTGATTCAACACAAGAGGAGCCAAAGAATACTTGCAAGCCTTAACATCTGAGTTATCAATTTAGCTGCACCTGGAAATAGTTCTTGCTCATAGAAGTTTATCAGTAGCAACAGTGTGGTAGTAGCAATAGTAAAGAAACAGCAATAGTAGAACAAGAGCAATAGTAACAGTAACGGTAATAGTAGGTTTCGAGTGTAGTAGGCATAGGGATGGATGGACGGGCGTTGCATGGACAAGATAAACATGTAACTTCAAGATCTAGGGCATTGCAGATAAATAAGAATAAGCATCCAAGTACTAAACAATCCTAGGAATGTGCTCCATATATAGTCATACGTGCTCGCAATGAGAACTTGCACAACATCTTCTGTCCAGCTAGCCCGTGGCAGCGGGGCCTCTAGGGAACTACTGGCAATTAAGGTGCTCCTTTTAATAGAGCACTTGAGCAAAGCATTAACACTCCGTGAACACATGTGATCCTCACACCATAGCCATCGCCTACGGTTATCCCAAAATTTGTCACTTTGGGGACTTTGGATCCGGACAATGATATGTGTACAAAAATTGTAGATAAGATCACAAAAAATACTATCATAATGATTCAATAGTCAGTTCAGATCTGAGATCATGGCACTCGGGCCCTAGTGACAAGTATTAAGCACAACAAGTTGCAACAAAGTCAAATAGCACTAATAAAGATACTAGGCACTATGCCCTAACAATCTTATTCAATTACATGATAGAACTCATCCAATCCCTACCATCCCCATAGCCTACAGCGGGGGATTACTCATTCATGGATGAGGAAAACATTGATGGTTGATGGAGAGGCATTAGTGATGATGATGGCGATGATCCTCTCCAAATTCCCCGTCCCGGCAGGGTGCCAAAACGGAGTTTCTGGATCCGAGTCTTGGTTTCTGCTGGTGGCAGCATAGCGGAACTCTTTCTGGAAAAACCTCGAACCCCCCCTGAGTTTTTAGGTCAGAAGGCATATTATAGGCGAAGAGGGAGGCCGAGGGAGTGCCTGAGGTGGCTAGACCCCCCAGGCACGGCCAGGTCTGGCCCGCGCCTGGCAGGGGTGTGGGCCCCCATGCCTCCACTTTGTCTCGTACTCTGGCTCCGTGGATCTTCTGGTGAAATAGGATTTTTGGCATATTTTCCGCGATTTTTCCTGATAGTTGATTTTCTGCACAAAAACTAGACACCAAGGTAATTCTGCTGAAAACAGCGTCAGTCTGTGTTAGTTGTATCTAAATCACACAAGTTTAGAGGAGAAACAACAGCAAAAGTGTTCGGGGAAGTAGATACGTTTTGGACATATCAACACTCCCTTTACCTGGATCAATCCTCGGGGTCTTGGGTACCTGACAAGTCCTTAGATTGAGGCAAGAGAGGGTACTACAATCATCAAATCATACAAACTAATATATGATCCCATCTATGATAAACCACATGCACAAAAGCTACATGGCTAGGCTGAAGCCCTTAGCCCAAGGATAATTACTCACATACAGAGATGAAATCGACAATCATAAACATTGTAATAGAGATCATAGAGTTGATAACAAATAGTCTTACAATGACGCCAATTAGAGATGAGATCTACTATTACAAGTGGTGGAAAATGGATATGGTGGAGAAGGGTTTAGAGGTTTAGATATAGATCTATTTCTCCTGCGTGGCGGCAGGGAGAGTTGAGGATGAAAGAAGCAATGTTATGGAGTCAGGGGCGACCTGTTTCTCGTCGCCTGAAGACTCTTTATATAGGGGTCCCTTCACGAAAGTTGTTCTATTTGACCTAAGGAGGTCGGTGCCAACCATATGGCGGCGGGACGTATAGTTGGTCGTTAAACTCGCAGACACCTCCTCACGGCTCCTAGTTTCTTTGGTGTGTTGAATTTTTTTTATCTTTGGCATTTATGTAGTGATTCCCTTCATAATACGTCATTATTTGTACAGGCAAAAATAGCAAGAAAGGATTGCATACCCCTCTGATCATTAGGCATTAGTGGCAGGAAATAGAGAGATATTTCATCAAATATATGAATAATATCTAGTTTAAATGCTAACGTGTATGGCTATATTTCACATCCATCAACCTCCCCAAGCTTAAACTTGATCATCCTCGAGCCAGAAAACCAAAATCAAAAGGGAACTTAGCATTTAAACTGAAATAACGAGATGATGATCTTACTCATGATTGGTAGTCTCATGTTTCCTCCACTTTATTAATCCGAAAAACTTTAGCATAGATAGATTAATGGAAAGCATATCATACGGATTTCATGAATCCTTATAGCGCAGCAAAATTATTATAAGCATGGATGATTCAAAAGAGTAAACTTTATTCCATGTCATGTAATTAACTCATAGGCTTGCCTTTGAAAAATAAAGTGTAATCATGTAAAATTAAGAGTGTGAGAGTTTGTCATGAAAAGCATATATACTATAGTATCTCAATTCTCCCACATCAATAAATCAAGACTTTTCAAGCACTACTTTGCTATTCATTGTCCTTCAAGAATTTCAGTTTTTTAAGTAATTGAGAGCATGCCAAAAAATTCATTAGTTTTTTGGGATGAGATGGAAACTCATGGCATCACTAAGGTTTTTGTTCCTTTTGCATAATGATTACTCATATAAGCCAGAGGAGTGATTCCATCGTGTTATAGCTACCCAAGAGTGCCAAGAATCTTACCCATTATAGCATTGCTGCTACAAATGTTTAATCAACTCATAGCCGAAATCTAGGAGTTTCCTCCATGAAGATCATTCGTAGGCCTGCGGAGTTGTTGGCATCCCATGGAGTTTGGCACGCATAAATCTATATCATTCTTATGATTTACAAGTCAAACTTTGGCATGCTCGCAAAAAACCGCTAAACATTAATTCAATTGAACAAATCCATTCAAAGAGAGCTATCAAGTCAAAAAAAATTATGGTGTCGAGTGTCTCTAGGAATAAACTTTCAACACTAAGCACTACAATACCCAAGTCTTCAATTTGTGAGACTTTTGTTGTTTCAATTGCTTAGCAAATTTTTAGGCAATACTTGGTTAACTACAAGAGCTAGAACAAAACATACCCATTAAATATCCATGCAAAGAAAATTTTACTACAATATAGACTCACTCCACCAATATAACATCTCAAAATTACTAATAACTAGCATGGGTTTCTCAAACTTCAAAAGTGGGGAGTCATAAGGCATACCTCTCATGTTTGGTTCCACTTCTCTCTTCCCTTTTTATTTGTTTCTTGTAAACTCGAAACCAATCACTCTCCTGTAAATCAACGAGAACTTAGAGGCGGAAATAAAAAGAGGGACGGAAAATAAAGATAAACGGAGAAATATTTTTGTGGTTTTTGAGAAGGGGGGTTATAGAATAGAAAATTGGCGGCAAAGCTTGCTTGAAAATCTCAAACAAAATAAAACAACTAATATAAAGTGTTGGGGAAACCAACAAGAGTTCTTATAAACTCAAATAAAAGCATAACCTCAAAATTAAGATAAAGAAAATGAAAATATAAAATAGATAGAAAAACCTCCCCAAGCTTAGGCTATTGCAAGCCCTTCGAATCACTGTGGTGGGGGGGAGTTGTAACTCCAGTCCGCAAATTGAGTTGAAAGGTTACTTGTTGTTTCTCAGAGGTTCCGGGCGAGATCGTGCATTCCCTCCACAGTTCCTCCAAGTTCATGAAAATCTTGATATGTAGTGAACCGGTTTGATGGCTGCTGCTCCTGATGAGGTACTTCTTGCTCCTCTCTTGTACCTCATCCTCCTCAGGAATTTCCTCCTCGGGTTGGTGTTTCTCACCCTATAAGTCATAAAGCACACGTCCTTCCTTGATAGAGAAAAGATAATAAGGCAAAGGATCGGGGTAGATACTCCTAGCTCCAGCAATATGCAGATAATAAACACCACCTCTCCTAGTAAGCATTCCACAATCCCTCAAAGTAGAATAGTGATGACCCACAAGTATAGGGGATCGCAATAGTCTTTGCGGGTAGTATTACCTAATTTATTGTTTCGACACAAGGGGAGCCAAAGAATACTTGCAAGCCTTAACAACTGAGTTGTAAATTCAGCTGCACCTCGAAATAGTTCTTGCTCACAGAAGTTTATCAGTAGCAACAGTTTGTAGTAGCAACAACAAAGCAACAGCAGCGGTAAAACAAGAGCAACAGTAACAGTAGTAGCAAACAGTAGGATACGAGCGCGGTAGGCATAGGGATGGATGGACGGGTGTTGCATGAATGAGTCTAAACATGTAACTTCAAGATCTAGGGTATTGCAGATAAATGAGAACAAGCATCCAAGTACTAAACAATCCTAGGCATGTGCTCCATATATAGTCATGCGTGCTCGCAATGAGAACTTGCACAACATATTCTGTCCAGCCAGCCCGTTGCAGCGGGGCCTCTAGGGAATTAGTGGCAATTAAGGTCCTCCTTTTAATAGATCACCGGAGCAAAGCATTAACACTTTGTGAACACATGTGATCCTCACACCACTGCCATTCCCTCCGATTGTCCCAATTTCTGTCACTTCGGGGCCTTTGGATCCGGATAATGATACGTGTTGTAACATCCCTAAATTCATATTCCAAAACTCATTCATATCATCCTTGCATCCATCATCATTTTAGGATTTTCTCAAAATCATTTCAAAATCAGGAGCATTGTGGCTCATATTTTATGTATGAAACCTAGCCTTTGTACTACATACTTTGGGAAAGATGCTGTTATTCATTCAGAATGTTTTGAATTCAAACTTAAGTGGTCTCAAAAGCTTGAACAAAATATCAAAAGCAAAATATGAATTAAAACAAATCCTATGCCTATTATCACTCTCATAAAGGCATAGTTTATTTTATTTTCAAAAGGACCCAAGTGTTCTGAAATGTTTAGATGGGTTTGACATTCATTTAAGAGCAAGTTTTATTTTACAAAAGGTTCTGTAAAGTTTTGGATTCAAACAGATTTGAATTTAGGTTTAAAAATCATTTCTGGAAATTCAATCTGAAAAAGAAAAGGATTTAAAGAAGAAAAAAATAACCAAACCAGCCAATCTGGCCGATCCAGTCCAACACGGCCCAGCTAGCCCAACAACTCCCGCCCCGCGAATCGTTTTCTTTCACCCGCTCTTGCACCCACCAGCTCACTGACCAAAGGGAACCGCTTCTACTCCCCTCTCTCGCTGACAACCGCGGCCCACTCGAGCATCGTCGTCTCCACCCGCACGACCTGTTCATCCCCAAAATTGACGCGGCCGTTTCCTGTTGATTACGCGGCTTAAATTCGAGTTAAGGAACGAGTGATTCTCGCTCGCGAGCAGGCTACATAAACCCCCTCTGCCCCCTCTCTCTTTTCCCCCAAACCCCAAGCACAGAACGCCCCCAGGCTGCGTGCATTGCTCTCTGCAACCCCGCCGTCTCCGACGACTGCGCCGGCGAATTCCGGTGAGTCTCGAGTTCCCCTCTGCCTCTCGTTCATACTGTCTTGTTCAGTGAGTCTCGGCGCATCTACTGACACACCCCACTTACCTTCGCATGACCCGTAGTTCCAGCAACGACGACGACTGGCCGCCACCGTTCTCTGCACGAACTCCGGCGACTTCCCTCCGTAAGTAGCCACCGCCCCTTGCCCTCTGACATGTACGCCTAGAATCTACGTCGATGTGCGCATCTAACAGTAACCTTATTTTGGCTTAGCGCGACGAGGAACCTCGCCAACGTCGACGACTGCCCGTGCCCGACGGCTGCCTCTACTCCGACGAGCAATCCTCGCCGTGTCCGCGCGCCCCTCGACGAACCAAATCCACCTCGAGCTTCAGCACGCCACTGCGGTCCTGGTAAGCGCCTCCTTGCTTCCCCGGGCGACCTAGAGCGCTAGCACCACCGCAGTCAGACACGCCGCCGCCTATCGCCGCCGATAGCGCCGCCCGTTTCTGGTTAATAGATCGTAGCCGTCAGATCTTGATCCTGCGCGTAGAAACAGTTCACTTAACGAAGAGGTATGGACAGATCTGAGCCGCGCAACGTTAGTTAGATCCAACGGCTGCAGAGCTTGATCCGCGCGAACCGGTACGCGCCAGTGAGGAGGTGACGCGTGGCAAGGATAAATTCAAAAACAGAATTTAAAACCTGATTTAGATCCAAACTTCAAACTACTATAACTTTTGAATGCCACGTTAGAATTTTACAAACTTTATACCGTTGGATTCAGTGAAACAAAACCTTTCTGAATATCCAATTTATTTAGCATATAGTAACAGTTAAAATGATTTTATTTGTGGAACATGTTTAGGGCTATTTTAAGTAGGGATTTAATTTGGTAAATTGTATTGGAGCCAAAATAAGTTTAGTTGGCAAAATTGTAACTTAATAAGTTTCTGTAAACATGTGCATACTTGGTAGAGTTTTCAAAATCACCACTTAGTAAAATTATTGCATGCATGCATTCATGTTATTTTTGATTGAATATATTGTGTGTAATTGTGTGCTATAATTTTTGTAGATTTTGCTAGTGATTGTGATTGTGAAGAGTGCTACTCTCCCCACTACCAAGGCAAGTGATATTTTCATGAATAAATCTATCCTATGTTTTGTACTAGCATTAGATATTTTGCTAAGTCATGCATGCTATCTTTTCCTAATGTCAAGATGGGAAATCCTAAGTAGTGTAGAATGGTAGATTTGCTAGGGAATTTTCCTAAGATAAGTTACCATAACATGCTTAGCCTAGCTACTTAGCAAATAAGGGTGGTGAACATCTATACTTATTATGATGAAAATATTTCTAAGTCAAGAGACTTATGCTTTCCTAATAAAACAACTAAGTCAAATGAATCTCCTGGGTGGAATGGAAAGATGGGGTTATGTTGAGTGGTTACACAAGGCCATGGACTTGGGTTGTGTATCTCACTTGTGGTATGACACCCAGGCACAAAGGGATTTGGAGGCCAAGTGTTGAGAAAGCTTACAGTGCAACCACTTGGCAATATGGGCTCTGCCATGATCATATAGGTTGCTAGAACTTAGTCACTTGGACAGTTGGTGGTAGTTGGGATGATAGGTTGGAGCGCGTCCATTTTGACTAAGGAAAGGCTTCTGAAAGGTCCTGTCTTGGGAAACCAAGTCTGGTGGGGAAAGTGCACAACCTCTGCAGATGGAAAACCTAAGTACTTAGCCTAGTCCAAGGAAATGGACAATTTGAGCATCAAGACATGGAAGCTACAAGAATCTCATCACTCCAACTTCTAAATAAAAATTTGTGGGTGAACAAGGGTGAAGGACACCAATGTCTATTGGTGGTTTCTTGGGAAGGTTTTGACAAAGGAAAACTTTATGATTTCAACTAATAGGAAAAGCTTATTTTCAAGCAAAGCAAGCCAAGCTACACTTAGCCAAAAATGCATATAGTAATATAGTCCACCTAAAATATACTAAGGTATCACTTGCCAATACTATTCCAAAGTATTGACCCTCTGTGGCTGTAACTTGTGATGTTGCAGGTTACTCCGATGAAGAATAGGAGTCATGAGTCTACACTCAACATGCTTGCCTGTGGCACATGAAGATGAAGACTTATGTTTATTTACTTATTCCATAAACTCATGTACTAGGCCTATGGCCCTGAGTTGTAAAAGACTATGTTCTATCTCTGGAATGAATGTAATAAACGACCTTTGTATCTGTGTACTTCATCTTAAACTGTGGATTCTAGCATTGATCCAGGGACTAGCATTGCAATCACAGGGATCCTTTCCTCTATAAAGGAGGGGTCTAACAGATGGTATCAGAGCACTGTGTTGCCTGTAGGATTATGACCCTAGGATTGGAAAACCACTAAGGAAAAAGTTTTTCAACTACTTCTACACTTGTCTATTCTTCTCGTAAAACTTTTCTAATCTCTTTCAACTTCCTTTGTAGATGAACTCCATCAACGAAGCCGTGAAGAAGGGACCACTCATGACCATGACCTTGGAGTGTTAAACTGAGTTTCCCAATATTCTCAAGGACCTCATGGTGGCAATGGATGCACATGGTGCAGCTGTGTCAAGGGATTTCCAGTGATGGATGAAGGAGTGGAGTATTGGTGGGTGCAACTTCACTTGTACAAAAACAAGGAAGACAACCACAAAGAAAGGGGATTCTGCATGTACACCAACACTACAATGCACACCACATTCTTTGAGTCAGCCAGGGATGCAGCTTGGAGGACTATCAAAGAACTAAGTGCGAGAGTCAAGTGCAGAATGCTCAACCTCCAAAAGGACTTAGAGAAAGAGAAGGAGCTTACTCAAGAGTTGGAAGCCACCAACCAAGAGATAAGGGGAGATGTTATAGACTTAGTGATAGAGTCAAGAGAGCAAGATTGGTGGATTGCCTCTAGGAACATTGTGTTTGCTAATAGATCCCGTGAGATTGGATTGTAAGGGCACTCCGTTAGTTGGACCACCACTTATCACCTTATTTCCAAAAATGATACTTTAAATAAAGTATGGACCTTGATTGATATAATGGACTCAAGTATGCTTGACTTGTGGGATGATTATGATTCATGGTTATGTATGAATGTTTGTCTTGATTTACCTTGGATTATGTTGTTCTAACTTTTTCATTCTTATAAATAGATGCCTATTGCCATCAGCACTGTTGAGGAGTTTCAGGTTACTCGTTTTGGTCCACGTATCGTTGAGCTTACCACTCTGCTCGATCTCCCTCTTCCCACCATCATGGTGTACCCACTTACCAAGTTCGAGAGGAAGGATCTCTGGGGCTTCAAGGTGAACCAGCCCGGACGCCAGATTGAGCCTACTACGGAGGCCATTGTCTTCAAGCTGATTCACGACGATAGGGAGAGAGGCATGGAGGTAGTCATGCAAGACCTGATAGGACGACTGTTAGGCCGTCACTCCCGACAGGTTAGGGGCACCCACTTTCACGTCTTCGGAAGACGTGATGTTGATGGAGAGTCTATCGACTTTGAGGACGACTCGAGGAGCACTGCAGAGCCGATACGTCTCTACCTTCAGGACTTAGAGACCCTTCTCAGGCACGTAGATACGGACAGGACGAACGTCATGCTCGGAAATGACGAGCTTCAGGTGCAGCTTCGCGAGAAGGACAAGCTTTTTGCGCAGCAGGATGAGATGATCAAGGAAATGGAGACAAAGTTTGAAGCCCAGGACCGCAAGTTCAAGAGTCAGGAGAAACGCGTCCAGGATAGGAACAAGAAGATCCGAGACATGACCGAGGAACTGAAGTCCAAGGATTTCGAGCTAGAGCAGCAGCAGATGGTTATTGAGAGACTTCGTTCCCAGAAGAGGGCTCTCAAGGCCAAGGTCGATTCCTTGACCACTACGATTGAGGAGAACAAGACCGCGATGGAGAACGCAGGTCTTACCTTCGTCGAGGAGGAGATTGTTATCGACGAGTAGACTTGACTATTCGTACACCTTTCATATTCATACTTGTTATTGTGAACTTGTTATTGGATCATCCGACATGTGGATGGCTTGCTACATGTGTGTTTTATTTCATGAACTTATCATCTGATTGTTGAGTTTTATTCTTATGTTGCATGTTATGTGAACTGCTTGTGATATATTGTGCATAAAACATCTAAGGGTATCTCATACTTATCTATTTGAACAAACCACAGATGCCTCCCCGTCGCGCAAACCCCAACCTCAATAACATCACCCTGGAAATGCAACAAATGATGAATGCGCAAACACAACTTATGCAAATGATGACGACATTCATTCAAAACCAGAATAACAACAACCCCAACAACAACAACAACCCCAATAACAACAACAACAACAACAACAACCCACCGGGTTTTGATATGCTCACCAGATTTCTGCGTTTGAGGCCAGCAAAGTTTTCGGGGACAACTGATCCCATGGTGGCCAATGACTGGCTATGTTCCGTGAACAAGGACTTAGTGACTGTGGGTTGCACGGATGCTGAAAAGGTCAGATTCGCAGCACATCTGTTGGAAGGACCAGCCGCCACATGGTGGGACAACTTCCAAATCACCACTCCTATTGATGAGGTGACTTGGGCTATCTTTGAAGATGGCTTTCGCACTGCTCATATCTCATCAGGAATGATGAGTCTGAAAAAGAAGGAGTTTCACAACCTGAAACAGCGCCACCGCAGCGTGGCAGAATACATAGAAGAGTTCAACAATCTGGCGCGCTATGCACCAGATGAGGTTGACATAGATGCCAAAAGAAAGGAAAAATTTCTGGAAGGCTTGAATGATGAGCTGAATCTGCAGTTGTCTGTGGCATATGTTCCAACTTATCAGTCTTTGTGTGACAAGGCTGCTATTTTGGAAAGTAAAATGAAGCAAGTCGAGAATAGAAAGAGGAAAACACTCCGACAAACATAGCTCGGGATCGTCTCACAAACGATCTCACTATGATGACAGTGGCAACTCAGGATCCCATAAACATGGGAAATTCAGCAAGCACAACCACAACCATCATGACAACAAGCATCACCACAGTCATGACAAGGACAAGTACAAGAACCACAAGGGTGGACATAAGAGCCACTATGGTGGAAATGGTAGTGGAAGTGGAGGCCAACCTCCTAAAAAGGACATCAGTCAGGTTGAGTGCTTCAAATGCAAGAAGCTGGGGCATTATGCTAATGAGTGCCCTGAGAAGAAAGTTGAAGGACCTAGCAAACCAAATCCTTTTCAGAAAGGACAGGTTAACCACATCAATGTGGAGGAGGTCTATGAGGAGCCAGATGTCGTGGCTGGTAAGTTCAGACTCAATTCAATTTCAGCATTTGTACTCTTTGATACCGGTGCATCTCATTCATTCATATCAAAGGCATTTGTTGATAGAAATGGGTTTTCATCAGAAAACATCGGGTGTCCAATAAAGGTTAGTTCTCCGGGGGGAGATATGATAGTAAGCCTTGGATGCCGGGATCTCATCATAGAGTTTGGTAAGCATAAGTTTCCAGTAAGCCTGATAATACTAGATTCCTAAGGACTAGACGTAATTTTGGGAATGGATTGGATGGCTAAGTATGAAGGAGTATTAGATTGTGCCAATTGTACAGTTACACTCACAAGCCCCGAAGGAAAAAGAATAAAATTCAAGTCAAACTTTGAATCCAAAGGGAGTAAGCTGAATTCTCTTATGGGGGTTAGCATGGACAGTGTGCCAATAGTATGTGAGTATCTGGATGTGTTTCCGGAAGAGTTACCAGGAATGCCACCGGATAGAGATGTGGAGTTTCTGATAGATTTGGTGCCAGGATCAGGACCAATAGCTAAGAGACCGTACAAAATGTCAGTTGATGAACTGAAAGAGCTCAAGAAACAGTTAGGAGAACAGTTACAGAAAGGGTTTATTCAACCAAGTTCTTCATCTTGGGGAGCCCCAGTATTGTTCGTGGATAAGAAGGATAGAACACAAAGGTTATGTATTGATTACCGTTCTCTCAACGAGGTAACCATCAAGAATAAATATCCTTTGCCAAGAATCAACGACTTGTTCGATCAGCTAGAAGGAGCATGTGTATTCTCGAAGATTGATCTCCGGTCAGGTTATTTTCAACTCAAGATAAGAGAGCAAGACATACCAAAAACAGCATTCACCACAAGGTATGGATTGTATGAGTATACTGTGATGCCTTTTGGATTAACCAACGCTCCAGCATACTTCATGAATATGATGAACAAGGTGTTCATGGAATTTCTTGACAAGTTCGTTGTCGTTTTCATCGATGATATCTTGGTCTACTCCAAGAGCAAGGAAGAACATGAAAGACACTTACGCTTGATACTTGAGAAACTGAGGGAACATAAACTTTATGCCAAATTCAGTAAGTGTGAGTTCTGGTTAGAGAAAGTTGGTTTTCTTGGTCATGTGATGACAAAGGATGGTGTGGCAGTTGATCCTGCTAAGGTTTCAGCTGTGACAGAATGGGAATCACCCAAGAATGTGAAAGAAGTTCGTAGTTTCCTCGGCTTAGCAGGTTACTACAGAAGGTTCATTGAAAATTTCTCGAAGGTTGCTAAGCCAATGACGGAATTGCTAAAGAAGGACAAGAAATTTGCTTGGTCTGAAGTTTGCGAAGTCAGCTTCCAAGAATTGAAGAAGAGACTTGTGACAGCACCAATTCTATGTCTGCCGGATTTAGAAAAAGATTTCCAAGTATATTGTGATGCATCTCATCAAGGTTTAGGAGCCGTACTTATGCAAGACGGTAAAGTCGTAGCCTATGCCTCGAGACAACTCAAAACTCATGAAGTGAACTATCCCACTCATGATTTGGAGTTAGCCTCTGTGGTCCATGCACTCAAAACATGGAGACATTACCTTTTGGGAAAGCGTTGTGAAGTGTTCACCGATCACAAAAGTTTGAAGTATATATTCACCCAGAAGGAAATCAATATGAGACAAAGAAGATGGCTAGAACTTATCAAGGATTACGACTTAAGTTTGCAATACCATCCCGGTAAAGCAAATGTGGTAGCGGATGCTCTAAGTCGTAAGACGTTTGTAAATGGCCTTACCAAAGGTGATTTGCTAGAAGACTTGTGTAAGCAATTCAAAGAACTCAGATTGGAAATTGTGCCTGAAGGGCATCTCATGTCTTTGGATGTTCAACCCACTTTGTTGGACAAGATACGAGAAGCTCAGAAGACCGATAAGGAAATTGAAAAGATTAGGGAAAATATTAGCCTAGGGAAAGCTAAGAGTTTCCATATAGACAAACAAGGTACATTATGGCATGGGAAACGTATATGTGTTCCACAGGACCCGGAGTTGCGGAAACTGATCTTACAAGAAGGTCACAAATCTCCGTATTCTATTCACCCAGGAAACACCAAGATGTACATGGATATGAAAGAAAGATTTTGGTGGAACAACCTAAAAAGGCACATCGCTGAGCATATTGCATTGTGTGATGTGTGTAGCAGAGTAAAAGCGGAACATCAAAAACCAGCGGGTTTGCTTCAACCACTGCCTATTCCTGAATGGAAGTGGGAAAATATTGGTATGGATTTCATTACCGGATTACCAAGGACCAGGTCAGGGTATGATTCCATATGGGTAGTAGTGGATCGTCTAACTAAAGTGGCTCATTTTATACCCGTAAAGACAACATATACAAGTGCCAAGTTAGCAAAAATCTACATGAGCAGAATCGTGTGCCTTCACGGTGTGCCTAAGAGTATTGTATCAGATAGAGGAACTCAGTTCACTTCTCACTTTTGGAGACAGCTTCATGAATCCTTAGGAACGAGATTGGAATTCAGCACTGCTTTTCATCCTCAAACTGATGGACAAACAGAAAGGACTAACCAGATTCTTGAAGACATGTTGAGGGCATGTGCTTTAGATTATGGAGCAAGTTGGGATGAAAGCTTGCCTTACGCAGAGTTCTCTTACAATAACAGTCATCAATCTAGTATTGGAATGGCACCATTTGAGTTACTCTACGGAAGGAAGTGTACCACCCCATTGTTATGGAATGGTGTGGGGGAAATAAGCTTATTTGGACCTGATCTTATCAAAGACGCCGAAGAGAAAGTCAAATTGGTTAAAGACAGGTTGAAGGTAGCACAATCCCGACAGAAAAGCTACGCGGATTCTAAGCGTAGAGAAGTCACCTACGAAGTTGGGGATAGAGCTTATCTTAGAGTATCGCCACTTCGTGGAGTAAAAAGGTTTGGAGTCAAAGGGAAGTTGGCACCAAGATATGTTGGTCCATTCAAGATTCTAAGTCGCAAAGGAGAAGTTTCATATGAAGTTGAATTGCCAGAATCTCTGTCAGCTGTCCATAATGTGTTTCATGTGAGTCAGCTTAAGAAATGTCACCCAGAGATGGAAGAATCATCTCTGAAGGATACCATACCTTTGGAAGAAGTTCAATTAGAAAGTGATCTCACCTATGAGGAAAAGCCTGTCAAGATTCTTGAGACCACAGAAAGAGTCACAAGGACAAAAATTATCAAGTTTTGCAAAGTGCAATGGAATCATCACTCCGAAGAGGAAGCAACATGAGAAAGAGAAGATGACCTTCGGAAAGACCACCCTCACCTATTTGCTAGCCAATCCGAATCTCGAGGGCGAGATTCATCTTAAGGGGGTTAGATTTGTAACATCCCTAAATTCATATTCCAAAACTCATTCATATCATCCTTGCATCCATCATCGTTTTAGGATTTTCTCAAAATCATTTCAAAATCAGGAGCATTGTGGCTCATATTTTATGTATGAAACCTAGCCTTTGTACTACATACTTTGGGAAAGATGCTGTTATTCATTCAGAATGTTTTGAATTCAAACTTAAGTGGTCTCAAAAGCTTGAACAAAATATCAAAAGCAAAATATGAATTAAAACAAATCCTATGCCTATTATCACTCTCATAAAGGCATAGTTTATTTTATTTTCAAAAGGACCCAAGTGTTCTGAAATGTTTAGATGGGTTTGACATTCATTTAAGAGCAAGTTTTATTTTACAAAAGGTTCTGTAAAGTTTTGGATTCAAACAGATTTGAATTTAGGTTTAAAAATCATTTCTAGAAATTCAATCTGAAAAAGAAAAGGATTTAAAGAAGAAAAAAATAACCAAACCAGCCAATCTGGCCGATCCAGCCCAACACGGCCCAGCTAGCCCAACAACTCCCACCCCGCGAATCGTTTTCTTTCACCCGCTCTTGCACCCACCAGCTCACTGACCAAAGGGACCCGCTTCTACTCCCCTCTCTCGCTGACAACCGCGGCCCACTCGAGCATCGTCGTCTCCACCCGCACGACCTGTTCATCCCCAAAATTGACGCGGCCGTTTCCTGTTGATTACGCGGCTTAAATTCGAGTTAAGGAACGAGTGATTCTCGCTCGCGAGCAGGCTACATAAACCCCCTCTGCCCCATCTCTCTTTTCCCCCAAACCCCAAGCATAGAACGCTCCCAGGCTGCGCGCATTGCTCTCTGCAACCCCGCCGTCTCCGACGACTGCGCCGGCGAATTCCGATGAGTCTCGAGTTCCCCTCTGCCTCTCGTTCATACTGTCTTGTTCAGTGAGTCTCGGCGCATCTACTGACACACCCCACTTACCTTCGCATGACCCGTAGTTCCAGCAACGACGACGACTGGCTGCCACCGTTCTCTGCACGAACTCCGGCGACTTCCCTCCATAAGTAGCCACCGCCCCTTGCCCTCTGACATGTACGCCTAGAATCTACGTCGATGTGCGCATCTAACAGTAACCTTATTTTGGCTTAGCGCAACGAGGAACCTCGCCAACGTCGACGACTGACCGTGCCCGACGTCTGCCTCTACTCCGACGAGCAATCCTCGCCGTGTCCGCGCGCCCCTCGACGAACCAAATCCACCTCGAGCTTCAGCACGCCACTGCGGTCCTGGTAAGCGCCTCCTTGCTTCCCCGGGCGACCTAGAGCGCTAGCACCGCCGCAGTCAGACGCGCCGCCGCCTATCGCCGCCGATAGCGCCGCCCGTTTCTGGTTAATAGATCGTAGCCGTCAGATCTTGATCCTGCGCGTAGAAACAGTTCACTTAACGAAGAGGTATGGACAGATCTGAGCCGCGCAACGTTAGTTAGATCCAACGGCTGCAGAGCTTGATCCGCGCGAACCGGTACGCGCCAGTGAGGAGGTGACGCGTGGCAAGGATAAATTCAAAAACAGAATTTAAAACCTGATTTAGATCCAAACTTCAAACTACTATAACTTTTGAATGCCACGTTAGAATTTTACAAACTTTATACCGTTGGATTCAGTGAAACAAAACCTTTCTGAATATCCAATTTATTTAGCATATAGTAATAGTTAAAATGATTTTATTTGTGGAACATGTTTAGGGCTATTTTAAGTAGGGATTTAATTTGGTAAATTGTATTGGAGCCAAAATAAGTTTAGTTGGCAAAATTGTAACTTGTTAAGTTTCTGTAAACATGTGCATACTTGGTAGAGTTTTCAAAATCACCACTTAGTAAAATTATTGCATGCATGCATTCATGTTATTTTTGATTGAATATATTGTGTGTAATTGTGTGCTATAATTTTTGTAGATTTTGCTAGTGATTGTGATTGTGAAGAGTGCTACTCTCCCCACTACCAAGGCAAGTGATATTTTCATGAATAAATCTATCCTATGTTTTGTACTAGCATTAGATATTTTGCTAAGTCATGCATGCTATCTTTTCCTAATGTCAAGATGGGAAATCCTAAGTAGTGTAGAATGGTAGATTTGCTAGGGAATTTTCCTAAGATAAGTTACCATAACATGCTTAGCCTAGCTACTTAGCAAACAAGGGTGGTGAACATCTATACTTATTATGATGAAAATATTTCTAAGTCAAGAGACTTATGCTTTCCTAATAAAACAACTAAGTCAAATGAATCTCCTGGGTGGAATGGAAAGATGGGGTTATGTTGAGTGGTTACACAAGGCCATGGACTTGGGTTGTGTATCTCACTTGTGGTATGACACCCAGGCACAAAGGGATTTGGAGGCCAAGTGTTGAGAAAGCTTACAGTGCAACCACTTGGCAATATGGGCTCTGCCATGATCATATAGGTTGCTAGAACTTAGTCACTTGGACAGTTGGTGATAGTTGGGATGATAGGTTGGAGCGCGTCCATTTTGACTAAGGAAAGGCTTCTGAAAGGTCCTGTCTTGGGAAACCAAGTCTGGTGGGGAAAGTGCACAACCTCTGCAGATGGAAAACCTAAGTACTTAGCCTAGTCCAAGGAAATGGACAATTTGAGCATCAAGACATGGAAGCTACAAGAATCTCATCACTCCAACTTCTAAATAAAAATTTGTGGGTGAACAAGGGTGAAGGACACCAATGTCTATTGGTGGTTTCTTGGGAAGGTTTTGACAAAGGAAAACTTTATGATTTCAACTAATAGGAAAAGCTTATTTTCAAGCAAAGCAAGCCAAGCTACACTTAGCCAAAAATGCATATAGTAATATAGTCCACCTAAAATATACTAAGGTATCACTTGCCAATACTATTCCAAAGTATTGACCCTCTGTGGCTGTAACTTGTGATGTTGCAGGTTACTCCGATGATGAATAGGAGTCATGAGTCTACACTCAACATGCTTGCCTGTGGCACATGAAGATGAAGACTTATGTTTATTTACTTATTCCATAAACTCATGTACTAGGCCTATGGCCCTGAGTTGTAAAAGACTATGTTCTATCTATGGAATGAATGTAATAAACGACCTTTGTATCTGTGTACTTCATCTTAAACTGTGGATGCTAGCATTGATCCAGGGACTAGCATTGCAATCACAGGGATCCTTTCCTCTATAAAGGAGGGGTCTAACACGTGTACACAACTTGCAGATAAGATCACAAACAATACTATCATAATGATTCAATAATAAGTTCAGATCTGAGAACAAGGCACTCAGGACCTAGTTACAAGCATTAAGCACAACATGTTGCAACAAAGTCAAATAGCACTAATATAGATACTAGGAACTATGCCATAACAATCTTATTACATTACATGATAGAACTCATCCAATCCCTACCATCCCCATAGCCTACAGCGGGGGATTACTCACTCATGGATGAGGGAAACATCAATGATTGATGGAGAGGTGTTGGTGATGACAATGGCGATGATCCTCCCCAAATTCCTCGTCTCGGCAGGGTGCCAGAACAGAGTTTCTGGTTCCGAATCTTGTCTCTGGTGGTGGTAGCGTTGCGGAACTCTTTCTGGAAAAACGATGAACCCCCTCGATTTTTAGGTCAAGAGGCAACTTATAGGCGCAGAGGGAACCCGAGGGGATGCCTAGGGTGGCCACACCCCCTAGGCGCGGGCTCATCCCACCCGCACCTGGCAGGGTTGTGGGCCCCCCAGGCATCCACCCCGTCCCGTATTCTGGCTCCGTGTGTCTTCTGGTGAAATAGGATTTTTGGCATATTTTCCTGGATTTTTCCTAATAGTTGATTTTCTGCACAAAAACCTCTGGTTTGAACATGCTGTTAGTAAGACCTGCCATAAATTTTGAAAGACACATCTGGTTTGAACATGCTGTTAGTAAAAGAGAAGATCTCCAAAAATGTTTTAGTGAGCATAGCATATTGCACGTTCTCATCCTGCATATAACTTGTTAGACCAACTCTCTGAACCAAGGTTATAAAATCCTCAAGAAGCCGAGCAGCTCGCAAAAAGGTTGGGCAAGGAAAGGTGGAAGGGTGCGCATCCCCCTCATCTCCCTCGTCGCCAAATCACGGTGTAATGATATCCTCATTGTATGAGGGCCTGGCTCGGGAGGATGATCTTGAAGGCCTTGCCCTCCTAGGTGCATCACTCTCAAATATTTTACCAAAGGTGTGGTTATCCATGACCTCTTTATTTGTGAAATTTTTAGACAAACATCAAACCAAGTGATTTCCAAGTTAATAAATGATGAGAAACTACTATAGGAACTTACTAGAGGGCTACATGCATCAAAATAAAATATCTAAGCATAGAACAAGCATGCAATATCACACAACCTGACACCTTGTAACATCCCAAAAATACTAAACTTGGATCATCAAATTCTAATCATCAAAATTAGGGTTAACAAAAACTTTTCTAAATGAAATCATGAATGCATGCATAGGTGTATGCATGGATTTGGAATTCTTTTAAAACCACCTTGTTTGTTTGTTTCATTGCTTGTAAAATGTTTCTTAGGAGAAATAAACATCATCTAAAACATTTCCCACACTTTTCCTAAAGATAAGTAAATCAAAACACATATATGAAATGAATGGTCATTTTGGCCAATTTAACTCACATGCCTACTTTGGCTGTCTCAAACTTTCAGAACCTAATAGAAAGTTTTATGGATCTTTGCACCCCTTGAATGTACTCATAACAAGGTATCAAGGCCCACTTTGTGATCATCCAGAAACTTTCAAATGCATAGTTTAAATGACAATTCAAAATTGAATCTTTATCATATGGGAAGATCCCACTTTTTCAAAAACTACTCAAATAAGCTCAATTTTCAAAACCCAAGCATCTGCAGACTCACCAGCACCAATCTAGCGAACTCACCAAAAATCATTTCAAAATTCAAAAATTGATTTCATGCGGCCATTTCATCAAACAGGTTGCAGACACAAATTAAACAAACATCAAACACTATTGTGAGCAGTGATTCTTGCCTAACTGGTTCCCCATTTAGCTCACACACAACTCAGTAGATCATCTAGGAAGATTAGCTAGGCACTAGCACCACTGTGATCTTGCCATTGTCATCAATGGTGAATAGTCGAGCACCCTCTTGCCACCCCATAGTCGACAGCAAGCTAGGAGCAGCAGCAAGCCTAGCCAGCATGTCTGGGAGGCAGCCCACCGTCCACCGCCACTCACTGTCCCAGCCGCGAGCGTTGCCAAGCCCTGGACCACGCGCATAAGCCGCGCCCAGACCATGCCGAGCGTGCGCCAGAGCGCCACCCTCGACCATCACCCACAGACCGCGCGCCGCCCTCGCCGCGTGCATACACAATCCCCACCGACCCAGGAGACCGCCAGTCATCCCCGTTTGCCGCCCCGTGCCGCATAGCCACCGCCCGCCGTCGAAGACGCCGCCTCTGCCACGCTAAGCACCGCCCATTCTAGACCAAACCACACCGCCCCATGCCTCGAGACCATGTCGTTGAGCATCGCCAGGAGACACCGCACTGTCCCCTACCCTTGCCCATGCCTTTAGCCGCCTGTAACCTCTCCCCCGACGAGCTCACCGTGTGCCCCGACGGTCCCCACGCTCGACTATAAATAGAGGCCACCCCCGCACGATTTCTTCACACCATCTCACTCCCCTCTCCTCACTGATCGTGCCCCACCATTCTCAGAGCAAGGCGAGCACCACCTCGCCGGAATTTCACTGGATCCTACCGCTGCCGGAGAAGAAGGGAGCCAGCGATTGAAGCCGCCCCAGGAGCTGCCGCGACCACCCCTGAGTTCGCCGTCATCGACTTCGTCGTTCGCCCCCCTCGCTAACCCTTGCCAGTACCCCGGTGAGCCCCTAGCGACCCTCACTGGACGCGCTAGGTTTCGTTCTCGCCGGAGTTGTCTCGCATCGACGATGACTCCCAGTCGTTAGATTAGAACTAGATCGAACGATCCACGTCGCCCCATACCGCTTAGCCCAGCCCCGTGTCACTAACGAGTGGGGACACCCACTTAAGCAGCCCGCGGGAGCACTGCGCTTAGCAGGCCGGCCCAGTAATTTTTCCCGCACAGCCCAGTTATTCAAATTAAACTTTTTCTATTTCAATTCAAACACACTTCTGTACCCAAATTCAAAAATCAACCCAGACCGATTCAGTGCACCAAATTGAATGATACCAATTTTTTTGGAAAGGTCTGTGAATGCTAAATCCAAGACCGTTGGATTCAAGTCATTTGGATCTATAGATCACCCATGGTAAAAATAACAAGGCAGAAGCTTTTCAGCATTCAAACATTTTTCAAATTTAAACCATAATAGCTTTTGAGTTGATTCCAACTCTCAAAAATCACATTTAACCATACCTTTCAGAATATATAAAAATATATAGGTTTACTTGCAGAAATAATGTTCAAGTAATAAAATAATGCTACATAAGCATTTCTAGCCACTTTAATTAATTAAAATAAAAGGGTAAAACCTTATTAAATTGTGACACCACTTTAAATCACATTCCCATGAACTACAATATGTGGTGATGACATGTGTCAACATGATCCCATGTTGGGTTTGGAGAATATTAAATCTTAAGTAGTTTTTCAATGAGTAGAAATTACTTTTCTAAAAATAAAAAGATTTAAACCAAGCCTTAACCTTGTAATGTTAGGTATGATGCTAGATCATCCATAGGACCCTTGTGTGTAATGATTGCAAGTAGTTAAGTATTGTTTGGTGATTGTGTACCTCGTATTTATTCATAGACGCTAGTACCGACCAAGGATACGAGGAGGAAGGAGGATACTATGAAGAAGAAGCCGAGGAGAACTTCAACCACTGATCTGCACAAGGCAAGCTTATATTGACATTGATGCAAGCTAACACTTGCAGGATACCCTACTGATGCAACAAACCCCTACTTGTTACTATGCCTTAAGCATATGTGATCATACCCATTTGATAAACCAATCCTAGTTTTATGTGCAAGCTTCTTACTTTATTTCTTTATCAAAGTTTACTTAGAGTTTACTTAAGTGACTGGTAGATATTGGAAAGATGCTGAAGGTTGCATAAAGAGCATAAAATTTGGCCTAAGTTAGAAACCTTGACATCAGCCTGAGACATAAGGTTGTACTTAGTTGAAACTCCACTAGTTACCACCCCTCATCATTACTACCCCCACCTGTAGATGCTAGTGCTAAGCATAAAACTTAATGAACTTTTAGATGGGAATACTTGGTGGAAAAATGGTTATGAAAACCTTGGAATGATGGATCATTCTATTGAAATGTTTTGGACATGTGTTTCCAATCACTTGAGGATTCTGGTGATAAAAATGTTGAGGCATGAGCCTTAGCCCTTTATAAAACTGATGGTTGTCTGGATGCGATACCATTCCAATTTTATCGTACAACCACAATACCCGAATATTGGGTAGGGCTTGACTGGAAACTTATATTCCTTAGTATTAGTTCCCTCACGGCCAAGGTTTGAGCTGAGGCTACCTTGTGAAGATTGTCCACCTGTGCAGTACCCAAGATGACAGTTGGTCATGGTTGGGAGGCCAAACTCATAGGAGAGGTGCTTATACTAGGGCGTGTAATCGAAAGGTTAGGATTGATTATCCGCATACTGAGTATGGTGAATTCAGGATTTGTTCCTGACGGATGTATCGAATGTTTTTGTGAAAGTGTACAATCTCTGCAGAGTGTCAAACTATTCGAATAGCCGCGTCCGCGGTTATGGACAGTTGGAGTGGCCATACTGTTCCCCCGTCAGACTTTTCAAAATGACCTG
Source organism: Avena atlantica (assembly GCA_910589765.1). Classification (NCBI taxonomy): domain Eukaryota; kingdom Viridiplantae; phylum Streptophyta; class Magnoliopsida; order Poales; family Poaceae; genus Avena; species Avena atlantica. The sequence continues at coordinate 411,683,322 of OU342735.1, read as the reverse complement.
TGAGATGAATTGAGACTTTGACTTGACCACAATAGAGTTGTGATATGAAATACAAGTTCCCGCTTAGGATTTATAAAATTGTGACTAGCTTTGGAGCTTAGTAGCTATAAATCTGGCTTTTGCAAAACAACCCTAGAGCCTAGTGTCCTATTATCCAAAAACTCCCCTTTACCTATTAGTATTAGTTTGCGAGTACTTAAAGAGTACTCATGGCTTTGTCCCTGGATATTCCCATGGCCAGACTATGAAGAGGAGTACCTGGAAGATGGAACCCAGGAAGGTTACGACAACTAGGATCATCTCCCATCTTCAGCATTGCCTGTGACCCCGAAGATGGAGCTTCACCTACGCTACTGTTATTGTTACGTATTCCGCTGCTTGATGTTGTATTAAGAACTGGATCATGAGATCCCTATTTGTGTAAGAACTTATGTATCGTTTGTAATGGATGATGTACTATGGTATCCAATTATGTTATGTCTCGCAAAAATGGTAATCCTGGGATTGCGATGTATGGCATAACAGGCATCTAGGATTGAAAAATCCGGGTGTTGACAAGTTGGTGGACGTGAAGTACAGCAAGTTTTACCAACTCGGGAATGGGGGAGACCTTATCTTTGAGAGGGATCTGGATCAGCTTTTGGAACTTCTGGAGCGTCCGCACCCCGAGTTCTTTGGAGCTCAGCTCAATGATCAAGGAGGATAAGATCTGCAGTGGCTAATTGTTGCAAGTCTTCAAGGAAAGATTTAACCTCCCACTGCGGAGGGAATTCAGTTTACCTTGAGGGAAAACAACTGGCTCGATGGACTTGCCAGAGCAATGCAGGAAGCTCTTTCCCGTCTGTGTGGGTAGAGCATCAATCTGATCAAGGGTACTCGCTTTGAGTTTTGTCCAAGGCGTGATGCAAATGGATAACCACTGGAAGCCCCATACCACCACGAGCTGAAGACTCAATTGGACCACCTTAGCTTCATGATGTATGATCGTCAGCAGGAGTTGGACAACTGTCGTGACTATTGCAACCACAAGTCTGCCATCATCAAGACGAAGGATCAGACCATAGCCATGCTAGCAAAGGATCGCAAGTCTCGCCGCCGTTAGCTCGACAAAAAGGAGCGCATTATTGCCCTTCTTCGCCACCGCATCTCATCTCTGGAGGAGACCATCCACGAGAGAGACATGCAGTTGGAGGAAAGGGAGAATGCCAGAGAGGATCTTCGTGGAGACCCTTACTCTTATCTTAGCGATGACGATGATTTTCTGGAGGATCAGGCCATGGACTTCTTCACCAATGAGGATGATTTCGCCTTCATCGATGATGCTGAAGATGATGAAGCCACAGACTCCAAGGAGTAGTAGCACTGAGCACTAGCGTAGTGAGTAGTAGTCGGTCCCACTGTATCGTAGTTTCCAGAATGGTTCTTAAAACCATCTATTTTTCTTTGTTGTGGTGTGTGTTGTACTGTGTGCTATGAGTGAATGAATGAAAAATCAAGTTGCCAGAAAAATATGAGTCAAACATTTAAAACTTTTCAAAGACCCAAGACCTTAAAATTTTCCCTCTTTTCTCATGATCTATATCAATCTTCAGATGCCACGTGGAGGAAGTGGTTCAGCCCCGGACCCGTTGTTGCAGATCCTGCAAATGTTGACTTCTGACCGCGAAGTTGAAAGAGCGGAACGTCAAGCCAACCTAGCCACTCTGCAACAGATAGCCCAGCTAGCCCACAACAACCAAGGCCACGGAAATCTGGACAACCATGGATCTAAGCTCAAGAATTTCCAGAATACTAACCCACCCGTTTTCACCAAGTCAGAAGAACCCCTAGATGCCGATGATTGGCTGCAAACCATGGAAAACAACCTAGAAGTCGCCGGAGTGGAAGCCAATGAGAAAGTCATGTTCGCCACCCATTATCTAGCCGGAGATGCCAGGGCATGGTGGAACAGTGTTCGTGCAATGACCGGAGGCCAGATGATGACCTGGGAGGAATTCAAGGTCAAGTTTAGCAGAACCCATGTGCCACCAGGTTTGATCAAGAGAATGAGAGACGAGTTCAGAGAGCTAAAGAAAGGAAGGATGACTGTAGTGGAATACTATGACAAATTTTTGTCATTAGCTAGGTATGCCCCGGACGAGATAGACACCGAAGCCAAGAAGAAATAAAGATTCCTGAATGGTCTGTATGACGAGATGCAGACGGTGTTAGTCAATATCCCCTTTGCTGATATTGAAGCCCTTGTCGACTCTGCTATCCAGATGGAAGGAAAGATCAACCAAGCCAATGAGAACCGCAAGCGTCGCATTATGCATCAACCCGGAACCCATCATACCCCAAAGTATCGCCCCAACCCATCTCCAGGATTTGCCCCAAGAACCAACAGACCCCCTATGACCCGTCCGACCTACCCCAACCGTGGAAACCCTAGACCCGGAGGAAATCACAACAACCCCGGCAACTCTAGCAATTTCACTCGTGCCCAACCCAAGTTCAACACCAACAATGCTGCCACCAACACCAACACTGCCCCGAGGACTGGAAGCAATGCTGTGCCTGTCGCAGCCAAGGACAAGTCACAAGTGACCTGTTATGACTGTGGAAATAAAGGCCACTATTCCAACGAATGCCCCAACAAGAAGAACGCTACAGCCCCCAACGCCAACGCCCCAGCTCAGCAGCAGCGTCATGTCCAGCCAGGGATAAGATTTGCCGCAGGGAATTCACTCAACCGCAATGGCCATCTTTTTCTCATGCATGCTAAAGAAGCTCAGGAAGCGCCAGACGCCGTGCTGGGTATGTTTTCTGTTAATTCAGTACTTGCAAGAGTGTTGTTTGACTCTGGTGCATCGCATTCATTTGTCACCGAAGAATTTGCCTGCACTAGTAAAATTCAACCAGCCAAACTGAAGCATGTTATGATTGTGCAAATTACCGGATCAACCACCAAGGCTAGGCAAATTTGCAAAGCCGTCCCTATCCGAATCCATGGCATAGATTTTTATGCTAATCTAATAGTACTCGGAACTAAAGGTTTGGAAGTAGTACTAGGAATGGATTGGATGTCCAAACATAAGGGATTGATTGACTGTGCTAAGAAAGCCATCACCATGACCAGTACCACCCGAATATCAGTCGAGCATATATCTGAAACCTTACCTCGCCAATTCAAGTGTAACAAGAGTCTAGCCCAACCTACCATTGACCAAGTCTGGATAGTCTGTGAATACCCCGATCTATTTCCCGATGTTTTGCCCGGTATGCCCCCAGATCGGGATATCGAGTTTATCATCGAACTAATCCCCGGAACAGGACCCATAGCCCAGAGACCCTATAGTATGAACCCATCGGAACTATCAGAACTGAAGAAGCAACTGGATTCCATGCTAGAAATTGGATTGATTCAACCAAGTGCGTCACCATGGAGATCACCTGTCTTATTTGTGGACAATAAAGATGGAGGTAACCGTTTGTGAACGGATTATCGGAAGTTGAATGATGTCACCATCAAGACCAAGTACCCCTTGCCCAAGATAGAAGATTTGTTTGATCAGTTGACCGGTGCCCAGGTGTTTTCTAAGATTGATCTTAGAACTGGCTATCATCAACTCAAAATTCGTGCAGAGGATATTCCAAAGACTGCCTTTACCACCAGATATGGATTGTACGAGTATACAGTCATGTCTTTTGGATTAACCAATGCCCCCGCTTATTTCATGAACCTCATGAATAAGATTTTTATGGAATTCCTGGATAAGTTAGTCGTTGTTTTCATCGATGACATTCTGATTTATTCCAAATCAGAAGAAGAACATGAGCTACACCTAAGGACCATTCTTGGAACCCTTAGAGAGCATCAGCTGTATGCAAAGTTTAGCAAATGTGAATTCTGGTTATAGGAGGTAGGATTCCTCGGTCACATTGTATCAGCCGGAGGAATTGCTGTTGACCCTGCCAAAGTGAAAGATGTAGAAGATTGGCAAGCCCCAACCACTCAAACCCAAGTTCGTGCATTTCTCGGATTGGCGGGATATTACCGCAAATTCTTAGAAGGATTCTCGAGTATCGCCAGACCCATGACCCAATTGCTGAAAAAGGACAAGAAGTTTGAATGGACCGACAAATGTGAAGCGAGTTTTCAAGAACTCAAGAGGAGATTGATATCAGACCCAATCTTGATCATGCCGGATATCACGAAGCCCTTCGATGTGTATTGTGACGCATCCAAGATTGGTCTCGGATGTTTGCTAATGCAAGAAGGCAAAGTTATATCTTATCTATCTTGACAATTGAAGCAACACGAGCAAAACTATCCAACCCATGACCTCGAACTCGCAGCAGTAGTCCTAGCCCTGAAGACATGGAGACATTACCTAATGGGAAACCGTTGTGAGATTTATTCGGATCACAAGAGCCTAAAGTATATATTCACTCAGAAGGAGTTGAATATGAGGCAGAGAAGATGGATTGAGCTAATCAAAGATTACGACCTAGACATTCACTATCCCCTGGTAAAGCCAACGTGGTAGCCGATGCCCTTAGCAGATTGCCGTGCCGCTTGAACTCCATGATTTTGAAGGAGCAACCAAGTTTGCACAAGGAGATGGAAGATTTTCGAATGGAATTAGTAAGTGAAGGATTTTTGGCTAGCATAGAACTTCAGCCCACTTTGATCAGTCAGATTAAAGAGGCGCGGAAGGGAAATGCCAGTATCGACGGAATCAAGCGTCGTATCGGTACGGGCAAAGTACCCGGATTCACCGAGGACGAAGAAGGAGTTCTGTGGTACAAAGGACGCCTTTGTGTACCAGCAGATTCGGAGTTGAAAGAAGTTATCTTGAAGGAGGCTCATGATACTCTTTATTCTATCCATCCCGGAGGGACTAAGATGTATCAAGATTTGAAAGAGCAATTTTGGTGGCATAAGATGAAGAGAGAAATCGGAAGCTATATCGCCAAGTGTGATATATGTCAGCGAGTCAAGGAAGGACATCAAAGACCTGCTGGATTGTTGCAACCTTTGCAAATTCCGGAATGGAAATGGGATTCTGTAGGAATGGACTTTATCACTGGACTACCTACTTCAAGTAGGGGAAATGACTCTATCTGGATCATAGTGGACAGATTGTCCAAAGTCGCCCATTTCTTGCCTGTTAAAACCACCTATCAGAGTTTGAAGCTAGCAGAGTTATACATCGCTAGAATCGTCAGTTTGCACGGAGTCCCCAAGAACATAGTATCAGATCGAGGAACTCAGTTTACCTCGATATTCTGGAAGAAAGTCCAAGAAGGTTTAGGAACCCGCCTAGATTTCAGTACCGCGTATCACCCTCAGACCGATGGACAAACAGAGCGAGTAAATCAAATACTCGAAGATATGCTTAGAGCATGTGTGCTAGAATATGGATCCAAGTGGGAAGACTGTCTGCCGTTTGCAGAATTTTCCTACAACAATAGTTACCAAGCCAGTTTGCAAATGGCCCCATTTTAATTCATGTACGGAAGAAAGTGTCGCACCCCTTTGAACTGGTCGGAAGTAGGAGAGAGTCAGATTTTCGGACCCGACATCCTCCGAGAAGCAGAAGAGAAGGTTCACACGATTTGTGAGCACCTCAAGACCGCCCAATCCCGACAGAAGAGTTACGCCGACAAGAGACGTCGAGATCTCGCCTTAAACATAGGAGATTTTGTTTATCTGAAAGTGTCGCCATTGAAGGGAATGCAGCGTTTCCAACTCAAAGGAAAGTTAGCCCTCGGATATATCGGACCTTTCAAAATTCTGAACCGTCGAGGAGAAGTATCATATCAATTGGAACTACCTGAAGAGATGTCAGCTGTGCACAATGTGTTCCATATCTCGTTACTTCGCAAGTGTCTCGAAGTCCCCGAGAAGACCGAAGTGTTCAAGAATATCGACCACCGGACCATAGAGATCAACGATGACCTGACCTATCCTGAAGTACCCATCCACATTTTGGAAGAAGCTTTTCGAACTACCCGAACCCGAAGCATCAAGTTTCTCAAGATTCAGTGGAGCAACCACACAGAAGAGGAAGCTACCTGGGAGCGCGAAGATCACATCAGGATGGAGTTTCCCGATCTCTTCAAATCCTAGGTAATCTTTTCGTCCTTTTCCAAATCTCGGGACGAGATTTTGTTTAAGGGGGGAAGGTTTGTAACATCCCAAAAATACTAAGCTTGGATCATCAAATTCTAATCATCAAAATTAGGGTTAACAAAAACTTTTCTAAATGAAATCATGAATGCACGCATAGGTGTATGCATGGATTTTGAATTCTTTTAAAACCACCTTGTTTGTTTGTTTCATTGCTTGTAAAATGTTTCTTAGGTGAAATAAACATCATCTAAAACATTTCCCACACTTTTCCTAAAGACAAGTAAATCAAAACACATATATGAAATGAATGGTCATTTTGGCCAATTTAATTCACATGCCTACTTTGGCTGTCTCAAACATTCAGAACCTAACAGAAACTTTTCTGGATCTTTGCACCCCTTGAATGTACTCATAAAAAGGTATCAAGGCCCACTTTTGGTCATCTAGAAACTTTCAAATGCATAGTTTAAATGACAATTCAAAATTGAATCTTTATCATATGGAAAGATCCCACTTTTTCAAAAACTACTCAAACAAGCTAAATTTTCAAAACCCAAGCATCTGCAGACTCACCAGCACCAATCTAGCAAACCCACCAAAAATCATTTCAAAATTCAAAACTTGATTTCATGCGGCCATTTCATCAAACAGGTTGCAAACACAAATCAAACAAACATCAAACACTATTGTGAGCAGTGATTCTTGCCTAACTGGTTCCCCATTTAGCTCACACACAACTCAGTAGATCATCTAGGAAGATTAGCCAGGCACTAGCACCACTGTGAGCTTGCCATTGTCATCAATGGTGAATAGCCGAGCACCCTCTTGCCACCCCATAGTCGACAGCAAGCTAGGAGCAGCAGCAAGCCTAGCCAGCATGTCTGGGAGGCAGCCCACCATCCACCGCCACTCACTGTCCCAGCCGCGAGCGTTGCCAAGCCCTGGACCACGTGCACAAGCCGCGCCCAGACCATGCCGAGCGTGCGCCAGAGCGCCACCCTCGACCATCACCCACAGACCGCGCGCCGCCCTCGCCGCGTGCATACACAATCCCCACCGACCCAGGAGATCACAAGACATCCCCGTTTGCCGCCCCGTGTCGCACAGCCACCGCCCGCCGTCGAAGACGCCGCCTCTGCCGCGCAGAGCACCGCCCGTTCCAGACCAAACCACACCGCCCCATGCCTCGAGACCATGTCGTTGAGCATCGCCAGGAGACACCGCACCGTCCCCTACCCTTGCCCATGCCTTTAGCCGCCTGTAACCTCGCCCCCGACGAGCTCACTATGCTCCCCGACGGTCCCCTCGCTCGACTATAAATAGAGGCCACCCCCGCACGATTTCTTCACACCATCTCACTCCCCTATCCTCACTGATCGTGCCACACCATTCTTAGAGCAAGGCGAGCACCACCTCGCCGGAATTTCACTGGAGCATGCCGCTGCCGGAGAAGAAGGGAGCCAGCGATTGGAGCCGCCCTAGGAGCTGCCGCGACCACCGCTGAGTTCGCCGTCGTCGACTTCGTTGTTCGCCCGCCTTGCCGACCCTCGCCAGTACCCCGGTGAGCCCCCAGCGACCCTCACTGGCCGCGCTAGGTTTCGTTCTCGCCGGAGTTGTCTCGCGTCGACGATGACTCCCAGCCGTTAGATTAGAACTAGATCGAACGATCCACGTCGCCCCATACCGCTTCGCCCAGCCCCGTGTCACTGACAAGTGGGGACACCCACTTAAGCAGCCCGCGGGAGCACTGCGCTTAGCAGGCCGGCCCAGTAATTTTTCCCGCGCAGCCTAGTTATTCAAATTAAACTTTTTCTATTTCAATTCAAACACACTTCTGTACCCAACTTTTAAAATCAACCCAGATCGATTCAGTGCACCAAATTGAATGAAACCAATTTTGTTGGAAAGGTATGTGAATGCTGAATCCAAGCCCGTTGGATTCAAGTCATTTGGATCTATAGATCACCCATGGTAAAAATAACAATGCAGAAGCTTTTCTGCATTCAAACATTTTTCAAATTTAAACCATAAGAGCTTTTGAGGGTATTCCAACTCTCAAAAATCACATTTAACCATACCTTTCAGAATATATAAAAATATATAGGTTTACTTGCAGAAATAATGTTCAAGTAATAAAAGAATGCTACATAAGCATTTCTAGCCACTTTAATTAATTAAAATAAAAGGGTAAATCCTTATTAAATTGTGACACCACTTTAAATCACATTCCCATGAAATACAATATGTGGTGATGACATGTGTCAACATGATCCCATGTTGGGTTTGGAGAATATTAAATCTTAAGTAGTTTTTCAATGAGTAGAAATTACTTTTCTAAAAATAAAAAGATTTAAACCAAGCCTTAACCTTGTAATGTTAGGGATGATGCTAGATCATCCATAGGACCCTTGTGTGTGATGATTGCAAGTAGTTAAGTATTGTTTGGTGATTGTGTACCTCGTATTTATTCATAGACGCTAGTACCGACCAAGGATACGAGGAGGAAGGAGGATACTACGAAGAAGAAGCCGAGGAGAACTTCAACCACTGCTCTGCACAAGGCAAGCTTATATTGACATTGATGCAAGCTAACACTTGCAGGATACCCTACTGATGCAACAAACCCCTACTTGTTACTATGTCTTAAGCATATGTGATCATACCCATTTGATAAACCAATCCTAGTTTTATGTGCAAGCTTCTTACTTTATTTCTTTATCAAAGCTTACTTAGAGTTTACTTAAGTGACAGGTAGATATTGGAAAGATGCTGAAGGTTGCATAAAGAGCATAAAATTTGGCCTAAGTTAGAAACCTTGACATCAGCCTGAGACATAAGGTTGTACTTAGTTGAAACTCCACTAGTTACCACCCCTCATCATTACTACCCCCACCTGTAGATGCTAGTGCTAAGCATAAAACTTGATAAACTTTAGATGGGAATACTTGGTGGAAAAATGGTTATGAAAACCTTGGAATGATGGATCATTCTATTGAAATGTTTTGGTCATGTGTTTCCAAACACTTGAGAATTTTGGTGATAAAAATGTTGAGGCATGAGCCTTAGCCCTTTATAAAACTGATAGTTGTCTGGATGCGATACCATTCCAATTTTATCGTACAACCACAATACCCGAATATTGGGTAGGGCTTGACTGGAAACTTATATTCCTTAGTATTAGTTCCCTCACGGCCAAGGTTTGAGCTGAGGCTACCTTGTGAAGATTGTCCACCTGTGCAGTACCCAAGATTACAGTTGGTCATGGTTGGGAGGCCAAACTCACAGGAGATGTGCTTATACTAGGGCGTGTAATCGAAAGGTTAGGATTGATTATCCGCATACTGAGTATGGTGAATTCAGGATTTGTTCCTGACGGATGTATCGAATGTTGTGGTGAAAGTGTACAATCTCTGTAGAGTGTCAAACTATTCGAATAGCCGCGTCTGCGGTTATGGACAGTTGGAGTGGCCATACTGTTCCCCCGTCAGACTTTTCAAAATGACCTGTGAGATGAATTGAGACTTTGACGTGACCACAACAGAGTTGTGATATGAAATACAAGTTCCCGCTTAGGATTTATAAAATTGTGACTAGCTTTGGAGCTTAGTAGAGATAAATCTGGCTTTTGCAAAACAACCCTAGAGCCTAGTGTCCTATTATCCAAAAAACCCCCTTTACCTATTAGTATTAGTTTGTGAGTACTTAAAGAGTACTCATGGCTTTGTCCCTGGCTATTCCCTTGTCCAGACTATGAAGAGGAGTACTTGGAAGATGGAACCCAGGAAGGTTACGACAACTAGGATCATCTCCCATCATCAGCATTGCATGTGACCCCGATGATGGAGCTTTGCCTACGCTACCGTTATTGTTACGTATTCTGCTGCTTGATGTTGTATTAAGAACTGGATCATGAGATCCCTATTTGTGTAAGAACTTATGTATCGTTTGTAATGGATGATGTACTATGGTATCCAATTCTGTTATGTCTCGCAAAAATAGTAATCCTGGGATTGCGATGTATGGCATAACAGGCATCTAGGATTGAAAAATCCGGGTGTTGACACACCTATAGCAGCAAAATACTCAAGATAGAATCTATCAATCACAAATCTAATTGGACAAGTGGAGGAGGCACATACCAAGGAGCAATCCCTCCAAAAATCAATAGCAAAGATGGGCTGAGCAAGGACATCGAAATTTGGGAGCAAGAATAGCAAGAACTCGAGTTTGAGAAAGTTTTCCGGTGTTTTTCGGAAGAGAGAAAGAAGATGGCTGGGAGGAAGCACCTTGGAGGGGCCCAGGTGGGGCCACACCCCAGCCAGGCGCCACCTGGGGGCTGGTCGCGCCCACCAGGCGTGTGGGTGCCTGGGGTTTCCCCCTGGGTCACTCTAGGTGTCCCTCTGCCCCTTTTTTCGAGGAAAAAATTATTTTGAATTTTCTGGGATTTTTCGGGAATTATTTTTGGCCAATTTTCAGGGTATGAAAATTGATTTTCTCGCAGAAACAGTTTTTTTAGAAGAAGCAAAAGCAAAGAAAAACCAAACTATAGAAGTTATAAGACACTCTAAAAGGCAAGCAACTAGCAAAACCAAGTCTAGCAAGACAAAAGTCACATACTAGGAAGGATAAAAATAAAGTAAAGCAAGTATAACCATAGTGAAAACATTATTTTGTTCATTAAAATCCTTTTGTTAACAAGGTTGATCAAGTCTTGTTACCAAAACAATATTATATGAAACAAAACTTTGCATTCCACAAGGTGATTATGTTACCTCAAAGTTTATAGCAATGGTCCCAATCATAATAGTTTCAAAATTTTCTTGTGGAATGGGACAATATATTTCTCCAACCTTGATGCTGTCAATAGTTTCAATGGAATTCAGGCAATAGCTCTTAGCAACCTTCTTGGGGAAATAGACAGTATGCTCTTTTTCATTAATATTAAATTTTACTTTTCATTGATTACAATTGATGCCAGCACCTGCAGTATTAAGAAAAGGTCTCCCAAAAATAATAGACATATTATCATCTTCAGGCATTTCAAGCACAACAAAACCAGTTAAAACCAAGCAATTATGAGCCACTTGAACAGGAACATCCTCACATATACCAACAGGAATAGTAGTTGACTTATCAGCCATTTGCAAATATATATCAGTTGGTATCAACTTTTCTAGCAGGAGTCTCTTGTAGAGAGAAAAATGCATAACACTAACTCCAGTTCCCAAATCACATAAAGCAGTTCTAACATAATTGTTCTTAATAGAGCAAGGAATAGTTGGTATACCTGGATCACCAAGTTTCTTTGGAACCTTACCATTGAAGTAATAATTAGCAAGCAAAGTAGAAATCTCCTCATTAGGAATCTTCCTTTTATTAGAGAGAATATTCTTCATATACTTTGAATAAGGAGGCAACTTAATAGCATCAGTCAAAGGAATTTGCAAAAATAAAGGCTTCATCCACTCACAAAACTTGTTGTTGTGTTCTTCCTCCTTTAACTTGTGTTTCTTACCTAGAAAAGGCATAGGTTTCTGCACCCAAGGTTCTCTCTCTTTACCATGTTTTTTAGCGATAAAATCTTCCTTAGTGTACCTAGTGTTCTTAGTGTGCTTCTCAGGTTCTTCCTCAACTTCCTCCTTATCAGGAGCATCATTTTTATCATTACCACTCTTAGTTTCAGCATCAGAGACAGATATACTATTAGGATCTACAAAAGGTTCAAGTGGTTCCTGATACATTGGAAACGTATCTATAATTTTTGATGCTCCATGATTGTTTAGTATCTACTTTGCTTTGCTCGTTTACACTTTGAGGTGTTTTTTACATGTTTTCTGGTACTAACCTATTAACAAGTTGCCACAGTGTCAGATGCCTGTTTTCTGCTGTTTTTGGTGTCAGAAAAGTTAGTAAAGAAATATTCTCGGAATTGGACGGAGGGGAGCGTGAGTAGTTCCACCTTGGACTATGGGTTCATGTAGTAGCTAGATGGTTGTATCTCCTCCTTTGTGCTTTCATGTATAGATCTTGTGAGCTCCGTTCATGATCAAGATCTAATCTATTTGTAATCATGCATGTTGTGTTTGCGGGGATCCGATGGATATTGAGATTATTATGTTGGTTTGATTAATGGTTTTGTCTTTATGATTATATCATGTCTGTGTTATTTGTGATCTTGCATGCTCTCCGTTGTTAGTAGCTATCTTGGCCAAGTAGTTGCTAGTGACTCCAAGAGGGGGTATTTATGCTCGATAGTGGGTTCATGCCTCTAGTTTCCAAGGGAAGTGACAGAAATCTCTTCGGTTGTAGATGTGTTGTTGATACTAGGGAGAAAACAACGGTCTCTTGTTCATGGAACATGTGGACTGTTTACCTTACACACTTTGCTTAAAGCAGTTGTCTGTTGCTTGCAACTTAATACTGGAGGGGGTTCGGATGATAACCTGAAGGTGGACTTCTAGTCATAGATGTAGTTGGATGGCGATCTATGTATCTTGTTGTATTGCCCAATCGAATCTCATAGGATCTTTCTGACTATTAATTGCATTGTTATGCCTTGCTCAATTCCTGTCAATTGCCCTGCTGTAATTTATTTACCCTTCATGCCATGTTGTTTATCTAAGGAGAGCACCTCTAGTGAACTATGGACCCCGGTCCAATATTTACCACTGATACATCTTCCACTGTTAATTGTTTACTTTCTGCAAACCATTACCTTCCACACAGTACGTTTAATCCTTTGTTATAGTAAACCGGTGAGCTTGACAGCCGCACTGATCATGTCTTGTTCCAAACAATTGGGATTGCTTAGTGTGCCTTAAAGAAATTATGCTTTGTTTTAGCATGCAAAAGCATAGTATTGTGGTATTCTCCTTTGATGCTTTTCTTGGGTTGACTTGGCACATGCTCACACCATGTTATGACTCTCACAAGTCACCATTAGCCTCTATGATCATTTAGTCCTTGACTTGTAGTACCACTCTATGCTTTTATTATTAATGCTTTGTTGCACTGCATGATTATGGCCATTATTTCTCTCTTAGTTGGTTGCTCCTAGCCTTTTGCTAGCCTCCACTTGTATGAGCAAGTTCTACTCATGCCTCCAACTCCCAAGAAACCAAGTTATTCCAAAGTGTCCACTATAAACTCCTATGCATGGTGTGTTATACCATTCCAAGTATATTCTTGTTTTCAGCTATCTTCCAATTAAAAACTATTTTTTATGTGAAAACTTAGTGATTAAAGCCATCACGAACTTGATGGCACACTTTATATTCTTTTCCCCTAATAAACTTGAACCATTGTGACATCTATGTTGTATATGCTTGCACTTATACGTTGGAATTAACAGAACCGTGCTGTCACGGGGAACGTTTTCAACATTGCACTTGTACTTTGTACTCAGTTGATATCATGCTCTTTTCTCTATGGATGTCACTGGTGTGAAATAAAGAGGGAACTTGTAAGTCCATGGAGTTTGTATCCTGTGTTGGAGAAACGCCTGGGCCGCTAGCCTAAGCCATGCCTAATCATGGTGGAAACTTGCAGCATCACCATAGTGACATCTATGAAGCATTCTTCTTATAAAAAAAGAGACACATTGAGAAAAGAGGAAAGAGAGAAAAAAGCACCATATTCCCATTGTACATAAGAAGATTGTTGAGATTCTCATTGTGTGCTTTCCTTGTCATTTTGGTTATGGAAAAGCTCCTGTACCATGTGCAAGGGGTACCCCGTTGGCGGTTCTCAATGATATGCAAATACTTACAATGACAAGAACTTACCTGGGCCCAAAGTTGAGTATGCATGAGATGTGGCCCTCGTATTCAAGGGCCTTGAGATTGCAAACTTATACTTCGTCAAGCATATACTCCATCTTTGTCACTTTAACCTTAATCACTTCTAGATGCTTATGATAGGGGCAATGAGGGCTGGAAGCTAACAAGTACCATAATTTTTCGAAGCTCTTTTTGAAACTTGTAATCCCTGGTTCCTTTACAAAAAGGCTTTTCTTCCACCATTATTGAGTCTCCACCTTCTACCTTTAGGCACCATTAAGAGAGCATAGTTGTCATTCTGTGTGCAGTGTTCCAAATCTTATTGATTGATGTATATTGTGATATTACTTGTTCTTGTGCTATTTGTTTCTAGTCACCCTTATTAACTTTGAAGGTGTCCTATGCATATATTTGATACTCCATGAGGGACAAGCTGATTTCCATTATGCTATGTTTTTTGTATGTGAAACAAACAAACGTTTTTCAATGCGTGTTATTCATGATCTTTGTTTGTAGCTTGTCATGTTGCATGCATAGTTACTATGTCCTATTGTTAGAACTACATCTTTCATGCACATGTTTAGATTTCTTTGATCCCAGCTTTCAATGCCTGCAAATGGTTGGATCTTTATTGTGAGGGTGCATGTCACCTCAAAAATTATTCTTTTATCACTTACCTACTCAAGGACGAGCAGGAGTTAAGCTTGGGGATGTTGATACGTCAGAAACGTATCTATAAATTTTAATGCTCCATGCTTTTTTAGTATCTACTTTGCTTTGCTTGTCTACACTTTGAGGTGCGTTTTACATGTTTTCTGTTACTAACCTATTAACAAGTTGCCACAGTGCCAGATGCCTGTTTTCTGTTGTTCTTGGTTTCAGAAAAGTTAGTAAAGAAATATTCTCGGAATTGGACGGGAAAAACGCCAAAGTCAATTACTTTCCGTGGGGAACAAGAAGTCCAGAGGGGAGCCGAAGGGGCAAGTCAGAGTGCCCAGACCCCCCTAGGTGCGGGTGGGCCCTGCCCCACGCCTGGGAGGGGTGTAGGGCCCCTGGCCACCGCCTCGGCCTCCCCCTTCGCCTATAAGAAGCCCCCGATGCAAAAAACCTAAGCACCCAATCAAATCTCCACAAAACCGTTTGTAGCCGCCGCCACCATCGTCCCTAGATCAGGGGGATCTGAAGTTCTTCTTGGCACCCTGCTAGAGGGGAGATCATCCCGGAGGCCTTCTCTCCGGTATGATGCATGAGTAGTTCCACCTTGGACTATGGGTCCATGTAGTAGCTAGATGGTTGTATCTCCTCCTTTGTGCTTTCATATATAGATCTTGTGAGCTCCGTTCATGATCAAGATATAATCTATTTGTAATCATGCATGTTGTGTTTGCGGGGATCCGATGGATATTGACATTATTATGTTGGTTCGATTAATGGTTTTGCATTTATGATTCTATCATGTCTGTGTTGTTTGTGATCTTGCATGCTCTCCGTTGTTAGTAGCTATCCTAGCCAAGTAGTTTCTAGTGACTCCAAGTGGGGGTATTTATGCTCGATAGTGGGTTCATGCCTCTAGTTTCCAAGGGAAGTGACAGAAATCTCTTCGGTTGTAGATGTGATGTTGCTACTAGGGATAAAACAACGGTATCTTGTTCATGGAACATGTGGACTGTTTACCTTACACACTTTGCTTAAAGCAGTTGTCTGTTGCTTGCAACTTAATACTGGAGGGGGTTTGGATGATAACCTGAAGGTGGACTTCTAGTCATAGATGCAGTTCGATGGCGGTCTATGTATCTTGTTGTATTGCCCATTCGAATCTCATAGGATCTTTCTGACTAGTAATTGCATTGTTATGCCTTGCTCAGTTCCTATCAATTGCCCTTCTGTAATTTATTTACCCTTCATGCCATGTTGTTTATCTAAGGAGAGCACCTCTAGTGAACTATGGACCCCGTTCCAATCTTTACCATTGATACATATTCCACTATTACTTGTTTACTTGTTGCAAACCATTACCTTCCACACGGTATGTTTAATCCTTTGTTATAGCAAACTAGTGAGCTTGACAACCTCACTGATTCGGTGGGGCAAAGTCTTGAGTTTGTGTTTTGCAGGTCTCCGTGTTGCTTGCAACACCTGTGTGACGTTTCCTTCCTCCTTCTGGTTCGATAACCTCGGTCTCTAATGAGGGAAGACTTGTTGTTGTGCTCATCACACCTTTATCTTGGGGTTTCCAACGAAGTGCTCCACGTCAGCACCATCAGTTCCTCAACTATCTTATGTTTCTTTTTCTTTCTCTTACATGTACTACCACTACTTTCACCTTGTTGAGAATCCTGCTCAATTCTTTTAGGGTGTCCTTCAGGATATAAAGGATCTTGATTAGCTATACCACTCCTAGTTCTAATTCCATAATTATGTTTATCTCTTGAGGCATTAACTAGCATATCCTTTTCTACCTTAGCAAGTTGATCAAGTTGGGTTTGAACCATTTGAAAGTGTTCACAAAGCATTTTAATATCATTAGAAGTTATTTCCACAATATCTTTCACCTCTTTAATAGATCTAGAGTTTTCCAATAAAATATTCTGAACTAGTTTATTAAAATTACCTTGTTTAACAATAAAAATGTCAAGTTCCTCAAAACATTGATCAGGAGGCTTACCATAAGGAATATCACCTTCATCAAAGTGTTGGAGAGAGTGTACCTCAATAGTGGATGAGTGGGGAATTGGCTTACATAATTCTTCTATAGGAGGTAGATTCTTCACATCTTCAGCTCTAATACCTTTCTCCTTTAGACATTTCTTAGCTTCCTTCATCACTTCATCATTTAATGCAATAACTCCCCTCTTCTTCGGTGTTGGTATTGGAACTGGTTCAGGCACCACTAGTTCAGAAGTAATAGGCTCAGGTGTATTTAGCTTAGTTGAAGTCCAATCATCATAATTCTTGCTTATTTTAGCCATTAATTCTTCAGCATCTGTAGGAGTTCTTTTCCTGAAAACACAATCAGCAAAGCTATCTAGGTATGTCCTAGAATCATCAGTTAGTCCATTATAATAAATATCAAGAAGCTCATTTTTAGGCAATGGACATCCAGGATGTGCATGAATCAAGGGACAGAACCTTGTCCATGACTCAGGCAATTTCTCTTCTTCTCCCTGTTTAAAATCGAAAAGTCTCTCCAAGCAGCATGTCTAGCACTGGGAGGAAAATATTTCTGGAAGAAAGAAGCAATCAAACAATCAGGGCTATCAATGGAACCAGGAGGTAATCTATTAAACCAATCCCTAGCTTCTCCTTTTAGAGAAAAAGGGAAGATCTTAGTACCAAAGTACTTGTGCATCTTAAAATCATCAGAGAATAAAGCACTCATAGTAGAAATCTCATTCATATTGTAAGGTTCCCAACCTTTAATAAGGTAGAGATCCCTGTGTTTACAATGCTAGTCCCTGGATCAATAGATAGCATCCACAGTTAAGATGTAATATCAAGATACAAAGGTAATAATACAACTTTATAACCAGGAATAAAATAATTCATTACATCTTACATAGCTCATTTGGCTATCACATTACAATGCAGCAGAATATAACAATAGCATGGGGTCCTTCATCTTCAAAGTGCCACAAGCAATCATGATGGTTGTAGACTTGTAATCCTATTCAACACACTTCACTAACATCAAACAAACCTGCAACATATTAAGTTGCAGCCACAAGGGTCAATACATTTGAATTGTATTGGCAAGTTTCACTACTATGTAGAAATAAGTGGATCCTATCATTTACATGCATATTTGGCTAAGTAGGGTTTAGGCTCTTTTGCAGAAAGCAATATAGTTTTATCCTATCTTTTCAAAATAGTTTTTGATCTTTGTCAAATCTTTCTGAAACTTCTTGGAAAACTCCAAGTGCTTCAAATCCCTTGTTGTCACCATCAAATTTTACTTTGAGAAATTGGAATGTCGAGATCTTCCATAGCTTCAGGCCTTAGTTGCTCAGAATTGTCCATAACCGGGGACACGGCTAAGTACTTAGAATTTTTGATCTTCTGCAGAAGTTGTACACTTTACCCACATGACACAATCTCGTCTTGATACCACTAGTGGACGCTGGATAAGTACCCACCAAGATGGAGTACTGGCAGATCGAGAATGTGACAAAGTCTTTCCATAGAAGTCCTCTCAATACACAATGCTAGCTTGTCTACCAGGCACCAATGTAGGGATAAATTTCCCTTATACTGTGTTTGGATGTAGGAATTCGAGCTTAGAATTGAATTGGACAAAAATTCCAAATCCACGATGGAAAGGAAATGACCTCTAGATTCAATTCTATTGTTTAGGTGTGCATGTTATTTGATGCTGGAATCAAAGGGAAGGACCCAATTCCGATCCATGTTTGGATGTACAAACCATGTAATTGTATGTTTTGTCAAGTTTAAACAATATAAACTTGTATATATGTATGCAAAATGGTATATATATATATATTTGAATGTTTATATATTATTATTATTATTCACACATAATAGCAATTAAGTATTCCACTGCTTTACATTGCTTCTTTTTAAAAAAATCTACCGTATGCCTAACTGTGACCTTTGCATTCCACTAGTCGATCCCTACATCACATTGCAGTCCTCTCTCTCATCAAGTACAGCCGCACACTTCATCTTCATAGCTTTCTAAAGCGAGTGTCCATTTATGTACATTGGATTTTCTTCTGATACACACGGGGTACTCCAAGATTGTATACTTGCAATCATAACCCACAACAATAATCTGCACATATTCTATGTCTTCCGCTATTATGATGGCAAATCTGAAACTGAAGAAACAACATTTAGGCGCCATGCTTGACAGACTTACTTCCATGCCTATTTTCCTTAGTGAGCTACTAACGACAAGCAGTTGCTGCGGCAGTATTGGCACTGCCTGAGGAGGGCCAGGGAAGAAGCTGGCTTGGGGAGGGCCAGGCTGCCGCAGCCGTTCCCCTCCAGCTGTTGTTCACCTCCCGCCACCATTCCCCTACCGCTGCCCGGTCGATCTAGGGTTAGAGGTAAGCTCAAGGGAGGGGACGGACTGGCGTCTGACAACCCGACCTGGGAGGATAACGTGGAGTAGGGGAGGAGGCCAGGGAGAGGAGGGCTGGGAGAAGCTTACCGGTGCCGCCGCCGGCAATCCTTTTGGTCGCGGCCATGAGTTCCCAGCAGCGTCAGGAGTGCTCTGTTTCGCGCACGACGAACCGGTACGTGGGCAGCGGGCTGTGTTTCCATGCGATTCGGAGGTCCTCCCCTCGGAATCGCGGATGGAGCTCTGGCACGGGAGGGAGCGGGGGCTCGGAATTTGTTCCTGTTTCCAGGCAACGATTCGCAACGCAATCCAAACGACGGAAACCGCTCCCGATTTCCAGATTCCACGATTCCAGCCTCCAATTCATACATCCAAACACAGGGTTACACAATTCTAGTTAACCTGAAGATGCCAATGCATGAGTCTTCCACTATGTAGTTGACTAAGCCAGAGCCCATTTAGCATGTGGCTGTACATGGAAGCCACTGTACGAGAAACATGTTCAATCTCTAAGTCCCTGGGTGGTTTTCTTCTAGTGCACAAATAAAAAGATAGCCATATAAACATGGTTCCCTTTGTTTCCACCTTATCCAAATCTTGAGTATCCTCTTTCCACCCAGGTGGTTCATTGAGTACTTGTTTATTATATAAAGCATATATCTTTCCAACACTTCATATAATCATATCATGTATCCCATCCCAAATATATAGCAGGGCTAAGCATACTACAACTACAATGTTTTCACTAAGGAGGATGTAAGGATATCCTAATAGGATTTAGCATAGCATAAAATATAGTAGTCATTATCATGCATGTTACAAAAATCCACTAAGTGTAATGAAAATACTAGGACATGGATGATAGTGTCACTTGACTTTTTAGTAGAGAATGTTGGTTCACTTCTTGATCTTGCAAATATCACACTCTTCTAATGTAACATCCCAAAAATACTAAACTTGGATCATCAAACTCTAATCATCAAAATTAGGGTTAACAAAAACTTTTCTAAATAAAATTATGGAAGCATGCATGTGAGTATGCATTTCATTTTGAATTCTTTTGAACCACCTTGTTTGTGTGTTCCTTTGCTTGTAAATGGATGCTTAGGTGAAATAAACATCATCTAAATCATTCTCAAACTTTTCTCAAAGACAAGTAAATCAAAACAAATAAAATGAGTGAATGGTCATTTTGACCAATTTAACTCCCATGCCTACTTTGGTTGTCTCAAACTTTCAGAACCTAACAGAAACTTTTCTGGATCTTTACACCCCTTGATTGTACTCATAACCAAGTATCAAGGCCCACTTTGTGATCATCCAAAAACTTTGAAATACATAGTTTAAATGACAATTAAAAATTGAATCTTTATCATATGGGAAGATCCCACTTTTTCAAAAACCACTCAAACAAGCTCAACTTTCAAAACCCAAGCATCTGCAGACTCACCAGCACCAACCTAGCACACACCCCAAAAATCTTTTCAAAATTCAAAATTTGAATTCATGCGGCCATTTCATCAAACACTTGGCAGACACAAATCAAACAAAATCAAAACACTATAGTGTGTAGTGTTTTGAGCCTAACTGGTTCCCTATCTAGCTCACAACCATCTCAGTAGATCATCTAGCAAGATTAACCAAGCACTAGCACCACTGTGAGCTTGCCAAAACCATCAATGGTGAAAAGCCGAAGCCACCCTTGCCACCCACATGTCGACAGCAAGCTAGGGAGGAAACTAGCCGTGCCAACCTTGTCTGGGAGATCACCCATGCTTCACCGCCCCCTCTCAACCAGCCCTGCCTCGAACACGTCAAACACAGAACCCAGGAACGCCGTGCCCGTGCCTCTGCCAACCGTGTCGAGCATGCGCCAGAGTGCCACGCTCAACCGAAGCCCACAGACTGTGCGCCGCCCTCGCCGCGTGCATACACGATCGCCACCATCCCAGGAACACGCCAGACATGCCCATTGCACCGCCCGTGCCCCGTAGCCACCGCTCGCCGTCGAAGACGCCGCCTCTGCCGCCCACCCATGCCGTTCGGTCTCACCGTCGCGACTATAAATAGAGGCCTCCCCCGCTCGAATTCTTCACACCATTCCACTCCTCTCTCACCCAGAACCATCCCACCTCAGTCCCGGATCAAGGAGAGCAGCGCATTGCCGGAATTGCGTCGGAGCAGGCCGCCTCTGGAGAAGAAGGGCGCCGTCGATTTCGTCCACCCAGCAGCTGCCGCGACCACCCCTGAGTTCGCCGTCGTCGACTTCGTCGTTCGCCCGCCTCGCTGACCCTCGCCTGAACCCCGGTGAGCCCCCAACGACCCCCACAGGCCGCGCTAGGTTTCAGTCCCGCCGGAGTTTCCCGACGTGGACGACGACCCTTAGCCGTTGGATTAGACTTAGATCGTGTGGCCGATATTGCTCCGTACCGCTTCGCGTTTAAAGAGCCACTAACTGGTGGAACCCCCCCGTCAGCTGAAACCCGCTCCGCGGAGTGTCACTGGGCCGACCCGTTAACCTTTCCCGCGCAGCCCAGTTATTTGAATTTAACCTTTTCCATTTTATTTCAAACACACTTCTGTACCCAATTTCAAAAATCAACCCAGGTCGATTCAGTGAACCAAATTTAATGAAACCAATTTTGTTAGAAAGTTCTGGGAATGATGAATCCAAGCCCATTGGATTCAAGTCATTTGGATCTATAGATCATCCATGGTAAAAATAACAAGGCAGAAGCTTTTCTGCATTCAAACATTTTTCAAATTAAAACCATAATAGCTTTTGAGTTGATTCCAACTCTCAAAAATCACATTTAACCATACCTTTCAGAATATATAAAAATATATAGGTTTACTTACAGAAATAATGTTCAAGTAATAAAAGAATGCCCCATAGGCATTTCTAGCCATTTTAATTAATTAAAATAAAAGGGTAAAACCTTATTAAATTGTGACACCACTTTAAATCACATTCCCATGGACTAAAATATGTGGTGATGACATGTGTCAACATGATCCCAAGTTTTGGTTTAGAGAATATTAAATCTTAAGTAGTTTTTCAATGAGTAGAAATTACTTTTCTACAAATAAAATGAATTAAACCAAACCTTAATCTTGTAATGTTAGTGATGATGTTAGATCATCTATAGGACCCTTTTGTGTGATGATTGCAAGTAGTTAAGTATTGTTTGGTGATTGTGTGCATCATATTAATTTATAGACGCTAGTACCGACCAAGGATACAAGGAGGAAGGAGGATTCTACGAAGAAGAAGCCGACGAGAACTTCAACCACTGCTCTGCACAAGGCAAGCCTAATACTACTAGTTGAATGTGCAAGCTAACACTTGCCAGACCACTTTACCTATGCAATCTTATACTGATATTGTGCAAGCCAATACTTGTAAGCTTTATTAATCAAGTGGACCAATGCAAGCTAACACTTGCAAGATACTCTACTGATGCAACAAACCATCACTTGTTACTATGCCCACTATATGCCGTAAGCATATGTGATCATATCCACTTGATAAACCAATCCTAGTTTTACTTACAAGCTTTATTACTTTATTTCTTTATCAAAGCTAGTACTTAGAGCTTACTTAAGTAAATTGTAGATATTAGAAAGATAATTGAAGGTTGCATAAAGAGCATAAAATTTGGCCTAAGCTAGATAATCTTGAGGTCATCCTAAGGCATAAGATTAAACTTAGTTAAACTCCACTAGTGTACCACCCCTCATTAGTGCTTACCCCCACTTGTAGATGCTAGTGCTAAGCATAAAACTTGATCAACTTTAGATGGGAATACTTGGTGGAAAAATGGTTATGAAAACCTTGGAATGATGGATCATTCTATTGAAATGTTTTGGACATGTCTTTACGAACAATTGATGATTTTGGTGATAAAAATAATGAGGCATGAGCCTTAGCCCTTTATAAAATTGATGGTTGTCTGGATGCGATACCATTCCAATTTTATCGTACAACCGCAATACCCGAGAATTGGGTAGGGCTTGACTGGAAACTTATATACCTTAGTATTGGTTCCCTCACGGCCAAGGTCTGAGCTGAGGCTACCTTGTGAAGATTTTCCACCTATGAAGTACCCAAGATGACAGTTGGTCATGGTTGGGAGGCCAAACTCACAGGAGAGGTGCTTATACTAGGACGTGTAATTGAAAGGTTAGGATTGATTATCCGCATACTGAGTATGGTGAATTCAGGATTTGTTCCTGATGGATGTATCGAATGTTATGGTGAAAGTGTACAATCTCTGCAGAGTGTCAAACTATTCGAATAGCCGCGTCCGCGGTTATGGACAGTTGGAGTGGCCATACTGTTCCCCCGTCAGATGTTTTCAAAAGACTTGTGAATTGAGACTTTGACTTGACCACAACAGGGTTGTGATATGAGATACAACTTCCCACTTAGGTGTTATAAAACCTTAACTAGCATTCGTTGCTTCTAAACTTAGTAGAGATAAATCTGGCTTTTGCAAAATAACCCTAGAGCCTAGTGTCCTATTATCAAAAACCCCTTTCAATTGTTAGTATTAGTTTGCGAGTACATAAAGAGTACTCATGGCTTTGTCCCTGGCTATTCCCGTGGCCAGACTATGAAGAGGAGTACCTGGAGGATGGACCCTAGGAAGGTTACGACAACTAGGATCATCTCCCATCGCCAGCATTGCCTGTGAACCCGAAGATGGAGCTTCGCCTACGCTACCATTATTATTACGTATTCCGCTGCTTGAAGTTGTATTAAGAACTGGATCATGAGATCCCTATTTGTGTAAGAACTTATGTACGGTTTGTAATGGATGATGTACTGTGGTATCCAATTCTGTTATGTCTCGCAAAAATGGTAATCCTGGGATTGCGATGTGTGGCATAATAGGCATCTGGGATTAAAAATCTGGGTGTTGACAAGTTGGTATCAGAGCCATCTTGACCATGGGCGACCCTAGTTAGATTGGACGTTGAATCAAAAACTTAGTTTCAAAACCAAAGAAAACAAATATTTACCAAAAACTTATTCTTATTCTTATCCCTTTGATTCTTTCATGAAAATTCATGTTCCTCAAAAACTCTTGCAATATACATAAAATATTGACACACTTAATCACTCTACTAACTTACTCATCCTATATTCTTATAGATGGACGTGAAGTACAACAAGTTTTATCAGTTGGGGAATGGAGGAGACCTTATCTTTGAGAGGGATTTGGACCAGCTTTCGGAACTTCTGGAGCGTCCGCACCCCGAGTTCTTCGGAGCTCAGCTCAATGATCAAGGAGGAGAAGATCTGCAGTGGCTAATTGTTGAAAGTCTCCGAGGAAAGATTGAACCTCCCACTACGGAAGGAATTAAGTTTACCTTAAGAGAGAAAAACTGGCTCGATGGACTTGCCAGGGCCATGCAGGAAGCTCTTCCCGTTTGTGTGGGCAGAGCATCAATCAGATCAAGGGTACTCGCTTTGAGTTTTGCTCGAGACGTGATGCAAATGGACAACCACTGGAAGCACCATACCACCCCGAGCTGAAGACACAATTGGACCACCTTAGATTCATGATGTACGATTGACAGCAGGAGTTGGATAACTGTCGTGACTACTCCAACCACAAGTCCGCCATCATCAAGACGAAGGATCAGACCATCGCCATGTTAGCAACGGATCGCAAGTCTCGCCGCCGTCAGCTCGACAAGAAGGAGCGCATCATTGCCCGTCTTCACCATCGTATCTCATCTTTGGAGGAGACCATCCATGAGAGAGACATGCAGTTAGAGGAAAGGGAGAATGTCGGAGAGGATCTTCGTGGATACCCCTACTCCTACCTCAGCGATGATGATGATTTTCTGGAGGATTAGGCTATGGATTTCTTCACTGATGAGGATGATTTTGCCTTCATCGATGATGATGAGGATGATGAAGCCACAGATTCCGAGGAGTACTAGCACTTGAGCACTAGCGTAGTGAGCAGTATTCGGTCCCACCGTATCGTAGTTTTCAGAATGGTTCTTAAAACCATCTGTTTTTCTTTGTTGTGGTGTGTGTTGTATCGGGTGCTATGAATGAAGGAATGAAAAATCAAGTTTCTAGAAAAATCTGAGTCAAACTTTAAAAACTTTTCAAAGACCCAAAACCTTAGAAATTTCCCTCTTTTCTCACGATCTATCTCAATCTTCAGATGCCACGTGGAGGAAGTGGTTCATCCCCAGACCCGATGTTGCATATTCTGCAAATGTTGACTTTGGACCGCGAAGCTGAAAGAGAGGAATGTCAAGCCAACCTAGCCACCCTGCAGCAGATAGCCCAGCTAGCCCACAACAACCAAGGCCACGGAAATCAGGACAACCATGGATCTAAACTCAAGAATTTCCAGAATACCAACCCACCTGTTTTCACTAAGTCGGAAGAACCCCTAGACGCTGATGATTGGTTGCAAACCATGGAAAATTACCTAGAAGTCGCCAGAGTGGAAGCCAACGAGAAAGTTCTGTTTGCCACCCACTATCTAGCCGGAGATGCCAGGGCATGGTGGAACAGTGTTCGCGCAATGATCGAAGGCCAGATGATGACCTGGGTGGAATTCAAGGTCAAGTTTAGCAGAACCCATGTGCCACCGGGTTTGATCAAGAGGATGAGAGACGAGTTCAAAGAACTGAAGCAAGGACGGATGACTGTAGTGGAATACCGTGACAAATTCTAGTCATTAGCTAGGTATGCCCCGGATGAGATCGACACCGAAGCCAAGAAGAAAGAAAGATTCCTGAATGGTCTGCACGATGAGATGCAGACATTGTTAGTCAATATCCCCTTTGCTGATATTGAAGCCCTTGTCGACTCTGGTATCCAGATGGAAGGAAAGATCAACCAAGCCAATGAGAACCGCAAGCGTCGTATGGTGCATCAGCCAGGAACCCATCAGACCCCAAAATGTCGCCCTAACCCATCTCCAGGATTTGCCCCAAGAACCAACAGACCCCCGATGAACCGTCCGACCTATCCCAACCGTGGAAACCCTAGACCCGGAGGAAATCACAATAACCCCGGCAACTCTAGCAATTTCAACCGTGCCCCACCCAAGTTCAACAACAACAATGCTACCACCAACACTGCCCCGAGGACTGGAAGCAATGTTGTGCATGTAGCAGCAAAGGACAAGTCGCAAGTGACTTGTTATGACTGTGGAAATAAATGCCACTATTCCAACGAGTGCCCCAACAAGAAGAATGTCGCAGCACCCAATGCCAATGCCCCAGCTCAGCAGCAGCGTCGTGTTCAGCCAGGAAGAAGGTTTGCCCAAGGGAATTCACTCAACCGCAATGGCCGTCTTTTTCTCATGCATGCTGAAGAAGCTCAGGAAGCGCCAGACGTCGTGCTAGGTATGTTTTCTATTAATTCAGTACTTGCACGAGTGTTGTTTGATTCTGGTGCATCGCACTCATTTGTCACCGAAGAATTTGCATGCACTAGTAAAATTCAACCAACAAAACTGAAGCATGTTATGATCATTCAAATTCCTGGATCAACCACCAAGGCTAGGCAAATTTGCAAAGTCGTCCCTATCTGAATCCATGGCATAGATTTTTATGGTAATCTGATAGTACTAGGAACTAAAGGTTTGGAAGTAGTACTAGGAATGGATTGGATGTCCAAACATAAAGGATTGATTGACTGTGCCAGGAAAACCATAACCATGACTAGTACAGCCGGAATATCAGTCGAGCATATATCTGAAACCTTACCTCGTCAATTCAAGTGTAACAAGAGTATAGCCCAACCTACCATTGACCAAGTCCGGATAGTCTGTGAATACCCCGATGTATTTCCAGATGTTTTGCCCGGTATGCCCCCAGATCGGGATATCGAGTTTATCATTGAACTAATCCCCGGTACTGGACCCATAGCCCAGAGACCCTATAGTATGAACCCGTCAGAGCTAGCAGAACTGAAGAAGCAATTGGATGCCATGCTGGAAATAGGATTGATTCAACAAAGTGCGTCACCATGGAGATCACCTGTCTTTTTTGTGGACAAGAAGGATGGAGGTAACCGTTTGTGTATGGATTATAGGAAGTTGAATGACGTCACCATCAAGAACAAGTACCCCTTGCCCAAGATAGAAGAATTGTTTGATTAGTTGACCGGTGCCAAAGTGTTTTCTAAGATTGATCTTAGGACTGGCTATCATCAACTCAAAATTCGGGCAGAGGATATTCCCAAGACTGCCTTTACCACCAGATATGGATTATACGAGTATACCGTTATGTCCTTTGGATTAACCAATGCCCCCGCTTATTTCATGAATCTCACGAATAAGATTTTTATATACTTCCTGGATAATTTTGTCGTTGTTTTCATTGATGACATTCTGATTTATGCCAAATCAGAAGAAGAACATGAGCTACACCTAAGGACCATTCTTGGAACCCTTAGAGAGCATCAGCTGTATGCAAAGTTTAGCAAATGTGAATTCTGGTTACAGGAGGTAGGATTCCTCGGTCACATTGTATCAGCCGGAGGAATTGCCGTTGACCCTGCCAAAGTGAAAGATGTAGAAGATTGGCAAGCCCCAACCACTCAAACCCATGTTCGCGCATTTCTCGGATTGGCAGGATATTACCGTAAGTTTGTAGAAGGATTCTCGAGTATCGCCAGACCCATGACCCAATTGCTGAAGAAAGACAAGAAGTTTGAATGGACCGACAAAATGTGAAGCGAGTTTTCAAGAACTCAAGAGGAGATTGATTTCAGCCCCAATCTTGATCATGCCAGATATCACGAAGCCATTCGATGTGTATTGTGATGCATCCAAGATCGGTCTCGGATGTGTGCTAATGCAAGAAGGCAAAGTTATATATTATCTATCTCGACAACTGAAGAAACATGAGCAAAATTACCCAACCCATGACCTCGAACTCGCAGCCGTAGTTCTAGCCCTGAAGACGTGGAGGCATTACCTGATGGGAAACCGTTGTGCGATCTATACGGATCACAAGAGTCTGAAGTATATATTCACTCAAAAGAAGCTGAATATGAGACAGAGAAGATGGATTGAGCTAATCAAGGATTATGATCTGGACATTCACTATCACCCTGGTAAAGCCAATGTGGTAGCCGATGCCCTTAGCAGATTGCCGTGTCGCTTGAACTCCATGATTTTGAAGGAGCAACCAAGTTTGCACAAAGAGATGGAAGATTTTCGAATGGAATTAGTAAGTGAAGGATTTTTGGCTAGCATAGAACTCCATCCCACTTTGATCAGTCAGATTAAAGAGGCGCAGAAGGGAAATGCTAGTATCGACGGAATCAAGCGCCGTATCAGTACAGGCAAAGTACCTGGATTCACCGAACACAAAGAAGGAGTTATGTGGTACAAAGGACGCCTTTGTGTACCATCAGATTCTGAGTTGAAAGAAGTTATTCTGAAGGAGGCTCATGATACTCTTTATTCTATCCATCCCGTAGGAACTAAGAAGTATCAAGATTTAAAAGAGCAATTTTGGTGGCATAAGATGAAGAGAGAAATCGAAAGCTATATCGCCAAGTGTGACATATGTCAGCTGTCGTGGGAATGGCCACGGCAGATGCTGCAATCGGCAGCGAGTAGTAGAACGAGGGGCAAGGGCGGCCAGCCATCTGCGGTGCGAGATGAGGGCAAAGACACAGGGTTTTACCCAGGTTCGGCCCCCCGGAGGGTAAAGACCTACTCCTGCTAGATTGTATTATGGAGGTGTTTACAATGGGCGAACTCGGCGACTAGGCGGCGAGTTGTTTGGGTGTATGAGGGAACGTGTCTCTACTCACCCCGTAGGGAGGTTTATATAAGCTCACCTCCCCTAGGGTTTACATATCTCAACCGATTCAGTTACAGCTTTGGTAATCGTTTAACCTAATCCGACTGGGCCTATCTACTCGCCTGGGCCTTCAACTTCCAGTCGCCCAATAGCTTGCTGGGCTTTGATCCACTCGCCGTTATGCAGGCCCACTCGCCAACCCTTGGGCCAGTCGGAAACGTCCCGCTGAGTATACCCTAGTAGGCGTATCCCCATCAGTAGTCCCCGAGGCCGTCGTTGATTAGGCATGAGTGGCTGCTGGCAGTCGGAGTATACGGCTTCAAGTTGGCATCCAGTCGAATCGTCGGCGGGCTCCTGCATGAAGGAAAAAATCCGGCGAACCGAGTTGCGTCTTGGGCGAGTTGAGCCAACGAGACGCGGTCTCGGCGAGTGACTTAGCGAGCCGAGTGGCTGGAGGTGGACCGTCGGGCGTGGTCAAACTAGCCGTTAAGGTAACTCAACGGTAACTTTTGGCGTAATCATCGCGCAGTAACGGCCCCCTAATTTGGCGGGCAACTCCCGCTATATAAGAGGAATGGTAGGCTATCGCAAAGCCAACCGCCCACCATTTCTTCCGAGTGCGCACATCTTCCTTCCTTTGATTCCGCGATCCAATCGACCCGCAATCCTCCGACCTCCAAACAAATCCTCAGCCATGGCCCTCTCCACCGAACCTTGGGGTAGATCCAAGTGCACTAGGGCGCAGCTGGCCTCCTTCGAGGAGGCCGGATTCCTGCTGGCCGGCTGCTGGCGTATCCCCGCAGCCGGAGAAACGACCCCAAACCCGCGAGAGAGAGAGTTCGTCTGTTTCACCAGTCACCTCGAGCGGGGGTTAGGGTTTCCCACATCTTTGTTCTTCCGGCGTTTCTGCGCCTACTACGGGATCCAGCCCTCAGATCTGGGTCCCCATAGCATCGAGCAGCTCGCCATCTTCGTGGCGTTCTGCGAGTGCTACTTGGGCTGCCGGCCCTACTTTCCCTTGTGGCAAGATCTGTTCCATGGACGGATCAGCCGCGAGGAGGCGGGCGGCCCAATGCTAGCCGCGGGCGGCTTAACCTTCCAACTCAAATCCAAAGCTTCCTTCTTCGACCTGATGCTGCCGGCCAAAGCAGCGAGCGACTGGAAAAAGTCATGGTTCTACGTGACCGAGGCGACTCCGGAGGACGAGGCGGCGATCCCGCGGTACTCGGCCAATCGTTCCGAGCCACTCCATCTCCAGGTCGGCAAGCTCCCCGACGACCAGCGGATGGTCGTCGACGAGATGCTCCAGACCATCCGTGGTCTGAAGAAGAAGGGGCTCCAGACGATAAACTTGTACAATTGTTGGCTTGGGCGGCGGCTCGTTCCGCTCGCCCAACGCGACCATTACATGTACCAGTACACGGGCCGGGGAGACTCGACGAAAGCCTGCCTCGACGAGTGGAAGCTGGAGGACTACCTCTCAGCGCTGAAGAAGATCACCCAAGCGGCATATGCGGATGCGCAGGCCGGGGTCCCTCCCTACACCGCGAAGCGTCCGGCTCCGACGGTAATCTTTTTATCTTGTTCACAGTCGCAGCGTGTGCAGTCGCGGTAATTCTAACTCTGTTTCGTGTTTAACGCAGCTGTTCCAAGTGGTGGAAGGGTGGCTACCACCCGCCGACAACGAGAGCCCCGGGCCATCCGCCCAGGATACAAGCGAGTCGCCACCCGCCAAGGGTAACGAGGACGACGAGGACGAGTCCGAAGAGGAGATTGCCCCACTGGTCCGAAAGACCCGCGGGCAACGTCAGCGCGAAATCGACGCGAGCAGGAGCCTCGAGCGTCATGACGACGACGACGAACTCCTAGAGACCACCTCGCGCCGTCAGGCCACTCCCGCGAAGAAGAAGAAGAAGGAAAAGGAGGCGAGGGCCCCCCTGAGAAGGAAGACGAAGCCGCCGAAGGCGGCCTCACCGCCGCACTCAACGAGCAGCTCTGATGCTCACAGCTCGGCCGGTGACGGCGCAGCCCCGGCGACAACCGCGCTAGATGCGCCATCTACGGAAGCGCCGCTGGCCTCAATGCCTCCGCCATTCGCGCCGGTTTCTGGGCTAGGGAAGGCTCCGGTTGTGGCGACTTCGCCTCGCAAGGAGGTCCCGAGCGTGGCGGTCTCGCCCCGCAAGGAGGTTCCGGCCGTGGTAGCCCCAATTCGCGAGGGGGCCTCCGCCGAAGGCGCCCCGGAGGCGCCAACCGCTACCTCAACGTCAAAGAAGCCGTCCGTATCCTGGGCCCCCGACGTCCTGGAACTGGGGCTTAGTCGCCGATTGGGCCCTGAGATGGAAAAACCGGCCGGCCTTCGTACAGGGCTGCGTTTCATTCCAGTCGCCAAGTGAGCGCATTCGGCCTTCTCTACTTTCTTTTAGTACTTCGATTGTCTTTTATTGATTTGATTCGATGTGCAGGACTGGAGTGAAAAAGATGGGTCACCCGACCGTGGCCAAGGTACCCTCCGCCGCTAGCGAGGAGGACCCTTCCCGCAAGAGGAAAGGTGATGAAGTCGCCGCCTCAGCGGAAGGCAGCAAGAAGGCCAAGGGCGACGACATCGTCGCCGTCTCTGACGACGCGGCGGCCGCGCCGGCTGGACCCGCAGTGGAAGCAACCGCGTCTACGAAGGAGGGCGTTTCCTTGCCTAGACCGGAGGAAGCGACTTCCTTTGGGGCGGGCGCCTCGATTGCTACCTTCCCCCGCTTCATGACCAAGGCGGCCACGGCGAGTGGGGCTGCGGCCCTGAGCCTCGCTCCAGGGACCGCCGACGCTGAAATCGACCAACGTCGCGGGCACACGCCGGCGCTGCTTGCGTCTGTGGAGGCGGTACAACTTCACGGCATGCTTGGTGCGGCCATCCAGGTACCTCCAGTCCCCGAGGATCAGGTCGGTGCTTAGCAGCGGCTTGATTCTTATAGTTACTTGTTTTGTACTTTCGAATCCAGTCCCCGAGTGCGTATGCGCTAAATTTTAGCGGGTATGCACTGAGGAATTTTCGTGGTCGCCAGTCCCCGAGTGCGCACTCGCTAAATTTTAGCGGGTGGGCACTGAGTAATTTTTATGTGTGCTGACTTTGAAGATGTACAGGGTCAGCAGCTTGAGTCGGCAGAGCGATTGGCTGCGAAGCAGCGTGCTGAGAAGGAGCTGGCCACTATCCAAGAAGCAAACAAGGAGCTTCAGGCTGTTGCTGCGCAGGCGGAGGTGGCTCGCCAGGAGCTTGTCCCTGCTGGTGAGCTGGTGGCGGTGCAGTCTGCATTAGGCACTGCTGAGCAGAGGATCGCCGACCTCGAGCGCGAACTGCTGGAGGCAAAAGAAGAAGCGAGCTCGGCGAACGGGCGAGCTAAGGCCGCCATTGCGGCCGCGGAGGAAGACCGAAAGGTGTCGGAAGCCCTCATTGTTGGGCTTCAGGACGATCATACGTCGCTTCAGAACTTCATCACGGGACTCGCCCGCCCGTTGCTTGGTGAGTGCGTCTTTCCTGTCTTTCGGTTGTATTGTTTGTGGTTTCCATGGTACTCATAATTGTCTCCTTCTCGCAGGTCATGTTATTGGGAGCCAAGAAAAAGCGAGCTCTCTAGACGCAAGGGGGTGCGTAAGCATGCTTGTCGACTCGGCGACGCTGTCGGCGACGTGCATCCGCGCCTACCTTCAAGAGATGTCGCCCACGGAGGTTATTCCCAGTGACCTCGTTGAGGTGTGGGAGTACTTGGAGAAGGCGCCCGCGGTCGTAGAGTTCATGACGCGGTCGGCATTTCGGCGCGGAGCGTCGACAGCTCTGAGCCTTGGACTCGCCCACTTCCCCGAGGACTTCGACCTTGACGATATGACGAGTGGGTATCCTTCGTCGACTGGCACGATGGATCTGTCCAAGGTTCTCAAGCTGCAGGAACGTGCCGCCGCGTACTCGGAGCGTGTCTGGGCGATGGGCGACCTCCTTCCCTACCAGGAAACGGTCGTCGCGCCAAACGACCCCGAGCCGCCGCATCGTGACTTCAAGGTCGAGCAGCCTTTCCGTGCGGCGATGGCGGGTGAGCTGACGACATATCCGTCAAACCCGTACACCGCGTTCATCCGTAGGCGCCGGGATTCTGGTGCGTCGTCGTCGAAGCCTGCAGAATAGGGTAGTGTGCCTAGATATGTTAGCAGCAGTTCTGCCGAGCAGGCATAATTTGTAATGTAAGACAATGCGATGTGCGATTGAATGGGATGTTGTGTCCATTTTGCTAGTTATTTGTGTGTTTTGGATTGATTTTTGGATGAGTCCCCGAGCGCGTCCGCCCTTTTGTGGGGTTCCCCTTGTATATGATGTTTGTTGTTATCATGTGTTTTGTTAGTTTAGTCGACTCGCCAGAGCTCGGAGAGCCAGTCGCAAGGCGACTCCCTTGAGTGCTCTGTACTTTACCGTTTTCCCGTACGCGAACGGGGTCGGGTGGCCGAGTCCCCGAGCGTGGTACTTGGTAGTTCAAGGCGCGACTCGAGGGTGGTTGAGGACTGAGCGCGTTGGTGTGAGCGCGTCACTCCTGCCTGGCCCTGTGGGTCAGTCGCATGGCGAGTCCTGGGCATGCTCTCTTACTTGGCGTTTTCCCTGACCGATCGCGACGAACTGGTATTCAGTCCCCGAGCGTGGTACTTAGCCGTTCGAGTCGCTACGCCGAGGATGCGGAGGACCAAGGTCGCTGTGAGAAGCGAGGGCAGTTGTCTTGGTTCGCAAAACCAGTCGAGCTAGGCGACTCCAATGGGGCTCCGGATTGGCGTTTTTCGTGGACGACGCAAGACCTGAAATGACTCAGTGCCCTTACATCGCACTACTTAGCCGTGCCGGTCGCTGTACCAAAGGTTGACTTCTGCATTTTAGCATGACGCTGTTTATTACGAGTGCGAGTGGCACAAGGCATGGAGAGTAGACGAAATTTGCAGTAACCGTTTCTTTTATTTCATAGCGACTGGAGAGTACATGTGTGGGGTTCTAGGGGTAGAACTTCCGGAGGAGATTTACATTCCATGGCCACTTGACATCGAGTTCGCCGTCCCCGCGGACGTCGATGAGGTAGTAGGCGTCGTTGCCGAGTACGCGCCCGATAGCAAACGGGCCTTCCCACGGAGGGGAGAGCTTGTGCATGCCCTTCTTCTCCTGGATGAGGCGTAACACCAGGTCGCCTTCCTGGAAGGTGCGGGTTTTCACCCGTCGGCTGTGGTAGCGGCGGAGCCCTTGCTGATAAATGGCGGTGCGCGATCGGGCGAGGTCGCGTGCTTCGTCGAGTTGGTCGAGCCCATCTTGGCGGGCCAGCTCGTTTGCGGCCTCCGTATAGTGGACGACCCGCGGCGAGTCGTGTTCGAGGTCGGTGGGCATGACTGCTTCGGCGCCGTAGACCATGAAGAAGGGAGTGAATCCCGTCGACCTGTTGACAGAGGTGCGGATTCCCCAGATGACGGAGGGTAGCTCTTCGACCCAGCATCCAGCGGTGCGCTCGAGTGGGACTTGGAGTCGCGGCTTCAGGCCGTGGAGGATGCTTTGGTTGGCTCGTTCCGCCTGGCCGTTGGATTTCGGGTGTGCGACTGACGCGAGGTCGAGCCGGATGTGGTGCTCTTCGCAGAATTCGGTCATTGCTCCCTTGGCGAAGTTTGTGCCGTTGTCCGTGATGATGCTGTTGGGGAACCCGTAGCGGTATATGAGCTCGCGTAGGAACTTAGTGGCGGTCTTCCCGTCGCATTTCCGGACTGGCCTGGCCTCCACCCACTTCGTGAATTTGTCGACGGCGACTAGCAAGTGGGTGTAGCCAGAGGGGGCCTTCTTGAAGGGGCCTACCATGTCCATGCCCCACACAGCGAATGGCCAGGTGATGGGGATTGTTTTGAGCGCCGAACTTGGTACGTGCGTCTGGTTGGCGTACTTCTGGCATCCAGCGCATCGCTGGACGATATCGACAGCGTCGGCGTGTGCGGTGGGCCAGTAGAAGCCATGTCGCATAGCTTTGGCGACCAGGGAGCGCGCGGCGGCGTGGTGGCCGCAGTCGCCTGAGTGGATGTCGTGTAGGATTTTGCGTCCTTCAGCCGGTAGGACGCAACGTTGGAACACGCCGGTGACGCTGCACTTGTGTAGCTCGCCGTTGATGATGGTGTAAGACTTGCATCGGCGAGCAATCATTCGAGCGCTTGTCTCGTCTGCGGGCAGGGTGCCGGTCTCCAGGTAGGCGATGTAGGGCTTGGTCCAGTCGTCTGGCTCGGTGATGAGTGCGACCAAGGCTGCCTCTGGTTGGAGTGGGACTCCGATGTCGATCTCCCTCGGGGGAGAGACTGATGGTTTGGAGATTGTGTCGAGGAACACGCCGCCGGGTGGTGCGAGTCGAGCCGACCCGATGCGAGAGAGGGCGTCGGCCTCCTCGTTTTTTCGCCTGTCGATCCACTCGACAGAGTAGCCGGTGAAGTGGGCGCCCAACTTATCCACCTCTTGGCGATATGCCGCCATGGTAGGGGAGATGGCGTCGCAGGTGCCGGCGACTTGTCCCGCAACGAGGTCGGAGTCTCCATAGCATCGAAGGCGATTAACGCTCATCTCCTTTGCGGCTCGCATGCCGTGGAGGAGGGCCTCGTATTCAGCCATGTTGTTGGTGCAGGGCGTGAATTCGAGGCGGAGGATGTAGCGGAGCTTGTCGCCCTTTGGTGAAGTCAGCACTATCCCCGCTCCTGCACCGTCCGCGTTCTTGGACCCGTCGAAGTGCAGGTTCCAGTAATGGAGGTACGGCGGCTTCTCTGGCTGCTGGGCCTCCTCCTAGTCGGCGATGAAGTCGGCCAGTGCCTGGGACTTGATCGCCCTTCGTGGCTCGTATTTAATGTTGTGGACGCCGATCTCGATGGCCCACTTGGCGACCCGCCCGGTCGCCTCGCGATTGCGGATGATGTCTTGTAACGGTGCTGAGGAGACGACCGTGATCGGGTGCTCCTGAAAGTAGTGCGGCAGGCGCCGCTGAGCCCTGAAGACCGCGTATACTAGCTTTTGGTACTGCGGGTATCGCTGGCGCGACTCGGTGAGGACCTCGCTGATGTAGTACACCGGCCGCTGGACCAGGCGCTCCTTTCCTGCCTCTGGTCGCTCGACAATCATTACGGCACTGACGACGCGCTCGGACGCCGCGACGTAAACCAGCATAGGCTCTTTGTCAGCGGGTGCGGCGAGTAGTGGTGCGGCGAGTAGCACCTTTTTGAGGTCGCGGAGCGCGTCGTCCGCCTCCTTGTCCCACTGGAAGGTGGGATTCTTGCGCATCAGGCGGTATAGGGGCATCGCCTTTTCGCCCAGGCGGGGGATGAAGCGACTGAGAGCCGCTACACGCCCGGCCAACTTCTGAACGTCGCGCAGGCACTCGGGTTTGCCGAGTCGGGCGATCGTGTCGATCTTCGTTGGGTTTGCCTCGATCCCTCATTTGGAGACGACGTACCCCAGTAGTTGCCCGGCGGGTACACCGAAGGTGCACTTGCCTGGGTTGAGCTTTATCTTGTACCTCCGCAGATTGGCGAAGGTCTCCGCTAGGTCGGCGAGTAGGTCTCCTTGGCGAGCGGATTTCACGACCACGTCGTCGATGTAGACGTGGATGTTGCGGCCAATTTGGCTCGCGAGGCATTCTTGCATGCACCGCTGGTAGGTTGCCCCGGCGTTCTTGAGGCTGAAGGTCATGGCGGTGTAGCAGAATGCTCCGAATGGCGTGATGAACGCCGTCTTTTCCTCATCCTCGATGGCCATTTTGATCTGGTTGTACCCGGAGTAGGCGTCGAGGAAACACAGCGACTCCGAACCCGCGGTTGAATCGATTATCTGATCGATCCGCGGGAGGACGAACTGCTCCTTTGGGCAGGCGCTGTTCAGGTTTGTGTAGTCGATACACATTCTCCAGGTCCCATTTTTCTTCTCGACCAGGACTGGGTTTGCCAGCCACTTGGAGTATTTGATTGGCCGGATGAAGCCGGCAGCGAGCAGGCGCTGCACTTCCTCGGCGATTGCTCGACGGCGCTCTTCATTGAAGGGCCGTAGCGACTGCTTGACGGGTCGCACTTTGGGGTCGGCGTTTAGTTTGTGCTCAGCGAGCTCCCTAGGGACACCAGGCATGTCGGAGGGTTTCCATGCGAAGATGTCCCTATTCTCACGAAGGAACTCGATGAGCGCGCCTTCCTATGCTGGGCTCATGCCTGTCCCGATCGTCACCGTCTGGCTGGGGTCGCCTGGGACCAGCTCGACGGTGCGAGTGTGCGTCGTGGCCTCAAAGGTTGAGGTGTTTGTGCCCTCTGAGTTGGGCTTCTTGAGTATTGTGGGGTCGTCATTGTTGACCCCGCTCGCGTATTTGGCGAGCTCGTCGGCGTGATTAGCTTCTGCCGCGATGACGGCGTCGGCGAGTTCGGCTCCTTTGGCCTCGCATTCGGCGGCCATGTCGGGGTCGCCGTTGATGGTTATGACGCCGCACGGCCCGGGGAGCTTCATCGCGTTGTACGCGTAGTGGGGCGCTGCCATGAATTTGGCGAACGCCTGGCGCCCCAGGACGCAGTGGTAAGGGCTGTCGAAGGGCACCAGCTCGAAGACGATCCGCTCGGTGCGGAAGTTTGCCGGAGTGCCGAAGGTGACGGGTAGCGTGACCTTGCCGATCGGGTACGCCTTCCGACCGGGGACGATGCCGTGGAACGTGGTGTGGGTTGTCTCGATCATCGACTGCGGGAGCCGCAACCGCCTGAAGGTGTCGAGGTAGAGGATGTTGATGGAGCTGCCGCCGTCCATCAGTGTCTTGGGGAGCCAGTAGTCGCCAACCTTGGGCTTGACCACCAAGGCGACTCGTCCTGGGTACTCGATGCGTGGCGAGTGGTCTTGCCGGCTCCAGGTGATGGGCTGTTCCGACCAGTTGAGGAACTGGGGGACGTCTGTTTGGGCCACCGCGTTGACGGCGACGGCGCGGGCGATGACATTCTTCTCGCGCTTCGTGTTGAAGCCTGTGAAGGTGTGGAGCGAGCCGGCTACTTTGCCAAATTTTCCGCCATTTGGCGGGTCGTTGTCGGTGTCCTCCCGCGCGTGCCGTGCCTTCTCGATTTCCCTGAGGGTGTGGCAGTCGGCGGTGGTGTGCGTGGCGGGCTTTCCTTCCCTGCTGTGAAACGCACATGGTTGGTTAAGGAGGGCCGCGGGATCGAACCTTGGCTTGTTCTTGTAGTTCCCGCCATCGCGTCGTTGCCCTCCGTCGCGGCGGTAGCTCTTGGGCTCGCGTTGTGCGTGCCCAGCGTTGGCGACGAAGTCGACTCGCCCGTCGTTGCGGCGCTTGCCTGTGAGGCGGGTGCCGCTGTAGCGTAGGTCGGTTCGGCGTCCGCCGTCGTTGCCGCCCGTGCGGCGTTGCCCTCCTGACTCGTCGTCGACGTCTTGGTTGGGATCCTCCTCGGCGTACCGTTTGGCGATCTCGAGGAGGTCGGGGATGTTGTCGAGTGTGCGGGCGTGTCGCTTGAGCTTGGCGACTAGAGGCTCGTAGCGGCACGAGGTCTTGAACCAATGGATCGCGGTGTCCGGGTGGATGCCGACCGCGTGGTACCAAAGCTCTTGCCACCGTTGGACCCAGTTGCGGGTCGACTTGCGGGGTCCCTGGACGCATCGTTCCAGGTCCTCGATGGTGGTGGCGCGGGTGTAGGAGCACTCGAAGTGCCTGACGAAGGCGTCTCGCATTTCCTCCCAGGAGTCGATACTATCCTGGGGGAGCGTGTTGATCCATTGCCTGCACGTCCCCTCCATCATCAGTGGGAGGTAACGGGCGGCGAGTAGATCAGTGTGACCCGCGATCCCCATTGCCATGAGGTATGTGTCAAGCCAGACTGCGGGGTCGTACGAGGAGTCGTATTTTTCTATCTCCTTTGGCGCCTTGAAGTTTGGCAGGTACTTTTCGCCTCGGATCATTGGTCCGAAGCACTTAGGCCCTAGTCGACTGAGCGACCCCATAGGTTCGCCATCGCGGCGATTAGCTAGGGTGTGCCGCAAGTCGTCGGGCTGGCGTGCGCGCCAGTTTTGGTTGTTGATGATGTGAGTGCGGGCGTCGATGGGTTCTCCGTTAGCGGCGATGAAGTTGGTCGCCGGCCTGAGATCGTTGGTGGAGAGTGCCGCGTTCGCGGGTCGGCGTTGGAGCTGCAGTGGCTCTGGTGGCGGGCAATTGAGGGTGTTTGCCGCCGCTGGGCGGCCGCTTGAGGCCGCCCTGCTTCCTGAGGAGCGTGAGTATACTCGCCCTTGCGAGTCGGCGCCCGCTCTTTGCTGCTCCACGGCCTTTGCGAGCAGGGCCTTGACGTACTGGATTTGTAAGGCGCCGTCGCCGGTGGCCGTGATGCTATCGGCTGCTGCTCGGCCTGCCACGAGGTTGTCCATCGGGGTGGAGAACAGTGGGAGGCCGTTCGCGTCTCGCTCCCGTGAGGAGACGACTATCCGCGGCTGGTCCCTGGGAGGAGTGCGGTTGGGTGGTGGTGGGGCGCCCATCGCCGTTGATCCTGGCGGGGGCCGGGCGCTCCCTCCTGGTGGCGCGTTCTCGCAGATCGCGCGCTCGGCTATGCGAGCCGGGTCGTTTTCGTCGTCGAAGTTCAGGGCGCGCCCCTGAACGGTGGGATTCAGGCGTGACCTGATCCGCTGCTGGTGGTAGCGTGACAGTTCCTGCGCTGTCACTTGCTCGAGGCGAAATTTTTCGCGCTCGTCCTGCTCTTTGCGTACTGCCTCCGCCAATTTCAGGCGGAGTTCCTCGACCTCCGTTGCCGTGGCGTTGGGAGGGATTGGGGTGGAGAAAGGATCCTCCGGCGGATCGGCGCCGGTGGCCATGTAGGTCGTGGCATGGCGACCGGTTCCGTCGTGGAGGTCGGCGGAGTTTTCCGACCCGGAGTCGAAGTCGAAGATCCCGAGGATGGAGGGGTCCTCGAAATCTCCCGCGTTGGAGACCTGAGCGATGGAGCCCGCGGACGAGGCCGCGGTGATGGATCCGGCGAGTGACGCCGGGGTCGCCGAGTCGGCGTCGTCGGTGAGGGCCGCATCTTCTGCGGCCGCTGAGTTCCCGGCCACGTTGCTGTGGGCCGAGTTGTACTCGGAGGCGAGGCGGTGGATCGTGCGAACCTGGCTCTCAGAGAGCCGATCGCGTGGTGGCGACTCGCGGATGCGAGCCGAGTCCTCCGAGGTGATGACGTCGGTGAGGCCGACGAAGAGGCTGATCGTGCCAATTGGCAGGATTACGCTGTGCGTGACGGGTCGCGCCGCCGGGACGTAGCTGCTCGGCAAGATCTGGAGCATCTCGCCGATCGCTATCATACGGCCGGTGGCGACCGTCTCGTTGATGGGCAGATTGGATCTCGCCGCAGAACACCGGCCAGACCGGCCAGACCCCACGGTGGGCGCCACTGTCGTGGGAATGGCCACGGCAGATGCTGCAATCGGCAGCGAGTAGTAGAACGAGGGGCAAGGGTGGCCAGCCATCTGCGGTGCGAGATGAGGGCAAAGACACAGGGTTTTACCCAGGTTCGGCCCCCCGGAGGGTAAAGACCTACTCCTGCTAGATTGTATTATGGAGGTGTTTACAATGGGCGAACTCGGCGACTAGGCGGCGAGTTGTTTGGGTGTATGAGGGAACGTGTCTCTACTCACCCCGTAGGGAGGTTTATATAAGCTCACCTCCCCTAGGGTTTACATATCTCAACCGATTCAGTTACAGCTTTGGTAATTGTTTAACCTAATCCGACTGGGCCTATCTACTCGCCTGGGCCTTCAACTTCCAGTCGCCCAATAGCTTGCTGGGCTTTGATCCACTCGCCGTTATGCAGGCCCACTCGCCAACCCTTGGGCCAGTCGGAAACGTCCCGCTGAGTATACCCCAGTAGGCGTATCCCCATCATCAGCAAGTCAAGGCAGGACATCAAAGACCCGCTGGATTGTTGCAACCCTTGCAGATTCCGGAATGGAAATGGGATTCTGTTGGAATGGACTTTATCACTGGACTACCTACTTCTAGTAGGGGAAATGACTCTATCTGGGTCATAGTGGACAAATTGTCCAAAGTCGCCCATTTCTTGCCCGTCAAGACCACATATCAGAGTTCGAAGCTAGCGGAGTTGTACATCGCTAGGATAGTTAGTTTGCACGGAGTCCCCAAGAACATCGTATCGGATCGAGGAACTCAGTTTACCTCGAGATTCTGGAAGAAAGTCCAAGAAGGTTTAGGAACCGCCTAGATTTCAGCACCGCGTATCACCCTCAGACAGATGGACAAACAGAGCGAGTAAACCAAATACTCGAAGATATGCTGAGAGCATGTGTGTTAGAATATGGATCCAAGTGGTAAGACTGTCTCCCGTTTGCAGAATTTCCTACAATAACAGTTATCATGCCAGTTTGCAAATGGCCCCATTTGAATTCATGTACGGAAGGAAGTGTCGCACCCCTTTGAACTGGTCGGAAGTGGGAGAGAGTCAGATTTTTGGACCCGATATCCTACGAGAAGCAGAAGAGAAGGTGCACAAGATTCATGAGCACCTAAAGACCGCCCAGTCCAGACAGAAGAGTTACACTGACGAGAGACGTAGAGACCTCGCCTTCAACATAGGAGATTTTGTTTATCTGAAAGTGTCGCCATTGAAGGGAATGCAACGTTTCCAACTCAAAGGAAAGTTAGCCCCCAGATATATCGGACCTTTCAAGATTCTGAACCATCGAGGAGAAGTGTCATATCAATTGGAACTACCCGAAGATATGTCATCTGTGCACAATGTGTTCCATATCTCGTTACTTCGCAAGTGTCTCGAAGTCCCCGAGAAGACCGAAGTGTTCAAAAATATCGACCACCGGACCATAGAGATCAACAATGACCTGACCTATCCCGATGTAGCCATCCGTATTTTGGAAGAAGCTTTCAGGACTACCCCGAACCCAAAGCATCAAGTTTCTCAAGATTCAGTGGAGCAACCACACCGAAGAGGAAGCTACCTGGGAGCGCGAAGATCACATCAGGACAGAGTTTCCCGATCTCTTCAAATCCTAAGTAATCTTTTTTGTCCTTTTTCAAATCTCGGGAAGAGATTTTGTTTAAGGGGGGAAGGTTTGTAACATCCCAAAAATACTAAACTTGGATCATCAAAATTAGGGTTAACAAAAAAATTTCTAAATAAAATTATGGAAGCATGCATGTGAGTATGCATTTCATTTTGAATTCTTTTGAACCACCTTGTTTGTGTGTGCCTTTGCTTGTAAATGGATGCTTAGGTGAAATAAACATCATCTAAACCATTCTCAAACTTTTCTCAAAGACAAGTAAATCAAAACAAATAAAATGAGTGAATGGTCATTTTGACCAATTTAACTCCCATGCCTACTTTGGTTGTCTCAAACTTTCAGAACCTAACAGAAACTTTTCTAGATCTTTACACCCCTTGATTGTACTCATAACCAAGTATCAAGGCCCACATTGTGATCATCCAAAAACTTTCAAATTCATAGATTAAATGACAATTCAAAATTGAATCTTTATCATATGGGAAGATCCCACTTTTTCAAAAACCACTCAAACAAGCTCAAATTTCAAAACCCAAGCATCTGCAGACTCACCAGCACCAACCTAGCACACACCCCAAAAATCTTTTCAAAATTCAAAACTTGAATTCATGCGGCCATTTCATCAAACACTTGGCAGACACAAATCAAACAAAATCAAAACACTATAGTGTGCAGTGTTTTGAGCCTAACTGGTTCCCTATCTAGCTCACAACCAGCTCAGTAGATCATCTAGCAAGATTAACCAAGCACTAGCACCACGGTGAGCTTGCCAAAACCATCAATGGTGAACAGCCGAAGCCACCCTTGCCACCCACATGTCGACAGCAATCTAGGGAGGAAACTAGCTGTGCCAACCTTTTCTGGGAGATCACCCATGCTTCACCGCCCCCTCTCGACCAGCCCTGCCTCGAAGACGTCGAACACAGAACCCAGGAACGTCGCGCCCGTGCCTCTGCCAACTGTGCCGAGCATGTGCCACGCTCGACCGAAGCCCACAGACCGCGCGCCGCCCTCGCCGCGTGCATACATGATCGCCACCATCCCAGGAATACGCCAGACATGCCCATTGCACCGCCCGTGCCCCGTAGCCACCGCTCGCCGTCGAAGACGCCGCCTCTGCCGCGTAGAGCGTCGCGTGTTCCAGACCAAACCGCACTGCCGGCCATGCCTCTAGCAGCCCGTAGCCATGTCGCCACCGTCGCCCGCCCATGCCGTTCGGTCTCACCGTCGTGACTATAAATAGAGGCCTTCCCCGCTCGAATTCTTCACACCATTCCACTCCTCTCTCACCCAGAACCATCCCACCTCAGTCCCGGAGCAAGGCGAGCAGCGCATCGCCGGAATTGCGCCGGAGCAGGCCGCCTCTGGAGAAGAAGGGCGCCGTCGATTTCGTCCACCCCAGGAGCTTCCGCGACCACCCCTGAGTTCGCCGTCGTCGACTTCGTCGTTCACCCGCCTCGCCGACCCTCGCCCAAACCCCGGTGAGCCCCCAACGACCCCCACTGGCCGCGCTAGGTTTCAGTCCCGCCGGAGTTGCCCGACGTGGACGACGACCCTCAGCCGTCGGATTAGACTTAGATCGTGTGGCCGATATTGCCCCGTACCGGTTCGCGTTTAAAGATCCACTGACTGGTCGAACCCCCCTGTCAGCTGAACCCCGCGCTGCGGAGTATCACTGGGCCGACCCGTTAACCTTTCCCGCGCAGCCCAGTTATTTGAATTTAACCTTTTCCATTTTATTACAAACACACTTTTGTACCCAATTTCAAAAATCAACCCAGGTCGATTCAGTGAACCAAATTTAATGAAACCAATTTTTTTAGAAAGGTCTGGGAATGATGAATCCAATCCCGTTGGACTCAAGTCATTTGGCTCTATAGATCATCCATGGTAAAAATAACAAGGCAGAAGATTTTTGGCATTCAAACATTTTTCAAATTAAAACCATAATAGCTTTTGAGTTGATTCCAACTCTCAAAAATCACATTTAACCATATCTTTCAGAATATATAAAAATATATAGGTTTACTTATAGAAATAATGTTCAAGTAATAAAAGAATGCCCCATAGGCATTTCTAGCCACTTTAACTAATTAAAATAAAAGGGTAAAACCTTATTAAATTGTGACACCACTTTAAATCACATTCCCATGGACTAAAATATGTGGTGATGACATGTGTCAACATGATCCCATGTTTTGGTTTAGAGAATATTAAATCTTAAGTAGTTTTTCAATGAGTAGAAATTACTTTTCTACAAATAAAAGGAATTAAACCAAACCTTAATCTTGTAATGTTAGTGATGATGTTAGATCATCTATAGGACCCTTTTGTTTTATGATTGCAAGTAGTTAAGTATTGTTTGGTGATTGTGTGCATCGTATTAATTTATAGACGCTAGTTCCGACCAAGGATACGAGGAGGAAGGAGGATTCTACGAAGAAGAAGCCGACGAGAACTTCAACCACTGCTCTGCACAAGGCAAGCCTAATACTACTAGTTGAATGTGCAAGCTAACACTTGCCAGACCACTTTACCTATGCAAGCTTATACTGATATTGTGCAAGCCAATACTTGCAATCTTTATTAATCAAGTGGACCAATGCAAGCTAACACTTGCAAGATACTCTACTGATGCAACAAACCATCACTTGTTACTATGCTCACTATATGCCTTAAGCATATGTGATCATATCCACTTGATAAACCAATCCTAGTTTTACTTACAAGCTTTATTACTTTATTTCTTT
Source organism: Avena atlantica (assembly GCA_910589765.1). Classification (NCBI taxonomy): domain Eukaryota; kingdom Viridiplantae; phylum Streptophyta; class Magnoliopsida; order Poales; family Poaceae; genus Avena; species Avena atlantica. The sequence goes on along the minus strand of OU342735.1, from coordinate 411,638,726 downwards.
ATCAAAGCTAGTACTTAGAGCTTACTTAAGTAAATTGTATATATTAGAAAGATAATTGAAGGTTGGATAAAGAGCATAAAATTTGGCCTAAGCTAGATAATCTTGAGGTCATCCTAAGGCATAAGATTAAACTTAGTTAAACTCCACTAGTGTACCACCCCTCATTAGTGCTTACCCCCACTTGTAGATGCTAGTGCTAAGCATAAAACTTGATCAAATTTAGATGGGAATACTTGGTGGAAAAATGGTTATGAAAACCTTGGAATGATGGATCATTCTATTGAAATGTTTTGGACATGTGTTTACGAACACTTGATGATTTTGGTGATGAAAATGATGAGGCATGAGCCTTAGCCCTTTATAAAACTGATGGTTGTTTGGATACGATACCATTCCAATTTTATCGTACAACCACAATACTCGAGAATTGGGTAGGGCTTGACTGGAAACTTATATACATTAGTATTGGTTCCCTCACGGCCAAGATCTGAGCTTAGGCTACCTTGTGAAGATTGTCCACCTATGCAGTACCCAAGATGACAGTTGGTCATGGTTGGGAGGCCAAACTCACAGGAGAGGTGCTTATACTAGGGCATGTAATTGAAAGGTTAGGATTGATTATCCGCATACTGAGTATGGTGAATTCAGGATTTGTTCGTGACGGATGTATCGAATGTTGTGGTGAAAGTGTACAATCTCTGCAGAGTGTCAAACTATTCGAATAGCCGCGTCCGCGGTTATGGACAGTTGGAGTGGCCATACTGTTCCCCCGTCAGATGTTTTCAAAATACTTGTGAAATGAATTGAGACTTTGACTTGACCACAACAGGGTTGTGATATGAGATACAAGTTCCCACTTAGGTGTTATAAAACCTTAACTAGCATTCGTTGCTTCTAAACTTAGTAGAGATAAATCTGGATTTTGCAAAATAACCCTAGAGCCTAGTGTCCTATTATCAAAAAACCCTTTCAATTGTTAGTATTAGTTTGCGAGTACTTAAAGAGTACGCATGGCTTTGTCCCTGGCTATTCCCGTGGCCAGACTATGAAGAGGAGTACCTGGAGGATGGACCCAAGGAAGGTTACGACAACTAGGATCATCTCCCATCATCAGCATTGCCTGTGAACCCGAAGATGGAGCTTCGCCTATGCTACCGTTATTATTACGTATTCCGCTGCTTGAAGTTGTATTAAGAACTGGATCATGAGATCCCTATTTGTGTAAGAACTTATGTACGGTTTGTAATGGATGATGTACTGTGGTATCCAATTCTGTTATGTCTCGCAAAAATGGTAATCCTGGGATTGCGATGTATGGCATAACAGGCATCTGGGATTAAAAATCCGGGTGTTTACATCTAACTTCACTACAATTCAATCAAACAAACACAATTTCAACTAGCATTCAAATCATTTCTCACACATAAAATAACAAAAACAAGGTCATGCATGCAAGCATGCAAAAGATAGTTTTATTTGCAAAAGTGGTTTCCACTAGGCTCTAAACATTATAAAGTTCAAAGTGTTCATTTACTAAAGTGGTAAAACCATTTGCAAAAGGTTTCATCTCGTAAACCAAATATTATGATAAGGTGATATTTTATGTAGTTAAAAACATCTTTTAGCAAAGTAATGATTTTATATGGTTCATCAAATAAGTTTTTAATTCACAAAACTTGGTGTTTAGGGTCATAAGGTTTGAATCAAATCATTTCCCAAAGGTTTCACTCAAAAAGCATTTCTAAATCATAATCAATATTTTTATTTAACTAGAAATGAGCTAATTCAAATATTTATTCCTTATCTTCACAAAATACATTTTTAAATCCATAAGTTGGTTCCTATGGTCAGTAGGTCCAAAACAAACCATTTTGCAAAGATTTCATATTAAAAATATATCTAGAACAATTTTTATATTCAAAATAATCCTACACATGTTTCTGCAAATTCAACCAATTTTCCAGAAGCAAAACATTAAAAAAAGTACATGGTTGCAAAGTACTTGCTCTGCTGAATCCATTTATATAAAATTTGCAAAATTTGGACGTGTAGAATTAAAGTTATGAATTTTACAAGTTTGCATATCTAATAGATTCTATTTTCTGTTTTTAAACCAAACCATGTCCACGTGGCGCAATCTAACTGGACGGTACCGCTTCGTGCGGATCACGCACTGAGGATCGTTGGATCTAATTTAAAACGCACGGCTCTGATGAAAACATACCCTTTCATTTAAATCTAATCCTAGCCATAAGATCAAGATCTAACGGGCACTGTGTCTCTGGCCATGGTTGGGCGGCGCTAGCGGCGGCGGCGCACGCTCTGGCTACGGTGGAGCCGGCGATACAGGACGCAAGGGAAGGAGGGAAGTATCTCACTGTGTTCTTGGGAGTGTGGAGAAGCTCGAGGTGTGGTCGGCTTGGCGAGGGGCGCTCAGGAACGGAGGGGATTTCTCGCCGGAGTCGGTGGCGGCATCGGGCTTGCTCAGTTGTCGACGGGGGTGATGTTTGGGAGAGAGCTAAGACAAACGGGTCACATGGTTAGACGCAGGCGAGCATGGGTAGTACAGGAGTATCATTGGGAGGGCTCGGGGCGGTCGGAGCTTACCAGGGAAACTCGACGGAAATGAGACAGACGGCGGTGGCGCTCGGGTGATGACGAAGCCGAGGCTGCGGGGCACGCGCGGGCGAGTGCGAGGCACTGGCAGGTGCGCCTAGTGCTGGCGAGCAAGGCTGCGTGCAGTGGGAGGCGAGGGGCGGCTGGTCGGCGCCGAAATTTCTCGGAGACGTCGTCGGAGACAGAGGTGGTGTGGGGACAAATTGGGCAACCTAGGGGTAGGGATGAGATGCTGCTTGGGGGGAATGAGAGAGGAGAGCGTGGTGTTTATGTGTGCATGGTCACCGGAGGAATTAAGCCTGCCAATTAAGCGAATTCAGCGCCGGAGTTAATCGCCTAGAAATGGCAGCGAGGGGCTGGCCGCGGGTGGAAACGAAGCACAGTCGTGTGGGGTCTGTCTGTCAGCGAGAGAGAGAGAGAGGGGGCGCGGGGTCCACTTGTCTGTGATTGCGCGGGTGTGTTTTTCAGTGAGAACGGTTCACTGCGGGTGAGAGCTGGTGGGCTGCGCTGCTGGGCTGGCCAGCTGGGCGTTTCTCTCTCTTTTTTTATACAGATTGCTTTTTCTTTTTCTATTTGGAATTTCTGTTTTGATTTTCAAAAAATAATTCAAACTCCAATTCAAATCAAACCACCACCAAACTTTAGGTATAGATTAATTCTGTTTAACAACATAATCCAAAGTCCAAAGTAAATTGATTTTTATTCTTTTAGGATCTATTATTAATTAAAATAAAAAAGACCTTAGTCTTTATTTCAAATAGGGTTTAATTTATTTAAAACTCTATTTGAAATCTAAACCAAACCAAAACCTTTTCAGTAGGTTTTATTTGATAATATAAAACACTTGGAATTCTTATTTAAAATACTTTAACAAGTTTTAGTGTTTACTTAAAAATGGGAAAAGCCTTTACTTAAATAAAATTGGATATTAATAAATCCTTATTATTTTATTTAAATAAACCTTTACTCTTTTTATCAAATAGAAATATTTTATTTCAAAATCTTGGCCAAGATTTAATTTGGCTCTATAAAATAATACTTATTTATATTTCTACCTTTGCTTTATAAAAACCATATCTTTTTATTTAAAGATCCAAAAATAGTGATTCCAACTATTATAACTTTATTTATTAATTGTTTATCTTTTTAAATACCTTTAGGATTTTATTTGATCAAAATAGGTTTTGATGTTTCCAATTGGATTCAAAAAGTTTCTTCTCACCCTAAATTTCAACAAAATTTTATTTTGTTTATTTATTTTTCACATTTCAAAATATGGAAAATTTTGGGATGTGACACATATGAGCCACAACACTCTCATTTTCAGTCCCACAGAAAGGTGCTTTCTCAACAATGTCTAAATAGGGTAAATCAAGAGAGAAATCATAATCTTTATCTTTAATATCTATGGGAGAGGTGGCAAACTTAGGATCAGAGGAAAGTTTAGGAATAATGGTACGTCTTGCAGGGAGACTCTTAATAGCACTAGTACCATGTGTGTTTCGACACTCTTCAACAAAATCATCAGTAAACCCAATGTATCCATCATTAATATCATAACTCTCTCTAGACTCAGGTGAGCTAACAGGTGTAACAGTGTCTTCACTAGGATTTTCGGTATTTCCTAGACTAGCCATAGTAGCATCTAGGAAAGGACCTAATTAACCACTTGCATCAAGCACAGTAGAAGTAACATCATGAGTATCAAAAGCAGTTTCAGATTCAGCAGTAGTAGCAGCGTGTGTAGCATGAGTATGTGGTGGTGGAGTAACAAGCTTACTTATAATAGACGGTGAATCAAGAGCAACAGAGGTGTTTAGGACTGTACCTCTTCTTTTAGTGGATGATAAAATAGGACATGAGACTTCCCCATGATGAAAGAAGTAGCAGTGAACAATAATAGATCCAAGTGAACTTACAAATAAAGCTATGCTCCCCGGAAAAGGCGCCAGAAAATAGTCTTGATGACCCACAAGTATAGGGGATCGCAACAGTCTTTGCGGGTAGTATTACACAATTTATTGATTCGACACAAGAGGAGCCAAAGAATACTTGCAAGCCTTAACATCTGAGTTGTCAATTTAGCTGCACCTAGAAATAGTTCTTGCTCATAGAAGTTTATCAGTATCAACAGTTATGTAGTAGCAATAGCACAGAAACAGCAATAGTAGAACAAGAGCAATAGTAACAGTAACGGTAATAGTAGGTTTCGAGTGTGGTAGGCATAGGGATGGATGGACGGGCGTTGCATGGACAAGTATAAACATGTAACTTCAAGCTCTAGGGAATTGCAGATAAATAAGAATAAGCATCCAAGTACTAAAAAATCCTAGGAATGTGCTCCATATATAGTCATACGTGCTCACAATGAGAACTTGCACAACATCTTCTGTCCAGCTAGCCCGTGGCAGCGGGGCCTCTAGGGAACTACTGGCAATTAAGGTGCTCCTTTTAATAGAGCACTTGAGCAAAGCATTAACACTCCGTGAACACATGTGATCCTCACACCACAGCCATCCCCTACAGTTATCCCAAATTTTGTCACTTTGGGGCCTTTGGATCCGGACAATGATATGTGTACACAACTTGTAGATAAGATCACAAAAAATACCATCATAATGATTCAATACTCAGTTCAGATCTGAGATCATGGCACTCGGGCCCCAGTGACAAGTATTAAGCACAACAAGTTGCAACAAAGTCAAATAGCACTAATAAAGATACTAGGCACTATGCCCTAACAATCTTATTCAATTACATGATAGAACTCATCCAATCCCTACCATCCCCATAGCCTACAGCGGGGGATTACTCATTCATGGATGAGGAAAACATTGATGGTTGATGGAGAGGCATTAGTGATGATGATGGCGATGATCCTCTCCAAATTCCCCGTCCCCGCAGGGTGGCAGAACGGAGTTTCTGGATCCGAATCTTGGTTTCTGCTGGTGGCAGCGCAGCGGAACTCTTTCTAGAAAAACATTGACCCCCCCCCCCCCCCTGAGTTTTTAGGTCAGAAGGCTATTATAGGCGAAGAGGGAGGCCGAGGGAGTGCCTGAGGTGGCTACACCCCCCCCCCCCCCAGGCACGGCCAGGTCTGGCCCGCGCCTGGCAGGGGTGTGGGCCCCCCAGGCCTCCACTTTGTCTCGTACTCTGGCTCCGTGGATCTTCTGGTGAAATAGGATTTTTGGCATATTTTCTGCGATTTTTCCTGATAGTTGATTTTCTGCACAAAAACTAGACACCAAGGTAATTCTGCTAAAAACAGCGTCAGTCTGTGTTAGTTGTATCCAAATCACACAAGTTTAGAGGAGAAACAACAGCAAAAGTGTTCGGGGAACTAGATACGTTTTGGACATATCAACACTCCCTTTACCTGGATCAATCCTCGGGGTCTTGGGTACCTGACAAGTCCTTAGATTGAGGCAAGAGAGCGTACTACAATCATCAAATCATACAAACTAATATATGATTCCATCTATGATAAATAACATGCACAAAAGCTACATGGCTAGGCTGAAGCCCTTAGCCCAAGGATAATTACTCACACATAGAGATGAAATCGACAATCATAAACATTGTAATAGAGATCATAGAGTTGATAACAAATAGTCTTACAATGTCACCAATTAGAGATGAGATCTACTATTACAAGTGGTGGAAGATGGATATGGTGGAGAAGGGTTTCGAGGTTTAGATATAGATCTATTTCTCCTGCGTGGCGGCAGGGAGAGTTGAGGATGAAAGAAGCGATGTTGTGGAGTCGGGGGCGGCCTGTTTCTCGTCGCCTGAAGACTCTTTATATACGGGTTCCTTCACGAAAGTTGTTCTATTTGACCTAAGGAGGTCGGTGCCAACTATACGGAGGCGGGACGTATAGTTGGTCGTTAAACTCGCAGACACCTCCTCACGGCTCCTAGTTTCTTTGGTGTGTTGGAATTTTTTTATCTTTGGCATTTATGTAGTGATTCCCTTCATAATACGTCATTATTTATGCAGCAACAAATAGCAAGAAAGGATTGCATACCCCTCTGATCATTAGGCATTAGTGGCAGGAAATAGAGAGATATTTCATCAAATATATAAATAATATCTAGTTTAAATGCTAACATGTATGGCTATATTTCACATCCATCAACCTCCCCAAGCTTAAACTTGATCATCCTCGAGCCAGAAAACCAAAATCAAAAGGGAACTTAGCATTTAAACTAAAATAACGAGATGATGATCTTACTCATGATTGGTAGTCTCATGTTTCCTCCACTTTATTAATCCGAAAAACTTTAGCATAGATAGAGTAATGGAAAGCATATCATACGGATTTCATGAATCCTTATAGCGCAGCAAAATTATTATAAGCATGGATGATTCAAAAGAGTAAACTTTATTCCATGTCATGTAATTAACTCATAGGCTTGCCTTTGAAAAATAAAGTGTAATCATGTAAAATTAAGAGTGTGAGAGTTTGTCATGAAAAGCATATATACTATAGTATATCAATTCTCCCACATCAATAAATCAAGACTTTTCAAGCACTAATTTTCTATTCATTGTCCTTCAAGAATTTTAGTTTTTTAAGTAATTGAGAGCATGCCAAAAAAATTCAATAGTTTTTCGGGCTGAGAAGGACACTCATGGCATCACTAAGGTTTTTGTTCCTTTTGCATAATGGTTACTCATATAAGCCAGAGGAGTGATTCCATCGTGTTATAGATACCCAAGAGTGCCAAGAATCTTACCCATTATAGCATTGCTACTACAAATGTTTAATCAACTCATAGCCGAAATCTAGGAGTTTCCTCCATGAAGATCATTCGTAGGCCTACGGAGTTGTTGGCATCCCATGAAGTTTGACACGCATAAATCGATATCATTCTTATGATTTATGAGTCAAACTTTCGCATGCTCGCAAAAACCCACTAAACATCAATTCAATTAAACAAATCCATTCAAAGAGAGCTATCAAGTCAAAAAAAATATGGTGTCGAGTGTCTCTAGGAATAAACTTTCAAGACTAAGCACTACAATACCCAAGTCTTCAATTTGTGAGAATTTCTTGTTTCAATTGCTTAGCAAATTTTTAGGCAATACTTGGTTAACTACAAGAGCTGGAACAAAACATACCCATTAAATACCCATGCAAACAAAATTTTACTACAATATAGACTCACTCCAACGATATAACATCTCAAAATTACTAATAACTAGCATGGGTTTCTCAAACTTCAAAAGTGGGGAGTCATAAGGCATACCTCTCATGTTTGGTTCCACTTCTCTCTTCCCTTTTTATTTGTTTCTTGTAAACTTGAAACCAATCACTCTCATGTAAATCAACGAGAACTTAGAGGCGGAAATAAAAAGAGGGAGGGAAAATAAAGATAAACGGAGAAATATTTTTGTGGTTTTTGATAAGGGGGAATAAAGAATAGAAAATAGGCGGCAAAGCTTGGCTTGAAAATCTCAAACAAAATAAAACAACTAAGATAAAGTGTTGGGGAAACCAACAAGAGTGCTTATAAACTCAAATAAAAGCATAACCTCGAAATTAAGATAAAGAAAATGAAAATATAAAATAGATAGAAAAACCTCCCCAAGCTTAGGCTTTTGCAAGCCCTTTGAATCACTGTGGTGGGGGGGAGTTGTAACTCTAGTCTGCAAATTGAGTTGAAAGGTTACTTGTTGTTTCTCAGAGGTTTCGGGCGAGATCGTGCATTCCCTCCACAGTTCCTCCAAGTTCATGAAAATCTTGATATGTAGCGAACCGGTTTGATGGCTGCTGCTCCTGATGAGGTACTTCTTGCTCCTCCTCTTGTACCTCATCCTCCTCAGGAATTTCCTCCTCGGGTTGGTGTTTCTCAACCTGTAAGTCATAAAGCACACGTCCTTCCTCGATAGAGAAAAGATAATAAGGCAAAGGAGCAGGGTAGATACGCCTAGCTCTAGCAATATGCAGATAATAAACACCACCTCTCCTAGTAAGCATTCCACAATCCCTCAAAGTAGAGTAGTGATGACCCACAAGTATAGGGGATCAGAATAGTCTTTGCGGGTAGTATTACCTAATTTATTGTTTCGACACAAGGGGAGCCAAAGAATACTTGCAAGCCTTAACAACTGAGTTGTCAATTCAGCTGCACCTCGAAATAGTTCTTGCTCACAGAAGTTTATCAGTAGCAAAAGTTTGTAGTAGCAACAACAAAGCAACAGCAGTGGTAAAACAAGAGCAACAGTAACAGTAGTAGCAAACAGTAGGATACGAGCGCAGTAGGCATAGGGATGGATGGACGGGTGTTGCATGAATGAGTCTAAACATGTGACTTCAAGATCTAGGGCATTGCAGATAAATGAGAACAAGCATCCAAGTACTAAATAATCCTAGGCATGTGCTCCATATATAGTCATGCGTGCTCGCAATGAGAACTTGCACAACATATTCTGTCCAGCCAGCCCGTTGCAGCGGGCCTCTAGGGAATTAGTGGCAATTAAAGTTCTCCTTTTAATAGAGCACCGGAGCAAAGCAATAACACTCCGTGAACACATGTGATCCTCACACCATAGCCATTCCCTCCGATTGTCCCAATTTCTGTCACTTCGGGGCCTTTGGATCCGGATAATGATACGTGTACACAACTTGCAGATAAGATCACAAACAATACTATCATAATGATTCAATAATAAGTTCAGATCTGAGAACATGGCATTCAGGCCCTAGTTACAAGCATTAAGCACAACATGTTGCAACAAAGTCAAATAGCACTAATATAGATACTAGGCACTACGCCATAACAATCTTATTACATTACATGATAGAACTCATCCAATCCCTACCATCCCCATAGCCTACAGCGGGGGATTACTCACTCATGGATGAGGGAAACATCAATGGTTGATGGAGAGGCGTTGGTGATGACAATGGCGATGATCCTCCCCAAATTCCCCATCTCGGCAGGGTGCCAGAATAGAGTTTCTGGTTCCGAATCTTGTCTCTGGTGGTGGTAGCGCTGCGGAACTCTTTATGGAAAAACGATGAACCCCCTCGATTTTTAGGTCAAGAGGCAACTTATAGGCGCAGAGGGAACCCGAGGGGATGCCTGGGTGGCCACACCCCCTAGGCGCGTGCTCGGCCCACCCGCACCTGGCAGGGGTGTGGGCCCCCCAGGCATCCACTCCGTCTCGTATTCTGGCTTCGTGTGTCTTCTGGTGAAATAGGATTTTTGGCATATTTTCCCGGATTTTTCCTAATAGTTGATTTTCTGCACAAAAACTAGACACGAAGGTAATTCTGCAGAAAACAGCGTCACTCCGTGTTAGTTGTATCCAAATCACACAAGTTTATAGGAGAAACAATAGCAAAAGTGTTCGGGAAATTAGATACATTTTGGACGTATCAACTCCCCCAAAGCTTAGCTTATTGCTTGTCTTCAAGCAATTCAGTTGAAGATTGAGTGCGATAAAAGAACTTTCACGAACACATTTGCTTCATATGATGTATATATTCTAAGCATAGGAGTAGATGCTTAGACCATTCATAATAAGAAGTATGGAACTAAGTCTACTCAATAGTCATTGCAAGCTATGAAGGAAACCAACTCAATAATAATAAGTAGCATGAAACATAAACATAAGCAACATTGCAATGCTCATAATAAGGTATGATAGAGTGGTATCTCGCTTTCCTTTGTTTGAAGAGCACAATATAAATTCCAAGGCACCTCTGAAGTTCAAGTGAATACTAGAAGTAAAGATATCAGAGATACAAGCATCAAAGTCATGACATAATTAACCAAGTTTTGGAACAAACACAAGAATGACAACTATGCTCTCAAGAAAGTTCTCAAAGAATAAGTGGTGACTCAACAAGGAAGTGAAAAGGTTTTGAAAAGTTTGAAGGGCTTCCAAATGCTGAAAGAAAGGTACTCATTAGCTTTGAGCTCTCATTGCCCCTATCATAGGCATCTTTATATGGTTAAGGTGAAAGTGAGGTCCAATCTGAGTTATATGCTTGACAGACCATAAACTGGGAATCCCAAGTCCCTTGAGTACGAGGGCCGCTCCGCATGCTACTCAACTTTGGTTACCTGTAAGTTCTTGTCATTGTGAATACATGCATATCATAAAGAACCGCCAACGGGGTACCCCTTGCACATGTTATAGGAGCTATCCTGTGATCAAAATGACAAGGCAAGCAGACAATGAGCATCTCAGCGATCTTTTTATTTACTATATGCATAGATTTTTATTGAGGATGCTTCATAAATGCTCATTATGGTGATGCTGCAAGTTTCCCCCATGATTAGGCATGGCTTAGGCTAGAGGCCCAGGTGTTTCTCTAACACAATGTATAGACTCCATGAACTCACAAGATCCCCTTTTATTTCACACCGATGACATCCACAAACAAAATAGCAAGGTATCAACTGGATAAAATATCCAAAAAGTGTTGAAAGCGTTCCTCGTGACAGCACAGTTCTGCTGACTCCCAGCATATAATTTGCAAGCATATAACTTTCATGGACAGGTCACAATGGTTCAGGATTATTAAGTGCAAGGAATAAAGTGTGCCATCAAGTTCATGAGAGCTTTACTAACTAACTTTCTCAAAACAGACAAACATTTTATTTGGAAGAAAACAACGCATAATGAATATGCACTGAAATAGCAAATGATGCTAATAGGTAGGTATGGTGGACACTGTTGGCAATATTGGTTTTGGGAGTTAGAAGCACAGGTAGAGCTCATATTCAGTGCAAGTGAAGGCTAGCAATAGAGAGGGAGTGACAAACGAGAGAGCAATAGCTGTCAAAATCATGCTTGCAACAAAAATGACTAATTATGGCATGAAAGTGATACAAGAACTCTGGGGAAAAATAAATCATCGAGGCTAACTGACTATTGTTTACTCATATGCATGCGTGAGCATGTGCCAAGTCGATTCATATGAAACATTCAGAGGAGGATACCACAATATCATACCAAAGTATGAATAAAACAATGCAAGCAAGCATTCATATGACATGCTACAAACTATTAGCAAGCTGGTGCTAATCAAAAGAGAGCAAGAACTACTAAGCATCCATAATAACTGTAAGATCCCAGATTTTATAATAGGATGTTATTAGTAGCATGCATCATCCTTGCATCATTGCATCCTACAAATGAAGTTGCATCAAAAACCCTAACATCAAAACCTACCTAAACCCTAATAAAGATTTCCCTATGTAAGCAAAAATGATGTAATCATTTTTGACCCTTCTAAAAACTATGAAAAAATAATAAACCATGGTTCTATGTTGACCACCCCTTTTTACAAAAATTTAGAAATTGGTTTCATTACTTTTGGACTTGATATGCAAAAGTTATTGGAGTTTTATTAAAATAGAAAATGAAAAATAATAAGGAATAAAAAAAGCAACGGCCTAACTAAGGTGGGCCGGCTGCGCCAGCCCACCCGCGCCCCCGCGGCACCTAGCTTGCCAGTGCCAGTCACCCCAGCCCGCCAGCGCAGCGCCAGCCCACTACCCCACCCCCCCCCTCCGCCACCGACACGTGGGACCCGCCCCGTCGTCTCCTTCCGAGAGACCGCGGCGAGCACGGCGTCTGTCACGTCGGGATAAGCCCAGATCGTAACGAACTCGGCCGCCCCTTCCCCAAGTCTCTGGGGCTATATAAAGCCGACCCCCCCCCCCCCCCGCCATCGTTTCCCTCAAAAACCCTAGCGCAAATCCCGCCGAGACGCCGCCAATTGCTCGCCGGAGCGCTGCCAGAAGAGAGGAGGAACGGCACCTCTCATCGCCGTCGTCGCCATCGCAGTAAGTCGCCGCCCCCTCTCATCCGTCGGATCGGCAAGCTGCGGCCCAGATTAGAAGACCACCGAAGCGGTACCGGTCAACGGCGTTGCGCCGCGTGGCGCGCGCGCGTCAGCGCCGACTCAGCCACGGCCGCGGCTCCCAGTGACATCGCGACACGTGGCGATTAGGGTTAGATTAAATTCGGTTTAGTTTTATTTTGGCAGATTGTGTTAAAACTTGCGAAATTCATAGAAAATTAATTACTTGGCCAAATTGAGCATATAATATACCGTTGGATTCACAAAATTATGTAGAACATAGATCTGCAATAAAATTTCAAGTTTACAGATTTTCGGTGTAGAATTTAATCTCTAGATTAGAGTGTTTAATCTATAGAAAAATAATTAAAACTCTGATTTAGTTGATTCTTGTTGTGATTACTTTTTTTTTACAACACCTACTGAACAAAATTATAGCACCTTGCTTAAGAGCATCAGATCTAATTTGGGGCTAATTAGATGGTTGGATCTTCTAGTGAGCCCAAGAATTAGAATAAGAACCAAATTTGTTTAAACCCATGGGAAATCAATACTAATAACATCCCTAACACAATTGCAATCCAATTAGACTACCTTGGTCAATTTAGAAAACAAATCTTGCATAAGTACCATGTTGCATGCATGCATGTTATCTTTGTGGCATATTTTGTGCAAGTTGTGATTAGATCTATGTTTGTGTTTTGTTAGATTGTTCGGAGTGCGCTGAGGAGTGCTATTGTGTAGAGTGCTGCTCGGATCAAGGCAAGTTACACCACTTGTTCATAAATTTTTTCCCAGTTTTGATTCTATGCATGTGATCTTCAAAATTCTGTAGTATGCATGTGTAGGATGTTCTAGTAGAACTTTTCCTTAGTATTATTTTGCAAGTGCGATGATTTTGTAGTATGCCATGAGTAGCTCTATACTTAGGATTTACCCTCCTATTAGGTTACCCTGGTTTTGCTAAGTATTGCTTGCTATGCTATATATATATATATATATGTATATATATATAAAGTACCGTTGGGGGGTTCGAAAGACAATGAATTTTCTAAGTATAAAGGCTCTCTTGAGCAAACCTTTCTTCTCAAATCCACTTCAAAATAAAACTAAGTTTTCTTCTGGGCGGAATGGTTGTCGGGACAACGAGTGAGATTTTGGTGGAGGACGACCGCCGAGGAACCAAAGAAGTCTGCCATGTTTCAGAATTCAGAAGCTTTCAGTGCAACCACAATACATATGGGCTCTGTCTTGGCCTAGTACTTAGTGGGAAACCTCACCTGGGTACCAACATTTGGAGGTTCTTGGAACGGTTGGATCCAGAAGGTAGAAGGGCTACTAAGGGAAAGCCTCGCCATGGCCTTGTCTGTAAAAGGACTTGGTCGTGGATTGTCGGTAAAGTGCACAAACTCTCGAGAGTATTGCAATATGATCGATCAGCCGTGTTCACGGAAACATAACAACTTTGAGCATCTGAAGGATGGAGCCTCTGAAGGATCTTCCTCTCTCTCTTTTAAAACATAAAATTTTCTAAAAACCCAAGGCGTGAGTCATATCGCTATTTGGGAGGGTGTTGGGAACTTGGTGAGTAATATCCAAGTGTTAGGTTGGTTGGACACTTGGTGAGTAATATCCTCGTGTGCCATTCGACCATATATTACTTGAACAAAAGTTTACAAAGTAGGGAAAATCTTCTCTTCTTCTCTATACTTAAGAAAACTAGCTTTGAGCAAATGAACTCTACAGCCTAAACTAGCCTTGCATGTAGAGATAGTTTTTTCTTTCCTTGGTGTAATTTGCCAATACATTCAAAGTATTGACCCAACTTGTTGGATGCACGTCTTATGTGCAAAATCCGAAGATTGAAAGGTGCGTAGGGATCGTGTCGGGGATATAACCCCAGGTACTCCAGAGCCGGGGTATAAATGGATATCCATGAAGGAATGACAGATTTGATGAAAGACATATGGGGAGAAAAATACGTATATGGATAGAGAAATAGGACACAACGAGAATGAAATAATACAGAAAGGGAAAAAACATCATTGGGCCGAATTGTATCTAATTCGGCCTGATAATAATACTACCAGACCAGACTTGCCCCCATCTGGGCCGAATTTCCGCCTAGCCCGGCTGGGCCGAATCACCCTAGCAGGCCCACTACGACCTTACGTCGCCGCACCGCCAGCTCCCGCCAAACCTCGCCAGCGTCACCACCTCTCCCGCCTGCATCGAACAGCGCTGGCTCCCGCCGAGCAGACAGTCCCCCAGGACTACATCGCCATCGTCTCCCGCGTGGGCCGAATCAACACTACCTCGGCCCACCGCGGGTCTGCGCCTGCCAAGCATTACCCCGGCTGAGCTCTCTCCCCGCATGGGCCGGCTAGAGCAGTCCCGGCCCACCAGCGGGATCCACCAAGACCGGGTCGCCCCCCCTTGACCCGGCTGGGCCTCAGGATTGGAGGAGGATGAAGCCAGGATGACCTGGCTGGGCTCCCTCCATCATGGGCCGGATGATAAAGATCACGGCTGGGCCTTTATCTTTATTCGGCAGTGAGGAAATAAAGGCCTGGTTGGGTTTTCTTGCTCTCAGGCCGAATCAACTTTGCCATAGGACGAATTACTGCTTTGTCTGAGTCATCCGGGCTGAGTTTTGACACCCCAAATGGCCCTTTATTCACCTCTAGATGTCTTCACAATAACTACCGTAATACAACATCGAGCCAGACAAACTCCACGAGGATCGTGTCAGTCTTAGGACGCCCATGGCTCAGACTGACACGTGCAATAGGGAATATGCCCTTGGCACCCAAGAATATGCTAAGGTATATGCCATGGCATCTCCAAAGATGCCAGGGCATATGCTGAGCATCTGAGAAGATGCTAGGAATATGCTACACAGATGCTAAACGTGGGGAACAAGTTTTGTCCCCTGGGCTCCCCTTTATAAGGAGCACCAGGGGGATCGTTCACGAGAGGCCCCCGAAGGGCTCCTCCCCTGTCTGCTGACTAGGAGCTCTCCTTCTTCCTCTTCCTCAACTCTCATAGAGAGATCTAGATAGAAGGATAGGAGATACAGCTCTAGGAGCATGATTGTAGCCACAAGTATGGCAAGATTATAAGAGATTAGATATATAGAGTGAGGTGTTATCTCCACTTGAGAGCTTCAATCCAATATACATTGCATTTCTCTTTGTTCATACGAGTGCGGTCCTCACTGCATCATCCCTCCCCGGATTCCTCCATGTCCATCGGCCCCAACTTTAGCCTACCCATGGCATATGCCGTGATACCACCACGACATTTGGCGCCCACCGTGGGGCCTTCTAGTGGCGTTGGTTGGGTCTCCATCCGGACGGGAGCATCTTCATCAATTTCTTCCTCATAGGGCTCATTCAGCTTCACCAAGTCAACAGAGAACAGAGAGGTAGGCGCAGGGGCTCTCCAGGTCTAACTCATCAAAGTTGGTAAGACTAAGCAAGAAGGACTCAAACACTTCTCCAAGTATGTTGTAAGTACCAAGTAACTCAGCAGGGAAGGTATGACCTAGCGAAACTCACCCAAACACTTCTCCAAGTATGCTGTAAGTACCAGCTAACTCAGCCACATATGCTCAATCCTTCATCCCAGGGAGAAAATAACTCAGCCCGGGGACTAGTCAACTTATCCGTAGAGTCACCTTTAGATTAAGAGAGCATTATGTTGATTTAGATCTATACTCCAGCCAGCTTATCTGTTAACTCGGCCATCAGTTGAATCATCTTATCTGTGATTCATATGGATTTTGACTAAGTTAGTTTTTGCTTTGGGTTATCCTGTGACTCAGCTCATAGGCAGGCTTATTCATAACTCGGCCATAAGTTGAATCGTCTTATTTGTGACTCAGATAGATTCTGAGTCAGTTTACTTATGTTTTGGATTACCCATTAACTCAGCTCACCAGCCAGCTTATCTGTTAACTCGGCCATAAGTTGAATCATCTTATTTGTGATTCAGGTAGATTTTGAGTCAGTTTATTTATACTTTGGATTGTCCTTTAACTCGGCTTACCGGCCAGCTTATTGTTAATTCGGATATAACTTGAAGTCAATTTGTTTATGCTTTAAATTGACCTTTAACTCATCTCAGTAGATTGTCTCTGATTCAAACTAACATTTGATTCAGCTTGCCAGGGTATATTATAATTCGGATTGGCATTCAGACTCGGCGTACTAATCATATCTCAGATTTGGGCCGAAGCTTTAGTTCACCAGATTGCCAGGTTATGTTATGACTCGGATTGATATCTCACCATCTTTCCAGATTACCCCGTATCTCGGCTGACAATTGGCCAGCTCATCATATCTCGAATCTATATCTCATATCTACATCTCGAATCAGATCTCTCAGCGGTTAGCCCTATTATCATATCCTAAAGCTTAATCTCGGATCTATATCTCGGATCCATATCAAAGGCAAATTATCGTCATCACGCCAAATCAAGCTATATCATGACAGGTAGTAACTCGGATTTTGAATGAGTTAACTCGGATTTGAGTCAGAAGACTCAGATTCGGGATGCAAGTCAAAATTGAGTAAAGTAACTCGGATTTTGGATGAGTTAACTCGGATTTGAGTCAGAAGACTCAGATTCGGGATGCAAGTCAAAATTGAGTAAAGTAACTTGGATTTTGGATGAGTTAACTCGGATTTGAGTCAGAAGACTCAGATTCGGGATGCAAGTCAAAATTGAGTAAAGTAACTCGGATTTTGGATGAGTTAACTCGGATTTGAGTCAGAAGACTCAGATTCGGGATGGAAGTCAAAATTGAGTAAAGTAACTCGGATTTTGGATGAGTTAACTCGGATTTAAGTCTGAAGACTCAGATTCGGGATGCAAGTCAAAATTGAGTAAAGTAACTCGGATTTGAGTCAGAAGACTCAGATTCGGGATGCAAGTCAAAATTGAGTAAAGTAACTCGGATTTTGGATGAGTTAACTCGGATTTGAGTCAGAAGACTCAGATTCGGGATGCAAGTCAAAATTGAGTAAAGTAACTCGGATTTTGGATGAGTTAACTCGGATTTGAGTCTGAAGACTCAGATTCGGGATGCAACTCAAAATTGAGTAAAGTAACTCGGATTTGGGATGAGTTAACTCGGATTTGAGCCATACAACTCGGATTTGAATCAGATGACTCAAGACATAAAGTCAGAATCGAGTAAAGTAACTCGGATTTAGGATAAGTTAACCCGGATTTAATCATGTAACTCGGAGTTGAGTCAAATGACTCAGACTTAGGCATAAAGTCAATTTTGAGTAAGGAAACTCGGATTTGGAATCAGATGAATCGGATAATAACTTACCCAATGAGGTTAAAAGAGCAATGCCCAAGAAGGCTAGAGCTCAAAACTTACCCAATGAGGTTAAGAAAGCAATGCCGAAGAAGGCAAGAACTCATAACTTGCCCAATAGGGTTAAAAGAGCAGTGCCAAAGAAGGCCAGAACTCATAACTTACCCGATGAGGTTAAAAGAGAAATGCCAAAGAAGGCAAGAATTCATAACTTACCCAATGGGGTTAAAGGAGCAATGCCCAAGGAAGGCAAGAGCTCATAACTTACTCGATGAGGTTAAAAGAGCAGAGCCCAAGAAGGCCAGAACTCATAACTTACCCAATGAGGTTAAAAGAGCAGTGCCAAAGAAGGCCAAGACTCATAAACTTACCCAATGAGGTTAAAAGAGCAGTGCCAAAGAAGGCCAAGACTCGTAAAACTTACCCAAAGAGGTTAAAAGAGCAGCGCCAAAGAAATCCAAGACTCATAACTTACCCACAAAGGGGTTATGACCAGTGCCCATGAAGGCCAGAAGTCTAGAAACTTCCCCAAAGGGGTTAATGACGAGTGCCCATGAAGGCCAGAAGTCTATAAACTTACCCAAAGGGGTTATGACCAGTGCCCATGAAGGCCAGAAGTCTAGAAACTTACCCAAAAGGGTTATGACCAGTGCCCATGAAGGCCAGAAGTCTAGAAACTTACCCAAAGGGGTTATGACCTGATCCCACGAAGGCCAGAAATCAAGAGACTCACCCATAGAGGTTATGACGAGTGCCCGAGAAGGCCAAAAGTCAAAAAACTGTCCCAGCAGGGTTATGAGCAGAGCCCAAGAAGGCCGAAGTCACGAGCTTACCCAAAAGGATTATGCGACCAACGAATGTATGACAAAGAAGTTGCATGTGAGAAAACAACTCTGGGGATATTTTAGATATAAAGCCCATGAGCGATTCTACGAATCCCACATGGCCTCGGGGACTAATGTCGGGGATATAACCCCAGGTACCCCAGAGCCGGGGTATAAATGGATATCCATGAAGGAATGACAGATTTGATGAAAGACATATGGGGAGAAAAATACGTATATGGATAGAGAAATAGGACACAACGAGAATGAAATAATACAGAAAGGGAAAAAACATCATTGGGCCGAATTGTATCTAATTCGGCCTGATAATAATACTACCAGACCAGACTTGCCCCCATCTGGGCCGAATTACCGCCTAGCCCGGCTGGGCCGAATCACCCTAGCAGGCCCACTACGACCTTACGTCGCCGCACCGCCAGCTCCCGCCAAACCTCGCCAGCGTCACCACCTCTCCCGCCTGCATCGAACAGCGCTGGCTCCCGCCGAGCAGACAGTCCCCCAGGACTACGTCGCCATCGTCTCCCGCGTGGGCCGAATCAACACTACCTCGGCTCACCGCGGGTCTGCGCCTGCCAAGCATTACCCCGGCTGAGCTCTCTCCCCGCATGGGCCGGCTAGAGCAGTCCCGGCCCACCAGCGGGATCCACCAAGACCGGGTCGCCCCCCCTTGACCCGGCTGGGCCTCAGGATTGGAGGAGGATGAAGCCAGGATGACCCGGCTGGGCTCCCTCCATCATGGGCCGGATGATAAAGATCACGGCTGGGCCTTTATCTTTATTCGGCAGTGAGGAAATAAAGGCCTGGTTGGGTTTTCTTGCTCTCAGGCCGAATCAACTTTGCCATAGGCCGAATTACTGCTTTGTCTGAGTCATCCGGGCTGAGTTTTGACACCCCAAATGGCCCTTTATTCACCTCTAGATGTCTTCACAATAACTACCGTAATACAACATCGAGCCAGACAAACTCCACGAGGATCGTGTCAGTCTTAGGACGCCCATGGCTCAGACTGACACGTGCAATAGGGAATATGCCCTTGGCACCCAAGAATATGCTAAGGTATATGCCATGGCATCTCCAAAGATGCCAGGGCATATGCTGAGCATCTGAGAAGATGCTAGGAATATGCTACACAGATGCTAAACGTGGGGAACAAGTTTTGTCCCCTGGGCTCCCCTTTATAAGGAGCACCAGGGGGATCGTTCACGAGAGGCCCCCGAAGGGCTCCTCCCCTGTCTGCTGACTAGGAGCTCTCCTTATTCCTCTTCCTCAACTCTCATAGAGAGATCTAGATAGAAGGATAGGAGATACAGCTCCAGGAGCATGATTGTAGCCACAAGTATGGCAAGATTATAAGAGATTAGATGTATAGAGTGAGGTGTTATCTCCACTTGAGAGCTTCAATCCAATATACATTGCATTTCTCTTTGTTCATACGAGTGCGGTCCTCACTGCATCATCCCTCCCCGGATTCCTCCATGTCCATCGGCCCCAACTTTAGCCTACCCATGGCATATGCCGTGATACCACCACGACAGATCGCGAGTCTACACTCGATAAGCCTGGGGCGTTGATGGACTCAAGCTTCTTTTATGTTTCCGCTGTTATTTGAGCTAGCTTAAAGCTAAGCAAATTTGTAATAAATTCATACTCTGGATTCTCCGTGTAATAAAGACTTTGTGTTTTACATGATATTCATCGACTGTGAGTGCTAGCTATTGATCCAGAGAATAGCATGTAAATCACAAGGACTTAGGATCTTTATTGATCCAAGGTCACTACATATGGTATCAGAGCACATCGTTGCCTGTAGGACGCGACCCTAGTATTGGAACCACCTATAACTTATGTGCCTTACTTGCTTTTCTACTAAGTTATTTTCAGCACTTCTAGTATCTGCTTTCCTCTACTTGATTAAGTATCTAATTTTCATTCTTCTAACTTAAAGATGACAAGCTTCCTCTACGATACCGTCGCGGACATCGAGCCCCTTCGCTTTGGTGGATGCCTCATGGATCTCCTCACGCGTTTGTACCTTCCCCTGCCAACAATCCAGGGAAGCACAATGAAGAAACTCCACAAGGACGGCTGTTGGGGAGTCAAAGTCATCCAGCCAGGACAAGAGCGAGGCAAGAACCCGGAGGAAGACATAGCAATCCACATTGTTAGCGATTCCAAGGAGAAGGCCCTTAGCATCAGCTTGCAGCAGCTCATTGGACGCCTATGTGGACGCCATCATGAGGCTCTCCAAGGACACTGCGGCGGCCTCTTTGGAAGACGAGATGAGGAAGGAATTCCCATGGAGTTAACTTTTGAGGAAAGGACTTCTACCAAGCGCCGAAGGACCCAATATCAAGACTTGGAGTGCCACATCCATGACCTTGAAAAAGGTAGCTTCCTCGAGATGTTAAGGAACGATGAGCTATGCGCCCTCATCAAGGAGAAGGAGGAAATGATCAAGCAACAGGAGGAGACAATGAAGCTCCAAGAGATAAAGTTCCAGGACCAAGAGAAGAAGTTCGCTAACCAAGAGAAGAGGGTGATAAATAAAAACAAGAGGATTAGGGAACTCAAGCAGGAGATCGATGGAACTAAAGTGCAAACCGAAGGCCTTTGCAAGATAATCAATGATGTGCGAGCTTCCAAGAGGGACTTGGCAAAGCAACTTGAAGCCGCAAAGAAGTCAAGTCTAGTGGAGGAACTACAAGGCGAGAAGAAGGGACTTCAGGAGCAGCTAGAAGCCACTACCAAGAAGCTGCAAGATGAGATAAAGAGCCTCCAAGAGAAGCTTGAAGCCACCACAAAGGAGATGGAGTTGTACAAGACAACCCTAGAGCAGGAAGGCTACTCGTTCGAGGACGAGGAAGAGGAAGGCGTGGAAGATGTGTAATAGTTGGACCACCTTTAATTCTATAGTAGAACGTTATTCGCGATTGTAATAAATACCAAGACATATTTGGTTTAGTAAACTTGAATGAATTATGTGTTAAGTTTGTGCTTTTGTGCTTTTGTGCTTTTGTGCTCTTGTGCCTTGTGTGCCATGTGTGTTTACATAAGGGTAGGAGTTTTACTACTTAGTCTTTCTGTCTATTTCTTAACTTGTCTCTCAAACCCCACAGATGCCGCCAAGACGTGCGAACACCAAAATTCCTCCGAAAATTGCACAACTTCTGGCCACTCAGAACCAGCTGATTCAAGTGCTCACTCAAAACATGCAAAACAACAACAACGCGCCACCTCCGCCACCGCCACCTCCACCACCACCTCAACAGGATCGCTTGACTCGGTTTTTGAGGTTGAACCCACCTACCTTCACTAGAAACGCTGAACCAATCATCGCAGATGACTGGCTCTCTACAATTAACAAGAAGTTAGACACTGTGCAAGCTGTCGGAGCCGACAGGGTACGTTATGCCGTGCACCAGCTTGAAGGACCTACTACAGAATGGTGGGATAACTACCAAGTCACCCACCCGGATATTGATGCTATCACTTGGGATCAGTTCGAGTTAGCTTTTTGCACTCATCATGTGGCTGCTGGTGTCATCTAAAAAGGCGCGAATTTCACGACCTACACCAGCTGCACCGTTCTGTCACCGAGTATGGTGAGCTTTTTAACAAGCTAGCCCGTTATGCACCCGATGATGTTTCCACTGATGCCAAGAGGCAGGAGGAATTCTTAAGAGGACTCAATTATGAGGTATCCATTTAGCTTGTGGCTCAGAAATTTGACAACTTTCAGGAACTCTTGGACAGAGCCATTGTGGTTGAATCCAAAAGAAAGAGCATTGAAAACCGCAAGAGGAAGTCTAACCCTCACAAGCACTCTGTTCCGTACCAGAAGCAGCACACTTCCTGTCACATCCCAAGATTTTCCAAATCTGGTAAAGTGAAAATAAATGAATACAATAAAACTTTGCTTAAATTTCAGAGCCAGAAGAAACTTTTTGAATTAAAATGGAATCTCAAACCCATTTGAATTAAATAAAATCCTAAAAGGATTTAAAAAGATAAACATTTCATAAAAAGGAAACAAGTGGAAATATTATTTTGAAACAATCAAATGATAACGATTTGTTTTCAAATGAAATAGAAGTTTATAAATAAAGAATGTTTTTTAAAAAAAAAGCCAAATTAAAATTGGACAAGCTTGAGAAATTAAAACATTTTTTAAAAACAATATAATAAAAGTTATTTAAAAATAAAAGGATTATTCAAATAAAAATAATAAGGATTTAACATCCAACCTTATTTGAAGATAAGAGGTTTTGCCAATTGAAATTGAAACATCAAAACTTATTAAATTATTTAAAATAAGTTTTCTCAATTATTTTGGAATTCACAAATAAAATCTACTAAAAGGTTTTGATTTTATTTGATTCAAAATAAAAATCTCAACAAAATAAAACCTAATTGAAATAATAATGTAAGTCTATTATCTTTAATTATTAATGGACCCTATAATAAAATGTTAGTTTTCAAGTATCTTATGTTCTCAAATAAAACCTACTGATTTGGTTTTGAAAATATTTGGATTTCAAATGGGGATTTTATTAATTAAACCAAACCTTATTTTATTAATAAACCATAGTCCATTTTATTTAATTAATAAATGGAATCTAAAAAGATTTAAAATATTACTTTATTTTGAAAGCTGGTTATGCTACTAAACAGAACCAAAAACTCATTACAAGTTTGAATTATTTGAAGGGTTTGAATTGTTGATTAAATCATTTGTTTGAAATTCAAATCAGTAAATAGAAATAGAAAAAGAAAAGAACACAGAATAAAAAAACTGGAAAAGGGCCAACCCAACCCAGGCAGCCCACTAAGCCCACCAACCAGCCCAGCTTCATTCCCCGCAGAAAACGGTTCACACCCACTAACAGACCCACGCAGAGTATGACATGTGGACCTCCTCCTCGTCTCCTTTTCCACTGACAGGTGGATCCCACCACTCCTGTTCGTCGTTCTCACCCACGCGACCCCTTCTTCCCTGAACCACGCTGCCGTTCCCAGTCATCAATCCGCGCGCTTAATTCCTCTTAATGGCTGCGTTAATCTCGCCTCTGACCCTGCGTACTTAAGCGCCAGCACCTTCCCCTCCTTTTCCCTCACTCGCCACTCCTTCTCTGCCCCGAGGCTGCTGCAATTTGAGCTCGTACCGCCGCAGCTCCGACCACCGTCTCCGGCCAATTCAGACCAGTACACGCCACCCCTTTCCTTCTCGAGCACCCTAGCAACTTCCCCACTCCCAGACACACCTCCCCGTACCACTAGTTCGACCGCGGACGCCACTGAGCTTCGCCAACGACAACTTCCAGTACCGCCGCCGTCTGCTTCTTCTCCGACAAAGACTCCCCGGTAAACCAGACCGCCCCAACCCCTCCCATTCACGCACATTCCATCGCCCTGCTCTTGCGCATCTGAACGTGCTCCTGTTTTGTTTTAGGGCGATCTGCAGCAACGACCCCTACCACCACCGTCGTCTGGCTTAACTCCGACGAGCATTACTGGTATGCATCTGACCACCCCGCGCCTCCTCGTTCACACTCCCGCACTCGCCACAACTTTCTGCTTCTAACCGCATCGTCGTTTTGCTTTGGGGTGATCCTCAGCGACGTCTACAACGACCACTTGAAGCATCCGTCGCCAGGACTAACTCCGGCGAAGAATTCTGCCCGTCCCCGTGCGCCCCTCCACTAACCGGTAGCACGTTGAGCATCAGCGTTGCATTGCGAGCCTGGTGAGCACCCTCCCCCTCTCTTTTCGCATCCTGTTTCGCTAGCACCGCCGCCAACTAGCCGTTCCGCCGCTCGCCGTCGACCTAGCGCCGCCAGTCCTTGACCAGGCAGCAGGAGCCGTCCGATGTCGATCGGATGGATAAAATAGAACCACTTACCGAAGGGGTATGCGTCGATCTGCGCCGCACAACTTCAGTTAGATCCAACGCACCCTAGTAGCCGATCCACACGAAACGGTATTGCCCAATCAGAAGCAGCCACGTGTGCAGGGTTCGATTTAAAATAGAATTTAGATCTGATTAGAATACAAATTTGTAATTGCTATAACTTTCAAACCACACGTCCAAATTTGACAAATTTTATATCAATAAAATCAGGAGAACAAGCCCTAAACAACCATGGCCTTAGTTTTGAAAATAGTGTCTAATAGCTTGTTTGAAATTACAGAAACATTTGTGTACTTGGTTAGAGTATAAAATTGTATAAAATTGATTTTAGGATTAAATCTTTTGCAAAATGGATTTTTGTGACCCTACTGACCCTAGGAACCAACCCATAGTGTTAAAAATGATTTTTGTGAAATTTAAGTTGAATTAGTTAATTTAACCATTTTCTAGTCAAATAAAAACTAAAGTTTTGTTCTATGGAAATGCTTTTGTAAAGAAAACTTTGAGATAATACTTTGAATCAAAACCTACTGATCCAAAACACCAAGCTTGGAAATGGAAACTCACTTGATGAAAAACATAAGGTTTTGCTTTGATAAAAATAATTTCACCACATGAAATGATGTTTAGATTTTAAAAATGGTTTATGGACTAAAAGTTTTTGTGAATAACTTTGCCATCTTGGTAAATGACCAAAGTGGACCTTACAAAGTTAAAAGCCTAGTAGATACCTCCCTTGAGATAAAACCATCTTAAGCATATTCCCATGCATGACTTAGAGCCCCTTTACTTTGTGTGTGTGAAATATTGTTTGAATATTGGTTTGGAGTGTTACTTGATAATGTGCTTGTTTGAATGATTGTAGTGAAATTAGCAAAGTGTGAGACTAGCAAGATCAAGGGTAAAACCTCACCAAAAAGGCAAGTTACACTATCATACAAAAGACCTACTATTTTCATTATACTTAGTGGATTTTGTAAACATGCATGAAAATGTTTATACTTATGCTATGCTAATCCTAATAGGATTCCCTATACACTCTTTAGTAAAAATATTAAAGTTGTACATGCTTAGCCCTGCTAAGATTTGAAAAGAGATACATGTTGAGATTTTACAAAGGTTGAGAAAAGGACTTGTGTTTTACATAATAAAACAAGGACTCAATGAACCACCTAGGTGGTGGACACTTTATGTTTTTGGAGAAGGTGGCAACAAAAGGAACCATGTCTATGGCAATCACTTTGTGTTGTGCTCCAAATGAAAACCACCTAGGAAACTTAGAGATTGAACATGTTTCTCCAATTGAGGCTTTCGTGTACAACCACATGCTATTATGGCTCTGGCTTAGTCAACTACATTAGGAAGACCCATACATTGTCTTTAGTTACCGGACATGGGGATCTGGAATGCTTCATGGGGGCTGAAGACAAGCTAGCAAGAATGTATGGGAGGACCTTTTGGAAAGACTTCGTCACACTCTCAGTCTGCCAGTACTCCATCTTGGTGAGCACTAATCCAGTAGGCCACTGGTGGCAACAAGATGGGAATGTGTCATGTGGGTAAAGTGTACTCCTTCTGCAGAAGTTAATAAAAATCTAAGTACTTAGCCGTGTCCCCGGTTATGGACAATACTGAGCAACTAAAGTTTGAACCATGGGAGATCTCGACATTCCAACTTCTAATATAAAAACTTGATGCACTTGGGGGTACCAAGGAATTCAAAGAGGTTTTGATAAGCTTGTTGCACTTGGGATTACCAAGGTGCTCAAGAACATGATGTATTTGGGGTTACCAAGGGACTCATGAGATTTTGATAAAAACTTGATGCACTTGGGGTTACCAAGTAGCTCAAGGGAGCTTTGACAAGGACTTGAACACTTGTGTTTCTACCAAGGAGTTCAAGGAACTTGGAAAAGAAGATTTGACAAAGGACAAAACCATTTTGAAAAGATAGGATAAATACTGCTTTATGCAAAAAGCCTTAAAACTCTACTTAGCCAAATATGCATGTATGGATAGGATCCACTCATAATATACATAAAAGTGAAACTTGCCAATACAATTCAAAATGTATTGACCCTTGTGGCTGTAACTTGTAATGTTGCAGGTTTGATTGTTTGATTAGGATTACAAAGTCTACAACCAACATCTGCCTGTGGTACTATGAAGATGAAGGACCCATGACTATATTTATTCCGCTGCAATGTAATGTAATAGCCAAATGAGCTATGTATGATGTAATAAGATTATGTTATTCCTGGTTATAAAGTAATAATATGACCCTTGTATCTTGATATTACATCTTAACTGTGGATGCTAGCTATTGATCCAGGGACTAGCATTGTAAAACACAGGAGGGATCTACCTTATTGGGTAGGGACCTCTACAGATGGTATCAGAGCATTGTGTTGCCTGTAGGATTTGTAACCCTAGGATTGGACAAAAACCCTTAGAAAAATAGGAGTTGTTCTTGTTCCAAAAACTTATTTACAAAAACACTTGTAAACTCTTTCCTCAACCATTTTGGTTTCAACCCTACATCTCTTCTATTTCAAACTTGATGGAAAAACCTACCCCATGGCCAAAGACTACACCATGTACAAGAGACTTCTTCAACTTCTTCAACTCTAATGACTTCAACATCTTCAGCATATTTCCCAAGGACTTCCAACTTGAAAACTACTAAGGACCACAAGTGAAACAAGTAAATCTTGCTCAAGAGTTAGAGACTGAGGGAATGCAAAATAAGAAGAAACCAACAACAACTTTGAAGTATTGTGACCAAGAGTTCTTCTCAAAAGAAACCATGATCCCATACAAGAAGAATCAAGAAGGATGGAAAGATCACAAGTGAACCATATAGATGGACCACCATATTATGGTTAAGTCAAAAACACACCAACCTATGTGGTGTAACAAAAATATTTTGTTGCCTAAGTATGTACTTGAACTTGATTGGAGTGAAATAATTGTTGTGATTGCATGCACATTGTTTGTGTGAATTGTGATGTGTGTGATTAGGAATATTTCCTTAGAAATATCTTGCCCATTCTAATCTTCCTTCAACCCAAACAGATGACTACCCCAAAGGACTCCAAGGTTGATGACACCAACATCAACCAAGCTGACAGCTTAGGAGAGCTCTTAGCAACCCAACATCAGTTGAACCAATTAACAGCTCAGTTCCTAGCCAACAATAGTAATGAAGATCCCGCACTTCAAAAGTTTTTGGAGGAACAATCCCAATTGATGCTTAAAGTGACTAATCAAATGATTAGCATGGAAGAAAATTATCCTAGAAAAGAATATGATAGCAAGGATGACAAGAATGTTGTTCTGGATGGAGCCCCAGCTTGCATTATCTGTGGAGACAAGGATCATACTTCCAAGGAGCATGAAGGACAATGCCCAAATTGTGATGAAGACCATCCTGTTGGTGAATGCCCTACCTCCCAAGCTACTTGCTACCTTTGTGAAGGAAGTGATCATACTCCTGGCCTATGTCCCATATATGCCATGGTGGAACAAAGGAAACAAGAAGGATCCAAGTCTACCAAAGGAAAAAGACCACTTCTACCTCCTAACAAGACAACCCAATTCAAAGGATCTAGAAAAATCAAGAAGCCCAAGCAAGACATGAGCCTTGTGCAATGTTGTAAATGTAAGGAAATGGGACACTACTCCAGTGCATGCCCAGGGAACATAAGGAATAAAGGAATTGACCAAGTGTGGTGTAACAACTGTAATGAACCAGGTCACTTTGTAGCAACTTGCCCTCAAGAGCCACGTAAAGAACTCAATGACATTCATTGCTTCAACTGCAAGAACCCGGGACACTATGCAAGCAACTGTCCAGAAAGGATGAAGAACAAGTTGAACAAGCCTATGGAGAAACTCAATCTTGGTCCATGAGTCAAGCATAGGAATAAAGCCAAAGTTTGACATAGAGAAATTTCCAGGACCCAGGAAGGCCAATATGTAATTTTTGTTTGAAAATTTTTAAGGGTGGTAGTACCCTAGTTGTTTGAACTTGCTTGTAACCCTAGCCTTTCCAAATCTCGGGACGAGATTTATTTTAAGGGTGGTAGCTTGTCACATCCCAAGATTTTCCAAATCTGGTAAAGTGAAAATAAATGAATACAATAAAACTTTGCTTAAATTTCAGAGCCAGAAGAAACTTTTTGAATTAAAATGGAATCTCAAACCCATTTGAATTAAATAAAATCCTAAAAGGATTTAAAAAGATAAACATTTCATCAAAAGGAAACAAGTGGAAATATTATTTTGAAACAATCAAATGATAAAGATTTGTTTTCAAATGAAATAGAAGTTTATAAATAAAGAATGTTTTAAAAAAAAGCCAAATTAAAATTGGACAAGCTTGATAAATTAAAACATTTTTTAAAAACAATATAATAAAAGTTATTTAAAAATAAAAGGATTATTCAAATAAAAATAATAAGGATTTAACATCCAACCTTATTTGAAGATAAGAGGTTTTGCCAATTTAAATTGAAACATCAAAACTTTTTAAATTATTTAAAATAAGTTTTCTCAATTATTTTGGAATTCACAAATAAAATCTACTAAAAGGTTTTGATTTTATTTGATTCAAAATAAAAATCTCAACAAAATAAAACCTAATTGAAATAATAATGTAAGTCTATTATCTTTAATTATTAATGGACCCTATAATAAAATGTTAGTTTTCAAGTATCTTATGTTCTCAAATAAAACCTACTGATTTGGTTTTGAAAATATTTGGATTTCAAATGGGGATTTTATTAATTAAACCAAACCTTATTTTATTAATAAACCATAGTCCATTTTATTTAATTAATAAATGGAATCTAAAAAGAATTAAAATATTACTTTATTTTGAAAGCTGGTTATGCTACTAAACAGAACCAAAAACTCATTACAAGTTTGAATTATTTGAAGGGTTTGAATTGTTGATTAAATCATTTGTTTGAAATTCAAATCAGTAAATAGAAATAGAAAAAGAAAAGAACACAGAATAAAAAAAAATGGAAAAGGGCCAACCCAACCCAGGCAGCCCACTAAGCCCACCAACCAGCCCAGCTTCATTCCCCGCAGAAAACGGTTCACACCCACTAACAGACCCACGCAGAGTATGACATGTGGACCTCCTCCTCGTCTCCTTTTCCACTGACAGGTGGATCCCACCACTCCTGTTCGTCGTTCTCACCCACGCGACCCCTTCTTCCCTGAACCACGCTGCTGTTCCCAGTCATCAATCCGCGTGCTTAATTCCTCTTAATGGCTGCGTTAATCTCGCCTCTGACCCTGCGTACTTAAGCGCCAGCACCTTCCCCTCCTTTTCCCTCACTCGCCACTCCTTCTCTGCCCCGAGGCTGCTGCAATTTGAGCTTGTACCGCCGCAGCTCCGACCACCGTCTCCGGCCAATTCAGACCAGTACACGCCACCCCTTTCCTTCTCGAGCACCCTAGCAACTTCCCCACTCCCAGACACACCTCCCCGTACCACTAGTTCGACCGCGGACGCCACTGAGCTTCGCCAACGACAACTTCTAGTACCGCCGCCGTCTGCTTCTTCTCCGACAAAGACTCCCCGGTAAACCAGACCGCCCCAACCCCTCCCATTCACGCACATTCCATCGCCCTGCTCTTGCGCATCTGAACGTGCTCCTGTTTTGTTTTAGGGCGATCTGCAGCAACGACCCCTACCACCACCGCCGTCTGGCTTAACTCCGACGAGCATTACTGGTATGCATCTGACCACCCCGCGCCTCCTCGTTCACACTCCCGCACTCGCCACAACTTTCTGCTTCTAACCGCATCGTCGTTTTGCTTTGGGGTGATCCTCAGCGACGTCTACAACGACCACTTGAAGCATCCGTCGCCAGGACTAACTCCGGCGAAGAATTCTGCCCGTCCCCGTGCGCCCCTCCACCAACCGGTAGCACGTTGAGCATCAGCGTTGCATTGCGAGCCTGGTGAGCACCCTCCCCCTCTCTTTTCGCATCCTGTTTCGCTAGCACCGCCGCCAACTAGCCGTTCCGCCGCTCGCCGTCGACCTAGCGCCGCCAGTCCTTGACCAGGCAGCAGGAGCCGTCCGATGTCGATCGGATGGATAAAATAGAACCACTTACCGAAGGGGTATGCGTCGATCTGCGCCGCACAACTTCAGTTAGATCCAACGCACCCTAGTAGCCGATCCACACGAAACGGTATTGCCCAATCAGAAGCAGCCACGTGTGCAGGGTTCGATTTAAAATAGAATTTAGATCTGATTAGAATACAAATTTGTAATTGCTATAACTTTCAAACCACACGTCCAAATTTGACAAATTTTATATCAATAAAATCAGGAGAACAAGCCCTAAACAACCATGGCCTTAGTTTTGAAAATAGTGTCTAATAGCTTGTTTGAAATTACAGAAACATTTGTGTACTTGGTTAGAGTATAAAATTGTTTAAAATTGATTTTAGGATTAAATCTTTTGCAAAATGGATTTTTGTGACCCTACTGACCCTAGGAACCAACCCATAGTGTTAAAAATGATTTTTGTGAAATTTAAGTTGAATTAGTTAATTTAACCATTTTCTAGTCAAATAAAAACTAAAGTTTTGTTCTATGGAAATGCTTTTGTAAAGAAAACTTTGAGATAATACTTTGAATCAAAACCTACTGATCCAAAACACCAAGCTTGGAAATGGAAACTCACTTGATGAAAAACATAAGGTTTTGCTTTGATAAAAATAATTTCACCACATGAAATGATGTTTAGATTTTAAAAATGGTTTATGGACTAAAAGTTTTTGTGAATAACTTTGCCATCTTGGTAAATGACCAAAGTGGACCTTACAAAGTTAAAAGCCTAGTAGATACCTCCCTTGAGATAAAACCATCTTAAGCATATTCCCATGCATGACTTAGAGCCCCTTTACTTTGTGTGTGTGAAATATTGTTTGAATATTGGTTTGGAGTGTTACTTGATAATGTGCTTGTTTGAATGATTGTGGTGAAATTAGCAAAGTGTGAGACTAGCAAGATCAAGGGTAAAACCTCACCAAAAAGGCAAGTTACACTATCATACAAAAGACCTACTATTTTCATTATACTTAGTGGATTTTGTAAACATGCATGAAAATGTTTATACTTATGCTATGCTAATCCTAATAGGATTCCCTATACACTCTTTAGTAAAAATATTAAAGTTGTACATGCTTAGCCCTGCTAAGATTTGAAAAGAGATACATGTTGAGATTTTACAAAGGTTGAGAAAAGGACTTGTGTTTTACATAATAAAACAAGGACTCAATGAACCACCTAGGTGGTGGACACTTTATGTTTTTGGAGAAGGTGGCAACAAAAGGAACCATGTCTATGGCAATCACTTTGTGTTGTGCTCCAAATGAAAACCACCTAGGAAACTTAGAGATTGAACATGTTTCTCCAATTGAGGCTTTCGTGTACAACCACATGCTATTATGGCTCTGGCTTAGTCAACTACATTAGGAAGACCCATACATTGTCTTTAGTTACCGGACATGGGGATCTGGAATGCTTCATGGGGGCTGAAGACAAGCTAGCAAGGATGTATGGGAGGACCTTTTGGAAAGACTTCGTCACACTCTCAGTCTGCCAGTACTCCATCTTGGTGAGCACTAATCCAGTAGGCCACTGGTGGCAACAAGATGGGAATGTGTCATGTGGGTAAAGTGTACTCCTTCTGCAGAAGTTAATAAAAATCTAAGTACTTAGCCGTGTCCCCGGTTATGCAATACTGAGCAACTAAAGTTTGAACCATGGGAGATCTCGACATTCCAACTTCTAATATAAAAACTTGATGCACTTGGGGGTACCAAGGAATTCAAAGAGGTTTTGATAAGCTTGTTGCACTTGGGATTACCAAGGTGCTCAAGAACATGATGTATTTGGGGTTACCAAGGGACTCATGAGATTTTGATAAAAACTTGATGCACTTGGGGTTACCAAGTAGCTCAAGGGAGCTTTGACAAGGACTTGAACACTTGTGTTTCTACCAAGGAGTTCAAGGAACTTGGAAAATAAGATTTGACAAAGGACAAAACCATTTTGAAAAGATAGGATAAATACTGCTTTATGCAAAAAGCCTTAAAACTCTACTTAGCCAAATATGCATGTATGGATAGGATCCACTCATAATATACATAAAAGTGAAACTTGCCAATACAATCCAAAATGTATTGACCCTTGTGGCTGTAACTTGTAATGTTGC
Organism: Avena atlantica; assembly: GCA_910589765.1. Classification (NCBI taxonomy): domain Eukaryota; kingdom Viridiplantae; phylum Streptophyta; class Magnoliopsida; order Poales; family Poaceae; genus Avena; species Avena atlantica. The sequence continues at coordinate 411,605,952 of OU342735.1, read as the reverse complement.
AGGTTTGATTGTTTGATTAGGATTACAAAGTCTACAACCAACATCTGCCTGTGGTACTATGAAGATGAAGGACCCATGACTATATTTATTCCGCTGCAATGTAATGTAATAGCCAAATGAGCTATGTATGATGTAATAAGATTATGTTATTCCTGGTTATAAAGTAATAATATGACCCTTGTATCTTGATATTACATCTTAACTGTGGATGCTAGCTATTGATCCAGGGACTAGCATTGTAAAACACAGGAGGGATCTACCTTATTGGGTAGGGACCTCTACACTTCCTCACCACCACCTTATAACAATAATGGCCACAACCATAACGGTCATCACCATGGCGGTCACAAACACAATGGGCATAAAAACCGCAATGGGAATAGCATCAATGGAAAGGATCTCAGTGAGGTGACATGCTTTAAGTGCAACAAGACAGGGCACTATGCAACCACTTGCCCCGAGAAGAAGAATGGCAATGGCAATGGGAATGGAAATGGACACAACCATGGCAATGGAAACGGGAAGAAGCCAAATCCGTTTCTCAAAGCCACGGTGAATCATGTCTCTATGGAAGATGCTTGTGACGCACCAGACTCCATGATTGGTAAGTTCAAGATCAATTCTATTTCCGCAGTTGTTCTTTTTTATACCTGTGCATCGCATTCATTCATACCAAGGGTATTTGTGGATAGAGGCAAGATACCTACGGAGTCTATAAACTCTCCTCTAAGGGTAAGTTCTCCTGGAGGAGAAATAGTGGCAAACTCTGGTTGCCGGGGATTAGAACTAAGGATTGGGACACACATCTTTCCCACAAGTCTAGTAGTTCTAGAATCACAAGGATTAGACATAATCTTGGGCATGAATTGGATGACCGAATATGAAGGAGTCATAGATTGTGCCAAAAGGACTGTCACGCTCACAACACCGGAAGGGAAGAGGATTCGCATCAAGTCAAATTTCGCACTTAAGGAAGTCATGGTGAACTCTCTTAAGGGGGTTAGCTTGGAGGATGTACCCATTGTAAAGTAATACCCAGATGTATTTCCAGAGAAGCTACCGGGAATGCCTCCCGACCGAGATATCGAGTTCCTCATTGACCTGATGTCGGGTACAGGGCTGATAGCGAAGAGACCGTATAAGATGGATGTGGACGAGTTAAAGGAACTCAAGAAACAGCTTAGGGAACAATTGGACAAGGGATTCATTCAAACCAGTGCGTCATCTTGGGGAGCACCTGTTTTATTCGTGGAAAAGAAGGATAAAAGCAAGAGGCTGGTTGTGGACTACCGCTCGTTGAACGAAGTGACAATCAAGAACAAGTAACCTCTGCCCAACATAAATGACTTGTTTGACCAGTTAAAGGGAGCCAGTGTGTTCTCAAAGATCGATCTACGATCAGGCTACTTTCAGCTAAAAATTCGAGAACCTGATGTGCCCAAAACAGCCTTCACCACAAGATACGGATTGTATGAATACACCGTGATGTCGTTTGGTCTAACCAATGCCCCGGCATACTTGATGACCATGATGAACAAGGTGTTCATGGAATATATGGACAAGTTTATCGTGGTATTCATAGATGATATACTCATATACTCCAAGGATGAGAAGGAACATGAGAAACATCTGCACCTAATTATGGAGAAACTAAGAGAACACAAGTTGTATGCCAAATTCAGCAAATGCGAATTCTGGTTAAAGGAAGTGGGATTCCTTGGTCATGTTGTGTCGGAAAAAGGAGTTGCCGTAGATCCCAGTAAAGTAGCTTCCGTAATGGAATGGGAGTCACCCAAGAATGTGGGAGATATTAGGAGTTTCTTGGGCCTTGTAGGATATTACCGGAGGTTCATTGAAAACTTTTCCAAAATAGCAAAACCCATGACGGAACTATTGAAGAAGGAAAAGAAATTCCTATGGACCGAGGCATGTGTAGCAAGTTTTCAAGAGTTGAAGAAACGCCTTGTAACGGCACCAGTTCTGTGTCTGCCTGATATCCAAAAGGATTTTCAAGTCTATTGTGACGCTTCTCGACAAGGACTTGGAAGTGTATTGATGCAAGATGGGAAAGTGGTATCCTATGCCTCTCGACAACTTAAGAACCACGAACACAATTACCCCACACATGATTTGGAGCTTGCGTCTGTGGTACATGCACTCAAGGTATGGAGACACTACCTCATGGGCAAGCATTGTGATGTGTTCACCGATCATAAGAGTTTGAAGTACATCTTCACCCAGAAGGAGTTGAATATGAGGCAAAGAAGATGGCTTGAACTAATTAAGGATTATGACTTGGATTTACAGTACCACCCCGGAAAGGCAAATGTGGTGGTCGATGCCTTAAGTCGTAAGGTTTATGTGAATGGACTTACCGTAGGGGAACTTCCAGAGGATTTATGCAAGCAATTCAAGGATCTGAGGCTAGAGATAGTTCCGAAAGGACACATAGCGACTATGGAAATAGTGTCTACTTTCCAAGAGAGTATCAAGGAAGCACAAAAGGGAGATAAAGAGTTGGAAGAAATAAGAGTCAAGATAAGTGAAGGAAAGACAAAAGAATTTCGTCTGGACGAACAAGGAACCCTTTGGTATGGGAAGCGTTTGTGCGTTCCCAATGACCCCGACATTAGGAAGTTGATTTTACAAGAAGCTCACGATTCACCTTACTCAATTCATCCAGGTAACACGAAGATGTACATGGATGTGAAGGATAGATTTTGGCGGAATAACCAAAAAGGAGAAATTGTCGAATATATTTCTCTATGTGACGTATGCAATAGAGTTAAGGCCGAGCATCAGAAACCAACCGGATTACTTCAACCACTACCTATACCCGACTGGAAGTGGGATAAGGTAGGCATGGATTTTATCACGGGATTGCCCCGTACTCGTTCAGGATTTGATTCTATCTGGGTAGTGGTGGACCACTTTACCAAGGTGGCTCACTTCATCCCCGTAAAGACCACATATACAAGTGCTAAGCTTGCCAAGTTATATAGGTGAAGGATTGTAAGTATGCATGGTGTCCCTAAGGGAATTGTATCAGATAGAGCCACTCAGTTCACTTCAAAGTTTTGACGACAGTTACATGAGTCTCTTGGAACCAGACTAGAATTTCGTACCGCCTTCCACCCTCAAACAGATGGCCAAACGGAAAGGGTGAATCAGATTCTAGAGGATATGTTGAGAGCTTGGGCACTAGACTATGGGTCTAGTTGGGATGATAACCTGCCATATGTTGAGTTCTCCTACAACAACAGCTACCAGACAAGTATCAAGATGGCTCCGTTCGAAGTTATATATGGCAGGAAGTGTAGAACCCCGCTGTTATGGAGTGGAGTTGGTGAACGTAGTCTTTTTGGACCTGAATTGATAAAGGATGCCGAAGAAAAGGTACGACAGATTCAGGATAAGCTAAAGATAGCCCAATCCCGACAAAAGAGTTATGCTGATTCCAAACGCAGGGATGTGGCTTATAAAATAGGGGACCGTGCGTATCTCCGAGTTTCACCACTGCGAGGAGTTAAGAGGTTCGGAATCAAGGGTAAGTTACCCCCATGATTCATAGGACCATATAAGGTTCTAGCCCGTAGAGGATAAGTTGCTTATCAGTTGGAATTACCGGAAGGACTGACTGTGCATGATGTGTTTCATGTGTCACAACTAAAGAAATGTCACCCGGTTATGGCTGAAACACCGCTAAGAGATACAGTTCCCCTGGAGGAGGTTCAATTGGAGAATGACCTTACCTATGAGGAAAAACCCATCAAAATACTGGAAACAGCCGAAAGGATTACCCGCACCAATACTATAAGATTCTACAAAGTACAATGGAACCACCACTCCGAGGAAGAAGCCACGTGGGAGCGTGAAGAAGATTTGAAGGCAGAACACCCACACCTATTTGCTAGCCAGCCCGAATCTCGGGGACGAGATTCTTCTTAAGGGGGTAGGTTTGTAACATCCCAGATTTTATAATAGGATGTTATTAGTAGCATGCATCATCCTTGCATCATTGCATCCTACAAATGAAGTTGCATCAAAAACCCTAACATCAAAACCTACCTAAACCCTAATAAAGATTTCCCTATGTAAGCAAAAATGATGTAATCATGCTTGACCCTTCTAAAAACTATGTAAAAATAATAAACCATGGTTCTATGTTGACCACCCCCTTTTTACAAAAATTTAGAAATTGGTTTCATTACTTTTGGACTTGATATGCAAAAGTTATTGGAGTTTTATTAAAAAAGAAAATGAAAAATAATAAGGAATAAAAAAAGCAACGGCCTAACTAAGGTGGGCCGGCTGCGCCAGCACACCCGCGCCCGCGCGGCACCTAGCTTGCCAGCGCCAGTCACCCCAGCCCGCCAGCGCAGCCCAGCGCAACGCCAGCCCACTACCCCCTCCCCCCTCCCCCCACCCCCCCCCCCCTCCGCCACCGACACGTGGGACCCGCCCCGTCATCTCCTTCCGAGAGACCGCGGCGAGCACGGCGTCTGCCGCGTCGGGATAAGCCCAGATCGTAACGAACTCGGCCGCCCCTTCCCCATGTCTCTGGGGCTATATAAAGCTGACCCCCCCCCCCGCCATCGTTTCCCTCAAAAACCCTAGCGCGAATCCCGCCGAGACGCCGCCAATTGCTCGCTGGAGCGCTGCCAGAAGTGAGGAGGAACGGCGGAGCGCTGTAGTCGGAGGAGGAAGCGAGGAGCTCGGTCGGGGAGGCGATCGTGACCGCAAGGACCTGACGAGCCCCGACGACCCCACCGCCGCCCCGGGGAGCCACCGGAGCGCCGCCGCTTGTCGCCACCGATACCGCCGCCTCTCATCGCCGTCGTCGCCACCGCAGTAAGTCGTCGCCCCCTCTCATCCGTCAGATCGGCGAGCTGCGGCCCAGATTAGAAAACCGCCGAAGCGGTACCGGCCAACGACGTTGCGCCGCGTGGCACGCGCGCGCGTCAACGCCAACTCAGCCACGGCCGCGGCGCCCAGTGACATCGCGACACGTGGCGATTAGGGTTAGATTAAATTCGGATTAGTTTTATTTTGGCAGATTGTGTTAAAATTTGCGAAATTCATAGAAAATTAATTACTTGGCAAAATTTAGCATATAATATACCGTTGGATTCACAAGATTATGTAGAACACATATCTGCAAAAAAATTGAAGTTTACAGTAGGATTTTCAGTGTAGAATTTAATCTCTAGATTAGAGTGTTTAATATATAGAAAAATAACTAAATCTCTGATTTAGTTGATTCTTGTTGTGATGACTTTGTTTTCACAACACCTACTGAAAAAAATATAGCACCTTGCTTAAGAGCATCAGATCTAATTTGGGGCTAATTAGATGGTTGGATCTTCTAGTGAGCCCAAGAATTAGAATAAGAACCAAATTTGTTTAAACCCATGGGAAATCAATACTAATAACATCCCTAACACAATTGCAATCCAATTAGACTACCTTGGTCAATTTAGAAAAAAAAATCTTGCATAAGTACCATGTTGCATGCATGCATGTTATCTTTGTGGCATATTTTGTGCAAGTTGTGATTAGATCTATGTTTGTGTTTCGTTAGATTGTTCGGAGTGCGCTGAGGAGTGCTATTGTGTAGAGTGTTGCTCGGATCAAGGCAAGTTACACCACTTGTTCATAAATTTTTTCCCAGTTTTGATCTTCAAAATTCTGTAGTATGCATGTGTAGGATGGTCTAGTAGAACTTTTACTTAGTATTATTTTGCAAGTGCGATGATTTTATAGTATGCCATGAGTAGCTCTATACTTAGGATTTACCCTCCTATTAGGTTACTCCGGTTTTGCTAAGTATTGCTTGCTATGCTATATATATATATAAAGTACCGTTGGGGGGTTCGAAAGACAATGAATTTTCCAAGTATAAAGGCTCTCTTGATCAAACCTTTCTTCTCAAATCCACTTCAAAATAAAACTAAGTTTTATTCTGGGCGGAATGGTTGTCGGGACAACGAGTGAGATTTTGGTGGAGGATAGCTGCCCAGGAATCAAAGAAGTCTGTCATGTTTCAGAATTGAGAAGCTTTCAGTGCAAACACAATACATATGGGCTCTGTCTTGGCCTAGTACTTAGTGGGAAACCTCACCTGGGTACCAACATTTGGAGGTTCTTGGCACGGTTGGATCCAGAAGGTAGAGGGGATACTAAGGGAAAGCCTCGCCATGGCCTTGTCTGTAAAAGGACTTGGTCGTGGATTGTGGGTAAAGTGCACAAACTCTTGAGAGTATTATAATCTGATCGATCAGCCATGTTCGTGGAAACAGAACAACTTTGAGCCTCTGAAGGATGGAGCCTCTGAAGTATCTTCCTCTCTGTCTCTTAAAACTTAAAGTTTTCTAAAAACCCAAGGCGTGAGTCATATCGCTATTTGGGAGGGTGTTGGGAACTTGGTGAGTAATATCCAAGTGTTAGTTTGGTTGGACACTTGGTGAGTAATATCCTCATGTGCCATTCGACCATATATTACTTGAACAAAAGTTTACAACGTAGGGAAAATCTTCTCTTCTTCTCTATACTTAATAAAACTAGCTTTGAGCAAATGAACTCTACAGTCTAAACTAGCCTTGCATGTAGAGATAGTCTTTTTTTCCATGGTGTGATTTGCCAATACATTCAAAGTATTGAGCCAACTTGTTGGCTGCACGTCTTATGTGCAGAATCCGTAGATTGAAAGGTGCGTAGGGATCGCGAGTCTACACTCGATAAGCCTGGGGCGTTGATGGACTCAAGCTACTTTTATGTTTCCACTGTTATTTGAGCTAGCTTAAAGCTAAGAAAATTTGTAATAAATTCATACTCTGGATTCTCCGTGTAATAAAGACTTTGTGTTTTACATGATATTCATCGACTGTGAGTGCTAGCTATTGATCGAGGGACTAGCATGTAAATCACAAGGACTTAGGATCTTTATTGATCCAAGGTCACTACAATAACATACACCTCACACGAACAAGCTAAGCATGCTCACAATGATGAGTATATGTACAAAAAAACAAATAGAGTTCGTTACCAGCCTCTTACCACACCTCAAGTTGTCTTAATCTTCATTATTTCCCTTCACTTGTGTGACTTGAATAATAACATGAAACCAAACTCCACTGAGTACGACTGAACCCTGCAAAGAACTCACAAAACCAAAGAAGAACAACAAATATTTTTGGTGTTTTCAATTTTTAAAAACAAGGAAACAAAGCAAAGCCAAACAAAACAAAAGAAAAGAAAAGAAAACAAAGCAAAATCTTTTTGGATTTTTCTTTTAAGGCAAACCAAAACCAAAAAGCAAAGAATCAAACCAAGAGAAACAATGAAAATATTTTTTGGTATTTTTGTGTTTTTGAGAAAGCAGCAACAAGAACCAAAAATAAAGTGAAACAACAGATATACAAAGAACCTACCGAACATGATATATAGATGAGTGTGATGTTGGTGTACATCCCCCCAAGCTTAGGCTTTATTCCTAAGTGGGGCTCAATCCCATGGTGCCCAAGAAGGTGCACCTTCGTAGTACGTCGAGGAGGCTCCATCGTCCTGGTATGAGCTCGAGGACTCCCATGTGTAGTACACAAAGGGGTCGTATGAGGGTGCTTCTGCCTGATAGTGTCCATGGAAGCCAAGAACGTGCAACTTGTCATCCATATACACCTTGGAGTGTGACAAAGGTCCCTGAGAAAAATTGAACAAGGTGGTTTGGGATAGAGGGATCTCTCTCTTCCCCGTAATAAACATCATTCTATAAACTAAGCTCTCAAGGGTAGAGCTAGTGGTGACAAAGTGATGTGCTTTCATAGCAGCAAGATCAAGCCTCTGAGGAGCCAAGACTGTATCATTTGGATCAACAGCAAGGTCCAAGGCAGCAACAACACGTGTAGAAATAATTCCCCCATAAATGGGTCCCTTAGCAGCTAAGCGACGAGCAATGAGAGAACCAAGATTGTACCTAGTTTCATTGTTGAGCACAGCAGCTATGAAGGCCAATTGATAGTTGGAAATATTACTAGTGTTCTCCCTACCAAGAACACTAGTGGCAAGATAGTAAGCAAAGTACCTGATGGCTGGGAGTTGAATATTTTTTTTATCTTTTCCCGTTGAGCTCTACGGTCATCATCATTGGTTATCCCTCAGTAAAGCTCCAACAAATCAGCGGGTTGAGCTGGAATCTTCTTCGCCGACCCAGCTGTACCAAGTCCCAGGGCCTCACAAAATTTCTTCAATGTCAAATTATATGACCTGCCATAAATTTTGAAAGACACATTTGGGTTGAACATGCTGTTAGTAAAAGAAAAGCTCTCCACAAATGTTTTAGTGAGCGTAGCATATTGCACGCTCTCATCCTGCATATAACTTGTTAGTCCAGCCCTTCGAACCAAGGTCATAAAATCATCAAGAATCCCAGCAGCCCGCAAGAAGGTTTGGCAAGGAAAGGTGGAGGGGTGCCCATCCCCCTCATCTCCCTCATCGCCGAATCGCGGAGTAATGAGATCCTCATTGTATGAGGGCCTATCACGGGAGGGTGATATTGAAGGCCTTGCCTTTCTAGGTGCATCACTCTCAAAAATTTCACCAAATGTTTGGTTGTCCATGACCTCCTTTTTCTGAAATTTTCAGACAAACATCAAACCAAGTGATTTCCAAGTTGATAAATGTTGAGAAACTACTATAGGAACTTGCTAGAGGGCTACACATGCATCAAAATGAAATATCTAAGCATAGAACAAGCATGCAATCTCACACAACCTGAGACCTATAGCAGCAAAATACTCAAAATATAATCTACAATCACAAATATAATTGGACAAGTGGAGGAGGCACATACCAAGGAGAAATCCCTCCAAAAATCAGCAGAAAAGATGGGCTGAGCAAGGAGATCGAAAATCGTGAGCAAGAACAGCAAGAACTCGAGCTTGAGAAAGTTTTCTGGTGTTTTTCGGGAGAGAGAAAGAAGATGGCTGGGAGGAGGCACCTTGGAGGGGCCCAGGTGGGCCACACCCCACCTAGGCGCCACGTGTGGTGTGCTCGTGCCCACTAGGGGTGTGCTGGCCTGGGGTGGGCCCCTGGGTCACTCCAGGTGTCCATCTGCCCCTTTTTTCGAGGAATATTTATTTTGAATTTTCTGGGATTTTTTGGGAAATTTTATTTTTGACCAATTTTCAGGGTACGAAAATTGATTTTTCTCGCAGAAACAGACTTTTTTCAGAAGAAGCAAAAGCAAACAAAAACCAAACTATAGAAGTTCTAAGACACTCTAACAAGCAAACAACTAGCTAACAAGGGCAAAAGCAAATACTAGGAAGGAGAAAAGTAGAAGGGAGAAAGAATAACCACGATGAAAACATTATTTTGTTCATTAAAATCCTTTTGTTAACAAGGTTGATCAAGTATTTTTACCAAAAAAATCTTATATGAGACAAAACTTTGTATTCCACCAAGTGATTATGTTACCTCAAGCTTGATAGCAATTGTCCCAATCATAATAGTTTCAAAATTTTCTGGTGGAATGGGACAATATATTTCTCCAACCTTGATGCTCTCAATATTTTCAATGGAATTCAGGCAAAATCTCTTAGCAACCTTCTTGGGGAAATAGACAGTATGCTCTTTGTCATTAATATTGAATGTTACTTTTCCTTGATTACAATTGATGACTGCACCTGTAGTGTTAAGAAAAGGTCTCCCAAGAATAATAGACATATTATAATCTTCAGGCATTTCAAGCACAACAAAATCAGTTAAAACCAAGCAATTATGAGCCACTTGAACATGAACATCCTCACATATACCAACAAGAATAGTAGTAGACTTATCAGCCATTTGCAAAGATATATCAGTTGGTATCAACTTTTCTAGTTGGAGTCTCTTGTAGAGAGAAAAAGGCATAACACTAACTCCAGCTCCCAAATCACATAAAGGAGTTCTAACATAATTATTCTTAATAGAGCAAGGAATAGTTGGTATACCTGGATCACCAAGTTTCTTTGGAACCTTACCATTGAAGGAATAATTAGCATACAAAGTAGAAATATCCTCATTAGGAATCTTCCTTTTATTAGAGACAATATCCTTCATATACTTTGAATAAGGAGGCAACTTAATAGCATCAATCAAAGGAATTTGCAAAAATAAAGGCTTCATACACTCACAAAACTTGTTGTAGTGTTCTTTCTCCTTTGACTTGTGTTTCTTACCTCGAAAAGGCATAGGTTTCTGCACCCAAGGTTCTCTCTCTTTACCATGTTTATTAGCAATAAAATCTTCCTTAGTGTACCTAGTGTTCTTACTGTGCTTCTCAGGTTCTTCCTCAACTTCCTCCTTATCAGGAGCATCATTTTTATCATTACCACTCTCAGTTTCAGCATCAGAGACAGATATACTATTAGGATCTACAGCAGGTTCAAATGGTTCCTCAACTATTCTATGTTTCTTTTTCTTTCTCTTACGAGGACTACCACTACTTTCACCATGCTGAGAGTCTTGATCAATTCTTTTAGGGTGTCCTTCAGGATATAAAAGATCTTGAGTAGCTATACCACTCCTAGTTCTAATTCCATAAGCATGTTTATTTCCTGAGGTATTAACTAGAATATCCTTTTGTACCTTAGCAAGTTTATCAAGTTGGGTTTGGACCATTTGAAAATGTTTATAAAGCATTTTAATATCATTAGAAGTTCTTTCCACAATATCTTTCAACTCTTTAATAGCTCTAGAGTTTTCCAATAAATGATTCTAAACTTGTTTATTAAAATTACCTTGCTTAACAATAAAAAATGTCAAGTTCCTCTAAGCATTGATAAGGAGGCTTACCATAAGGAATATCACCTTGATAAAAGTGTTGGAGAGAGTGTACCTAAATAGTAGATGAGTGGGGAATTGGCTTACATAATTCTTCTATAGGAGGTAGATTCTTCACATATTCAGCTCTAATACCTTTCTCCTTTAGACATTTCTTAGCTTCCTTCATCACTTCATCATTTAATGCAATAACTCCCCTCTTCTTTGGTGTTGGTGTTGGTATTGGAAATGGTTTAGGCACATCTGGTTCAGGAGTAATAGGCTCAGGTATATTTAGCTCAGTTGAAGTCCAATCATCATAATTCTTGCTTATTTTAGCCATTAATTCCTCATCATCTATAGGAGTTCTTTTCCTGAAAACACAATCAACAAAGCTATATAGGTATGTCCTAGAATCATCAGTTAGTCCATTATAATAAATATCAAGAAGCTCATTCTTAGGCAATGGACATCCAGGATGTGCATAAATCAAGGCACATAACCTTGTCCATGACTCAAGCAATTTCTCTTCTTCTCCCTGTTTAAAATCAAGAAGTCTCTGCAAAACAGCATGTCTAGCACTAGAAGGAAAATATTTCTGGAAGAAAGAAGCAATCAAACAATCAGGGCTATCAATGGAACCAGGAGGTAATCTATTAAACCAAGCCCTAGCTTCTCCTTTTAATGAAAAGGGAATATCTTAGTAACAAAGTACTTGCGCATCTTAAAATCATCAGAGAATAAAGCACTCATAGTAGAAGGCTCATTTATATGAGGCACAACACTCTCATTTTCAGTCCCACAAAAAGGTTCTTTCTAGGATAAATCAAGAGAGGAATCATAATCTTTATATTTAATATCTATGGGAGAGGTGGCAAACTTAGGATCAGAGGACAGCTTAGGAATAATGGTGTGTCTCGCAAGGAGACTCTTAATAGCACTATTACCATGTGTGTTTCGGCACTCTTCAACAAAATCATCAGTGAACTCAATGTAACCATCATTAATATCATAACTCTCACTAGACTTAGGTGAGCTAAAAGGTGTAACAGTGTATTCACTAGGAGTTTCAGTATTTCCTAGACTAACCATAGTAGTATCTAGGAAAGGACCTAATGAACCACTCGCATCAAGAACAGTAGAAGTAACATCATGAGTATCAAAAGCAGTTTCAGATTCAGCAGTAGTAGCAGTGTGTGTAGCATGAGTATGTGGTGGTGGAGTAACAAGCTTACTTATAATAGACGGTGAATCAAGAGCAACGGAGGTGTTTAGGACTATACCTCTTCTTGTAGTGGATGGTAAAATAGGGAACTTTCCATCACGATACTTCCCCATGATGAAAGGAGTAGCAGTGAAAAATAATAGATCCAAGTGAACCTACAAATAAAGCTATGCTCCTCGGCAACGGCACCAGAAAATAGTCTTGATGACCCACAAGTATAGGGGGTCGCAACGGTCTTCACGGGTAGTATTACCCAATTTATTGATTCAGCACAAGGGGAGTCAAAGAATACTTGCAAGCCTTAACAACTGAGTTGTCAATTCAACTGCACCTGGAAATAGTTCTTGCTCACAGAAGTTTATCATTAGCAATAGTTTGTAGTAGCAACAACAAAGCAACAGTGGCGGTAAAACAAGAGCAACAGTAATAGTAGTAGAAAACAGTAGGATACGAGCGCAGTAGGCATAGAGATGGATGGACAGGCGTTGCATGAACAAGTCTGAACATGTAACTTCAAGATCTACGGAATTGCAGATAAATGAGAACCCAAGTACTAAACAATCCTAGGCATGTGCTCCATATATAGTCATGCGTGCTCGTAATGAGAACTTGCACAACATCTTCTGTCCAGCCAACATCAAAAATTATAGATATGTTTCCGACGTATCAGATCACAAGAAAGTCATCGCTGAATGTGTGGGAGTCAGTATGGGTCTCCAGATCGTTCTTCTGATTATTGATTCGAGAGGGGTCTCGATCATGTCCGCATTATTCGCGAACCGTAGGGTGACACACTTAAGAGACACCGACATCCATTTGGAGCAAAAGTTTCATGCCGGAAAGAATAACAAGCGCAGGAATTTATTTCACTAGATACCGAAACGGGTTTTCGGGTGAAATTGCAGAAAGTGTTTTTGCATGTGAAATGGAATACTAGCAAGGGGTTATATGAGAATGTTTGTCATTAAATTAATTGACAAAATTCTGAATAAATAAAAGGAGTTTTATTTAATGGGAGTATGCATTAAATTTGGTGGAAATTTAATGGGAATTTGAGTGGGTTTTTTAGTGGAGGCAATTGAAAGGCATTTGTGTGAGTGGAGTGTCCACCCACATGAATGAAAGGAGGGGAGGGGGCAGCCCCATGGCTGGGCGCATGGCCCCTTGGGTGCCCCCCTCTCCCTATAGAAGGAGACCCCTCCCTCTCTCTCACTCACACCTCCTCGTGAAGGATCTCTCTCCCCCTCTAGTATTTATCCCCCATGGTCTCGGACTAGCGAGATACATGTTCCCGATGGCTATTCGGCAAGAAAGAGTTGTGATTTCGCTGCATCGCTGGAGCGAGGAGGCGTAGGTTGCTCGGTGCCTCGGACGTGTGTGTGAGCACGGATGCGCCGCTAAGTTGCGGTGCTAAGGACTTCCTCTCGATCTTGAGATCGGCAAGAGATCGTCTACATTAACCACGAGTTTAACTCGTTAAGCTTTGTCGGTCTTCAAGGGTATGTTCTCTATGGATATACATCTGCCCGTTGTTTGTATCTACTAGATAGATCTTGGTACATAGTTGTTCCTATCGTAGGAAATTTTTTGTTTTCTATGCTGCGAACCCAACATATTTTCCCGGATTTTTCATGATAGTTGATTTTCTGCACAAAAACTAGACACCAAGGTAATTCTGCTGAAAACAGCGTCAGTCTGTGTTAGTTGTATCCAAATCACACAAGTTTAGAGGAGAAACAATAGCCAAAGTGTTCAGGAAAGTACATATGTTTTGGACGTATCAAGTATCCAACATGTCACTCACCTAGCACCGGCTGTAACTCACCTAGGTCAATGCCCAATGCATTGGCAAGCACGATGATGACGCCTCCACAAGTGGTTGGTCCTTGGCTTTGGTGGGATTGGTACTCCAAATTGCGCTCAAGTGAAGTGACAAGGTGTCATAGTTGAAAGCAGCTTTTGCGAGGACTAAGATGTCCTCCTTGTTGAGTCTTGTAAACTCATTGCACGCCTGCAAGGTGTTAGCAATAACATAGAACAAATAACGAATAGCAGGATATTGAATATTCTTCCCTCTGCTAACTCTAGAAGTAAGGCTCATTCTATTATAACAGAGTTCAGGGAAAGGTTCCATGTTGTAAAAATCTGCACACAAAGAATTAGTATCATTGTTGGGTAAACCAAAACAATTGCACCATTCATCTAGTGTTAGATAATAATTGTTGTTCATGAGTCGGAAAGAAATCTTATCCTCCCCATGCCATGCCTTAACGGTGCTTTCCAAAGAACTAAAAAACTCAATGGTTAACTGACGATAGGTTGGTAGGTTTGGAGGACAACTCTACTACAAAGTAAATTAAAATCATCAGAAATACCCAGTTGGTTCAAAGTGACGGGGCAAGCCCACCAGGTTTCCTTGACTTCTCTGTTTTTTGATCTTGTTGGAACTATCACGGTGGGATTCGTTCTTTAATCGAATCCCCATGCGTTCCTGAGCTGCAGCCCGAGAATAACTAGCTGCGGCAAAAGCACGAGTCTGGATCCTCGTGTTCATCTTCTAAAAATAATAAAAGAGACAAATATAAAACTTTTTGATCCAACAGTAAAAGTCATAGTATGATTCACATCATAGCACACTAAAGAGTCTCCTCAACATATTAATCTAGACAAGATAATCATGGCAATAGTTCAAATATAAGTCTCACCTTAGATTGATAATGACAATAGATCAGAAATGAATTTGCCAAAATTAATTGGAGGATCGGAGGAGAAACATACCGTAGATCACTTATGTGTGAGGATTTCGAACGAAATCGAGCAGGGGTGAAGATCCCTTGAGGTTTTGAGAGAGTTTGGAGATAGAAGAGAGAAAAAATATTGTGTGTTTGATGATTTGGGTACCTCCCCGAGCGTTTAAGTGGTCGGACGCAGCTATACGACAGGAATAGAGCGTTTCTGCCGTATAGTTGGTCTGACGGCAAAATTTTAAGATTTCCTAGGGTTTATGTCTGGCGGCTATAACTATACGGCGACAACTATACGGCCGGAACTTTTGTTCCCGCCGTATAGTTGGTCATCAAACCTTCTGTACTCTGGGATAAAAATTTGTCGATGGGTAACATAACTATACGGCGGGAATTTTTATTCCCGTCGTATAGTTGGTCGTTAACCTTTCTGTACACATCAAAAAAATTATATTTCTTCGTATATTACTTTTTAGACTGAAACTTAGCGAAACACCTTGTTTTGTCAGAA
The DNA here is from genome assembly GCA_910589765.1 of Avena atlantica. Classification (NCBI taxonomy): domain Eukaryota; kingdom Viridiplantae; phylum Streptophyta; class Magnoliopsida; order Poales; family Poaceae; genus Avena; species Avena atlantica. The sequence continues at coordinate 411,590,672 of OU342735.1, read as the reverse complement.
AACAGATAGATTAAAATTTCGACCAACTATGGCATATATAAAACAAGAATTTTTAGTACCGCTGAATCTCTTCCTCTCATTGAAGTTTTGTAGCACTCTTTATTTATATAAAACTTAAACTAAAACTTAGAAACTTAACTCAAACCTTTATTTCACATGGGTTGCCTCCCATGCAGCGCTCTTTTATGATTAATAGCTTGACCTTGATATTGTTCACTTAGGCCATATGAGTGGAACACCCACTCCGAAGTAATTGGCCTTCAAAGTGATGGCCTCCTTATCATCCTGCTTGGCCTTCTTCTTCCTAGGGAAATGAATAACAAAAGGATATCACAAAGGCAATTGGAGCTTCATGTTCCCTTCATGCAAATTAATCAAAGCCTTAATAGTTCTTAAGAAAGGACGGTCTAATATAATGGGGGCATTAGCATCTTCAGGCATGTCAATAATAATAAAATCAATAAGAGCAGGACAACCTTTAATGTAAAGTAAAGTATTTTCCTTTATGCCTACTTCTTGTTTATAAGTAGAATCAGCCAGATATAATTTTAGTTCAGCGATTTCAAAAGAGCCAAGACTTAACTTGTTAAAAAGACTCTTTGGAATTGTTGAAACACTTGCACCTAGATCACATAGTACAGCTATTTCATTAGTCCCAATTTTAATCTTAATGGTAGGATCAAATATATCATCTAGCTTAACAGGCAATTTTTCAGCAATTTTCTTGAATTCTTCTTCAAGCTCACGTACCTTTATTGCTACCTGATTAATGAAGTGTTGATACATGGCTTCTTCATTTCCTTCACTTACCGGAATCTTGACATTGATCCTTTTTACAATATATTCAACTGTGTAGTTTGGTGAAGGAGAATTTCTATAATCAAGTTCTTTGGACTCCTCCCTTTGGATTCTTATCATTTTGAGCTCTTCAACTGGATTGGGCTCAGCTTTACCTGCAAATTTTGCTAGAATGAGAGTTTGACTCTCGGTTATCTTACCTAGCTGTGCCTCAACAATCCTTATTCTTTCTTGGAGGTCCTGCAAATTATTCCTTAAACTAACAGCTTGGTTAGATAATTTACCAAGCATAGCATCATGATTCTCCATAATTTTGACTAGAATATTGTTTTGCTCATTTTGTGAGTCCATAAAATCTTTAAGAGTTTCTTGGAGACTAGTATTGCTTGATGCCATATTATTATTAGAGATGCATGCTGGATGATACCTTTGATCCGGATTACGAATGTAGTATAGCTCTTTTTCCCTAGTAGGCATAGGTTTATCGAATCCTCAGGAAGTAGAAAGCAAAGTGAGATTATCTTTACGGACCTTTGAGAGTTTTAAAATTCCTATTGCGTTTTCACCGGACCAAGAGTTTGCGATCTTGTTGTTGTTGACGATGGAGAGAGAGGGCCTAGGGTCTTCGGTTTTCACCAGTAGCTGTGCAAAATATTTGAGGGGAATAATAGATAGTAATAAAGTACTAATGTAATTGTTAGAGCAAGATAATTGTATGTGGGTAGTGCATCCATAAATGTTATCGCCCCTGCAACCGCTTATGGCAATAACCTACTATTCTCATCCATGGAAGAAAGAGAACTAATGATATGCATAGTGATGTCACCGTTAATCCCAAGTAAGTTCCTCACATATAGCCATACTATCCTTTCTGTCACTGGGGTTCCTATCCTGCAGATCAGTCGTTACTCACACTCCCTTTACCTGGATCAATCCTCGGGGTCTTGGGTACCTGACAAGTCCTTAGATTGAGGCAAGAGAGGGTATTACAATCATCAAATCATACAAACTAATACATGATCCCATCTATGATAAATAACATGCACAAAAGCTACATGGCTAGGCCAAAGCCCTTAGCCCAAAGAGAATTACTCACACATAGAGATGAAATCGACAATCATAAACATTGTAATAGAGATCATAGAGTTGACAACAAATAGTCTTACAATGTCGCCAATTGGAGATGAGATCTACTATTACAAGTGCTGGAAGATGGCTATAATGGAGAAGGGTTTAGAGGTTTAGATCTAGATCTATTCCTCCGGTGTGGCGGCATGGAGAGTTGAGGATGAAAGAAGCAATGTTGTGGAGTCGGGGACGACATGTTTCACGTCGCCTGAAGACTCTTTATATGGGGGTCCCTTCACGAAAGTTGTTATGTTTGACCTAATGAGGTCGGTGCCAACTATACGGCCGCAACTATACGGCGGTAGGCCCTATAGTTGGTCGTTAAAATCGCAGACGCCTCCTCACGGCTCCTGGTTTCTTTGGCGTGTTGGAAATTTTGTATATTTGGAATTTATGTAGTGATTCCCTTCATAATACGTCATTATCTGTACAAGCAAAAATAGAAAGAAAGGATTGCATACCCCTCTGATCATTAGGCATTAGTGGCAGGAAATAGAGAGATATTTCATCAAATATATGAATAATATCTAGTTTAAATACGGACGTGGATGGCTATATTTCATAGCCATCAGTCGCATGGAAAGGATTGAATCAAGATTCAAGTGTATCAACACTTGATAAGTGAAACGAGATTCAAGTGTTTTGACACTTGGTGAGTGAAATGACAAGAATATTTTTGATCAATCATACCGTGATATGTACACATCCAGATATGTCCTATGCTCTAAATGTTATGAGCATAAACTATAATGACTCATAAGATGATCATTGGACAATAGTAAGGATATTCTTATGATCTCTGGAAGAACTAAGAATATATTTATGTAGAGGTGACAAACTGTTACAAATAGTTCATTGTAAAATGTTACATTTATACTAGTTTTGTTATAAGATTAAGTTTATCTCAGTTTAAAATATGGGTGTCACAATGTAATGGAAAGGAGATTTCATGATGAATTTGGATGAATTCCAAAGTTAAGACAGTGTGACGGATACTACAACAAAAGGCTAAGTATATGACTGCTATAGTAGCAGCAAAGAAGGGCATTTGTGTCAAGTAGTTTGTTATCAAACTAAGGTGTGGTTCACAACGGGCTTACAATATAAAGATATATTGTACGGCAATAGTATTGACATGATTTTAACCCTAAGGAACTAAACGTCTCACCAAAAGACCAAATTTATACAATGCCATCTTATTAGAGAATGAGTGATGCGTGGAGATGCAAAGACATGCAAATACACACGGACCCGAAAGTGTTAGATCCGAAGATTATGTTTACCACTATAAAATGTGTACAACACCAGAAATCCATAAATGTTGATTTGCAAGTTTTTCAAACTATATTATTGACTAGTGCAAGTGGGAGACTAAAGGGAATATGCCCGAGAGGCAATAATAAAATGGTTATTATCTTATTCCTTGTTTATGATAAATGTTTATTTTACATGCTATAACTATATTAATTGGAAACGTTAAGACATGTGTGTTTAATAAACAAATAAAGAGTTCCTAATTATGTCTCTCATATAAAGTAACTCATTGGTTAACAGATGATCAAGGTTTCCTGATCATGGACATTGGATGTTGTTAATAACGAGGTCACAACATTGGTGGAATGATGTGATGGACATTCATCCGAAGTATAGTAATACGATCAAAGTCATTATGTTTAAATTACTATAACATCATATAGATTAACTTTAGTCCTTAGACCATGAGATCATGTCAATCACTAGCACTGGAAGAGTAACTCGATAACATCAAACGTCACATCATAACAGGGTGACTATAAAGGTGGGTTCAAATACTTCGATAGTGTTATGTAGAGGCTCATGGGTTAAGAGTGGGATTTTTTCATCCCGATGATGCGGATAGATATACTCTAGGCCCTCTCGGTGATATCACATTGATATAGCTTGCAAGCAAGTGATGTGGATCACTAGAATGTTATATCACGGGAACAAGAAAAGAGTACATGTCGGTAACGAGAATAAACCAGGTATGGGGATACCGATGATCGAATCTCATACATGTAAAATATCACAAGACAAAGGGATTTAGTTACAACGTTAAAGGTTCACATAATCACAAGAACATCGTTGAATGTGTGGGAGTCGGTACGGATCTTCAGGTCCCTCTAATGATTATTGATCGCAGAGGGGTCTCAATCATGTATGCATTATTCGTGAACCGTAGGATGACACGCTTAAGGGATACCGACACCATTTGGAGCAAATAAGATGCCAGAGAAAGAATATCAAAGCGTTGAAATTATTTCAATGGAAATTGGAATTATTTTAGGTGAAATTGCTGAAATTGGTTCAGCATGTGAAATTTAAATGTTACAAGGGGTTTTATATGAATCCTTGTTAATTAATGTAATTAAAAAAATCTGAATAAAAGAAATAAAAGAGTTTTATTAAATGAGATCTTGCATTAAATTTGGTGGAAATTTAAATGAGTGAGTAGAATTTTGAGTGGAGGCCTTTTTATGTAAGTGGGAGATCCACCCACATGAATGAGGAAGAGGTGGGGCAGCCACCATAGACACCACGCCATGCCCCTTGGCTTCCTCCCCTCTACCTATAAAAGTCTCCACGCTCCTCCTCTCATATCACACCTCCTTGTGAAAGATTTATCTCCCTCTCTATAATATTCCCCATGGTATGGGCTTAGCAAGATACATGTTCCCGATGGATTTTTCTGGAGCAAGGATTTGTTGCTTCCGCTGCTTTGCTGGAGCGAGGACTTGGAGGTTGTCGGGGTACCCAGATGTATGTGCGATCACGGATGCACCATTGCTTTGTAGTGCTGGACTTGCTGGTGCTGGACCGGCTGGACTTCATCACGATCCTGAGATCAGCAAGTGAATGACTACATCCACGAAAACCAATCTCGTAACGCTTTGTCGGTCTTCGAGTGTAAGTTCTCTATGGATATATATCCACCCATTTCTTGTATTTAGATCTTGGTGCTCAGTTGTTCATATCGTAGGAATTTTTTTATTTTTTATTTTGTGAACCCAAAAAGGTGTATTGAGAGAGTGCCCTCCTCGGCGGCCCCTCATAGCTTTTATATACCGTCCGAGTCGGTTATAGAGTGAGGATGAAACCCTCGTACTTTCCTATCTCTAATCTTGTTCTGACTTGCACAGCAGAAGTTAGTGTCCTTATGGGATTCGTACCATCTGAATCTCTATGGGATTTATGAACTTTAGTTGATCGTCGTGTGGGACTCCTATTGGGCCGAGCCAGATAGGCTAAATGCAGGTGTCCGTTGGGCATACCTATGTTATCTACATATATCCACCTTCGTCACCGTCTCCTTCGGCCATTCTTCACGAACGTTGTCGTCAACAACCTCCTCGTTGCAACCACGACTACTTTATCAGCAACCGATCAGTATGTATACTGTGATCCGATCTGTTGTTGTACTATGGTTGTTCTTGTGTATGCACTAATATTGTTCATGTTGATTGTTACATCTAATATGTTAGAGTTTTACGCGATCGTAGCTGTTGTAGTCATGATTTACATTCTGAAATTAATTCTAGAAATTCTATCTAATAATCTAAAAACTTTATTATGTGAAATTTCCTGACCGATGCACAGGAGCCGGATAAGTTTGTCAGAGTGCATTTTAAGAGGTGATAGTACAAGGCCACACTCTGGCTGTGAGCTTTTAAAGTATTCGAGGCTAGTGAAGGCTTACCTAAAGTACTATATCCGACGAGGATGGGAACAAGTTCGAGGAAGACAATACCTCCTTTGTGCTATGCATTCTGAATGTTTTTAATAACAAATTATTTGATGTGTACATGCACATCACAAATGGAAAAGAGCTCTGGAAGGCACTGGAAGGATGACATCAAGTGGTAATCGTCATCAAGGTTAAGAAGTGCAAATTTAATATAAGCATCCCAAGCATATCATATACTTGAACTTGTCGTCCTTTTGTTGATAATGAACATGTGAATATGTGCCTTAGTGAAGCTATCCCATATAGTGGTGTATGGGGATAAAATTATGAGTCTTCACGAAGCAACAATGATCAAGTGATACATTTTGGCTTGAATGGAGACTGGAGCATTGTCATCAAGATCAAGCGGGATTCGCAAGACAAAGGTATGGTCTTGCTAGGTTTTCTTTTTACTGGTCTCAAGGTGGTTGTTGGGAGACTGGGTTACAGGATAGATAGACACACTATCAAGATGGGCTTCAGTTGGGTAACTTGATCACAACGTCTTAGGGATCTTAATTATTTGTATACTTTACATCCCTCATTCTTGTTGCTTCTTATTGTTTATCTATGTGATGTTCTTAAGATTGTTCTAGATCTTCAACAAGCCCAAGTATATCGAAAATGGAATTCACATGTATCTTCTATTGCGTTTTCGAGTTTTCAGGTTTTACCGATTCTTCAGTTAGGGAGGTTTCATATCTCGTATTATTCTTTAGTAAGGGAATACATATTCATCTATGTGTGTCTCGGTTATGTCTATACCCGATTTTACTTTTCTTGTGATAGCCATCGATATTGAAGTACTTATATCTTGCTTATCACCCGTGACATATATATATCTTGTGTTATCTTGCTTAGCTTAACTTATTATTGGTACATTTAGTTGAGCGCACCTTATTTTTTGTGTGTTTGTAAAATAAATATTAGTTTAATTCTGCATTCTTTCAAGCGAAAATCATAATAGTTTTTAATTTGTCTATTCATCATCTCTTTAGGCGACATCTCTATCATTTCACCTATGTGCTTTTCGGGCTCACTATGTCTGATCCGTTAAGTCAGACGTTGTCGGACACATAGCGCGTCGATACTTCTCTTCAGCTTCCATGAGAGGGCGCCAAGGAGGACCCGTCTTGGTTTGAGCTCTCTGAGCACGAACTTCTAGAGCTGGTGTGGGATGATAAGGAGGCAGAGGATAAGGATGAGGAGGAGGCAAAGGCAGTTGCGAAGTCGTAGAAAACGCTAAAAACCGACATAAGAAGCCGTCCATGAAGCGCGTATGCATGCGGTCAGGGGCGGATTGAGGCCCAGGACAACTAGGGCATAGCCGGGGACGCAGCAAAAAAGTAGGCCTACTATCTATAGTAAAAATAATTTGGCCTGGGGCTCAGGCAGGCTCCGGCCCAACTAGTTGTTGGCCTCCCCTGCTCGATGGCGAGCGAGCGGAACCGTCGCTTCTCCCTCGCGTTCCTCACGCTTGGATCCCCTCGCTGCATCACTCGCTTGCTCGCTGCGGCAAGAGCGCGCCGCCGCGCCCACGCAGGCAGGCTGCTTGCCACCTGTCGTCCCCCGAACCACGGAATCTGCCTGTCCGCCGCTGCCCGTCCTCCATGCGTCGCCGCCTGCCCGCCGTGCCTGGCCGCCGCCTCTGTTTGCTGCGACTCCTGCCCGCCCTCCTCCAGTTTCCATCTTGCAACCGTCAACCGCCACACACGTTTTCCGGGCATGCGGATGTGCCTCCTGTGCTCGGCTACTCCTCACAAGTCACAAGAACTTAGATTGGACTCAGCGTCGGCTCCCGTAAGTAGGTAATTTCATCACTAGATCAATTGGACATACTGATTAGATAGTTAGGTTTATTTTAACTGAACCGGTTCACTAATTTAGCAATTATTTGTAATCCTCAAACCGAAGAATCTCCTTAGAGCATTGGAAAATATATGTTCACTTGTCATAGTTCACTAGTAGAAAACAGGCCATCCGTTCGCGCCCCCTAAGAGCATTAGTCCCGGTTTCGCCATGAACCGGGACTAATGCTGGCATGCGTCCCGGTTCGAGCGGGCACGGGGCCCGGAGACATGCATCCAGGTTGGTAAGGGGTCATGCTTCCCGGTTTATAACACAAACCGGGACTAAAGGTTGGGCGTCAGCCACGTGGCGTGGCACACACCTTTAGTCCCGGTTTGTGTTACAAACCGGGACGTATGCTCCCGTCCTCTATAAATGCAACACCCCAGCCCTCTGCCTCCACTCTGTTTTTTCTTGGTGGAAGGTGTGGGGGGTGTGCTAGTTTTTTTTTCCTCTATGCATGCATTCAAGGTGTTTGATGAAATGTTTGAGTGAATGATCCCGTTCAATTTCTCATAGAACAAAAATATAGAAGGTGTCTGAGACGCACTTGATCTTTCTCCTCTTTATTTTCCTCGATCGAGATTAGCAATCTTATCTTTTCTCTGTCATTGATACAATGCATGTGTAGATGTGAATTGGTCATTTCACTATTTATGATGTCCTGTTTTTTGATAAACTTACTTATATGATGCAGATGAACGGTCGGGAATGGATGTACGGTGACCGGCGCGTAGCCGGGTATATGAAAGGCGTGGATAAATTTATCGATGTGGCTATGGCAAACAAAGAGAATGGTTTTATACGTTGTCCATGTGTTCAATGTCGGAACAACAAGGAGTACTCTTCCTCTAAAATCATTCGCAGCCACCTGATTATGAAAGGTTTCATGCCCAACTATAATTGCTGGACCAAGCACGGGGAAAGAGGGGTTATGATGGAAGACGGTGAAGAAGAAGATGATGATAACAACTATCATCATATGTTTCCTGAATACAGTGATACTGCAATGGAAGACAATGGAGAGGAAGGAGGTGAAGAACGGGCATCAGATGAGCCGGCTGATGAACTTGGTAGGGTCATTTCTGATGCAAAGCGAGACTGTGAAACAGAAAATGAGAAGTTGAAGTTAGAGGGCATGTTAGAAGATCACAAGAAATTGTTGTACCCAGATTGTGAAGATGGCAGCACAAAGCTCGGTACCACACTGGAATTGTTGCGATGGAAGGCAGAGTGTGGTCTAACCAACTCCTTATTTGAAAAGATGCTGAAAATAATGAAGCCGAAGTTTCCAAAACATAACGAACTTCCCGAGAGTACCTACGAAGCAAATAAGACTCTATGTCCTCTAGGATTAGATGTGCAAAAGATACATGCATGCATTAATGACTGCATCCTCTACCGCGGTAAGGAGTATGAGAATTTAGATAAATGTCCGGTATGCAATGCATTGCGGTATAAAATCAGACGAGATGACCCTGGTGATGTTGAGGGAGAGCCCCTCTGGAAGAGGGTTCCTTCTAAGGTTATGTGGTATGCTCCTATAATACCAAGGTTGAAACGCATGTTCAGAAACAAAGAGCATGCCAGGTTGTTGCGATGGCACAAAGAAGACCATAAGAAAGACGGGAAGTTGAGACACCCTGCTGATGGGTCACAGTGGAGAAAAATCGAGAGAGACTTCCCAGACTTTGCAGGTGACGCAAAGAACTTATGGTTTGGTCTAAGTATGGATGGCATGAATCCTTTTGGGGAGTAGAGCTGCAGTCACAGCACCTGGCCCGTGACTCTATGTATCTACAACCTGCCTCCTTGGTTTTGCATGAAGCGTAAGTTCATTATGATGCCAGTGCTCATCCAAGGCCCGAAGAAACCGGGCAACAACATTGATGTGTACCTTAGGCCATTAGTTGAAGAACTCTTACAGTTGTGGGGCAAACCAGGTGTACGTGTGTGGGATGAGAACAAACATGAGCCATTTGATCTACGAGGGTTGCTATTTGTAACCATCAATGATTGGCCTGCTCTCAGTAACCTTTCAGGACAGACAAACAAGGGATATAAGGCATGCACACTGTTTAGATAAGACTGAATACATATTTGCATAAATGCAAGAAGGTTGTGTACCTGGCGAATCGGTGATTTCTTCCAACCAATCATCCCGTAAGAAAGAAAGGCAAGCATTTGAAAGGTGAGGAAGATCACCGAAAGAATCCTGAACTCCCTGCTGGTGATGATGTATTTGGTATGGTCAAGGACATAGAAGTAATCTTTGGAAAGGGTCCCGGCGGTCAATCAGTTCCGAACGACGTCGCTACAGGACACGCACCCATGTGGAAGAAGAAATGTATATTTTGGGAGCTGCCATATTGGAAAGTCCTGTGTGTCCGCTCTTCAATCGACGTGATGCACGTGACGAAGAATCTTTGCGTGAACCTGCTAGGATTCCTAGGCGTGTATGGGAAGACAAAAGATACACTAGAAGCACGGAAGGACCAACAAATTATGAAGGACCCAAAGAACATGCATACACAGAACAAGACGGATAAAGGGCGTCACTTAAGTCGTGCCAGCTATGCTCTTACCAAAGAAGAGAAGGAAATCTTTTTTGAAGTCCTTTAAAGTATCAAGGTGCCGTCTGGCTTCTCATCTAATATAAAGGGGATAATAAATATGGTAGAGAAAAAGTTCCAAAACCTGAAGTCTCATGACTGTCACGTGATTATGACGCAGTTGCTTCCGATTGCATTGAGGGGGCTTCTATCGTAAAATGTTCGAGTACCCATTGTGAAGCTGTGTGCATTCCTCAATGCAATATCTTAGAAGGTAATCAATCCAGATATTCTGCCAAGGTTACAGAAGGATGTGGTACAATGTCTTGTTAGTTTTGAGTTGGTGTTCCCACCATCCTTTTTCAATATTATGACGCATCTCCTAGTTCACCTAGTGGAAGAGATTGCCATTCTCGGTCCGGTATTTCTACACAATATGTTCCCCTTTGAGAGGTTCATGGGAGTCTTAAAGAAATATGTTCATAACCATGCTAGACCAGAAGGAAGCATCTCCAAGGGATATGTAACAGAGGATGTCATTAAGTTTTGTGTTGACTTTATTCCTGACCTTAAGCCGATTGGTGTTTCTGACTCGCGGCATGAGGGAAGACTAAGTGGAAAAGGCACGCTGGGAAAGAAAGCAATGATATGTAGGGACGGGGATTCTTTCACTAAATCACACTACACAGTTCTACATAATTCCACCTTGGCAGCTCCGTATATCGAGGAACACAAGAATATTGTACGCTCCAAAAACCCGGGGAAGCCTGAATCATGGATTACAGATGAACACATGAAGTCTTTCGGTGGTTGGATGCGGACACATCTCTTGAATGACACCACTGTTGGAGATCAGCTATACTTGTTGGCCGCGTCACCATCTTCTACTGTATTGAATTTCCAAGGGTACGAAATAAATGGGAATACATTCTACACGATCGCCCAAGATAAAAAGAGCACCAACCAAAATAGTGGTGTCCGCTTTGATGCAATAGACGAGAATGGACAAAAGGACACATACTATGGTTACATAGAGGAGATATGGGAACTAGACTATGGAGTCTCTTTTAAGGTCCCTTTGTTTCGCTGCAAATGGGTCAACCTGAATGGGGAAGGGGTAAAGATAGACCAGTTGTACAGAATGACAATGGCCCCCTTCTTTTCAGCTTCTTGGCCAGCTTCTCCCAGAATCTCATCTGCCAAAATCGTTTATACTTTTAAATTGACATTGAAACTACTAGTTAAGAAGTTTGAACGAATTTTGAAGATGAGATTCTGGGAGAAGCTGGTCGAGGGTAGCTTCTGGGAGAAGCTGGCCAAGAAGCTGAAAAGAAGGGGGTCAACAGTGGATCTCAACAATCTTGGTTATAGAGATGAACCATTCGTCCTAGCCAATGATGTGTCTCAGGTTTTATATGTGAAGGACATGTCCTCCAGACCGAAAAAAAGAAAAAATATGCAAACGAATACATCATATGATGAGCCAAAGCGTCACATAGTTCTTTCAGGGAAAAGAAACATCGTGGGAATCGAGGACAAGACAGACATGTCAGAAGATTATAATAAGTTTGATGAAATTCCGCCCTTCATAGTGAAAACTGACCCAAGCATTCTGTTAAGTAAAGAAGATGCTCCATGGTTACGTCTGAAGCGATCATAAGGAAGGACATATGCCAAGAAGTTCATACTCATATTATGTAACTCTAGTTCATGTCTTTCGCGGTTTGTGGCTTCACCGAAGGATATCTTTCGCGGTTTGTGGCTTGACCGGGACTATATATAGGGGGGCCTTTAGTCCCGGTTTTGTAGTCTCAGTTTTTAATATTAATAAATGTCTTGAGTGTTAGTCCCGTTTTGTGGCTGGACCGGGACTATGAAGAAGTTGTCCCGATTTGTACTTACCATTAAGATCTGATCTCCAAACACGCGCGGTCATATATTAGGGAGTGCCTCTATGACCAGTTTCTTGGAGATGCCGGAGGACTGGGATCCGACGGCATCTCCCTGAAACTGGTCGTAGTGGTGTCCCTGCTCTCGAAAACCATCTTGCAGCTTGTAACTTCTCTAACTAGATCAATACACCTGGGAACTAACTAATTTCACATATTAGGGAGTGCCTCTATGACCAGTTTCTCGGAGATGCTGGAGGACTGGGATCCGGCGGCATCTCCCTGAAACTGGCCATAGTGGTGTCCCTGCTCTCGAAAACCATCTTGCATCTTGTAACTTCTCTAACTAGATCAATACACCTGAGATCTAACTAATTTCACATATTAGGGAGTGCCTCTATGACCAGTTTCTCGGAGATGCCGGAGGACTGGGATCCGGCGGCATCTCCCTGAAACTGGCCATAGTGGTGTCCCTGCTCTCGAAGACCATCTTGCAGCTTGTAACTTCTCTAAATAGATCAATATGCCTGGGAGCTAACTAATTTCACATATTAGGGAGTGCCTCTATGACCAGTTTCTCGGAGATGCCGGAGGACTGGGCTCCGTCGGCATCTCCCTGAAACTGGCCGTAGTGGTGTCCCTGCTCTCGAAAACCATCTTGGAGATGCCTCAAACTGGCTAGAGGACTGGACTCACAACGATGCCTATTTATAGTACAAGCAGCTCGGCATAGTGTCGACACTTACGAAATAATGTCGACACTCACCCCTATTATTAGTGCTAACTCGTGTTTTGTCACGGTTGGTGTCTCCAACCGGGACTAAAGGTTCATCTTTAGTCCCGGTTGGTGACACCATCCGGGACAAGGTACACGCCGCACGACATAATGTCGACACTCACCCCTATCATTAGTGCTGCCTGGCCCAGCTTGCCGAAATACCTCCAACCGGGACTAAAGATGAACCTTTAGTATATTGAAAATCCGAACAATAAAAATCCTTCGCGTGGTGTCATATTATGTGACATAGTTGAAAGGAAAAATACCAGACTTGGCATATTATGTGGCATCGTTTGTAATGTTGTGCCCATATTATGCATGCATGTGTACATTGGTATGGAGAACAATGTTGCAGGAGGAAGTTTTCCTTTTTGTCGCACGGAAAAGTCCTTTTTCCATTTTCCGAGCGCAAAAAATGGGTCGTTTTGTGAAGTAACCACCGCAATTCTGTTTCAGAATGCTACCGTCCTATTTTCCTAAAATACTAGACCACATTACCTGGACTATCACCCAACCGGGACATCTCAAACCTTTTCGTCCATCCCGGGTAAAAAGGACAAATGTCTGCCGAATCGGCAGGAAGTGGGTCCGGTTTGTACTACAGGTACATGATCTATCGCCCGTGATTTTTTGAAAAAATCATTTTTAGACTCGCAATATGTGATTTCTTCAGAGATCCAATGCAAGTTCTAACGATGCACGTCCCCTATCTTCATGCATGCCGGTTCGACCATAATTAGAAATTCAGAAAATTCAAAACGGGCATAATAAATTCAAAAAAAATTCGACCAATGAAAATCCTTCGTGTGGTGTCATATTATGTGACATAGTTGAAAGGAAAAATACCAGACTTGGTATATTGATCATGTCTCGAAAAAACCTTCACAAAATGGCATATCATGTTTGAGGTTTCATGGTTTTCGGTCCAAATGACCGATGTTATGTGCTGAATCACGGCATAGTTTGTGATGTTGTGCCCATATTATGCATGCATGTGGACATTGGTATGGAGAACAATGTTGCAGGAGGAATTTTTCCTTTTTGTCGCACGGAAAAGCCATTTTCCATTTTCCGAGCGCAAAAAACGGGTCGTTTTGTGAAGTAACCACCAAAATGCTGTTTCAGAATGCTACCGTCCATTTTCCTAAAATACTGGATCACCTTACATGGACTATCTCCCAACCGGGACATCTCAAACCTTTTCGTCCATCCCGGGTAAAAAGGACAAATGTCTGCCGAATCGATAGGAAGTGGGTCCAGTTTGTACTACAGGTACATGATCTATCGCCCGTGATTTTTTGAAAAAAATATTTTTAGACTCGCAATATGTGGTTTCTTTAGAGATCCAATGCAAGTTCTAAATGAGCCATTTTTCTTCCCGCCATTTTTTCCCGCCATTTCTCCCGCCATTTCTTCCCGCCAGTTTTTCCCGCTAGTTCTTCCCGCCAGTTCTTCCCTCCAGTTATCTTCCTGCCATTTCTTACTATATATATATATGTAGGGTTGGCCTCCATTGTCATTGCACATCTCTAGACTCATATCTGCAACCTCATCACTCTTTCCCATGACTTCCACCGTAGCACTAACTCCTAGGGAGGCGGAGGCACTTTGCGCCTCGAACTACCCCTGCCCGCCGGGCTACTGTGTCCCTGTTGGCTGGATGCTGAGCGCCGGTGGCGTTCCGGTTCCTCCTGTCCCTCTAGGTGTGGCGCGTCGGATGGCCATCACGAACCACTACTACTTCGAGCTCACGGCGGAGCAGCGGAGGAATCCCAGATGGCATCCCGACTATTTCCTGACTTGGGAAGCCTTCTTCGTGGATCAGCGTGAGAGGGCGCTCGCTAGGCACGAGGAGGACGGACTACCTCCTCCGAACTTCAACGAGGCCGGCCATCAGTTGTGGTGGCGCGGTCGGACTCTCCAGAGCGTCATGGCCTACGACACAGCCACCGACTCTAGCCCTCGCCTGCGCGACCCTCAAGTTCAGCCCACTCATACTCAGCCTTCAAGGTTCAACTACGGCGACCCCGACGACGGCCGCGGTGAGTACGACGACTACAGTGGCGAGTATTACAGGTGTAGGCAGGAGCATGACTGAATCACTCCAACATTGCAAAACAAGTTCGGCCGATTGTGGCTTAATCTGGCCATGTATCTTAATTTTCAGTTCTTCTATGTAACTTTGTGTTAGTTGCGTTATGTACTTTAATTCCAGTTCTATCCTAATAAAATTTTCTTTTCGCCCATTATTTCCCGTCCTTTTTTTCCCGCCCATTAATATATAAAAAATATAAGTTAATTCTGTCCAAATTAAAAACAGAAAATGGTTTTGAATTAGTTATTCAAATCCAAACACTTTTTATGTTTAAAGTTTTTTCTAAATTCCAAATTAATATTCAAAAAATATAAGTTAATTCATTTTTAATTTTAAATAGTTCATAGTTTAAATGGTTACATTAATTATTTTTTTAAAATAGAAAATAGTTTTGAATTAGTTATTCAAATTCAAACACTTTTTATGTTTAAAGTTTTTCTAAATTCCAAATTAATATTCAAAAAATATAAGTTAATTCATTTTTAATTTTAAATGGTTCATAGTTTAAATGGTTACATTAATTATTTTTTAAAAATAGAAAATGGTTTTGAATTATTTATTCAAATTCAAACACTTTTTATGTTTAAAGTTTTTCTAAATTCCAAATTAATATTCAAAAAATATAAGTTAATTTATTTTTAATTTTAAATGGTTACATTAATTATTTTTTAAAAATAGAAAATGGTTTTGAATTAGTTATTCAAATTCAAACACTTTTTATGTTAAAAGTTTTTCTAAATTCCAAATTAATATTCAAAAAATATAAGTTAATTCATTTTTAATTTTAAATGGTTCATAGTTTAAATGGTTACATTAATTATTTTTAAAAACAGAAAATGGTTTTGAATTAGTTGTTCAAATTCAAACACTTTTTATGTTTAAAGTTTTTCTAAATTCCAAAGTAATTATCATGTAAAAACATTACAAATTTAAATCCCAAAATAAAAAATAAAGCGGGAACACAGAGAAAATTCCTGAAAATTTTGAAAACAGGGTCATACGTTTCGGTTGGAGCCACCAACCGGGACTAAAGAGCCCTGCGCGCACCCCTTAGGCTCATGAAAAAAAAGTAGACTATACATCCCGGTTGGTGGCTCCAACCGGGACGTATGACCCTTTAGTCCCGGTTGGAGCCACCAACCGGGACAAAATGTCCTTCCTTTATAACTACGTGTGTCTCTTCTTCTTCCTCTTCTCCATTCCCTACAACCACCCGACGCGCCACACACAGCAGGGGAGACGCCGCCACAGAGCCTGTCCTTGCGCAGGTTGCCTCGTCCTTGCGCGCCCGCCATCGCCGTCAGCGCCGTCGCCTCCACCCTCCGTCTCCGTCCATCGCTGCGCGCCGCCTCCGTCCTCCGTACGTCTCCGGACGCGCGTGTCGACCGGCGCCGCCACTGCCACCGCCACCCGCCGCGTGCATCGGTACCAGTGCCACCCGCCGCGCCACCTCTCCCTCTCCTCCCCGACCGCCACAGCGCCGCCCGCGCCCACCGCCGCGGCCGGTACCGCACGTACCCGAGAGGCCCTTTTAGTTTTTTTAGTTAATTTAGGTGATGATTATTTTAGGTGTATTAGTTGTTAGATGATTTAGTTGTTAGATGATTTAGTTGTATTTAGATGATGTAGATGATTTAGGCGTATATAGATGTTCTAGATGATTTAGTTGATGATTATTTTAGTTGTATGTGTAGATGATTATTTAGTTGTTAGATGATTTAAGTAGTATATGTATATTATCATATTTTTATATATTATCATATTTTGTATTTCTATATGTATATGTATATTATCATATTTTGTACATACTATTTTTCTAATAGGAAATGAATAAATCTTATAAATTTAATAACTATTGTTTAATAATTCAGAAAAATATGCTTAATATATGAAATATTTTAGAAAAATAAAATGTACTCCATCGCTCTGTTTCCCCAACCACCCCATCGTGCTCGTGGTGAGCTCTCCGTCCTCTTGGACCCTCTCCCGTCCTCCCTCTCGCTCTGTTTCGAGCCCGCGTCGTGTGTCGCTTTCCGCCGCCGTAGTTCGTGCTCGCCGACGTAGATTCGGCTGCCAAAACAGGGCGGCGCCACCACCATATGGTCGCCGTGCTGCGCTCTATCCAACCCACATACCCGCGTAGTCCTCCGAGCCCTCCTTCGCTGTCCCCGTGCATTGCCTAAGAGGTTCACCATTGGGTGATGTCAGGTTGACGTCACCGTGACGCCACCCTATGGGTCAGCCCAGTCAAACCACCCCCCTCCCCGGCCCCATTTGCTTGCGTGGCTGACGACGTGGCCTTGGCCCCACCTGTCAGCCGTAGTAACCCCTCACAGGTGATTCCGGAGTTTCTCCGAGTTAGGGTTTTCACCCCTCGGAACCCTGATTAATTGTCGAGCATGCTTTAGGGTTACATTGTCAAGCAACTTTAAACCCTAGTTTAGTTAAAGAAACATCGACACCCCTTATGTACATTTGGGTTCGCCGGTGTGTCCTTGCTAGGGCATCCCGAACTCTTTTAAATCGATGTTGCACCTAGGGTTAGTGTAGGATCTCTAAATCTGACATGTCATACATATTGATTGCACATTGTATTATGCCATGTATTGATTGCCGCCTTTCTTTCCGGTATTGGTTCTTCGCGATAGGATTCGAGCCCGGGGGTTTATCTGAATTAGGGTTTCTGATATTGTAAATTCATTTTTATTATTGTGTATGTATATATTAGCGTTTCTCTGAATTAGGGTTTATATCTCTCAACACCGTACCTAACATTCTCCCTTAGCCACTTTGACTTATCCGTTTTTCCACCTATGCAGAAAATATGGACCCACACGACAGAGATGAAGAAAAGGAAGAGTTGATCCAAGGTGTGATCCGCGGGGAAGAAAATTTAGATGTATCGACGTTTCTGAACAACTCCGGTGAGGGTGATCCTCTTTTTGCCGGAATAGACGACTTGTTTGAGGTTGAAGGTGATGCCTTCCGCGAGGGACAAGACGATGCCTTGTGTAATCGAGAAGACGACCGCTCTGGCGAGGTGCATGTAATATAATTAATTCATTAGTTAATCATCTGCTATCTATATAGAAATAGTAATGACGATATTTCTTCTTTTAGCCCTCCGGATCGAACAGATCTACTGAAAAGAGCCGACGAGGCCCAACCAAAAAGTTGGAAGACCATGAGAGGTTCAGGATCGAAGATATCGCTGAAGACGGCAAACAGACGGCTCTCGAAGTTGTCGCAATCGAATTTGTGGCACAATGCGGAGTAATCGTTAGGGACTTAATCCCGATCACCATTCGAAATTGGAATAGGCCTGCTGGTGCGGAAGAAGAGGGAACATGTTTGTTTGTCCCTAACAAGGCCAAATATTTACTATGGAAGAGGCTCACGCTTAATTTCAAACTACCGAAGATAGAGCTGGATCCAAATGCGGAGGATCCAGTTAAGGACGCCTTAGAACATGGGAGAGCCATGGAGGTTAAGGTCAGGGAGTGAGCTTTGAATAAGATGGCCCAGTGTTTCACCAACTGGAAGAAAAGATTGCACCTTGACTATGTCTTGAAAGAGAAGACTCCGGATTTCAAGAATATTCAGTTTGAGAAGATAAAACCATTCTGGGCTGAGTTTGTGAAATACAAGACATCAGAAAAACTAACAAAATGTCTGCAACGAATAAGCTGAATGCTGCTAACAAGAAGAATCACCATATTATGGGGCAAGGTGGATACAGGGTTGGCATTCCTAAGTGGGAGAGACTTGAGAATGAACTGCGTGCTAAAAACATCACCCAGAGACAGACGATTGGGTAGAAAGTGCACGGAATTGGTTTTAGGGGCATGGGGGCACGTTGGACTCGGAAGGGAAGTGTATATATAACATACGACATAAAGAAGACCCCTTTCCAATCGAGAAGATGAGAAAAGCAGTAAAGGCTGTTAAAGATGGGTACTTCATTCCCAATAGAGAGAATGATGAGCTCACACTCGCCCTTGGCAATAAGTAACATGATGGACGAACACGAGGCACAAGCGGCTCCAAACCATGGAGGACTGGGTTTCCCGAAGAGAGGAAGAAATATCCTGATAGAAGCCGTCAGAGGAGAAAGGACAAGGCGGAAGTTGAAGCAGATATTGAGAAAGAGCGAATGCGTATAATTGAAGAACGAATAAAGCAACAACAAGATGAAATTAACGCACTTAAAGAGCAAAGTACTACCGGCCCATCTCAGTAGCACACTGCATTCGATGCTACCGGCCTATCGAATAATCAAAACAGCAGTGTGGCTTCCACCGAGGTCCCGGGTGATGACAATGACGATGACGATGGTGCACCGACGATGGCTCATGTTGGCTACCAAGTGGATGATATCACAGAGATGACACACTGCGAGCTACATGTCAAAGTTGTGAACATATCAATGAAGGTGGCGGTCGGCTATGCCTTACCAATTGGACCCACACCAACTTACCACTGTCGTCTGGTTCCAGAGGGCTACGCTGTTGTCGGGGTGGATGAAATCATGCCCACCTTTGAAGTTTTGAAGCTTGACTACCCTGCAGGTGAAGGGGATGTGACTGAACTAGGAGACGCAACAAACGTCACCATTCTATGCCCAAAGGAATGTATCATGCTTCGAAATCACACGCCAAGGCCATCTTCGCCGCCGCCTCACCCGTCTCCAGCGAGGTCGTCGCCGCCACGGCAGCCGTCTTCGTCGCCTCACCCGGCTCCGTCGCCTCACCAATCTCCGGCGCAGCCATCGCCGCGGGAGCCATCGCCGGCGCCTCAGGATAAAAAGTGTAAGCGTACCGCTACTCTGCATGGTGGTAAGCGATCACCAAAACGTAAACAAGAGCCTCTTCCAAAAGTACCAAAGGTTCCTCCCAAGAGAGCTTATGATTGTACTGAAGAGGAGACTACGGCGATCGTTGATGCGGAAACAACAGCGTTTTTCGCTAAGCTGAGGCGGCCGAAAGAGCTAGAGTTCCCTAGCACCAAAGAAGAAAAAGGCAGAGTGTTGAAAATGCTAAAGACTCTTCATCAACCCGAGCCAAAGTTGTCATCAGACTATGAGCGTTCTATTCTCAAGTCACATGTGGCACAACAAGCCTCGAAGAGCAGTACTGATGCAAGCGAGAAATCTGTTGCCCAGCTCGGAGAACAAGCAAAACAGTCTTGAGCCCCTCTCAAGGTGATTTCCCATACCAATGTGGGGTCGAGCAAATATGGGGCCGAAGAGCAGTATGATCCAGAGGTAGTTGCAGAATACGGAGAAGCTGCCGCTGCTCAAGGTATGAGTATTGCCCAGTATTTATCCCAGTTAGAGTACTTCCCCGTGAGTGAAGTAGCATACAAATACCAGTACGGCAAACCTCTTGTCAAACCTGAGGAGGTAAATAATCTTCTAACAAAAATGCGAAGATTGCATAACTGATACATGCATGCCACAAAGGCCGGGGCTAACTAGATAGTGCTGAAGGTTACAAAAAAGCATTATGAAAAAGAAATGGATGACATGATATCCATTGAATTTGATGAACTATTTCAATTATTCAATCAAGACGCCTTGGACAAATCGATCATCAGTGCCTATTGTCTGTAAGTACTAATTCTGTAATTAATTTAGTCTCCAGCTATCTCATCTTGTTTATTGCATGTATATAATCATACTGTAATATGCAGAATGAAGATTCTCGAATGCAACAGATGACAAATCTATGACATTGGCTTCATTGACCCATATTGGGTTCATCAAGCTAATCTCAAAACAAGCCCCCGGGATACGGAGGATAATATAGTACACACGTTAAGGTTTCAAGAAACCAAAATGGAAATACTTTTTTCTTACAACTTCGAGTGAGTGTTATTGTCTTGTATACACTTTCTATTTCGCTTACTCGATGTTAAGTATATAATTGATTAGTTATGCATTCGCAGCTACCACTATATTCTGTTAATCATTCAACTTGACAAAGGGCGTGTACTAGTCATGGCTCAAAACATAAACCCCTTGAGCAGTGGAAGGACATGCAGATGCTTCTCCAGCGGTAATTCTAATCATTACGACACTATATCGGTAGCGTTCGTGAATTTTATGATATCAAGTAATTAATAGCTTATTTTATTTGTTTTCTTCGCCGGACAACGCTTGGAAACGGTTCACCAACAAGGCTAGGGGTGTTTGGAAAGCGGAGCTTACATTTCAAGCACTAGATGTAAGCAACACTAGCTATATCCGCGCATCTCTTTGATTCTAGTTTTGATACAGTTATTATCATGATTGATTATTATTTTGATTAAACTATGTTCTCGTAAAGTGCATGACGCAGGGACCAGGTAACAATCTATGTGGATACTATGTTTGCGAGTTCATCCGGCAGACGTGCAATGAGAAGGGCAGAAATTTAGAGCAACTCCACGTACGTAAACAATTTCTATAATTTTTAATTACAATCAAATTGTGTTTAGTTTCATTCATATAGGCTGACTCCTTTTTTAAATCAGATCGAACGTCTACGGGACGGTCTTCTGTCAAAGGATCGCGTACGAGCAATTCAGGAGGAATTGGCGGAATTCTTGGATGCAGAAGTCCTAAATCCAAAAGGGGAATACTATTCGGTTGTGTATAGACAATAGGGATTGTACAAAGAGCAACTTTTGTAAACGGGTGCATGAACTCGATTCGTGTATCGAATATAATATTGTCATGATGATCTTGTGTAATATAATGGTTCATTCATTGATGAGTGAAAACACTAAATAAACAATAAAACAACATAAATGAATTCTCTGCCGCGACACAAAAGGTGGCCAAAATGTTGCCGCGGCAACAAAAATTGCCAAAATGAATTCTCTGCCGCGGCAGAGAAATGTGTCAAATCTCTGCCGCGGCAGAAACTTAATTGTCCCGGTTTGTATTACGAACCGGGACGGTTGCTCCTCCCCCTCCCCCCCCCCCCCCCCCCCCCTCGCACGGAGCAGCGGCCACGTGGCCACTCTTTTGTCCCGGTTGGTGGGGCAACCGGGACTAAAGGTTCGGGCTTTAGTCCCGATTGCCCTGTCTCGGTTGGGTAACCGGGACTAAAGCCTCTTACCAACTGGGACCAATGGGCCATTCTGTACTAGTGGTTTTAGTCATCCCCGTACTAATATTTATAGTTTTTAGTCATGCCCTTATGATTGTTTCTAGTCATATTTACGTTCTTTGGACGGTTAACAATGGATTAAAAATATATAAAATGTGTCCATTGTCGTAAGTGTACCAAAAAAGATTACTAATACAAGAGTTCTTTTAGTAGTGATATTTTTTTCCGCTTAATTTGGCCCTGGGCTTGCTCCGCCACTACATGCGGTCGAGATCGCGTTAGTGGCAACGATCGTTGCCAAAGAAACCTGCAGAGCTGCTGACGTAGATATGCTCGCAATGGGCATTGCTCTTTCGACGGCGCAAGCACTTCTACAAGCTCTGCCGTTGGACGACGGCGACGAGGATCAGGAAACCTTTTGGGAGATCCTGATGACAGACTCCGACGACGCAGAAGTTGACTGGGCCAGTGATGTGTCCAAATAGGGCATTCAGATAGGTATTACTATTTTTTATTTTGGCTAGGAGGAAAGAATTCAGTTATGTACTGCCCCACGGTTCCATGTTTGATTAGTATTTTCTTCCGGGAAATTAGAAAAAAAGCTTGCTACTTTGACTAGGAGAAGTACTAAAAAGAATCTAGAGAAGTCTTAAAAGAAAGAAGAAGAGAGAAAAGTAAGACCGTGCCCTAGAAAGAGTGTTTATAGGGAAGTCACGGCCGCCGTGAATCTGATATGGTATTCGTGCATGCACCACCTACCTACAGATCATCAGCTTATTGTGATTTCCACAAACTAGTCTAGGATTTTGAATGGATGATAGGTACAAATCCGCAGCCACTAAGACACGGGGCCTTCCCCCTCTGTTCGCTGAAGGCTGTCACGCGGATTGGCTCTGATCATACGCCCCTCCTTCTCTCCTCCGGAGGGGGCCGCACACCACGGATCAACCGCTTCCATTTTGAGTCCTTCTGGCTGCAGAAGCAGGGGTTCGTGGAGGCAGATCGAGCCAAGTGGCTTGAGGCGGCGGCCGCCCCTCCTCGTGTTTATTGTGCGGTGGATGTCTGGCACCACTGTGCTAGACTGATACGCCAATTCATGAGGGGCTAGGGGGCCAACGTGGGGGCGGAGCTCAGGGCCCAAAAGGACGCCATCTTGAGCGAGATTCAGGCCTTGGATCGGGAAGCCGATCTGTTGGGCCTCTCGACCGAGGCCTGGTCCCATAGGTACTCCCTTGAGACTCCATTATGGAGATCTACAAGGGAGAGGAGGCATTCCGACGACAACGGAGTCGTCAGAATTGGACTGTCCAGGGGAGTCAAACACTGCCTACTTCCATGCCATCGCTAATGGCAGGAGGAGGAAGTGCTCGATCCCCTGCCTCTGGGAGGGGGATTCCATAGGGAATCCCCCCAGGCTTTGTCCTCCCATATTTATGCGTTCTACAAGGATCACATCTCGTCGTCGCCCCCCTCTGGGCTTTCCTTGGCTACTGACTTTTGGTCGGTAGGGGCCTTGGTCACCCCTGCGGAGAATGCAGACCTCACCCGTCCCTTTCTCCCGGGTGAGGTGGCGGAGGCCCTGAAATCCATGAAGGCTGGCTCGGCTCCTGGACCGGATGGGCTGCCGGTGAGCTTCTTCCAGACCTTCTGGGAGCAGCTCCAGCCGGTAATCCTACCGATGTTCCAGGAGTTCTTCACCGGGACGCTAGTCATGTCCCGGTTGAACTTTGGTGTTATAACTCTGATTCCCAAGGTCGTGGGGGCCACTGATATTCGCCAATTCCGCCCGATCACGGTCATAAATGTCATCCAACGGCTCTTTGCGAAAGTCTGTGCCATCCGGCTTGCCCCGGTCATGGAGAGACTCACGCACCCCCTCCAGTTCGCCTTCCTTAAGGGACGACTCATTCATGATGATGTACTTTCACTTCATGAGATCATTCATGAGGTCAAGTCACGTCGACAGAAAGGGGTATTCCTTAAGCTGGACTTCTAGAAAGCCTATGACCGTCTGGGTTGGGCTTTCTTGAGGTTAGTATTGGAGAGGAGGGGCTTTGATGATCGCATGATCTGCTGGATCATGCAGTTCGTGATGAGCAGCGATCAACATCAACGGCGATATTGGCCCCTTTGTTTCCCCATCCTACGGGGTTCGACAAGGGGACCCGATCTCCCCACTCCTGTTTAATGCCGCAGTTGATGCCCTGGCAGAGATTTTGGATAGAGCCAAGATCTCTGGCCACATCTCAGGTGTGGTAGGGCATCTTATTCCTGGAGGGGGCGTCTCCCACCTCCAATATGCGTATGACACTATGATCATGATCCAGGGATCAGATCTTGACATCATCAACCTTAAATTCATTCTCCTCTACTTTGAAGACATGTCAAGGTTAAAGATCAATTTTGACAAGAGTGAAGTGGTGGTGCTGGGATACTCGGATGAGGAGCGTCAGCGGATTGCTGACAATCTCAACTGCAGGTTGGCCGATTTCCCCATCTCTTATCTGGGGATGCCTATTCGGGAGACGCAAGTTCTGATTAGGGACCTTTCCCCCTTGGTCACGAGGGTTCACTCAAAGGCGGAACCCTGGCGAGCGCGGCTCATGACTAAGGGCAGCAAGTCGGTTCTAATCAACTCTTGTCTCTCGAGCTTACCTATGTACCAGATGGGGCTGTACTTGCTTCCCGAGGGGACCCATGCCGACTTCGCCAAGGAGTTGTCTAGGTTCTTTTGGGCAGCTAGGGACGGTCACCAGAAGTACCATATGGTGAAATGGGCAGATGTTTCCGCCCCCAAATCCCTTGGGGGCATTGGGATCCTAGACTCTCGCCGCTTCAATGTCGCCCTGATGCTGAAATGGGTCTGGCGTATCCTTAGGGATGACGGGGGTCTGTGGCTGCAACTCATTAAGGCCAAGTACCTTCGGGGCCGGCCGCTCTTGGCTTGCGAGCGCCGGGAGGGCTCCCAATTCTGGCGAGCCATCCAGGAGATCAAGCATTTCATTGGGTTGGGCATTGACTTCGCCGTCGGGGATGGCCAAGGGAGCCGCTTCTGGCTAGACCCGTGGTTATCTCAGATCCCGCTGGGGGTCCGGTTCCTTGCCATCTTTGCTATCTCCGCTGCCCCGTCGGCCCTCACTGCCGAGGCCTTCAACGAGGGCCGCTGGAACCTCTTGTTTCGTCGTACCTTCAATACGAGTGAGACAGCGGAGTTCCTGCAGCTTATGGCTTCCCTCCCCGTGTCTCTTTCGGGCGCCCCCGACACGGTCTTTTGGCGTCTTCTTCCCTCGAGGGAGTTCTCGGTGGGCTCGGCTTACCGGGCCCTCTTCCATGGCCCGGAGCTACGGTGGACGGCCCCCCTCTGGAAAGCCCCCCTCCCCCTTAGTATTCTCATCTTCGTGTGGCAGTTGTTGCGCGACCGGTTGCCTTCCGGCATGGAGGTGCCCAAGCGCAATGGCCCCGGCACCGGCCGGTGTCCCCTATGTGGGACTCCGGAGACTTGCGCTCACATTGTCTTTTCGTGTTCGGCGGCCCAGTTCTTATGGAGCTTTGTCCGGGAGGCTCTGGGTCCGGCCTGGCAGGCTCAGGATCTTGGGGAGTACCTTCAGTCCCAGGCCAATAGGGCTGGTAGAGGGCGCCGCCTCTTTTGGCTCGTGTTTGCGGCCATTTCTTGGACTCTCTGAAATGTCCGGAACAAGATGGTGATTGAGAGGATCTTTCCCACACACGCTTCTGACTTTATTTTTTGCTTTGCTTGCTTTCCTTCAGCAGTGGTCTCCCCTGGTGCGTCAGCGTGACCGGGCCGACTTCGACGACGCTCTGCGGGCCCTGAGGACGGCGGTGCTCCCCTTCTCACCCTCCCCCCCCCCCCTACTCTGCTGCTCGTGTCGCCTGGTGGTTGATAGCGCGCTCTATTGCTACCTGGCCTTTTTTGTCTTTATTCTTGGGCGCTTGTGTGCTGTCGCCCTAGCGGTGTTGTGATACCTTTTTCTTTTTCCTTTAGCTTGGGCGCTTGTGTGCCGTTGCCCCACCAAACGGATGTTGCTTTATTTATAAAGCGGGGCGAAGCCTGATTCGAGAGACAAATCCGCAGCAGGGGCACACGCGTACACACGCATCAGGAGAGAAAAGCAGATGCTGATTCCTCAACTTGTTGGGTCATCAAAGTAGGCGGCTAATAATCGACTGAGTGAGCCGTGAGCGGTCCTAGCTAGTGGGACTCGTCATGAAAATATGGAGAAGCTTCCGGGTTTGACATGTCGTCAACATCTTTCTTGTTTGCTAGATAGCTAGACTCGTCACTGAAAATCCGTTGAATGGTAGGATGTCGGCTAGGCAAGTGCACGGGAGCTTCCTTAATTAACTCTAGTAGGGCTTGTGCTTGGCACGATCAGGTTCAGATTCCTGAACTCGTCCACTGCTTGCCTGTAGTTAGTCTAATTGTCGCTGGTGAGTGCCGAGCATGTGGTGCATACAGATAGTGGTGGACGTGGATCAGGGTCGACTAGGAAAAGTACTGGAAAGAAACTAGAGAAGTCTTAATAAAAGAAAGAAAAGTAAGCCCGACGGCGACCCCATGCCAACCACCGCGTGCTGCAAGTCCTTCATAAATGCAAACGCGCGGGTACAACGCAGACATCCGATCGAGAGGAAGCATCAAACCTTTCAGGCAGAACCATGGCCCCGGCATCGCTCTACCCGTGTCTCGTCTTCCTTGCCGTGCTAGCCGCCACCGCCGCCACCGCCGCCTCTCACTCTCAGTGCCTCGACAACCCGCCGGACCTGACGGCCGGCGGTGACCAGGCCGGTGCCGTCGTCCACGACCTGGCCGGCTTCAAGGCCTACGTCACCGGCGCCGTCCACTCCGAGAGGGCCATCGTCCTCGCCTCCGACGTCTACGGTCAGTGCATTTTGAGGAAACTGCTTACTGAATATGCAAGCGACGTATGAATGTAACTTAGTTTTCATTTTCTGTTTCAGGATTCGAAGTGCCCTTATTTAGGTACGAGCTTCTTCTCGCCGTATTTCCTTTCCCCAATTTTTACTATACTCCTTTCTCCCTCTTGATGACTAGAAAAATTGTGAAGTGCAACGGATCCATCAACAGCTCGTACATAGGATAGAAGTACAAAACAATGATGTAAAGAATTAAGAATAACGTCAATCTAGTCTACGAACTTGCCACGATTGAGGAGTATTGGTCACGAACTTGCAAATTGTGTCCCGCGTAAGCGTTTTGGTCACTCTGTGACAACTACTGTTAGTTTAGTGACATGGTAGACAGTTTTTTTGCAAATAACACCTTCAATGTTTTTTCCTTTCTCGTTACGGGCTAGGCATTATATCAAACAGGTCGCCAACGTCTATGTTGGTCTTCATCGTGGTGTCATCCCGGTGTCTGAGCTAGCTCCGGCCGTACCTGGGCGGTGAAGCACGCCGTGGCCACCGCCGTCCTGCACCGTTTGTCGGCACGGATCCCCTCTCCTTCAGGTGGGCTATCAGTTCACGGCGCCGCCAACAAGCTCCATGTTCCCGGGGTTGTGGACCTCGCTGAGCCCGGCCACCTTGCCAGAGGGGGTGCTCGGATTAGTGCGCATAGGTTGTGTGTGCGGCGCGGCGTCCCACCAACAACATCGTGGTGGTTTCTCCTTGGCCCTCCCTCGTGTTATCCAGCTCGTCCCTTAGCTGGTCCGTCGCACCGCCACAGTGCTTTAGGCCAGGCTCATTTCGTGTATCCCATCTTGCATAGCATCACCCATGACATGCTACGCCTCGCATGTACCACACATAGTCCTAGTTCGTACCAGTTAGTAACGGAGATACAAAATTGTTTAGCTCGTTTGTATGTAGTCGTGTTCTATGGTAGCTACAGGAGATCTTGGACTCGGTGGACGCGGCGTGGTCAGTGAGTGGTGAGGCCGTCCAGGTCATGGGCACGACTACGGACATGAGCTTTGGCAATTTGTGTTGCTATCGTCGAGTTGGGTACTCGCAGAGCTTGAACTGAGCAACACGGTTGCGTGTTGTCTGGAGCCGGCAAGGCGGAGAAAGCCCGCGTGAGGCAGAGGAAAGGGACCAAGGCAATGGCGCTTGATTCCTCAGGGCGGGAAAAGAAGGGGGTGGCGGCTGGTGGTGAGTGAGAAGAGAGAGTAGGGGATCGAAGGGTAGCCTAACCTGTTTGATATAATGCTTAGCCCGTAGGATGTACAAAAACAAACTTTAGGGTGTTATTTGCAAAAAAATATCTGGTATGTCAGAAAGCTAACAGTATAGGTCATAGAGTGACAAAAACACTCGCGCGGGCAACTTCGTGGCTCACAATTCGCGTTTTGCAAGTTCGTGGCCAATACTCTCAATCGCGGCAAGTTCATGTACCAAATTGGCATTTTTCTCTAAAGAATTTGCTATTATGTCAAAGAAATAAAAGATAAACGGCTGTATAATATTTTGTCACCCCATGTATTTATCTGCTAGAGAAGTATACTCGTACTAATTACCATGCGTATGAGATAATTACACGAGACTTTCAAAAAAAAGATAATTACACGAGAAGTTGCCACTGTATATGTTGTCCTATTGTTCACTTCAAAACCTTTAACTCCACATTAAAACCCACGGAACGATAAAAAATTATTATGATATGATTTTTCTTTAAGTTATATTAAAAGTCTTATGCTTTGTCGTGGGTAAATGAAGGAAAATTGCCGACAAGGTTGGTGAAGTTGGGTACTACGTTGTGGTGCCCGATCTATTGAATGGGCAACCTTACATTGATGGTGTCGGCAACTTCACAGAGTGGCTCCAGGCTCACTCTCCGGTAAGTCAATTTTATCGATAACAATTCGCTTGATATTCGTTTTACCTTGTCATTTTACCCATACAAATCGATCCTTCTTACAGGTAAAGGCAGCTCAAGATGCAAAACCAATCTTCGCGGCTTTGAAAAAGGGACGAAAATATGTTGTTGGAGTTGGGGGCTATTGTTGGGGCGGTGAGTGAAACCAACACAAGAAATATGTTTATATTGTGCGGATATGATTATTTTATTCTTGTTCAGGGAGAATTTTCGGTTGATACTCTCTTCCTGTACTGAATTTAAACTAACAGGGAAAGTCGCCGTGGAGGTGGCGAAAACAAACGAGGTAGAAGCAGTTGTCATCTCCCATCCTTACGCAATCAGTACTGACGATATGAAAGGTGAGTTTTTTTTATTACCTTTTGCTACTCTTGTTGGTGAAGAACTAGACCTGTCTTCTGATTCTAAGTTCAACTGCCACTCAGAGATCAAGAACCCCATTGAGATTCTTGGAGCTCACAATGACACTGCTACACCACCAAAACAGGTGTACCGGCTTGTGCATACCTTGCGTCAAAGAAGTGTGGTGAGTTCCTGGTGCTTCCACTCCCGACATTTGAATGGAATAACTGACAGGGAATTCAGGATGATTGTGCTTTGCCTTCTTATGCTATCCGTGAGATTCAACTAGTTTAACTAAAACTTAAACAATAAACATGGAAGATAAAATCATCCAGATGTACTTTGGAAGGTTTAATTGGTATCAGAACATTTGGCGGTTTAACACTTGTACAACCAAGTTTCAGACATGTAGATGTAGATTAACCGGAAAAGTGAGGCTCTAAGGTTTCTTGCTGTTAACATGAACATTTTATAATGCTCGTCAAAAAAAAAGAAAAAAACTGCTAGTAAGATCCTCATATGACTTCACTTGTTGCAGATTCCGTACTATGCAAAGATCTTTCCACGAGTTTCGCATGGCTTTGCAATCAGATACAATGTTACCAACCCGTTCGAAGTCAAGTCAGCTGAGCAAGCGCTTGCCTTGATGCTCGACTGGTTCCACAGATACTTGAAATGAAAATACCTCATCATGCAAGATTGCAAGTCAACTACTGTTTTGTACATCAAATAAAATTTACTTCTTCCCATGTATATACTTACACAACCAGCCATGCAGATAATGTGGCTATGGTATGTGTACCTACCATTATTGTAATCTCTTTTACTCTCTCCATCCGAAAATAAGTGACTTAGATAGATTCACATGTAGACAAATTCAAAACATTTATTTTTGGACGAAGGAAGTACATTAATTAATACACTATTTGTAGTGATTGTCTATACAGCTTTACCAAGTGCAATCTTCATCAACTCACATTATCTTTATCCATGCCAATGCACGAATATTTTATTAGTTTGAGATAAGGAGACCATGTATAATTATATATATTATTTTGATTTTTCATCTTAGGCAATTATAATATACTCCCTCCCTTCCTAGATATAAAGCATTTTTAGAAAAAAAATCAGAATTTAAGGTGTATTGCATCACACCACTTATTGAGACAACTTTCAAGGGATTTAGTTATGCTTCCTTACCACATGCAAAGTCCTTCATTTTCTCACGTGAATAGTCATAGTTAATCTCATCCAAAACTGACGTAATTTACACATGTGTTCTTTAATTTATACGCTTAAAAATTAAACACCACTAGCATAAATTGGGCCTACTAAGGCCCATATCACACACGAAAGAGGTTTTCTATGTACGGTTCAAATGATCCCTTTACAGGCCAAAATATCCACCTTCTGCCCACAGCTCAGAAGCGCCAACTCGCGTACACATTGCACACGAATTGGAGAAATAAAACATCCATAGATTTCCGCGCATGGTTTTACCTACATACTATGTATACCTAAAGTATAGTACTCACACATTGTATTGGAAATATGCCCAAAAAAATAATAAAGTTGTTAGTATATTTCATGTTCATGATAAGTGTTTATTTTTCATGTTGTAATTGTATCGACCGAACACTAAATACATGCATGAATACATAAACAACAACATGTCCCTAGTAAGCATCTTATGGACTAGCTCGTTGATTAAATGATGGTTAAGGTTTCCTAACCATGGACATATAACATCATTTGATAAAGAGGTCATATCATTAGACCATGTACTATGTATACCTAAAGCGGTTCAAAGGCTCTTAGGAATCGATTCTATACATAGTAGAGCATCGATTCTTGATTTCTGAGAGCAAAAGCGAACCAACTCGGTTTCTACCGATTAAATAAGGATTCTTCTGCTGAAACACGGAGAAAAGGAAATGGCTGCTCACGTAAACCAGTAGGAAAGAGGGAGAAAAGAAGCAGTTTTGTATTCCTGCTAGGCCCCACCGATGCAGTATGATGTGGTTCATACATAGCAGCAAAGCAATAGCGGTTCAAAACCTGACAACCTTTTGCTTGGAACCGGCGACACATAGTGCATGGTCTTAGAAGAATGATGTGATGGACGGACCCAAAACTAAGCATAGCATTTGATCGTGCCACTAAGTTTAATTGTTGTAGTTTTATAAATGTCAAGTATCATTTTCTTAGACCATAAGATTATATAACTCCCTGGTACCGGAAGAATACCTTGTGGTCATCATCCGTCACTTTGTAATTGGGTGATCATAAAGATGTTTTTCAGATATCTCTGAAGGTGCTTGTTCAGTTGCATGGATCAAGACTCGGATTTGTCTTTACGTGACGAAGAGATATCTCTGGGCTCTCTCAGTAACACAACATCATAAGTAGCTTGCAAGCATGTGACTAATGAGTTCAATCACGATGATATTGCATTATAGAACAACTAAAGAGATCTTTCTATAAACAAGATTGAACTAGGTATGGAAACACCAGCGATCAGATCTCCAGCAAGTTACATATCACGAGACAAAGGGAATTGCAAATGGAATTGTTTGAGTCCTCAACATCATGGTTCGACCGATGAAAGATCTTTGTAGAATATGTGGTAACCATTATGGACATTCATGGTCCCTCTATTGGTTATTGATCAGAGAGTTTGTCTCGATCATATCCACATGTTTTCGAATCTGTAGGGTCGCGCATTTAATGTTTGACGACACTAGGGTTTGATGAGATATTATGATGGTGTTACCAAATTATGATTTAGAGTCTAAGATGGGATCCAAGACATCATGAGGATCTTCAGAATGTTCAAATAAAGAAAAACATATAGGAAGATGGTTTTTGGGTTCTGATAAAATTCAGGAATTTTTCGGTATTGTACCGAGAAACTTCTAGAAGGTTACAAGGGTCCACAGGGGTCCCACATGGGCCTATGGAGGGGCACGTCGGCCTACATGGGCTAGGGCACTAAAGCCCCACATGGTGCCATGGCCCATGCACCCCCAAACCCTGAACCCTAGCCGCATGGGGGTGTAAGGGAGGGGGAGTTTCCCTTCCCTTGGTTGCCACCCCACATCATCTTGGAGGGAGAAAGTCTCGGCAGCCCCATGCCTATATAAGAGGGAGGGCTAGGGCGCAGAAACCCAAGCCGTGTCCGTCGTCGCCTTCCTCCTCTCTCTCTCTCTCCCATATACTCCTCTCCTCTGCCAGAGTTTAAACCCACCACCACGCCATCGTGCTATTGGGATGGATATTATCCACCTCCCTACCTCTTTTAGTTGGATCAAGGAGGAGGAGACGACATCAAGCTGTACGTGTGCGCAACTCAGAGGTGGCGTTCGTCTGGTGCTTGGATTGGATCGGATCACGAAATGTACGACTACATCATCCATGATCTCTAGATCATTTCTGCTCATGTTATACAAGGTATGTTGTCGTGGTGGTGTCACGACATATGCCATGGGTAGACTTAAGTTGGGACCGAATGGACACTGGAGGATCCGAGGAGGGATGATCCAGTGGAGACCGCAAACAAAACAACAGTGGCAACACAGTCGATGTACCTAGGTTCAGGGCTCTCCTAGTGAGATAAAACCCCTACTTATGCTTGCCAGATCATATTACCTGGCCATTTTCTATAGCTACAATGGTGCTCCTTGAGATATTCATTCTATGCGTCTAATGGCCTTCTGTGAGAGAGCTAGAGGGAGAAGGAAGGCTCATACGTGAGCAGAGAATAAAAGAGCCCCCTAGCGGTCCCATTGGATTGACCCCCTGGTGCTCCTTATAAAGGGAAGCCCAGGGGAGAGGTGGTGCTGCCCCACGGTGGGCAAAGCTATCCTTATGTCGTCCCACCCGGGTGTAGCGAGGAGTGGAGGCGGTGATTCCTTGTGGTGAGACGAGTCATCCAAATGTTGGCCCACCCGGGGGAAGTGAAGAGGTAGCGGTGGATTTGGTCGATGTGGTGGAGCTCGGTGGCGAGGGAGCGAGGCAACTGTGGTGACGAGGAGCACTAGGTTCTTGGCATGATCAACGAGGAGGGATGCTGTCGGGGTCAGCTGGGCCGATCCAGGATGATTTGTCCCAGCCGGGGGCTAGTGACTTGGGGCCTTATTCAGCATGGGAGGGATTTCAACTAGGGGAGTTAGGAATAACTCGGCCCAGCTCAGTTATTTCCCTTTTCTATTTATCTATTTCTTCTTGTACTTCATTTTATATCTTTCCTCTATTCATGTCTTCTACCGAAGCACTTATACTCAACTCTGGGGAACTCGGGGTCATTTCCCCGACATTGGCCCCCGAGGATATGTGGGACTCATATAGTCGTGCATAGGCTTCATATTAAAATATCCCGAGAGTTGTTATTGATGTATAGTTCACTCTTTATATTTGACATTAAACCTGCCTAAGTTATGTTGATATGATACATTGGTTGAACTAACTTTGATTGACATGTGCATGCATGGGCACTCTCATATGTCATGCTTGGGCGAATTTGATATATGGCCTACATGGACACCGTCTTTTAGCCTCTTTGGGAAGATTTGACATATAGCCTTCATTGGCACTTGTCATATAGCCTTCATTGGAAAAATTTGACACATAGCCTCCATGGGCATTTGTCATATAGCCTTCATTGGGAAATTTTGACATATAGCCTTCATGGGTATTTGTCATATAGCCTTCACTGGGCATTTGAAATATAACCTTCAAGGGTATTTGTCATATAGCCTTCACTGGGCATTTGACAGATAAATTTGACATATAGCCTTCCTTGGGAAAATTTGACATATTTGCCTTCATGTGCGCTCGTCATTTAGCCTTCATTAGGCATATTGACATATAAATTTGACATATAGCCTTCCTTGGGCAAATTTGACATATGTCCTTCATGGGCATTCGTCATTTAGCCTTCATTGGGCATATTGACATATAAATTTGACATATTGTGTCGTGGTGGCGTCACGGTATATGCCATGGGTAGACTAAAGATGGGAAAATGTGCGCTACTGGTATCTAGGGCAGGATAGTGCAGTGGATCTGCACACAAAGAACACTTGCTAGATCTTGTATTTTAGATCTATAGATGTATACAAGTTGCTCCTTGATCTGTATCGAAGAGACGTAGAAGATGAAGTACTTCTATCTCCTCACTCTAGGGTTTCCCCTTGTACAAATGGACCGACCCCCTCCTTGGAGGCCCTGACTCACCTTATAAAAGGGTGGCCAGGTTACAGCTAGGGCATACATGGCTCGGATATTCCTTCGAGATGCTCTTCCCAAAATAGTAGTTCGGCGCTTGCCTTTCTCCTGTCACCCTCCTCTATGCGGAAATGGCATAGAGTCCATGTTGTCTGACCGTTAGGGTCAGGGACTGTCGGCTCCGTGACCTACGTTGTCCCTGTCCCTCTAGCCTTTGTCCTTAGCGCTTGTCTCTCCTTGAATTCCGATGAGACAGAGGAGAGCGTTGACCTTGGGGCTCGCTCTCTCCTTCTTGAGCATGCCAACTCTTGACTCGGCCTCGTACATGTTGACTCGGCCAAGAAGGTACCTACAATCATGAAACATCCTAGACACTATGCTGATGTACCATATATGTCGGCCGAGTCATGATGATGCTATCCGGTCTTGGGTGACCCGGCCGTAACCCGGCAGGCCCATATATACCTCGGCCAGATCATGCCTTAGCCTGATCAATACCTCGGTGGGATTTACCATTAACCATAGCTTGACCCTACTTGGGGTCATCCCCCAACATTAGTCCCCGAACCTGGTGCAGTCTTAGCAGCCTTAACTGGAAGGTCACAGCAGGTTCAACTTACTCAAATCTTTGTATGTCTTGCAGACATATACATACGTCGGCCAGTACCGATTTATATCTCGGCTACACTATTTGTGACTTTATATTTGATCCGATTCTTTTTTGGCTTTGTTTGAGATGTATCTCGTCTGCAGTCATCTTGTTCTATCCGGTTTATTTCCCTTGGATATTTAGCTTCCCTCGTACTCCTCATCTCATCCTACATGTAAAGCAATCATTATGTTTTGCCTTTTTTAAGGTTCGTGACAACATTTATTGCCACACACTGTCATTTATCTCTGCATCCCATCCCATCATGGCACGCCTCCTCGTGTACCACAGGGGCCACGACGCGCCATTATGCACTTTCATGGTGTAACTGTGCATGTGGCATGTTTCATGATCTCTAGTGTTTTTTGTTTTAGATAACATTACCAAGGAATATTTAATGTGTGTTAAAGTGCTACAGATAATTGTCCATTAAAAAGTAGCAAAATAGAGTGTTGGGGGCGGATTATCCACCCCTGCTAAGGGCCGGATAATTTGTCCCTGGCTCAATCGGCAAAAGCAACCAATGCGCGTCGTACTGCGTGGGGGCGGATTTTCCCCCGGATTGTCTGGCCAGGACAAGAGTTTTGGCCAGGGCCGGATAATCCGCCCCTAGGACAATTGACACCACCGGAAACACCACAGCTTAATGGTGTGTCTGAATGTCATAATCGAACTTTATTAGGTATGGTTCAGTCTCTGATGTCTCTTACAGATTTACCGTTATCATTTTGGGGTTATGCATTAGAGACAACCGCATTCAATTTAAATAGGGCACCATATAAATCCTTTGAAATTACACTGTATGAATTGTGGTGTGGTAAGAAACCTAAGTTGTCGTTCCTTAAAGTTTGGGGCTGCGAAGCTTATGTAAAGAAGTTACAACCCAACAAGCTTGAACCCAAATCGGGAAAATACGTCTTCATAGGATATCCTAAAGAAACAATTGGGTATACCTTCTATCATAGATCCGAAGGAAAAGTTTTCGTTGCCAAGAATGGATCCTTTCTTAAAAATGAGTTTCTCTTGAAAGATGTGGCTGGAAGCAAAGTAGAACTCGACGAGGTTGTTGAACCTTCTCTCAGATTTGAGAGTAGCGCGGCACCAGAAAATGTTTTTGTGCCGCCTGCACCAATAAGAGAGGAAGCTAATGATGATGATCATGAAACTTCGAACGAAGTTGCTGCAGAACCTCGCAGGACGATGAGGGTTCGTACCACTCCCGATTGGCATGATCCTGTATTGAATGTCATGTTGGTGGACAACACCGATGACCCTGCGACATATGAGGAAGCAATAATGAGCCCAAATTCCAACAAATTGCAAGAAGCCATGAAATCCGAAATTGGATCCATGTACGAAAGCCAAGTGTGGACTTTGGTGGACCTACCTAATGCCCGCAAGGCTGTCGAGAACAAATGGATCTTTAAAAGGAAAACAGACGTTGATGGTAATGTTACTGTCTATAAAGCTCGACTTGTCACGAAAGGGTTCCGACAAATTCAAGGAGTTGACTACGATGAGACTTTCTCACCGGTAGCAAAGCTAAAGTCTGCGAGGATTTTGTTAACAATCGTTGCATTTTTCGATTATGATATTTGGCAGATGGATGTCAAAACCGCGTTCCTTAATGGTGAAATTGAGGAAGAGTTTTATATGGTACAACCCGAGGGTTTTGTCGATCCTAAAGATGTTGACAAGGTATGCAAACTTGATACGTCCAAAATGTATCTACTTTCTCGAACACTTTGCTATTGTTTTTCATGTAAACTTGTGTGATTTGGATACAACTAACACGGACTGACGCTGTTTTCAGCAGAATTACCTTGGTGTCTTGTTTTTGTGCAGAAAATGAACTATCAGGAAAAATCCCGGAAAATATGCCAAAAACTATTTCTCACCAGAAGATCCACGGAGCCAGAAGGGGAGACAGAGAGGAGGCTTTGGGGGCCTAGACCCATCCCAGGCGTGGGCCCACTGACCCGCGCCTAGGGGAGGTTTGGCCACACAAGGCAGCTCCTCGGCCTCCCTCCATGCCTATAAGTTTCCTTCTGACCTAAAAACAGAGGGGGGTTCGATAGTTTTCCAGAAAGAGTTCCGCTCCACCGCCGCCACCAGAAACCAAGATTCGGATCCAGAAACTCTGTTCTGGCACCCTACCAGGACGGGGAATTTGGAGACGATCATCGCCATCGTCATCACCAACGCATCTCCATCAACCACCGATGTTTCCCTCATCCATGAGTGAGTAATCCCCCGTTGTAGGCTTGGGGATGGTAGGGATTGGATGAGTTCTATCATGTAATCGAATAAGATCTGTTAGGGGCATAGTGCCTAGTATCTCTATTAGTGCTATTTGACTTTGTTGCAACTTGTTGTGCTTAATGCTTGTCACTAGGGCCCGAGTACCATGATCTCAGATCTGAACTTATTATTGAATCATTATGATAGTATTGTTTATGATCTTATCTGCAAGTAGTGTACGCATATCATTGTCCGGATCCAAAGGCCCCAAAGTGACATTAATTGGGACAACCGGAGGGGATGGCTGTGGTGTGAGGATCACATGTGTTCACAGAGTGTTAATTCTTTGCTCCGGTGCTCTATTAAAAGGATCACATTAATTTCCAGTAGTTCCCTAGAGGCCCTGCTGCCACGGGCTGGCTGGACAAAAGATGTTGTGCAAGTTCTCATTGCGAGCATGTATGAATATATTTGGAGCACATGCCTAGGATTGTTTAGTACTTGGATGTTTGTTATTATTTATCTGCAATGCTCTAGTTCTTTGAAGTTACATGTGTAGACTCGTCCATGCAATGCCCGTCCATCCATCCCTATGCCTACCGCACTCGAATCCTACTGCTACCGTTAATGTTACTATTGCTCTTGTTTCACTATTGTTACTACTGGTGTTGCTTTGCTGTTGCTACTACAAACTATTGCTACTGATAAACTTCTGTGAGCAAGAACTATTTCCAGGTGCAGCTAAACTGACAACTCGGTTGTTAAGGCTTGCAAGTATTCTTTGGCTCCCCTTATGTCGAATCAATAAATTGGGTAATACTACCCACGAAGACTGTTGTGATCCCCTACACTTGTGGGTCATCAAGACTATTTTATGGCGCCGTTGCCGGGGAGTATAGCTTTATTTGTAAGTTCACTTGGATCTATTATTGTTCACTGCTACTCCTTTCATCATGGGGAATTCTCGTGATAGAAAGTTCCCTATTTTACCATCCACTACAAGAAGAGGTATAGTCCTAAACACCTCAGTTGCTCTTGATTCACCGTCTGTTATAAGTAAGCTTGTCACACCACCACCACATGCTCATGCTACACACACTGCTACTACTGCTGAATCTGAAACTGCTTTTGATACTCATGATGTTACTTCTACTGTGCTTGATGCGAGTGGTTCATTAGGTCCTTTTCTAGATGCTACTATGGCTAGTCTAGGAAATACCGAAACTCCTAGTGAATACACTGTTACACCTGTTAGCTCACCTGAGTCTAGTGAGAGTTATGATATTAATGATGGTTACATAGAGCTCACTGATGAATTTGTTGAAGAGTGCCGAAACACACATGGTGCTAGTGCTATTAAGAGTCTCCTTGCTAGACGTACTATTATGCCTAAAAAGTCCTATGATCCTAAGGTTGCCACCTCTCCCATAGATATTAAAGATAAAGTGTAGAGGTCCCAACCTTTAATAAGGTAGAGATCCCTGTGTTTACAATGCTAGTCCCTGGATCAATAGCTAGCATCCACAGTTAAGATGTAATACCAAGAAACAAAGGTCATAATACAACTTTATAACCAGAAATAAAATAATTCATTACATCTTACATAGCTCATTTGGCTATCTCATTACAATGCAGCAGATATAACTATAGCATGGAGTCCTTCATCTTCAAAGTGCCACGGGCAATCATGTTGGTTGTAGACTTGTAATCCTAATCAACACACTTCACTAACATCAAAAAAACCTCCAACATAATAAGTTACAGCCACAAGGGTCAATGCATTTGAATTGTATTGGCAAGTAATACTATGGTAGTATAGTGGTAACTATCATCTATATGCATTTGGCTAAGTGGAGCTTAGGCTGCTTTGCTCAAAATATATTTTCCTTATCATTTGAAAACACTAAGTTTTTTATTTGTCAAAAATTACCCAAGGCATCAACCAATAGACATTGATGATCCTTTAACCCTTGTTCAACCACAAGTTTTTAACTTAGAAATTGGGATGAGGAGATTCTTGATAGCTTCCATGTCTTGATGCTCAAATTGTCCATTGCCGGGGACACGGCTAAGTACTTAGATTTTACTCTCTCGAGAGGTGGTGCACTTTTCCCACAAGACTCGACATGCATCGAGACAAGATCTTTCAGAAGCCTTCCCTTAGACCAAAATGGACGCGTTCCAAACCTGTCATCCCCTACCACCAACTGTCCATTTGGCTAAGTTATTGCAACCTATATGATCCAGGCAGAGCCCATAATGCCAAGTGGCTGCACTTGAAGCTTCTCAACATTTGACATCTCAAATCTCTTTGTTCCTGGGTGGCATTCCACAAGTGAGATACACAAGGTTCACCAGTCCCCTGGCCTTGTGTAACCACTCAACAAAAATCCATCCAAGCAATACCATTCCACCCAGGTGATTCATTCACTTAGTTGTTTTATTAAACAAAACACAAGTCCTTGACTTAGAAATATTCCATAGCATGAATATAATCCACCCCTATTTTCTACTAGCTAGGCTAAGCATGATAGTAGTAGGAATCTTAACTTAGGAAATTCTATTAAGGCATCATCTACTAGGATTTTCCATGGCATAGCATACTTAGTAAAAATTCCATGCAAGTCTTGCTTAGAAATATCACTAATGCATGGTGAAAATAATGGGACAAAAGTATGAAGCACCACTTGCCTATTTGGTAGAGAATATAAGTTCACTCCTTGATCTTGCAATGGTCACACTCTTCAAATTCCACTACAATTCAATCAAGCAAGGCACAAATTCAAAACTAGCATTCAAACAATTCACCACATAGAATAATAAAAACAAAGCAATGCATGCAAGCATGCCAAAGATTGTTTTATTTGGAAAAGTGGTTTCTAATTGGTTATAAACATTCTAACACACCTATTGGTCATTTATAAAAGTGGCAAGGTCATTTTGAAAACAAGTTAGTGAAAATGGCCACTTTAAATCATTTTTGTTTTGTTAGCAATGATTTAATCAAAGTAATAATTTCTAATGTTTGACAAATATATTTTTCAACACAAATGTTAGTGTTTTATGGTCAAGTGTTTATTATAAAAACCATTTGCAAAATATTTTACCTATAAACAATTTTTAAATCAAACAACATTTTATTTCATTAGAAATGCCTTTAAACAAAGTAATAATTTTCTAGAGTGCACCAAATATATTTTGAGATCCTAAAACTTGGTGTTTAGGGTCAGAGAGTTTAATTCAAACCCTTTTCCAAAGGTTTTACTCAAAAAGCATTTTTAAAGCATAATCAATATTTTTATTTAACTATAAATGCTTTAATTCAAAGATTTATTCCTTAGCATCACAAAATATATTTTTAAATCCAAAAGTTGGTTTCTATGGTAAGTAGGTTCAAAACAATCTATTCACAAAAGATTTTACCCTAAAAACATTTTTAGAATAAATTCTATACACAAAATATGCCTACACATGTTTCTGCAAATACAACCAATTAAGGTGCTCTATTAAAAGGAGCACCTTAATTGTCAGTAGTTCCCTAGAGGCCCCGATAGCACGGGCTGGCTGGACAAAAGATGTTGTGCAAGTTCTCATTGCGAGCACGTATGACTATATTTGGAGCACATGCCTAGGATTTTTTAGTACTTGGATGCTTGTTATTATTTATCTGCAATGCCCTAGTTCTTTGATGTTACATGTTTAGACTCATCCATGCAACGCCCGTCCATCCATCCCTATGCCTACCGCACTCGAATCCTACTGTTACTGTTACTATTGCTCATGTTTCACTGCTGTTGTTACTGCTGTTGTTGCTTTGCTGTTGCTACTACAAACTGTTGTTACTGATAAACTTCTATGAGCAAGAACTCAGTTGTTAAGGCTTGCAAGTATTCTTTGGCTCCCCTTGTGTCGCCAATAAATTGGGTAATACTATCCGCGAAGACTGTTGCGATCCCCTACACTTGTGGGTCATCAAAACATCAGCGCTCCATTTATGGACTGAAGCAAGCATCCCGAAGCTGGAATCAACGTTTTGATAAGGTGATCAAAAACTTTGGATTTATACAAACTTTTGGAGAATCTTGTATTTACAAGAAAGTGAGTGGGAGCTCTATAGAATTCCTAGTACTATATGTGGATGATATATTGTTGATTAGGAATGATATAGAACTTCTTGAAAGTGTCAAATGCTATTTGAATAATAGTTTTTCAATGTAGGATCTTGGCGAAGCGGCACACATCATAGACATCAAGATTTATAGAGATAGATCAATACGCTTAATAGCGCTTTCACAAAGTACATACCTAGACATGGTTCTAAAGAGGTTTAAAATGGAAGAAAGCAAGAAAGGGTTCTTTCCCATGTTGCCGGGTAAGACCTTGAGTAAGACTCAAAGTCCAACTACGGCAAAAGAAAGAGAAAGGATGAGCAAAATCCTCTATGCCTCGGCCATAGGTTCTATCATGTATGCCATGCGGTGTAAGAGACCGGATATTGCAAATTTTGTTAGTTTGACCAACAGATATCAAAGTGATCTAGGAGTGGAACACTGGACAACAGTCAAAAATATCCTCAAGGACCCGAAGAGGACTAAGGATATGATTCTTTTTTATGGAGGTGACGAAGAGCTCGTTGTAAATATTTACACCAATGCTAGTTGGAACACTGATTCGGATGACTCTAAGTCATAGTCTGGATACGTATTTATTTTGAATGGTACAGTAGTGAGCTAGAGGAGTGCAAATCAAAGCGTTATAGCGAAATCTTCAACTGAATCAAAATACATAGCTGCTTCGGAGGCTGCACAATAAGCGATATGGATTAAGGAGTTCATCACCGAGCTTGGTGTGGTTCCTAGTGCGTTGGACCCTATGGCCATCTATTTTGAAAACATGGGTGCCATAGCTAATGCATATGATCCAAGGTCACACAAGAAGCTGAAGGACATCAAGCTACGTTTTCATTCGATTCGCGAGTATGTCCAAGATGGTGACATAAAGATTTTCAAAGTACACACAGATCTGAATGTGGCAGATCCGTTGAATAAACCTATCCCTAAAGCAAAACATGACCAACACCAGAACGCCATGGGTGTTAGGTATATTACCATGTAATCTAGATTATTGACTCTAGTACAAGTGGGAGACTGTTGGAGATATACCCAAGAGGCAATAATAAAGTGATTATTATTATATATTTGTGTTTATGATAAATGTTTACATCCCATGCTATAATTGTGTTAATAGGAAACATTAATACTTGTGTGTTTTGTAAACATAAAAGGGTCAAGCCTTGTGTTAAACTAGCTTGTTGATTAATAGATGATCGTGGTTTCCTGATCATGGACATTGGATGTTATTAATAACAATATCATATCATTAGGAGAATGATGTGATGGACACACACCCATAGTAAGCATAGCATAAGATCAAGTCATTAAGTTCGTTTTGCTACAAGCTTTCAAATACATAGTAACCTAATCCTTCGACCATGAGATCATGTTAATCACCATCACCGGATGAGTGCTTTGACGATATCAAACGCCACTTCGTAACTGGGTGGTTATAAAGGTGGCATTAGTTATTCTGAAAGTATGCCTCACGAGTGGGATTTGTCCATCCAAATGACGGATAGATATACTCTGGGCCCTCTCGGTGGAATGTCATCCAATTGGATTGCAAGCATGTGACTAGGTCACAAGGGATGTCATATCACAGTACGAGTAAAGAGTACTTACCCGTAACGAGATTGAACTAGCTATGGAGATACCGACGATCGAACCTCGGATAAGAAAAGTATCATGCAACAAAGGTAATTGGTATCGTATGTTAATGGTTCATTCGATCACGAAGTCATCATTTAATATGTGGGAGCCATTATGGATCTTCAGGTCCCGCTATTGGTTATTGATCGGAGAGGTGTCTCGATCATGTCTGCATAGTTCACGAACCGTAGAGTGACACACTTAAGGTTCGATGTTGTTTAAGTACATATGGAATATGAGTTGGAGACCGAATGTTGTTCGGAGTCTCGGATTGGATCTAGGACATCACGAGGAGATCCGGAATGGTCCGGGGAATAAGATTCACATAAAGGAAGTCATCTTCCGAGGTTCGAAAAAGTTTTTAGTGTTTTGATCGGAGCTTCTAGAATGTTCTATAGGGACCACCAGTGGGCCCACCACCCTGTGAGGGGCAACATGGGCCAAGGGAGTGCCGTGGGGGCCCATGGGCTAGCCGCACCAAGACCTAGAGGCCCAACCGACCAACCTAGGTTTGGGGGGGGAGACTTGGGGGCAAGTTTCCCTCCCCCTCTCTCTTGCGCCACCACTTGGAGGAGGTGGGCCAAGGGGGGAACCCTAGCCGCACCCCCTCTATATAAGGAGGGGAGGGCGCATCCCTGTCCCTTCCTCTAACCCTAGTCGCCACCTCCCTTCCTCCTCCATCTTCCTGCTCCGGCTTAGACGAAGCCCTGTAAGAACTCTCCTCCACCATCACCACCACGTCGTCGTGCTGCTGGGATTTCGAGGGGGGTCTACTACCTCTGCTTCCCGCTGGAACGAGGAGAGGAAGGTCTACATCGACTCTGTACGTGTGACCGAGTGCGGAAGCGCTGCCGAAACGCGACACCGGAAGGATCGTCATCGCGATCTTGAGATCGACAAGTGATCGTCTACATTAACCATGAGATTAGATCTCATTAACGCTTTGGATCTATGAGAGTTAGTTCTTTTCTATCTCGTTGCACCTATCTTGTAGATTACATCTTGGCTTTGCCATAGATTGGATCTTGGTTTTGTTCGTTCTTGCGGTAGAAATTTTTTGTTTTCCATGCAACGAACCCTATAGTTGCTTGATAGATGTCCCCTTTGTCCAGGCATGTTTGTCGACCCGGTATAGGAGTGTCGTTGACAGGCCGTCTCCAGAATTTGAGGCCCCCAGTGCGAAATGTAAAATGAGACCCTAAGTTTTACAAATAAAATATAACATATATAACTAAAGCATATCATCACCTAAGTATATAAATTTGTTGATAAAGTAATTGTTTCATGAATTTATTGATCAAGTACGCACTTACAAAGATTGATCGACTGATGAATTGATCGTGAATTGATGATCAAGGTGACAATGTGACTTTTATCCTGATGCTTCACTGATGGTGTGGTTTGGTTCCTTGTTGGGGAACTTACTTGATGGGTTCGATCTTGTATAATCAGAAGTCAAATTGCATTTGTCGGGCGAGTGTCAATATGATTATTTAATGGAGAAAAAATAGCCTAAATTGAATAGAGCTTCGAGTAATCGAGTTGGAGTGTTGGATTATGGATTGGACCGCAGCTGATGGCAGATGGTGAAGGCTCGACTGGTCCAACTCTTAGGCAAAGCCTTGAGGCTGGATGCTTGGCATTGTACAAAGGCGTCACTGCCTCACTGCCCGCCTATGAGGACACCGTAAACTAAAGCCCATCTGGAAAACAAAGTGTGAAGGCGAGCTACAAGCGATGGGACTGGGTTTAGGACTGAAATTGCGTTGTAGTGTTGATGAAATAAAGCCCTACTAGAAAGTATACAAAAGAATTTGGCCCAACTTGGGGGACACTGGAATTTGGGGGTCCCGTGCGGTCGCACAGCCTGCACAGACCCATGGATGGCCCTGGTCATTGATGTGTTCGTTCATGTGCTCTATGGGTCTTTTC
This sequence comes from Avena atlantica, assembly GCA_910589765.1. Classification (NCBI taxonomy): domain Eukaryota; kingdom Viridiplantae; phylum Streptophyta; class Magnoliopsida; order Poales; family Poaceae; genus Avena; species Avena atlantica. Next base: position 411,545,737 of record OU342735.1, on the reverse strand, counting down.
TTAGGCTTGGTTGTCGGTTTGTGGGCGTTGTTCGTGTGTTGTTAGTGTTTTGATGGATTTAGTCATGTTGTTATAGGTTTTCGACTGATTTTTCTTAAAAAACAGGCACTTTTTTCTTAATTAATAGAGAGACAAATATTTTGCTTTTGTTAAAAGGAAAACGATGAGGGGTCGTTGCGTCCTGCTTTTTGTGATCATTATCCCTTGTCACGGTGCACTTACGTCTTATGTGAGAGCGAGTTGCTTACCTCTCAGTGGTCGAACCCTACTCAACCTAGTATATCTACATCCTCGAATTCTCCTGGAGTAGTATTCAGTGTATGAATCCAGGGCACGTCGCGGAGGCTGATGCCATCCGAGACGGCGAGTCCCGTCGCGTCGCGGAGTTGTAGACGAAAGATGCTGACCCCTGAGCGAGCAGAATTCTGGCTTCGTGTCTTAACTCGTTAGCGTAAATGGTTGTTGCTGCGTCACGCCAATCTACTCCTAGGAAACTCTACGCTGTAATCATAACGATCGACAGGCAATTTGATGTTTTGTCTCGTGATTCATTGCTTGCTACTGCTGCCGCCGCTGATTTCATCATCAGCACTCCTCTGAACTCCGAAGCAAGCAGTGCAGCAGCGCCGAGCTCGCTTTCGTTGCAGCTGATGTGAAGAGGAAAGGTAGGGCCCTGAGCCCCTGAGCTTGAGGCCCTCCGTGACCGTGACAGTACTGGCCATAAAAGCTAGCGCCGGCCACCGGCAACGGCGACAGGGATGCCGGTGGCTAGCCGAACAGCCTCGTGCCGTCGTGTATCCCGGGCCACACCCCTCCCCACTTGTTTGCACCCGTGTACTGCCCGGCGCCCACCGTGCGGCTGGCTGGCTGGCGACGTCCTGTCCAGTCCCACAAGTACAGTCCCGAAACGATTGTTCATTCGGTTGTACGTACTCATACCTGGACCGATTTTAAAAAAGTGACGGCGTTCTGACCAAGTTTCCTAATGGCTGACTGGCACGTCCTACCAAATTGCCCGAGTAACGTATGCTGTCGGTTTTAGCCTGATTGCGAAAGGAGATCTTCCGAGCGTGTTGCTCTGCCAACAGCTGTCCGGTCTGAACAATATAAGCTAAAAAAAATAGGCTGTCAGAGGATTAGTAGTAGTGCCTTTTAAAAAAATTATCTCCCCAAACAAAAAGCGATTTTTTAGAAAAGAGAAAGGACACGGCGCACCAGACCAGACGCGTCCACAATTTAAACGCGGAGGGGGGAGTAGAGCAGACGGGTTTCTTCGTACAGAGGTCCTCCCTCCCACGACCTTGCCTCCTCTCTGCGGCTCTGCCTGACCCCCAACCCCACGCCACGCCACCCTCCCTATTCCAAATCATCGCACGAACAGAACAAACCCCAAAAGCGAAGGAGAAGGACAGCAGCGGAGCGGCCGCCGAAAAGGGGATGATGGACGCCGCCGCCGCCGCCAAGGAGGCGGACGCCGGGGCGCCGCGCGAGAAGAAGAAGACGGCGGCGGAGAGGAAGCGGTGGGGCGACGAGAAGGAGGACGCTCGCGGCCACGGCGTGTCTCCGGCGGCGCCGCGCGAGGACGGCGGGAAGGAGGCGGCGCTGGCGGAGTGCGCCGTCTCGTGCTGCCTCTTCTGCGCGTGCCTGCCGGTGGCCGTGCTCTGCTGCGTCGCGCGCGCGCCCGTCCGCGCCGCGCGGCGGTGCTGGCGGGTGAGGCGGAGGCGGCCCGCGCGGCGCCTCGCGCCCGGCGGGTCCTCGTCCTTCTCCGACGCCGAGCTCGGGGACTGCCGGCAGGGAGGGAGGCGGGCAATGGCGGAGGAAGGCGACGACGGTGGCAGATCGCGGTCGCCGCGTGGCGGGCCTCCGCCGGCGCCTCCGCAGCAACCACCACCCCCTCGGGATCGGACGAGACCGTAGATTAGTACTAGTGAGTTAGTTAGATTTTTTGTTTCTCTCTCTCCAGTTTTGCCGTAGGCTGCCAAGTAAGATGATGATGAGCCGTTTCGCTCTGTTTCTCCAGCGTCTTTTTTTTTTTCCTATTCTTTCTCCTTTGGGGTTAGTTAGATCATGCCGATGATAAGGCAGAGATTTCGGCAAAGAAGCTAGGCTGCTGCACGGCAGCACAATGCCATGTTCACGATTGCGATTGTTCTAGTACCAGAAAATAAAGCTAGTACATTATCGTTGGCCTCTTCCATCGGTCAGTCCGCATCACCATTCTGCGCTAAAAACATTGGGAATCAGACTGATCACTACCAGCCCCAACTGTTGGAGAAAAATTATCCGTTACATCTCGTCAGTTACCAGTCAACCATACGTGCACTTATTAAATAACCTCTTTAATTCACTCTTTGAATGCGAGGCCACCGTAAGTGTTGTCACTGGTCAGATAGTACGGCGAACAATTATTAAATTTTGACTGACATCCCTCCCCCTCCAGGAGGCTCCAGTTATTTAAAACAGAAACAGCGTGCCGAAAGGTACCCCCCGGAATCTATTAACGATCTACTGTCAAGACTAGCTTCGCATCGACGCACACCGGAGCTCAGGCTCTCCCCGGCCGGTCGGTCCATCATCACGTGAGGACGATCCGAGCCCGCGAGCAGGACGCGCCGTCCAAACGCCCCAATGGAAAAGGGGCAACGAATCCCTCCCGGGATAATGAGTGCGAAAGGCAGACACGACCCAGACGCGGTGGTCGCTTTCGGCCTGGCTACGTGTATCATACCGGGTGGCAAGACGACGAGGCCGCGCGCGGTGCCGACCGGCGGGCGAGATGAGGAGATTCCTTGGTTCCTTTGGGTGGGCGACGACGAAGACGTAGACGGAGACCGGTCGCGGGAGGTGGATACCTTCTCCCCACCGTTGGAAAAGCCTCGATCCGCCTTCTTCCTTCCCAAGTGCGAGCAGCCGTGGAGGCAAATCTCTTCCTTGTCGCGGCCACGTCGGCGGGTGACCGAGAGAGAGAGACCAAATCCTGCGTTTTAACTTGAGTGGGTTTTCCAAAACACCTGTAGTGCACAGTATCAGTATATATATAGGAATGTTATCATCGAGCTGCCAAACTGAAGCATATGGAAAAAATGCGTGCCTTCACTCCGTTAGGCACAACAAACGTCTGCGAATAAGCAAGATCTTTTTACATACATATATATACCTGTTCTATTTTTGGGGGGAAAGTAGAGAGTGGTCCATCACGTAGAGGTTCCATAGAACATATTCCAGTTATCTTTTTCAGGGCAAGTGAACATATACATATATACTTGCCTACACCACATCTACAGAGACATGCGTTCCACAACAAGAATCTGTTATCACCAAAGCTATAAACAAATTCTGCAGCCACATATACAATAGTACCGTTTGTGTTTCAGGTATAACAAAGCACAAGTCACAGAGATAATAAGAAGCAAAACTTGACAGTGACGGTACCATACTATGAATACAGTGTCGTAGAAGGAATACGGTAACGAATGTCTCTATATAAACATGGCCCATGAAGTCAAGTCTTGTCCTGCAGGGAATGGTCTGGGTAAAATCATAATGAAAATAACAATTAGTTTTCATTTTCATTGTACACATAGTTTAAACAATTTAGATTATACATATATACATAGTTTAGAAAAAAATATACGGTTATAATTTCACACTTCTCAATGAGCACTATGGCGAACGGTATGTCCATATAAGACGGGTAGCCACAATTATCCATATGCTACATTGTTATGCTATTTTATCTAACATATGTAGGTGATTTAAATTTTATCTAGCAACAAATTTATCTATCTGTATTTCATCTACATTTATCTAATTAACACTACACATGCATTTTAATCAAACTACATCTATCTAGTTCACTCTAACAGATTTAACTACATTTATCTAACAAGATTTATCTTGTTGATTTTAATCTAATAAATTTATCTACATTTATCTAACACTACACGTGCATTTTAGTCTAACTACATTTATCTAACACTACCAGATCAATCTAGTTCTGAACTAAACTACCAAAATAGGAAGCGGTGGAGGTGCATACTCACCTCGTGGGGCAGTACATCGATGAGGAAGCCTCGACGGTGTTGGGCCATGCAGAATAAACAAAAAAAAATCCTACGTGGTGATCCCAAAATCTAGCTGATGTAGAAGGCCACGAGAATTACCACTAGATGTGCAGTTGCGGATTATTGATGAAACGCGTCAGTTGATGCAGTGCAGTCCTCACGATCCGATCCAATCCCACGGTCGTCGAAGTGTTGAACGAAGTGTTGAACGTACATCAGCTTTGCCGATATCTACACATACGAGGAGGAGTTTCGACGGCAGACTGCTAGGTCCGATGCGGTGGCTAGACTAAATAGGGCTAGGGTTTCCAACACATGGAGTGGTCTAACCGTGCCCGTGTTGAACGTACATCAGCTTTGCCGATATCTACACATACGAGGAGGAGTTTCGACGGCAGACTGCTAGGTCCGATGCGGTGGCTAGACTAAATAGGGCTAGGGTTTCCAACACATGGAGTGGTCTAACCGTGCCCTTTGGGCATACTGCTCCCCAGTATATATATGGAGTGAAAGTAGGTTTCGCTTACTTGTGGTCCATCCATTAAAGCATATACGACTCACTGCGAGTTTAACTCATTGACTCAATACGTGTCTAATTCGGGTCCAACCCAAACGACTTGCTCCCGCTCTTAAGTGTGTGACCCCGCAGGCTCATGGAAACTTTGGATACGATTGAAGACTGACTCGCAATCGATCAATCGGTAGCGGCTCCTAGCAAAACGTGCCGATTCCCAAGTACCAAAGAGTCATGACGATATACCTTCCAATATGACTTACATCTAAGTTCCTTTTGCCTCACGATATACCTTCTCGAACTATAGGCAAATAAACGTCATCCTTTAAATAGTTCAACTCTCTTCTCGATCCGTGATATGTGATTCATCCGACTAACTTTTAGTGGATCGCTTTGGTTAGCACTTAACCGAGTTGTGCATGGTCATGGTTTCCGGATCATATCACACGAGAGGGTCTAGAGAATATCTCTCTAGTTGGAGGGGCAAATCTCATTTTGGTTATCCACATCACGCAGTTTGATTCTCAGTCGATCCAAACTCTGCCTTTATAACGGCCCTGTGACGAAACAATGTTTGACAGAACCTAAGTCGGTGATCCACAATTCGGATTTTGCAATAACCTCAGGTCTAAGGATTACATTGATTGAGACATACAAATAATGACTTGTTCGTTGTGTCTCAATATAGGTCAATCCGACTCGTTAAACTCTTTAACTGATTCCGTGTAAGTCGGAATAGCATCACCATGCCCATGACAAGTGAAACCGAGTCATCGGCCGACTTTCACGTTAGTCTAAGTTGTGTGTCTAGCACAATCTCAATGATAGTATAAACAACATTTTTTTCTTAATGAATATAAAGTTTCATAACTGAATCACATATTCAATGATATACATCAGATATTCATGCAAAGACAATTTAATGAATTTATGAATACACTGGAAATTATATCATACATGATTGCGTCTAGGGCATATTTCCAACGCGTCGACAAAGAAGAGGCGGCGGCGCGTCGATGTGGATGAGGCGGCACTAGGAGGAGGCCACGGCGGAGATTCGGACGAGTGACGGCTGCAGCGATGGGGATAGGGGCCGCCGCCGTGTGACTCAGATCTAGACAGTTGCATCGGTGAAGTGCATAGTGGTGGGGATCGAGTGTATGTGGAGTGGAGAGCGTGATGGAACACACACTGGTAGGGAACAGATTTTTCTAGGGAAACTTCTTGTATTTCCTTATGAAAAACGTGGTGGGCCACCCACTGCATCATAGTATGTGTGTTTTCTAATGAGGCAATAGATTTTTTAGGTTTCATAACACACTAACTTGACTCTCCACGTCTTATCCATAAACCCATCGTGTCATAGTGATGTTCTTGACTTCTTTTGTAATTAAAACTATCTTTATTTAACTTTTTTAGCCTAACGTGAACATGACCAACAAAAAAACCTTGTTATAGACCTATGTTTTATTGTGTGATTAATATTTTCATCGCCCCACTCAAGGTAAAATTCTAGCTCCGCCCCTGATTGCACAGGCCGCCAAAGTGAGGTTGGCACCATGTGCAATAGCGTCGAACCACCTAGCTTGCTTCCGTGCTCTCTCTTATTGGCACTGACCTGCATAAATTTTGCTCCATTTTAGATGGCGCTGTATTCAGGGGTCATATTTGAAAATAGTTTCGCTAAAGGGTAAGATTTCGAATTAGTTTTGTCCGGGGATCAGATTTGCCAAAAAAAAAAAGGTTCATCTGACAATACCGAAGTTCTATGTTAGTCTTTTTTTATGGGTCTATATTACGGTGTTTTATATAAAATGGTATGCTATGATGTTTACTAGTCCGTGTTTGGATCACCTCTACGCATTGTATCTTAGGTGGTATGTGTAAATGTGTACATTTACGTGGGAAGATCTATTTGATCTCTCTTGTGAGGAAATACACATGTGAGATTTTGTCAAAGAGGCGATGCTACAACAAACTTGAACATACAGCGCCCATGGATTTATACAGATCAGTACGAGCAGTTGTACATTCAGTGAGATGGTGCTTGGACATGCAGCCATGGAATTGTTTTACAGTAACTTCACTACCAACAAATTGGAAAAACACTAGATTTCCTTGCATGAAGGGCACGTTCTGTATATACACTAGAATGCAAGAAAACTGAGGGACACAGTAAAACACAAACATGGAACTACAAACAATACATGCAAAGGCTCAAAAGATGGCAACCAAGAACCAACGAGGAATAAATTGAAGAAGTATCATCATGGACATGAACCCACTGGTTCTGTTAATGCTGTTAATTACATGTTCAATGGCCTCTAGCTGCGGGCATGCTCAATCAGACAGAACTAAACCAAATTCAAGACTAAAAAAACGCCGCCAGATTATTCCTCTCCCTTTTCCCCCCATTCAGAGTTCAGAGCAAATACTGCATCCACAAGGAAAAGAACAGACATTTTAAACGGCACGTGTTCGTTTTGTCTCAAGAGGATCTTCAAGGAGATGACTTGGTAGCAGTTTGTTGAGCTGTGGCACCACGTGCACCAGAAGCTGTTGCTGCAGGTGGCGGGACATACATCTTAGCTCTGCGAAGAACCTCAGCAACAATCCAATGCTTATTTTTGCTCAGGGGCCTAGAAGGATCCAGCCTAACCTGAAAAGATATCATCCAGCCATAATAAAAAGAGGTATCCTCAGATAAGAAAACTGTTGTAGTCTATAAGTCTATGTTAAAATGAATCATAGTATACAAAACGAACGCAGCAGATAAATAGAACATATCACACGAAAAAACGTTGCAAACACATTGATAGAGCAACTGCAAGTCTGCCATTTCAATATATAACGTTTTATAGCCAGTCACACAACGAGAGCAGCGTGGTGGCTTCTGGGAACACCAAAACCTTCATATGTAGAGTAAAAATCTAGTAGTGTGCTGATTGATATACTGATTGATCTATGTCATCACGTTACAAGGGAATTGCAGTCACCACCTCTACTGTTGAGGCTAATGAAATTGCAATCATGTTCCTTCGATGGGGCTCAAAATTTCAAAGCTACAACAGCACATATGAACATAGTTTGCTTCACTATCTAATATTTATACTGAAAGATCACCAACTGCGTAGTACTATAGCAATTTAGTTGTACTGACATCGCAAGTAGATAATAGTACTGTTTAAAATTTGAATTAGAAAACATTTCTAATACAATTCACAAAGTTCACGCAAGACGTGATTTTTACCATATTGATTGTGTTTAGAAGTAACTATGCAGGCAGAAGGAACAATACTAACTCTACAGGATCAAGTGTAATCTCCACTAACCATATGGTTGTCATCTCAAGAAAATCCTCTGTCAACAGCCAAAACTGGGAGTACAGAACTACATATGACACGGTATAAGACAATTTCCAGCCATACTCGAAATAATTACATGACCCCTCAGATAGCAACAGCCCTGATTCTCAGCTGTTTTTATGTCACAATACATGACCAAGCCTGGAGAACATCACACGTAGACCTGAGGTCCGAATGTTCTAGTAGTGGTCAAAAACATACTATGGGTAGTTTTTTAACACATACTAGAGATAATTTTTTAACACATACTAGAGATAATTTTTTTCAACACATACTAGAGATAGTTAACAACTACTTATCAGACAGCTTAACTGTCAGGATTTTTAAACATTTATAGCAAACTAAGCACGGAAAGTAAAACTGCTTTCATATTCCTGCCTCTCTTTATGTAATATATCCATAGGTTCAACAATGAGCATATAAGAGTCAAGAGTACACTAGAAATAGTTGACAACTACTAATCAGACAGCTTCACTGGCAGGATTTTCAAAAATTTATAACAGTAGAATAGACACAAGCACTTGAAACATATGAGCATTTCCTACTGTCCTTATTCTAGAGCAGTAAGATTGTTCTCAGTTAATGTTGCTCTTTTTTTCTCGGTACATACAAGATTGCTAACTTTTCTCTATACCTTCTCATCCAAGTTTGCAAATGATGAAATGTCGATACATTTTAAAAATATTGTGGTATGTATATAATAGCCATTAAGCCATAACAACAGCAGCTGTGTTATCTGATATTGTAAAATTTGGTGTTGGAAATATCATTCAAGTATCTCCTTTATGCTAACACTCCTACACATGTTCTTCATACTTTAATTTGCTTTTCGGAAGCTTCTTTTGTTGTATCAAAACCATTTCAAAAATCATAGTTTCTAAATAGCTGGTGAATCTTTTCTCTTTTGGTGCCATTGATGCTTTGTTTTTGCTCGCCACCTGTGACTTAGTGGGAACGGCATAACAATGAGCGAAGGTCCTTCTACAAGTAGAGTAGACATGAACACTGAAACTGCTTCATATTTCCACCCGTCTTTATGTATGAACCATAGGTCCAACCAAGAGCACAACAAAATTACCTTCTACTCCCTCCGTTTTAAAAGTAGTCAGATACATTTGCTTTACAAAGCTAAAACATATTATATCACCATTAAAAAATCAATCACATAATCACTAAATTAGAACTACTCTAGACTTGAAGAAGTTGAATTCAAACACTCATTGCATCGTTCAAATAGACCTACGCAACAAAAAGCTGAACCTCAATCGGACGACGCCGAAATGAGTCGTGATAAGGAAATGAGTAGCGACAGGAAAACCAGATGACTTCATATGCAATAGCCTGATCAAATGCAGCATCACAGTTAACAGAGAGAGGGGGTCGAGCGGGGAGGCGGTTACTGACCCTGTCGCCGATGTTGCAGTCGTCGGCCTCGTCGTGAGCCATGAACTTGGAGGTGCGCTTGACATAGCGGTTGTACACCTTGTTGAGAAAGAGGCGGTCAACCGCCACCACTACCGACTTCTGCATCTTGTTCGAGACCACGATCCCCACCACGGGCTTCATCTCCGCCCGCGAGATAGAGTCCCTCCGGCGGCGGATCGGATGCTGGGCAGCGGGCCTGCGCCGTTGAGAACTGGCGGCGGCGGCGGTACGTTAGGAAACCCTAGTTACTTCTGACTGGAACGCAAAAGCAGACGCGGCGGCGGTTCGGGCTTGGTCGCTTGGACCCCTTGGTGCCGGCGAGACTAGTGATACCGGCTGCCAGCTGATACAATGCACACACTCTATCTGCACAGGCTTCAAAAAAAATTTACATGGAACACTCGAACTCCCTTAACACGCGGCTATGTCGCCAGTCACCAGACGGGTTACACTTACAGACTCATGGTAGTTCATCACCCACACTGCCACACACACAATGTTCTCCATGATCTACCCTAGCACGCAGGCGTCTGCATAATCATACCACGATGAGTTGATGTCTTGCTGCAGATTATACTCCCTCTCCTAAAATAGATGTCTTAAATTTCTCAAAATTTGAATGAATCTATATACCAAATAGTGTTAGATTCACTCAAATTTTGACAATCTAAGACATCTATTTTAGTACAGAGGGAGTAATATAATCGGTTTCAAAAATAGCATTCCCAGTAGTTCAACCATTTGAACTATATGTGACAACGCCATGGCTTTGGCATGCATAGCGTCAGATATCATCTCCATGCGGCCTGCAATAGCAAACTTCTCAGAAATTCTAGGGGTCGTTCCAGCAATAATGGGAGTTCATCCTGATCAAACGGTCCAGGTTCAACTTGTGCATTGTATCAGCTAGCAGCAAGTATCACTGGAATACTGAATAAGTTCTCGCTCTGTAGAGCATGCGTCGACAGCAAGAATCTTTGACATGAAAGCTAGAACCAAATATTGAAGCCACATATATTAACAGAATCATGCGTGTTTGTTTCACAAAATGCATCTATCGTTCAGGATAACAGAGCACACATAATAGATAATAAGAAACAAAACTTGGCAGTGTCATCATAAAAGGAATACAGGAGCAATGGTACTCCCAAACGATCTATTGTACATGTGGTTAACAAGAACAGAGAAACAAAACGCCATCAGATTGGACTATGATCTGAACCACCTACAACAATAAACACCTGATTTCATCTTTAACCCTTACACAGATTAAAACAGTGACTTCTAACATTGTACAATTGAAGTCAGAGAAAATATGGGACGGCAGTCCTCGGACCACGCATCTGGTTGTTCTCTTCTGTCTCGGTGAAGAACTTAACCTCCCTTTCCTGACAATTGGGCAAACGAGTAGAAAAGATCAGAACTACTCCCTCCGTTTCAAAATATAAGATGTTTTAGGTTTGTTTAGAGAATGTATCTAGACTTGTTTTAGTACATAGGTTACTCATGTTTGGAGTGAATCTAGACACTAAAACAAGTCTAGATACATTTGTTTCACAAAGCTAAAACATCTTATATTTTGAAACGGGGGGAGTAGCTACTTTACAATATAACAGGAAAGTAAAACACATGACATGTGATGGGACTAATGCAAATATCATAGAACAGATCAAATCTCACAGAACTCATCAAAAGTCTCTCGGTACTGGCTGATGAAGTCAAGTGGCTTGCTTTTTTTAGTAACCAAGGGCTTATTTGAATCCTAACTCGTATAAACACCTAGGCAAAGATACAATGAGGCAACCGGCAAATGCTGACTTGCTGTCAATGAAGTCAAAAGGTTGACAACATGGTTACGCAACTACTAGGGTGGATCTCTTGGTTTCCTTTACAGTTTCAACTGAAGCTGACCAAGTGAACCTGGTATTGCTACCAAGTACTCCCTCCGTTCAGAAATATAAGATGTTTTAGTTTTGTGAATCGAATGTATCTAGACGTCTTTTAGTGTATAGGTTCATAGAGGTTCAGAGTGAACCTATACACTAAAAGTTGTCTAGATACATTCATTTCACAAAGCTAAAATGTCTTATATTTCTAAACGGAGGGAGTAGACTACAAAGCATGGAATGACATTTGGTATATTACAGAACTCACATCCCAGTTGGGCTGTATGATACTAGGAACTTTGATGAACACTATCAGAAAATATTGACCGGAACCCTGGTTCCTAGTACAGAGTTTCATCCCTGTGTTGCATAATCAATCAACCAACAAAATAATGAATACTATCCACCTATTATCCACGTAATATAATGAATGTATAATAATTAAAAATACACAACACTGATAGAAATAATAGCACAATTATACCATGCTCTCACTAGAGATGCACTAACATACCATGTTGTCACTGAAACTTAGTATAGAAGCAACATTGCCACATCTGTAGCAATAATTAGGTGCAGACCACACCTGCAAAAAATAAATGTACAAGGCATATATTAATATAAATGTACAAGGCATATGAGCATCCTTAAGATAGATTTATTGATTAAATATATAAGTTGATAGAGAAAGATGCTATGGTTGTCTGGACTGATAGTGTATATGTGAAGAGAAACTCACAGTTACAAGACCCTTGTCCTGGAACATGTACTTCAATCCTTCCTGGACCAGCTGGTGAGCCCGGCAAACCAGATCAAGATTGTTGACATGGTTGAACTGCATAGGATAAAACAACAACATTTGTTAAGAGACGATCTAGAAGCGATAAAGGATGAAAAGATTCCATGTGCACCTCTGTTGTCACTCGTGATCCAAAAAGCCAACCGGCTCCACGCGGACTAACAGCCCATGTCTCTATCTCTTCAGGGTCACTCCACATCAGATCACAGAAAGGACCTTCGTGGGGAATTTCACAATTCCGATCAATCGTCCGTATCTGGTACAGTATCATATATCATCAGATTATTGCTTCCATTGCATTCCCTGACACCTCTTAAATCTTACATCAGAACAGCAGTAATAAGCACATAAAGAACAAATCAACCACAGAATCATGTATCTTTCAGGTTATGAGCCTAACCGTTCAGATGGTATGTAAAGAGAAGTATAACAGAATCCAACTGAAGAGAAAATGGGAGATAAAAACGAAATCACTGTAAAGACGGTATAGTAAGAGTCGATCTTTTTCTGAAAAATGCTCAACACTAAACGCCAGACAGCCTCCTGTCCCTGCTAGTGCCAAGGTGAACATTCAAATTATTTGCTATTCGGTTAAAGATGTATCCAGAGCTAGCTAACAGCATGAAACTCTTGAGCTGGAATTAGACCATTAAATTGCTGTATAAACCAGGTGTAGTACATCTATATGAATCAACCACTAATTATTTTGTAAACCAGGAGCAGTATGTTTCTACATTCGTTACGCAGAAAAACCACTAAATGGTGTCGAATCACACTCTAGCGAAGTTGCATAAGTAACATCTTGTCTGAATGATGCCAAGAGTAAGTTAATGAAGAAAAGTAGCCCAACTAACCTGGTCAATAGTACGGACATCAGGAGAAAGACCACCGTGAACACAAAGGACCTGAATTTTCACCATATCATTTAAGTATGATTGAGAAATAAGCATGAAATCATAATCTACAAATTTTCTACGAGGAACTTACCGTGCCATTAATGATTGCTGAAAGAGTAAGGTAATCGAAAACATCAGTGCAATACCGCCATGCATTGGCGTTCCCATACTTTCTCTGGCATTCATCATAGAAACCATATACCTACAAAATGGTAACAATACATTACTCCCTCCGTTGCTTAGAATAAGGCGTATAAATTTAGTCAAAAGTCAAACATTGCAAAATTTGACCAAACTTTTAGAAAAAACTATAAACCTCTAGAGGGTCAAAAAACTACTAGATACATTATGAAATATATTTTCGTGCTGTAGCTATCTATTATCATAGTTATTGATAGTTTTTTATAAACTTGGTCAAACTTTACACTGTTTGACTTTTGACTAAATTTATAGACCTTATTCTAAGGAACGGAGGTAGTAGTATACTTGCATGAAAAGTATTGAGTCATGCACATTGACCTCATTGTTGTACAGTACAACACTAGACACATTCAAGTTGCAATTATAATCCTAACCACAGACAAAGATATGTAAAAGAGACTGTTTAACTGGCCAAACAAAGCATTAGCGTGACAATGTAGGTTTCTTGTCATACAACACTATTCATGAACCATAAGATTTAAAAATCTATAGATAAATGCCGTGTATGTTTGCATTTATCCATTCGCTGAAATGAACATGAAACCTTATGTAAAATTATTAGTTTAACTTTAACGAAGGTGTTCTAATTTTATCCAGACTAAAGAATCAATCAGCATGTACGGTTTCGCCGCACAGAAATGCTTCATACAGGTTAATGTGAATGTCTATATGACAGTTATTTGCAGCAGAAGTATCTCAAATCCCAATGATATCATTCTCCATACCAGCACATACCTGTGTCAGCTGCCTACTTTCATGATTTCCGCGCAGAAGGGTTATGTGGGCAGGATACCTAATATCAGTAGAAAAACGAACTGACAAGAGTTAGCCATATATGGTGACACTTCGGACAAAATGAATACACGAAATCTTACTAGAAGGAAGCAACCAACACTAAACCAAATAACAGAGAATAGGTACGTTCATTGTTTCCCTATCAAAAAAATATGGAGACACAATTTTTAGTTTCACACTTGCGTTATTAAGAAACACATGGAAGGGGTTTCAACTTCAAATTTCATCCAGCATGGATCATGTTACTGTAGAGAGGCTGCCCAAACTCCAAGCCATAGTTAGCTTTCACAGTGTATGGTTATGGTCATCCCAGTCTTGCTTAACTCTACGCTGTTCTTTGTATGATACTCCTCTGCTCTAAAATAATTGAAGTTCTACAATTGTCCCTAAGTCAAACTACATTAAGTTTGACCAAGTTTATAGGAAAATATCAACATCTAAAATACCAATTTAGTTTCATTAGATTGGCCATAAAATATATTTTCGTACTATATATATTTGACGGTATAGATATTAATAAAATTTGCTACAAACTCGGTCAAACTTACAGAAGTTTGAGTTAGGACAAACCTAAAACTTCAATTATTTTGGAACTGAGGGAGTAGCATCAGTTAAGGATATACTGGGCTGCTTCGAACTCCTGTAAATATCAATCCGTCTAGATCATGGTTCGAAATCGCTCAGATCAGTCAATGTTCATAGGCCAAATCACGACCTCAAACGAACCCAAAACCGAAGTCACCATGCGGCAGCTACTAACACCAAAAATGGAAGTCTCCAATAGCCTAGATCTCGCCAGGCAGTCAGGGCCATCTGCATGAGAACAGCAACATTGGGAAGGACATGGTGGCAGAAGCTTCGCTTCACAAAACAACAGCTCCTCCTGAGAGGTGTGGATGCACGTGTGGATAGCGTGCTAGATTGAGCAGAAGGGGGGTGTGGGGCAGGATCAATCTTGGAGGCGGCAGCACCTTACAACAGAGATCAGTAGGAAAAGCCATGTATCTCCATTGTACCATGGTAGGAGGCAGGGATTAGGGCATGAAGCTTGTAGCGCAGCACTCTGTTTGGCCGAGCCCAACAAAAGCTACCATCATCCCTTTAATCATGTTCCCCATTCGTGCTATGTGTTAGGATCTTCGGTGCTATTTGTTCCATGTTTGCAGCATCATGGTTATCTACACTCCAAATACATAAAAATGATGTTCAAAACTCAAATACACATGACTGAACACCGTCTCCGATTCACCCAACATACAACTCACGAACCGGAGATGTATACCCCTTAGAGAATCCGGTCCTCTGCAGACCGCAAACCCAATGAATCGCAAATTAGCTAAAACAACCCCATCGGCTGCATGAGTTGCTCAAAGTCAGCAAAGACGAGGAGAGAGGCATTTACAGGACTTTGACATATTATCAAGCAGCAGTCAAGCATTATCTTTCAAGAGCTTAATTCCATCTAAGGAATGTCTACAGGTACTACGGTTTCATATATACCAGTATCACGTATTATTATAAATACAGTGATATGATATGATAATGAAGTTCATACTCACAGAACAGTGAAGAAGCTACAGGTGATATAAAGTTCAAAGCTTCGATACACACAAAAAAACAATTCACGGTTTGCGAACAGTAAACTGATCAAATACCTTGCTTTTAGTAACAACAGGATTGTGAAAACCTCCAGACTGTTGAAGCCACGGTCCACAAAATCACCCTACGAGTCAATCAAAGCTCAAATTTCAGCAACAAAAGAAGAGACTTAACCAATCATAGGTCACGATAGAAGGGCCGGGGAAGCCACACCATGAAAATATAGTTGGTGTCGGGCACATGTCCTCCGGTGGCAAAGAGCTTCATAAGGTCATGGAATTGCCCATGGATGTCACCACACACGGTGACCGGGCTGTTCACCGGCTGCACGTTCGACTCCTCGATGAGTATCTCCTTCACCTGGATGATCAGCGAAATAAACCGCCGGTTACACACTAGGCAATACAATAGCATCCGCGGTTACACGCTAGGCACACACAGTTCACTCCAATCTCTCAGCGGGCAGCAAAAAACAACTAATTTACATACATCTGCCTGCTACTACTAATAAGAACCCTAACACAGCAACGGCGCACACGCACGCGCGGCGGCGACCGCGTCGCCTAACAAAACCCTAGCGGAACTAATAGGGCGGGAAGGCTCACGTATTCGCAAAGGGTCTGGAGCTCGTGCTCAGCGAGGTGCTGGCCCTCCTTGACCTTGGAGATCCACAGATCCAAATCCATCGGGAGCTAGAGAAGCGGCGGCGAACCGGCGGTGGGGGGATTCAGGGCGGAGTCGCGGATTGCAGGTGCGAGGGGAGGAGGAGGTCGATCCCCTCTTGGTTCCTGGTGTGGATATTGGTTTTCGCCTCCTCGATCGCGGCTGGGGAGGCGAGGCGAGGCGAGCGAGAGGAGAGGGGAGAGGAAAAAAATAAGGTTGTGTGATTTGCGCCGGGCTTTGGGCGGTGGAGTACGGGAAGAAATCGGGGCTGGGCTCGCTGCCTCACAGCCTCGCAAGCACGGAACGAGACCGGGTATGCAAATTGCACGGGCGGCTCAGATTGGTTGGTGCAGCCGCGGCGTACGTGTGCCTGTGCGTGTGTTTTACATCCTTTGGAATTTAAATTTGGGCTGTTTTTTCTTAATGACATCCGGGTTTATTTAAGCAACCATATATTTAATTACTGTAATTAGAAATCAAGTTACAATAACCGACACACGTGAAAACTAAAGGACAGACATGATAAAATAATTATCCTAAATTTGTAGATAAAATCCTAAAAGTTTGAGAAATATAAAACGATCACTAGAGTTTCCTGCAAGCACCGAATCCGTCGGTCGCCGCCGAACAGATGCCGGAAGAGACGCCGAGCCTCCACAATTGCAAGATTAAAAAAACATCATCGCCAACGAGGCTTTGTGAGTCGATGAACATGTCTAGTCTCGCAGCGAGGCACATGTCACTGGGTTTTGTGCTGCAAATGACTCTGGGTTTTGTGCTGCAAATGTTTTCGCGGCGGCTGCAATCATTGCACTCCCATGTTGCATACATGCATTCACTTTTTTCTTGTATCTGCGACGGTTGGGGATTCACTATGGCCAGTGGGAATTTGCTACATACTCATATTTTGTTTGCTACATTGGTGTTTTCAAAAAGTTGCGATGTATTTTATATGTTTCTAACCTATCACAGGAAAAAAAATATTGCAACGATGCTACAATACACTTGCCTAAACAATTAAGAACACCACGCATCCAATACTACTTGGTGTACATACCTATAAAGATTTTAGTCATCATTTCACCAAAAAAAATTCAACTCATTTCACTCCTTTTGAAACATTCCTTGTTGTTATAGTGTCCAAATAATTACTAATTTTTTGCATTTTCTTTTCATTTATTAAAAGTATTACTTTTCACGACAGAGGATTCTAAAGATTAGTATCATGCTTGCGATGGATTACAATAGGTTCATCGAATTGGGTTGCTTTTGTTATCCTTATCTTTCATCAAGATGCAAACTTGGTAGCCTGGATTGTCTAAGCCAAGTAAGAAGGAAAAACTAATTTTTGCATCTAGGTATTGTGAACTTTTTATATTGATAAAGTTCACAATAATAATAAAAAATAGGAGGTAACGACAGTTTCAGATGGCAAATTCAGATTGTTCGCTAAGCCATCCAATAACATGTCCTTACAATTTTCCAACAAAGAGGTGAAGATTACAGATTATTTAACTGACGGCTGCTGGAAAATGGCACATAAGGATGTATTCATGCAGCACAAGGCTTCCCAGTGTGGATTCTTAATACTACTATATATCGTATACAGGTGTCGCACCAATATTTATATTTCCATGAAGATAAATGCCTTCGTTCCCTCATAAGCTTCACAGCTCTTATATGGCAAGTGAACCGACACGGAAGCACAAAGCATGGCTAAAATTGCCTCTTCCCATGCGAAACTGAAGACATTCAGAACGAAGCAGTAGAAAGATGACCAACATTGCTTCTCGCCACAAGAAACTGCAGGCAACTTCCGGGCAAGAACTCTCGTAGTGATTAGCATGTAATCTGGCTGATGAGCTAACAGTGAGAGGCGCATTATGCCAACTGAAAAGGGCCCTAACCACACCATGTCCCAACAAAGCAAATCAGGCTCTACGGGATCCTGGACTCCAGCAGATGCCATACAACAGAACCGTTAAGTGTAGCGTTTCTTGAACAGCTGATGCCTCTTAGCTGGGTCCTTCTTCTTTGCTTTTCCCTTCCCAGTGCTGGAAGAAAAGACAAGACCTCGCAGGTAAGCATTCAGAAAACAAATCACAACATAGAGACGAAAACGAAATGGAAGTGGAGCGAGACAGCACTTGTACTCCATGTAGACCATTCCACCCGCTCCAGAAAAGTGACTCATTAATCCAGCAGAGCGCCGAGCCTTCAGGAGAGCCTTGCCATCAGAATCCTCTTCCAAGTGCTCAACACCAATCATGTCATCCCCTGCGCTCAACACCTGTTTGAAGTAGTGCAGACAGAAACTGCAGTCAGAAACAAACGGCAAGAAAGTGACTAATAACGGATACAGAAAACACCCACTTTGCCTAACAGGTCAAGCTGTTCATCAAGCGTGTGAAAGCTCAGGTTAGGTCCTTCATCAGGTGGTGGCAAGCTAGTGATCACCTGGAAAATATAATTTTTCATCACTAATTGCAAAATGTCAAAAGATGCCCATATATCTACAAATAAATGCTTGAGAATAAACCTTGAAGCTATATCCTTGGTCGATAAGGAATTGTTGCCTTTTTGTTGAGTAGTACATTTCCTGCATCGGTGTAAAAGATGGCATGCTAAAGTTAATCACCATTCTCACTGCTGGTGGATCTCCCAAAGGGGGATAATGCCAAATGCAAAACAGACATAGTAAAAATTAGTGAGACACCTGTGTGTCAGTTGATACAAGAGAGTAGAAAAACGCATTGTATTCTTCTTTTCCACCTGCCATCCTATCTTGATGCTTACCCTGCAGTCACAGTATAGTTGACAAGAGATTCAGTGGCAATGCAACAGAAAACATTTTTTAAAATATGATTGCTGTAGTTCGAGATCTAAAATATATATGACAAACTATTTGTAGATCACTTCCATTTGATGGGCCACATCATATGTGATTCAATGATATAACTAGCATCCAGACTACTGAACCTTAACTGACCACCTCAAAAGCAATAGTGATAGTTTAGTTACATTAACATAATTCTAGAACTAAAATTGCAACATTCAAACAGCCATGGCTTCAAATACACCATCCAAAGAAGTTTGAAAACATTGAAGTAAATGGCAAATTACATAGGACATAGAGTTGTTTCCTTTGCCATAATCCATTTTGAATCAAGATTTTTGTTTTTTGCATCCAACTAAATTTCAGCATTTTATATACGTATCTGAGATGAGTTATCAAACATAAAAATCCACACTAAATTGTGAATATCAAGAGAAGCAATGCAGCAACCAAAACCGGTTTGTCTATGGAGCAGCACAAAGTTTAATTCACATTACCTTTGCCCTGAGAATACGTCCCAACCGTTGAGCTTCTTGACGCCGGGAACCAGCATGCGATGATATTTGTATGATAACATTTGCTTCCGGGATATCAATTGAGTTATCACCCACCTAAGAATTAACAGCACATATGTCATTAAGATTGCCAGTGTTGGTGGCTTTGAAACAAATAAGTAGGATCACAAGATTAATAATAAGCACACCTTAGAGAGGAAAACAGTGTTGACTTCTGGGCTGTTCTTGAATTGATACAGAATTCTTGTCCTCTCAGCATGGCTGAAAGAAGCAAAGCTAACATAAGCATATAACTTATGACCCATAAGTAAAGTCATATAAGATGAGAGGTTACCTTGTGGCACCATAAATCATTGGTTTACGAAGCTTCATTGCATACGCAGTTAGTGCAAATAAATTATCAGCAAACACGATTATCTTATCCCCACGTTGTTGCTCATGGAATCGAATTAGAAACTCACAAGCCCTGAACTTGTTTGGATTCATCACATAGAGTACCTGGTAGATAAGAGTCAATATAATGTAACGAAAAAATCTGAGGACTACGAAGGGAGTTCACAAACAAGCATGCCAATAAAATATTCATAAGTTTAATAGACAAGAAAAATATTTTCACTGAATCGATCCAATTTTATCTGATCTCACAGAAGGGACAGAGGAGAATACTTGTCAGAATTAAGATGACAAAACTTAACAAAAAACTGCAGGTTGATAAACCGAATTGATCATTGCACAAAACCAAAATTACATAAGGTAGCACCGAAAGCAATACTGGAAGTTTGAACATGTGCTTTATCTTTCAAAAATAAGGTTTAGAAGTTGAATAAAAACTCTGCAATGCCAGATAAAAAACCTCAATGAAGATTCACCTGCTTCTTTTTTGAATTTTCCTTTTTCAAGTACTCAGCAAAGAACTCCTTAGTCATGGGGCACCATACTTCTGCACATTGCACATTTGCAATAAATCCACCTTTCACTAAATCCAACCAGTTTGCTTCATACAGCTTTGGTCCAATTAGAAAATTCAGATCTGTAATACGTTCATCCTCTCTCACAAGTGTAGCTGCAATTATAAAAATTGAAATTATATGAATAATATGAAAGTGAATAGTGAAATCATATAGGAATATATGATGAAACAGACCAGTAAGACCAAGCTTGCAGTGAGACTTGGTAATGCTGATGACCTTTCTGAACATATGTGCAGGGACAACATGAACCTGTGAAAAGAAATAAGCAACGAAAATGGGCATATAAGCTACTATGATTTGTAATATGCAAATGAAACTTCCAAGCCTAAATTATCAGATAATGGAGATCCCACCTCATCCATAAGGAGCAAACCCCACTCCCTGCTCCGGATTTCTTCAATAATCTTCTCTGAGTCTTCAGATCGTTTGCCCCCAAATGCCACCATGTTATACGTAGTCACAACAACACCAGCCATCCCCCGAAATTTCTCCTTGTTATCTGACGTAAAACGGCTGATATGTTCATCTCTTATAGTTGACCAGAGCTTGAACTGGAATGCCCATTGATCAACAGAGACAGCATTTGTGGCCAAGCATAGACAACTCTTCTTAATACGACATGCCGCAGATACGCCAACTAACGACTTTCCAGCACCACAAGGTAGCACGATAATGCCTGACCTTGCTCTGCCTGTAAAATCATGGCAAAGTTAATTCTGAAAAGGAGAAGAAGCACTTACTCTGCAGATATCCTGAGTTCCAAAGGTGTAAATCAAATATTCACAATTAACAAATGAACCCAGGGAATAATTTTTCTAGTTAAGAACCAAAGCAAGGAGACTGTGCCCAACTTTCCTAGTTTTCTTTCTTACCGCTTAGTAACAAGGTGTCCCAAACATTCCTAGTTTCCTTTCTTAGAAAACACAGGTTTCCAATTAGTTCCTAGGCTTAACATGCATCTTCTCAAAAAACAGAAAATTAATCTTTTTTGAATTAAAATCAGATCGAGTCAACCTGGGCAGGCTGCGCTGCCCATGAACAGGTCTACTGCAGCCATATTAAAAGATCATGCGAGACATTAGGCAGCTTATATATCTGTTCACAAATCTGGTGGCAAATGAGCATAAGTGCCATCTGATAAGAAACAATATACTTGATTTGAACATTGGTTACTTGCAAGCAACCATATCCAAACTTCTAAATGTCAGTCAAGAAGTTTGCATGACAGCGAGCAATTATTCCTTATCGATTGATCTCACCAGTCAAAATAGCATAGCTGCTTATAGGAATGACTCTACTTTTGCATGAGACTCAAAACTCTTCCTAGTCTAACCACACGAGCTACTAGATAAGATGCTGATCTAGCTCAAATTCTCAAGATCACTGGTAGGTTAAGCAAACTATTAACGAGTATTATATGTATCTGTTATGGTGCCACACCAGGACACTTTCTAGCCCTTTACCAAGTTTAAGATGCACTTATTCACACGTATATTGCATCCTGAACTTACCATTCCCAAACATCTTACTCAGGCTCTTCTCTTGATAAGGCCTTGGCCGTGCTTGAGGTTTTAACTCCATATCCAAATCTGGGTTTACCTACAATTAAATGAAATGCCAATTTCAATATTAAATTGTGTAGCAAACAGTTCATCATATGATGTGCTAGATAGCAGCTGTGAAACTATAAATAAAGTTGCACGTTGCTTATTCCTGTGACAAGTAAAATGGGTTGAACCACGGGCCTCGAAGCTCGATAGGAAATAGCATACAGTAATGTATATATGTAGTTTGTTGTGCTAGAGATAACGCTCAGCAGTAAGCCAAATAAAGTGTTCTTATCCATGAATTCAAGCAAACAACACTTATGTATTATGAGAGTTCTCACTTAATGTACCGAAAGATCATCTTTCTGAATGAAATAAGGAATGAAGTTACTTTCTCATGGTATGTGTGCTACTCTGTTGCGTTTGGACTTTAACATGCTTATGAAAAGAGCTCCCTGTATCATAACTTATCATATTTAATAGGTTCAACTTTACGCCGTAAATGTTGACAATGAAATAACATGAAGTAGTTAGCAGTTGCTGCCCGACCATCACTCCAGTGACGGTCTTGGTCAAGAGCTTAACTGAATGCTTTTAGAATATTTCAAATATGAGATGTACCATTATATACTTAACACTTTTGATTAATACATGTATATCTGAATCAAGTTATATTAATAAGGTAAGTTCAAGTTACAATGTTTTGAGATGACACTGCGCACTACTTAAGCTCTGCCATTACCGTCACATGGGTTATTATGTCTCACAAAGTCAATATTTAATGTAGAAAAAACTAGCTAACTAGTTCAGCTGGCATGTCCGAGTTCTTGTATAACAGAGGTAGTTTCTATTAGCTCAGCAAACTACCAGGTAAAAAGTTGGTTCTGAAAATTGGCACAGCACAAGCCAAACTGGCTCAGTTCAATATGACCATCTTACATCAAAACTGGCCATCTCAGTCTACTTTTATCTTATTTAGCATGGTTAAATGCATGAAAAATCTGTCAGCTGATGCACCAAGGATCAAGCCCAGCTTTTCCTGGTCAAACCACCATTCTAGATCTGATAAATATGGTTGTTCTTCGTATGAATAGTACTTACTGTGTCATTTCTAAAATCATACTCCTCAAGCATGGGAAAGTTCAGTGCATTAGGTAAGCACCGTTGCTTGACGTTCTCAACCTGTATAAGATGAAACAAAGTATTAAACACCAGCCTCCATAACTGAGGCTCTGCTTGAAGCGAGGCGATACCTGGAGGGATTTAATTTCGAAAGAATGTGTTTCTTTCTCTTCAGCTGCAGCAGCTAATTCCATTCCATCTAACAATTCCTCATGTCCACTGGCTATTTCCCCAGCTGTTTTGCTAACAGTGAACGAAGATGCTCCTAGGCAGTCCTGAAGAGATATTGGAATAAATTTAATGGGATTTATCAAACAACTACCACGTACAGCAGTTACATAGAAACAGAAGATGGTGGCTAGGAAGTCATGAACCCTTGGTACAGACAAGATTGCAGCAGAAGATAGTCGGTAGTAGGTTATTAGTTTTTCTTCTATGAAACAGTTCAAAATGGCCAGTATTAAGGCCTGCACCGGCAGTGCGAATTAATAATGTAGGTAACATTTATGCTACTCAAGTGAAATGCATAATTATTAGAGGAGATAATAGCACAATGTTGGTATGGATAAGCACTTCCATTAGATGCAAAGTTCTGTTTTATCTGACACTAGTTGTTTTCCACGAAAATTGTATTCAAGTGAACAGAACACAAGATTAACCTCGGGAGCTTGTCTTGCTTTCGAAATTACATCATCATTCAGAAGAGTAGTCAAAACCTGGAAACAAGTGTCACAGCTCGAATAAATAACGAGTGACGGAGTAATCAGAATTCTTTAGTTACAGGAAGAATGATACAACCTCAGGGAATGGGGACTCCACAAAATATCGATTCTTCTTCAGAACAAGCTTTACTTTGCCATAATTGGCAGTTGACCCATGGATGAAATCAATTATTTCCCGAGGTAATTTTGTCTTGGAGAGCTTACTCAAGACACTAATGATAGTAGTCGTCTCAAGTCCAACCGAGACAGCGGCATACAACGAGTGCGGCGTTAGATTGTACTCATGCATTGATTCTGGCCTGCACAACCGAAATGAGATTGGGCTAAGGTGCACTTGTTATGATACGACCGTGGTTAGTCCAAAACAGCATGCGGTTGGTCGGGATTGGGAGGTGGGGATGATTGAAGTAGACCTGCATACAGGTTCGGCGATGGCGATGAGGAAATCGTACGCCTGCTTGTAAAGGGGCGAGAAGGTCTCGAGGAAGATACGGCCGTCTGCGCACGCCCACAGCGGCCGGTTCACGTGATCCGGCTTCAGCTCAAGCTTGGTGAAGTCCCTCTTCTTCACCTCGTTATCCCCTGAAACGGATCATAGTTCCACCCCAAAAATCCCCAATCAATCAAGAGGCAGAAACCACACCGATTCGCAAGAGGTCGGTGGATTTAGGAGGAATCACGCGCAGGGTACCGTCGCGGGAATCGTCATCGAAGTCATCGGCGTAGTTCATCTCGGCGGTCTCGTCGACCAGAGCGGCCTTTGATGGCGCCGAGGACTTGTACCGCTTCGGCGCGCGGGCGCGATCTCCTGTATAGGAGAGAAGGAAACGGCATCACGGAGTGTGACACAAAGTATGCTGGTCGGATTTAGGGTTTCCGCCTCACCGTCGCCGCCGGCCATGGCTGGGAGCGAGAAGGCGGTAGAGGTCGGTGCACGGTCGAGTCGAGTCGAGAAGACAGCGAAAGTCGGATGCAATGTGCGGACTGCGGAACACCTATGGATGGGCTGTGGCCTGTGGGGCTTAGACAAATATAGAAGAAGTTACGGGCCTGGCCCAACCTTTGGGGCCGTGCCTGACACAAAGTATGCACGGCGAAAGGATGCCCGACACCCATTTCAAATATAGAAGCGTTGTACGTACATCATGAGCTACATAGTTCAAATGCTGAATAAAAAGACTGTAGCAAATAAATGAACAATGTTCCTGCAAGAACTAGCAGTCAAAGAACGAAGTGATCGTCTTGCCTGAGTAGCGCAATTATGGGTGACTCCATTGATCTTAATATGGTATGTGGACATGTGGTTGTCTGCAGCGGCCTGACCTTGTTCTAAAAATGAATAGCTTGCCTCCTAATCTCCTAGAGTATGACGTGATCTGTGGCACCAGGAGCGTTCACAGCTTTTGCCAAGTTAAGACAATCAGTAAAGAACACTAGATGTCATAGCTGCATCATCGAAGCGAATTCCGATACAAGAACGAGTGCATGCATCGCTATCTCCGCACGCAAAGCAGACGCCAAGACCTACAGTGGTTGTTCCATTTGTGTTTCTGCACCTGCATATAGCTTTGGTCCTGTGAAAACAAAGTCAGTGGAAACTGATACCTTGCACAAGTCTTTGATTATTAAATTTGGAGCAACCATCCTAGTGACGTCATCCGAGGTCGACATCTTTTCCAGATTAGATAGAAGTGTTTAGGTTTTAGTAGCAATCCGCTGAGGTTTCCCTTTCTTTGTCGAGGGCCGAGTTCCTACGCCGACCGACAAATGTCGGGGCCCTCAGCATAGGCCACTTCCCAGGCCAGTCAACCAGCCCGGCCCTCGGCGTGGGTTTGGGCGTCGACGTAGTGCAGATGGGCCGAGGGCCGCCCTCGGTGTAAGATTTGTTGTCGGCGTAGCCCTGATCGATGGGATGAGGGCGGCCCTGGGCATAGGAACGACCCATGTTACGGCCTTTGTGCAACATTAGGCGGGCCAGGCTATACCTTTTTTATTTTCAATTTAATTTAGCAATATATTTATACTCATTTAATTATTAGTCTCGGTAATTTTAATATGATTATAATTTTTTCACCAATTGTAGGGATTCATACCCTCCAAATAGCAGACTCTACCCACACAAAATGATGTCGCGATTCTCGTTGCTGGAAAATGACCATCGGAGCGTCGGGATCCCACCGGAGCCCTAGCATACATGCATAAGTATGGTGCAAGCTTCCTAGATGCAGTACATAGCTCCCGGGTGTGAGATAGTTCACACACGCATGCGATAACACTTAGAAACTACTCGACCTCTCGTAGGAAACTTCCGCTATGGGTCAAGGTGGAATCATGGTTCCAACCTTAGTTTTTCATTTCGACCTGCAGGTCCCACTACCTAAGAAATTCGAAAACGACAAACACAATGTGAAACCTGTGCGTGGCCTCATTTTATGTGACATAGTTGCAAGAAAAATATCAAACTTGGTATTGATTGCATCTCAAAAAAAATTCTCAAAAGTGAGCTATCATTTTCGAGGTTTCATTGCTTTTAGGTCAAAAGACCTATGTTTTGACTAGAATCGCGACATAGTTTGTGATAATATGCTCATATTATACACACATGTGCATCTTGGGATGGCGAACAATGTTGTAGAAGAAAGTTTTCCTTTTTATCGTACAAAAAAGGCATTTTCCATTTTTCGGGTGTCCAAAACAGGGTGTTCTCTAAAGCAACCACCGGATGAACTTTCAAAATGGCACAATCCCATTTTTATAAAATACTAGGCCACCTTGCATGGCAAATGTCCCAAATGGGTATCTCAAACCTTTCGGTCTATCCCTCTTAAAAAGACAAATTCTTACTGAATCAGAAGGAAGTGGGTCAGATTTGAACTACATGTACATGATTTAATGCTCATAATTTTTTGCAAAAATCATTTTTGGTTCACAATATGCTATTTCATCAGAGATCCATTTTAAGTTTAGCTACGCTAGTCCCCGAGCTAAAAACCTGCATGCCCGCCATTTTAACCGCAATTTTTAAAAAGTTAAAAACAATGTGATACCTTCGCGTGGCGTAATTTTATGTGACGTAGTTGCAAGTAAAAATATCAGAATTTTTATATTGATTGCATCTCAAAAATTTCTTCAAAAATGAGCTATCATGTTCAAGGTTTCATGGCTTTCAGGTTAAAAGATCAATATTATGGCTAGAATCACGACATAGTTTGTGATAATGTGACCATTCTGTGCACACATGTGCATTTTGAGATGGTGAACAATGTTACAGGAGGAAGTTTGCCTTTTCATCGCATCAAAAAAACATTTTCAATTTTCTGAGTGCCCAAAACGGGGTGTTCTGTAGCAACCATTGAATCAAAGTTCTGAAATGGTATCGCTCCATTTTTCAAAAATATTAGACCATATTGCATAGAAAATGTCCCAACAGGGTATCTCAAACCTTTTCGTTCATCCCTCGTGAAAAATATAAATTCCTACCGAATCGGGAGGAAGTGAGTCAGATTTGAATTACATGTACATGATCTAATGCTCATGATTTTTTTTTCAAAAATCAGTTTTAGGTTCGCAATATGCTATTTCGTCAGACATATATTTCAAGTTTAGCGAGGCTTCGCCCCGAGCTAAGTATTTTTTAGATTCCTCAAATTCAAAAGGGAATTTTTATATGATTTTTTGAAGATTTGAACACTATTAAATGAAGTATTTAGAAAACCTCGCGGTACCCTATTAAAAATACATGATGCATGTTTAAAAATATGATAGAGATGACATGTTTGGGGTCTTCTCATTTTTCTGATCGATTTAGACATATTATTTATCGAATTCCGACTTGCGGATTTAAAGATATGAATTATTCCATATTAAATAGAAAAAGGCAAAAATAAATATTCATTTTATTGTTATTTTAATTCAGGATTATTATTACTTATTGATTTTTGTTTACTTAAATAATTGTTTGGAATTTAAAAAATAAAGACACGTGACATCATGGTCGAAGGGTTAATAGGATTGATATGATAGTATTACCAACAAGGTCTAATTTTTTTATCGAAAGCTCATCCGAAAGAAATAGAGAAGTTAAGCGTGCAAGAGCTGGATTAGTGTGAGAATGGGTGATTGATCCGGAAGTTGACCATGAGTGCAATTTAACTGGAGATTAAGCCTATTTAGAATTAAAAAGATACTTCTAAGATTAACGAGTCAATTTTTTAAAAATATTAGACCATCTTGCATTAGAAATGTCTCAACGGGGTAGTTTAAACCTTTTAGTTTATCCCTCGTGGAAAGGATAAATTTCTACTGAATCGGGAGAAACTGGGTCAGATTTGAATTACAAGTACATGATCTAATGCTCACGATTTTTTTTCAAAAGTCAGTTTAGGTTCGCAATATGTTATTTCATCACACATACATTTCAAGTTTAGCGAGTCTCCGCCCCTAATTAAGGATTTAGAATCCTCAAATTCAAAAGATTGTTTTATGATTTTTTGAAGATTTGAACACTATTAAATGAAGTTTATTTAGGAAACCTCACGGTACACTATTAAAAAGACATGATACATGTTTAAAAAGATGATAGAAATGATATGTTTGGGGTCTTCTCATTTTTCTGATCGATTTAGACATATTATTTGTCAAATTTCGACTTACGGATTTAAAGATATGAATTATTCTATATTAAATAGAAAAAGGCAAAAACAAATATTCATTTTATTGTTATTTGAATTCAGAATTATTATTACTTATTGACTATTGTTTACTTAAATAATTGTTTGAAATTTAAAAAATAAATACATGTGACATCATGGTTTAAGGGTTAATAGGATTAATACGGTAGTATTACCAATAAGGTCTAAATTTTTTATCGAAAGCTCATCCGGAAGAAACAGAGAAATTAAGCGTGCAAGAGCTGAAGTAGTATGTGAGTGGATAATCGATCGGGAAGTTTGACCATGAGTGCAATTTAACTGAAGATTAAGCCTACTTAGAATTAGAAAAATACTTCTAAGATTAACGAGTCAAACAATTCAAAAAAATGTAAAAAAATGATATTTTTTTAAAACTTCAACAGGCTTGAGCGCTCCAGGCCAGATGGCCATTAACGAACCGGCAGGGCCGGCCCTGAGGAGGGGAGGGGGGCGGCCGTCACGGGCCCCTGAAGCCAAGGGGCCCCAATTAGGTATGGCATATGCAGTGAGAAAGGGGTTCATGTGGCATCACCATTAGAGACAGTTGAGGTTTTCTCTCGTGTCTACCAGGGAGACGAAGAAAAAGCACCGGAGCGTTACATGCTCGCGAGATGCTACTTGGGTTTTTTTCATTTTGGCGTTAGATTGGGTATTTTTCTCTATTGGTGTTCCGTCATAAAAAAAAGCTAGGAGTAGGCCACAATCGAGGGGCCACAGACGTTAGGTTATTTTTGCATCACACGTTTGTTTGTTTTGAGATCTTTACATCAGCACCAGGGGTAATTATTATTCTTTTTTCTTTAAAACATTGGGGTTTCATCTGTAGATACACGTCTAGGCCTAGGGCGCCGGGTCTAAGAGGTCCAAGTCACCACGCAAGTAAGAAGATAGACTGTCGAGCACCAATGAATGGTAACGGCATATTATAGTCCGACAACTATCACCTGATCTTTTTTCTAGAAGATTTCACATGAACATAAAATATAAGAATTTCAGTTTAAATAGTAGTTAAGAAAAATCACAAACCCGAAAAGGTCATGCCAAAGTATGACTCCAAATCTTTATTATTACGTCATCCATCGATCTAATTATTTCATGAAAAAATCTACGTACCCATGGCCACAACGAGAGGCAAGAGACCATAACACTTAGACCTCGTTGCCCATCAACAAGCATGACAACACAATTCAAAATCATATAGTATGTAAAAAAATTATGTTGATATATCATCACCAACAAGTTTGCATTTATCTCCCTTTTAATATTCTAAATGTAGTAATATTTTATCAATACATATTATAACTATTATAATGTTTGTGATATGGGGGGCCGGGGTCTTGTTTCGCCCTGGGCCTGAAATAGTGTGTGTAATAAGATTTTTAAAAATCAAACTTGCCTCAACTTTGATCAAGTTTTTTGCGAAAAATATTCACATCTACATTAAGAAATATATACCATATAAAAATATACGTCATCATGCACGCCGCCCCACGCGGTTGTACTAGCCGATGTAGGGGCTCTCCTATTGGAATAGCAGGAGTTAGAGCATCGGAGCGCCTAGCGCCTAGCCAGGCTCCGCCCGTTACACAAGCGTCGGCAGCGAACAACACATATTGATATAGTATGTGAGATCGTCCTCCTCGGGGATATGGGACGACGTAGCCGGCGGTGGAGATATTCCACCCATGCGACAAGCGGTGGTCTGGCGACACGAGGAGATCATTCTCATGCAGCACCCCACCTCTTCTAGGTTGAGGTTCTATTGTGGGGGTTATCGTCCACGATCTTTTTGCCCGCTGTCTCGCTGCGACCACCCGCTGTCTCACTGCCAGCTAGGACGACTTGTTGTATTCGACACGACGAGACTTGTCGGCGCCTCCTTGCCGTCCCTCTAGATTGAGACTGGATGTGGGGTTGCCGTCAGTTTTATTGGTATTGAAAAATGGTCAGCGACCTATTGAGAAAGGCGCAAGCGTGATCCAAAATCGGACCGAAGCCTCAATAGGTAGTGGACGTTGTATTTGGCGCGCCATTAGAGCATCTCCACTACCATTCCTAGGAGGGTCTCCCCATACCGTTTTTTATCCAGACAGCAAAAATTCTCTAGTCACGTTCCGAGGCACGCAGTTTTTGCCGAATTCGGCCCAAATTACATCTGAGATTTACAGGCCTAACCCAGGGCGACGGGAGTCGCCTGGGAACGCCGGATGAAAGAAACAAAGGGTGGACCAGCCCTATCGGCGAGACAACCCATTCCCCACCGTGATTTGGCTCTCCCACGGCACAGAACCTTCTCCGAGCTACCTCTCTGATATGTCATAAAAGTATCTATAATTTTTTATGCTCCATGCTTGTTTAGTATCCACTTTGCTTTGCTTTGTATACACTTTGAGGTGTTTTTATATCTTTTTTGGAACTAACCTATTAACAAGTTGCCACAGTGCCAGCTGCATGTTTTCTTCTGTTTTTGGTTCCAGAAAGGCAGAAAATCAATATTCTCGGAATTGGACGGGACAAAAGCCAAAGTCAATATTTTACCATAAGGGACACGAATCCAGAAGACGAGAAGGAGAAGCAAACCAAGGCGGCCAAACCCCCCTAGGCGCGGCCAGGGGTGGGCCTGCTCCTGGGCAGGTGAAGATGCTCGACGCGGCACTTCATTGGTAACCCCAAGCGTAGGGTGTGAAGAGCAAGCAGCAAGTTTTCCCTCAGTTGAGACCGAGGTTATCGAACCAGAAGGAGAAAGGAAACGTCACATAGGTATTGCAAGCAACGCGGAGACCTGCACAACACAAACTTAAGACTTTGCCCCAACAATAGTGTGTGCACCATCGCCACTAAACCACAAGTAGTCTCTATTCCTCCTCCTACTATGCCTAAGCCTATTGAGCCTACTACTAGTGATGCCAAGTTTGACTTTGATATTAATGGTTGCAATATTTCTGAAGTGATCATGTTCTTGCAAAAGCTTGCTAGAAGTCCTGATGCTAGTGATATGCATACTGCCTTTACCAAACACATTACAGATGCTCTTGTTAAGATTAAGGAAGAGAAGCTAAAACACAAAGCTTCTATTCCTAGGAAAGTAGAGGATAGTTGGGAACCTATTATTAATATGCAAGTGAATGACTTTGACCTCAAAGCTTCATGTGATCTTGGTTCTAGTGTCTCTATTATGCCTAAGAAGATTTATGAAATGCTTGATTTTCCACCATTGGAAGATTGTTATTTGGATGTCCCACTCAATGATAATGCTAAGAAGAAACTCATGGGGAGTATTAATGATGTTCTCATCATGGTTAACAATGCTTATGTCCCTGTGGATTTCTATGTTTTAGATGTTGAATACAATGCTTCTTGTCCTATTACTTTGGGAAGACCTTTTCTTAGAACAGTTGGTGCCATCATTGATATGAAAGAAGGCACCACTAAATATGATTTTCCATTCAAAAAAGTTAATTAACACTTACCAATGAAAAGAGAGAAGTTGATCTTTGCTCCCCCTTTAAAAGCAAGGTATGATGTTAATGCTTCTTCATTTGAAAATACTTGATTCTTTTTGCTTCTTGTGCCTAACTTAAAGGCGTTAAAGAAAAGTACTTGTTGGGATAACCCAAGAGTTTCCTTGAGTCTTGGAAGCTATTACTTCAGTAATGACCTCCCCTTATCCTTTTTGTTTGCTTTTTGTGCCAAGAATGACCTCTAATGAGAGGGAAGTAAGATTTGGGGAGTTGCTGTCCCAAAACAGATTGCTGTCCTCCACTAAAAAAATTCGTGAGGAGTCTATGTAACTCGTATTGAGCTGAAAATTTACGAATAAATACCCCATTATGTTAGATAACTTTAGTTAGTTCAACACTTTTTGATTTGAGCCACAGAAGATGTTCGAAAAATCGGTTTCTACCTGCTGGTATGTTTTGACAGATTTCTGTCATTATTTGCATTTGCTTCTTATTGATTCCTTTTTGAGTTCTCTTTAGGTGAATTGAGATTTTTTAAGGATTTACTATAGTAGCTTGTGTTTTTAGTGAAAAGCCTTGTTGTTCCAAAGCTTTGCCAGAGCTCTAATATCTTTTGAATAAACTAATGTTGCTAATGAAGATTGTGTGAAGTTTTGTATGAAGGAAAAATTTCAGGTGTAGAGAGAATGATGCAATGAGGTGAAGAATGGACAAAAGCTCAAGCTCAGGGATGCCACCATGGTGTAACCCCAAGAAATATCCAAGAGGTACAAGCGTCAAAGCTTGGGGATGCCCAAGGCATCCCCTTCTTCATCAATAAAAAGCTCAGGTCTGTCTAGACACTTCGTTTTTATTGTTTCATGCACAGTTGTGTTGTTCTTGGAGCGTCTTAGTTTTTGTTTGCTTTGCTTAGGTTGTTTAGTTTTCTTGAATAAAGTAGTTTGGACCCCCGTTCTCGCTGTGTTGTTTTGCAAATAAGTTGCTTGGTGTTAGAAAGGAGCAGTAAGTTCTTGCTTGAAGTGCAAGAGGAGCTTGCATTGACTGTGACTTAGACTTTAACATGACATTCTAGGTGTTGTTTTAGCATTATGCTTAGTGATTATTGTTGTAGCATGTCTTGTTCCAACAATTGGGATTGTTTAGTGTGCCTTGAAGAAATTATGCGCTGCTTTAGCATGCAAAAGCATAGTATTGTGATATTTTCCTTTGATGCTTTGCTTGGGTTGACTTGGCACATGCTCACACCATGTTATGACTATGACAAGTCACCATTAGCCTCTATGATTATTTAGTCCTTGACTTGTAGTACCACTCTTTTCTTTGATTAGTATGCTTTGTTGCACTACATGATTATGGCCATTATGCTCTCTTAGTTGGTTGCTCCCAGTCTCTTGCTGGCCTCCACTTGTATGAGTAAGTTCTACTCATGCCTCCAACTCCAAAAAAAACCAAGTTATTCCAAAGTGTCCACTATAAACTCCCATGCATGGTGTGTTACACCATTCCAAGTATATTCTTGTTTTTCAACTATCTTCCAATTAAAAACTATTTTGTTATGTGAAAACTTAGTGATTAAAGCCCTCACGAACTTGATGACACAATTTATATTCTTTGCCCCTAATAAACTTGAACCATTGTGGCAACTTTGTTGTATATGCTTGCACTTATAAGTTGGAATTAGCAGAACCATGCTATCATGGGGAATGTTTTCAACATTGCACTTGTACCTTGTACTCAGTTGATACCATGTTATTTTGTCTATGGATGTCACCGGTGTGAAATATAGAGGGAACTTGTAAGTCCATGGAGTTTGTATCCTGTGTCAGAGAAACGCCAGGGCCGCTAGCCTAAGCCATGCCTAACCATGGTGGAAACTTGCAGCATCACCATAGTGAGCTATCTATGAAGCATCCTCAATAAAAAGCTATGCATATGGTAAATAAAAATATTGCTGAGATGTTCATTGTCTGCTTGCCTTGTCATTTTGGTTATGGGAAAGCTCATGTATCATGTGCAAGGGGTACCCCGTTGGCAGTTCTCAATGATATGCAAATACTTACAATGACAAGAACATACCTAGACCCAAAGTTGAGTATGCATGAGATTGCCAACTTATACTTCGTCAAGCATATACTCCAGCTTTGCCACTTTACCCTTAACCACTTCAAGATGCTTATGATAGGGGCAATGAGGGCTGAAAGCTAACAAGTACCATAATTTTTGGAAGCTCTTTTTGAAACTTGTAATCCCTACTTCCTTTACAAAAATGCCTTTCTTCCACCATTATTTGAGTCTCCACCTTCTACCTTTAGGCACCATTAAGAGAGCATAGTTGTCATTCTGTGTGCAGTGTTCCAAAGCTTATTAATTGATGCATATTGTGATGTTACTTGTTCTTGTGCTATTTGTTTCTAGTCACCCTTGTGAACTTTGAAGGTGTCCTATGCATCTATTTGCTACTCTGAGGGACAAGCTGATTGCCACTATGCTATGTTTTCTGTATGTGAAACAAACAAACGTTTTTCAATGCATGTTATTCATGATCTTTGTTTGTAGCGTGTCATGTTGCATGCATAGTTACTATGTCCTATTGTTAGAACTTCATCTTTCATGCACATGTTTAGAGTTCTTTGATCCCAGCTTTCAATGCTTGCAAATGGTTGGATCTTTATTGTGAGGGTGCATGTCACCTAAAAAATTATTCTGTTTATCACTTATCTACTCGAGGACGAGCAGGAGTTAAGCTTGGGGATGTTCATACGTTGGAAACGTATCTATAATTTTTGATGCTCCATGCTTGTTTAGTATCTACTTTTCTTTACTTGTCCACACTTTGAGGTGCTTTTTACATGTTTTTTGGTACTAACCTACTAACAAGTTGCAATAGTGCCAGATGCCTGTTTTCTGCTGTTTTTGGTTTCATAAAAGTTAGTAAAGAAATGTTCTCGGAATTGGACGGGACAAACGTCAAAGTCAATTACTTTCTATGGGGAACAAGAAGACTAGAGGGAGACGAGGAGGCGTGCCAGGGTGGCTAAACCCCCTAGGCGCGGGTGGGCCCTACCCCGCGCCTGGGTAGGGTTTGCCCCCTCTGGCCGCCGCCTCGGCCTCCCCCTTCGCCTATAAGAAGCCCCCGATGCAGAAACCCTGGGTACCCAATCAAATCTCCACGAAACCGTCTGTAGCCAACGCCACCATCGTCCCTAGATCGGGGGGTCCGAAGTTCTTCCCGGCACCCTACCGGAGGGGAGATCATCCCGGATGCCTTCTCTCCGGTATGATGCGTGAGTAGTTCCACCTTGGACTATGGGTCCATGTAGTAGCTAGATGGTTGTATCTCCTCCTTTGTGCTTTCATGTATAAATCTTGTGAGCTCCGTTCTTGATCAATATCTAATCTATTTGTAATCATGCATGTTGTGTTTGCGGGGATCCGATGGATATTGAGATTAGTATGTTGGTTTGATTAATGGTTTTGTCTTTATGATTCTATCATGTCTGTGTTGTTTGTGATCTTGCATGCTCTCCGATGTTAGTAGCTATCTTGGCCAAGTAGTCGCTAGTGACTCTAAGAGGGGGTATTTATGCTCGATAGTGGGTTCATGCCTCTAGTTTCCAAGGAAAGTGACAGAAATCTCTTCGGTTGTAGATGTGATGTTGCCACTAGGGAGAAAACAACGGTCTCTTGTTCATGGAACATGTGGACCGTTTACCTTACACACTTTGCTTAAAGCAGTTGTCTGTTGCTTGCAACTTGCGGTGACCCAACATACCATTGCATGATGTAGTACACTATAGTCGTTGACATAACACCAGTAAAACACCGTTCACTAGTATTACATCCCTCAGAGTGGTACAACAGAAACACAGCAGGTCCAAGACATGATTATAGGTTACAACTCGACTCATTACATAAGATGTAGAGAACACTCTAGGTTAAAGAGAGAGAAAGAAACTTCTTACAAAGAAGAATAAAAAATAATCAACTCATAACTAATATGCTAATAAGATTAGCATATAACCATTTGGTTTGTATTGCTATTATTGCAATACCCTACAAAAATATGTTCTATGGCTAGAGATTATATTTCTATCGAATCAACAACTTCGTCTTCACTTGAGTTGAGGTATATGTTGACTTTATTGACTTCATTGAAGAGCTTGAGCTTTTGATGATGATTCCTGGAGCATAACTTGATGTAGACGTCATCTCAATGGCTTCAGAATCTAGCAAGGGTTAAGAATATACGTTGAGTACGAGCGTACTCAGCAAGTTCACTAGAAAATGAGTGTTTGATGAACTATATCTACAGCCACAAACCATAGGTCGTAGTCAATGCAAGCTTTCATAAACATTTCTTCAAAGGTTGCTTTTATTCTGAAAAGCTATGTCCGTCAGCCTTCACGGGTTTCCCAGAACTTTCATGGAGTTCCTTTCTCGCCGCGTTCACAGCTCCTTCCCGGAACAGGGAGTAACAAGTTACAGTTCTTATACTCTGTAGAGGTGCGTTACTTTACCCATGAGAGATCAAATCCTTGTGGCACAACCGGGCGATCTTTCCCGTCCACACTTCCTATGGTGTGGGGCCCAATAGATGATCCAAGCCAACCATTGTCCCCTTCGCGACCTCGCATGCCTCCTTAGTGTACACCATGCCCACACATTGAATTACGGCAATGGTTTGTACAGACCATTAGATGTCAGAACTATCGTGGGATGTTGAGGGTTCCCACCCATATGATGCATATCCTCTACGAATTACCAATTAATATGCACGCTACGAGTGAAACAGCCACGACTTGCACATCTGGCTACATGCGAGAGGAGGAAGGTACAACTGACTTCTCTGTCCCATTCTAAATCTCATGGTTAACGCGTAATATACGGCGGAAGAATCACTGGCGACATTGGTTGTTAAGTCCTAGATAATATGTTCCTTTACCACCGGAACTTTCATAGTAGGTTATTACCTCATGGTAAATAACCTATAATCATATTATTATAAAAATAGTGTTTTCTGACCTTTTTCAAATGCAGGTGATGACAACACTGGATTTGCAAAATACTTTATAGTAAATAATCAAAGGACATGAGCAAGTGTGAACTTGCCTTTTGTGATTGCAGGATTATGCACTAACGGTCTTCGAGACAATATAAGATCCAATATCTGAAATCAGCATCATTGGTCCGGTAAGGACTAATGTTTAAAGAAGCAAGATGCTTTTATGCATAATAATGTAATGCAATTTGATAAACTCGAATCCCGGGGATAACGTTGTTCTAGGGTTTGAATACTGAAAATGGTTTCTTTAGAATGTGTTGTCCTTTTAGATAAGTTTAATACTTGTGCTTCTTATTAAGGCTTGTGAGTGTGTGTGAAACAACATGTCTTTCTACAACAATAAGATACACGAATGTGGAATGCTACTCAAAGACTACTTATATAAAAATTGCCTTATCTCCAAATCTTACTTTACAAGTATTGACATTTATAAGTAACTTAAGTGTTAACAATTCTAAGTATACAAGTAAAGTATAAAGTAAGGTGATTACGATTAATTGTCATATGTTGACTGAAGTGACAAAACGAATATCTTTTGAAGAAAAGATTTCTTTATTAAGGTTTAAACAATCCTTGTGGTTAATCAGAGGTGGTCGATGTTGTTTGTGCTTGCTGGAATAGTTTGGATTTGAGATGCTTTATAACTTAATTATAACAGACAAAGTTAACTATAAAACACATAACAAAGTCTTTAGCATTACATCTAAAGTATTGTAGACTAAAGTTAACTTTAAGGATGTAGATGGATTTAAGGTGTATTGCTTATGATATTTGTATCTTGTTCACTTTATAAGGTTTCTTAAAGTTACTTAATAATAGTATTACTTATATTTGAGAAGTGGTTTCTTAATTTTATAATGGAAGAGAAGCTTTTATCTCCTTATAAAGGTGTGTTTTTTATTTGTATCCAAGGAATAATATTACTTAACTACTTATGGATTTACTATGGTGTGGTGGTATGTTTATAAACTTGTAGTTGAAGTAATTGAAAAGATTTTATTTAGTCATAAATTATTCTTGAAGATTTTATATTGGATAAGAATACTTTTAGCAAATAATCTACACTTATGATTGAAGGATAATTCAATAAAATTGTATTTAAAATGTTTTAAACCATTTTGATTTCATATTATCAATATTTAAGACTAATACTATTTATTGGATTTAATTTGCTAATTTTAAAAATATTAACAAAATTTATTTACCCTTATATGAATTAACAACTCAGGAAATAGATTTAAATTCAAGTTATTAAAGTATTTAAATTTTTATTTAGCTCAAAAGTGGAATAATATATCTTTAACATGTACGTATTATTTTTGGTGATCATTTTGGTATATTGCATTTATTTTTGTGATTTATAAATAATAAGATATGATTTTTATAAGATTTATTACTTTATAAATACTTAATAAGTAATAAATATTTAATCAAGTGAAGTAATAATACATGATTATTATTTTAAATTATAGTTATTATTTTTCTAAGATTTTTGGTATTTTATTTATATTTTTAACATTTACCATTATTAAAATATGAATTATCAAAGTTTTATTACTTATAAAATCTTTATTAAATAATAATTATTTAAATTCTTGGAATAATAATGTTTGATAATGGTTTAATATTATAAATTTTATTTTTCTGAAAAAATTCATATATAAAACATATTTTTTCGAATTATAAAATAAAAGTTATTCTTTTAACAAGATTTATTCATTTTGATAAATTTCTGGAATATTTGAGTTTATATTGTTTTATCAATTTACTAAGCAGACAATAACTTTTTATATCGAGACCGAACTTACCCCAGGTCGCTGACCCATGGGGTCAGGGCCACGTTGTACACCCCATGGGTAGTGGACTAAGTCAAGTGAGCTGACGTGGCTGGGATCTGACGCAAGCATGACGTCACGCTTATGTCAGGTGATGATGATCCTCAGATCATCGATCGATACTTTGATCGAGTGCATGCGAGGATGCGCGTTTGAGCTACCCAGATGGAGCGTGATGAGACGAGTGCGATGGTAGCGGCGCCGCCCAAATATAGTCACCGGAGGATGACCAGCGGCGAGCTTTTGCGACGATACAATCGGAATCCTCGTGGGTCGATAGCTATAGCACGCGAACAACGAATCGGTCGGGACCACGAGGTTCAGAGGCTCAACAGGAGAACGATGAAGGGCTTGGCGAAGCCGAAGGTGATCGGAATCGACGAATATTGAAGATGGTCGACGGCGGTGGTCGTCGGGGATCGGATCGATGCGGCCGATTAAGAGCTCGTCTGCTCGATTTCTTCTTGCTGGAGATGCTACACACCATGGCGAAGCTTGTGGTATGCTCGGCTAGTCGGTGGGTGGTCTCTAACGGCGACGGAAAATGACTCCGGCGAGCTAGGTTTTCAGACAGAGGAAGAAATGGGGAAAGAGAGGTTGCTGGAGCGAGTGAGAGGGGAATGAGGAGATAAGGACGTGGAATACGTGCTCAGCTGGTCTTATCCTTGCTCCTGGAGATGGCGGGCATCTTGACGCGATGGGGATCAACGGCGGTCGGGGCGCCAGGCAGCAGCTTCGCCGGCGCTGCCTTCTGGCAAGAGGAAGAAGAAAGGAAACAAACGAAAGGGTACGCAGGCCGGCACTGGGCCGAAGTGGGCTACGGTGCAGTGGGCGAACTCTACGAGACTACACGCGGGCGACGAATAGATGGTGAGAAGAAATGGGCCGTGGGCCAAGATTGACTGCTTCCTCTTCTTCTTTCATTTTTTTCTTGTTCTCTTTTTTTTCTATATTCTGTTTTGTATTTTACTTTCATATTTATATATATTACTCATTTGTTTGAATATTTCCTATAGAAATTTATTTGTTAAATAATTGCAGCAATCCTAAATTGTATTCAGTATCATTTGTGAACTCTTATTGTATCATATGATTATTTCTTTATTTTCTTTTTATATATACCTTTCCTTTAGTATTTGTAGGGGCTTTTGAAATGAATTATAATTGATCTTATTTCCATAAACTTATTAAAGAATGCATTACTATTAACTCATGAGATTTGATTCTCATGAACTTATATTATTAAAGGAATTTTTTTATATGGTGATCTTTCATTTTTATATGATACATAAAGTTCTAGGGAATTAATATGGTTAATGGTATTCTCATGAATCTAGGAAATAGCAATGTATATATTTTATTATAACCGGCAAAGTAATTAGGGTTTGAAATTATAAATGCTTGCCCTAGGGTTTAGGGTATTTACTATACTTATATTCTTTTGTTGATATGAATAAAGATTAATGGCTAAACATATTGTCTTTATGTTTGTGATCTTTAATGATATCACCCTTTAAAATAGAAAGTTATTTTTTGGAATGTCTTATAAAAAGGATTTGATAAAGATAACTCCTAAGCACATTTAATTATGGTAGTTAGGAATGACAAAGATGTGCTTAAGTGACTTGCTATAGGAAATATTACTATGAGACATTGTGGAAAAAAATGATGATGGATCTATCATATGAAATGGATATTATGTTAGGTCATAGATTTAGGGTTTAGGTTTTATCCATAATTCCTATCTTCCATACTTCGTAATTATGGACTTCTAATTAAGGAATTCCTTTCCTAGATATATTACTTCTTCCTATCCATCATCATGTGTTAATCATGATGAGCTTTACTTCACAAGAATCTTCTTATCCACCTTTTATTCTTATAAATCTATTTATAAATGCAATGAGATTAACACTAAAGCTTTCATAATCTTCTCATATCCATACTTGGGTATATCAACTACTCTACTACTAATAACCTCCAATCCAACAA
The DNA here is from genome assembly GCA_910589765.1 of Avena atlantica. Taxonomy (NCBI): domain Eukaryota; kingdom Viridiplantae; phylum Streptophyta; class Magnoliopsida; order Poales; family Poaceae; genus Avena; species Avena atlantica. Next base: position 411,504,776 of record OU342735.1, on the reverse strand, counting down.
GTAGTTACTTCTAACTCCAGTCACACTCTTCCTTAATTATCCACCACTAATATTACTCCAGTAGATGTATATATCAATCTACTCTCCTCAAAAGCTTACTATCCTTTAAGAGGAATAATACTTCTACATTAACTCCATGTTACTCTATCTTTAGCTTAATCATAATATCTTATATCTACTTCACTTAAGCATCTTATATTTCAGCTTCACATTATATCATGGTGACTTATCATGGCTAACCTAGGATAACATATCTATACTAGGGTTTAATCATGTTCTATCCACCAATGTCACTTATACATGATATAAGCATTCAATCTTGGTGACTAAAGCATGATCATTCTAATCCTTTGATCATTTATGGTTTAGATTTCCAGTTGGCTAATCAAGGCTTTCATCCATACAACATTATAGTTGTATCGAAATCATCTTCTTAGTATCTCTATTGGATTAAGGAATTGTAACACCCTCAGAATCGGACCTATGCAAGTTTCAGCGATTCCCGCCAAACCCGCATAGAAACGATTCAAAGGTGCCCACCAGGCACTTTCGTGCGGGTGGAAAACGAAGTAATAACATTACACAACAGTCCTCGATGGGACCCACAGAACAGATATATATATATACAACACGACTCCATGAGTCAAGAATACAGATATACGGTACAAAGATCCAAATCACCTTGAAAAGATGGAGCGTCCGACTACGAACAAGATGCAAATGGGGCTAAGAGCCCTGAAGAATAACCAATGGCGTCCATAACCCTGCCCAGGCCAAGCCGGAAGGGTAACCCTGCTAACGACGTCGATCTCAAAACCTGCTTAAACAAAAGGGGTGCCGACAAAGGGCAAAGGAAAAAGAGGAGCGTCAGTACTGAGGCCAGTACACGGCGAGACTAGAATTCGGCGGTCCTCGCCTACATAGGTATGGTGGACTGAAGCGGCAGCGGCAGCATGCACTAAACAACCTATAGAGACTCGATACAACTGGCGGCAATCAGAGAGGGGTAAGAAAGACCTATCCGGAACCAATCTGAATCTAGCACCAAACAAACCCATCCTGGTATTTCCCCCTCGAGACCAAACGAGGAAGTCAACCGAGGAACTCACACAGTTGGCAGTTTTATTTATTCAGTTATCGTTGCAGCAATTACTAGTCAAATATATATAGTCATCCCGATAAAATGGGCAGTGGGCAATTTTTAGGTAACCATTCCGTTATAGTTGCAACACTTACTAATCAGATACAAATAGCATGAGATAACCCAAAAACCCAACAGTTGTTGGTACTTTTATTTAGCCATTCCGTTATAGTTGCAATACTTACTAGTCAGATACAATGGTCGCAAGCGACACCCAAACAAGCAATTGTTGGCAGTTTTATTTAGCCATTCCATTATAGTGAAGCTGATTACTAGTCATTATAAAGTCAAATTTATAGCACTACTTTAGTTATAGTTGTCTATGATCGAGATACTGTGCTCCAAGTCGTCCATAACCGCGGACACGGCTTTCAGAAAGTTTTAACCCGGCCGGGGTGCACAAATAGCAACACACACTCGATCAACCTCGGAAAAACCAAATCAAAACCCAACGAGGCCTTCACGACAAAGCAATCACAGGATTCAGAATTATTTCAGGGGGCCACCCCATTGAGTAGACCCGCAACGAAGCCAGCTGACTCCGAGACGGACTCAAGGTTTGCGACAATGGCTGTAAACGACTGGGAACCCAAAACTGGGCTTGTCGATACCGCGAAAACACTCCGCTTACCTAAACAGTACAGGTGATCCTCGCACAATCGTAATAAAGCAGTAAAGCATGGCATAAGTACAGAATAGTAAATAAAACCTCAAACTAGTTTGTGGCCCCAAGAAATAAGAATGAATCAAGCTCTGGCTCAGGGGGGTCCCATAATCCTCCCGGATGTGGATAGCGCGATAAATCAAGGAACATGTATCAAGCACTCGGGGTCCTACGGGACACAAGTGGACGGTTAACAACCAAATAACATCTATTGCCCACCTGTGCCTCTGCTTACCTACTTCAATTTTAGTTGTTAAATAGGAATTAAAGTGAATGATAAGTAAAGCCATGATCATCTTCAACATCAAACAAGCGGCCAATACACCAACAACTGTGGCACTTGAGGACATGCAACAGCACTTGAGCAAGCGAATACGACGCGCAAGTCCAACTATCTACCAAACAACAGGTAATAGGATGTGTCCAAGGCAATATAGGGCTGCAAGGGATATCACGGGTACGAAAACTAGAGCATCGCAACACCGATAGCAATAGATCAACAGGAGGGAATAAATGCTATAAAAGTAAGATAGGTAGAAAGGGGGAGATGCTCGCCTGAAAACATTGCCGAAGGTTCAACCGAAGATCGGGGCGAAGCTCACATCAACTCAACGACCTTATCCGCGAAGAAGCAAACGCTAGAATAAACAACGGATGCACTATTTAATACAACGGCAGAAGATCGGCATGATGCATGTATGATGCATGACATGGCAAAAGTGCGATGTGATTAGGTCATGTTAAGCGGAACCGGGGTCCCGACATTACTTAGATGGTTCAAGTTGTTTAGCTACCCCGCAATTTAAATGTTGTTTAACAAGGCAGAATATATCACCGGTTCGCTACACAAATTTAAATGAGGCCAATATGAGACTAGATTTGCCCGCATATGGGCCCCATATTTAATTAAGAGGTGAATCGGCATAAGGCCCCCAAACCACACAAATATGCATGCGAGATGAACAATTAATATGCGACAAGTTGTATTATATTATAAAATAGGGTCTCGGGAAGGGGTTCACACTTTAGGGGGTCTCGACGAACTTGGGGTTCCGGGGTTCGGGGTTGGTCTCAGGGTTCAGGGTTCGACGGGATCGTTCTCGGACAACGGAGTAGATCTTGGCGTTCCGTGAAGAAGGACTTGGTGTGGCGTCGGGGGCGCATCGGACTCGCCCTGGTCGGCGCCGATCTTGTCGTTTGCGAAGATCTTGTCGTGTCCTCGTATCGGGTCGGACTTGGCGTCCGGGGGTTCGACGGGGTTCAGTGTTCCGTGTCGAAGGCCTTGGCGTTTCGCCTCCTCGTGATGGTCTCGGGGCATCGAATCCGGGAAGTAGATCTTGTCGCACGGTGTCCGGGTTAGACGAACTTGGCGTATTCGCATCGGTGATCTTGGCGTTCGGGTTCTCGCCTTCGCATCCGGGTCAGCGCGCCCTAGGTCTCGGCCTTCGGAAGATCTTGGGGTACCGGCGGGTTCGTTGTCGGTGGTCCTTGTACAACTTAGCGTCTCGGCCGGTCTTGTCAAGATTAGCTTGGGGTTTGTGGTCTTCGACTTGGGAATGGTGCAGCAACAGGCAGAGCCCCTGGTGTGGCATCCCGCAAAACCACTACTAGAAAATCGCGTTGTTTTTGTGCATTGCATTGTCATCATCATGTATTGTTTGTCTAAAACTATTTTCTAAACGCCTGTCGTTGTTTTCCAAAATTATCCTTCTCTTTATTCAAATCGAAAACCTAGGTCCGTTCGGGTCTTTTATATGTCCCAAACCTTTTTGCAAATGTTTTGTTTTAAGAGAAATAAAAATAATAGATAATAAAATATTTTATACCGGGGAGGCCGCCACCGGCCAGGGCGAAACGGCCCAGCCGGCAGCAGCCTACTTCCCCAGATAAATATCTACCCAGTCCCCCTAAATCTTTTCTTACCCAACCTAGTCTACCCACCCCTCTGGCCACCTCACCCCGACCACTCCCCTCGTGACACCTCATCTCTCCTCAACCCCCACCCAATCCCTCACAGCCACCTCACCCCACTCCCTCTCTCTCCCTCACCCACCACACAATACACCCAACGCAGCACACACCCAACCCCAAACAACCCAACCCACACACGCACCCACGCACGTCCACCCTCCCATCAGGCCCCTGGGTCCCACCCTCCGGCCCCACCTGCCTCTCCCCTTCCCCCGTTCTCTCTCTGGCGCCCCCGTACCTCCCCGTTCCCGTGCCTCCCACCTCCCGAGCTCGCCCTGCCTCACCGCTCTTCCTCCCCTCTGCCGCCGTTGAGCCCCACCGCTCTTCCCCCCGCACGCCTCCCGCCTCGCTCCTCCTCCCCCGTCCGCTGCCCTGGCTCACCGCCGCCGCGACCGCCTCCCTTCCCCTGCGAGCGCCTCCGTCGCGCCCCCTCTCGCCTTCCCGCCGCCAGCACGTCCTCCCCGCGCCGCCGCTCGCCCCACAGCTGCCCCGCCGGCCGCCTCCGCTCGGCTCCTCGCCGCCGGTGCGCCCCGGAGTTCCTCCGGCCCGAGCTCGCCCCGGCTCGGCTCCCCTACCCCTCGGCCCGAACCGGCCGCCCCCGGCCGTCCCCGCCTCTGCCGCCTCGCCGGCTCACCCCAGCTCCTCCCCGCGCGTCACCGTCGCCGCCCGCCGCCCCAGCGCCGGCCCCGGGCCCCGTCCTCCTCCCGACGGCCTCTGCCCCGACGCCACCGCCTCCTTTCCCGCACCCCGCTCGCCCCACCGAGCTCGCCTCCGACCGCGGCCGCGTGCCCGCCGCCGGCGCGCCCTCCCTGGCTTTCCACCTCGCCGTCTCCGAGCGCAGCCCCTGCACCGGCCGTGCCCACGCGCCTGTCCGCTCTCTGCCGCCATCACCCTCACTCCGTCGCCTCTGCGTCAGCCCTGGGCTCAAGCACCGCCTCTAGCACGTTGTGCTACTTAGAATCTGCTCGGTGTGTCCCCATGTTAACAGATGGACTGGTTGTGTGATGACACCCGTTCGTCAACTCAATGTGGTGACCGATGTAGGAGTGTGGTGTTGCATATACCAAGACCGTGTGAAGATAAGTAATGCGCACCGTCGATTGCAGTGGCTACTTTGGCCCTAAGGATGACCCAAGTGCGCCCTCAACAACCTTTGCCAAAGCCACAAGTTCTTCATCACGGATGACAAGATCATCTCCATGGACGTCAATACCTCGGAACACCAAGTTCTCCTTCACGGAATCCAATGCCCGAATCCTCGGTGAACCCCCAAGCTCTTCAATCGGGTCCGAGGACACCGAGACCCCAGTGCGACAAGTACTCCTTCCCGGACGCCAAGGTCGCCGTCCCGGACGCCAAGATCACCAACCCGGAACGATAAGACCTCCTCACAGCACCGATGCCGACGACGTCGCGCGCCGAGTTCTTCACCCCGAATGCCAAGACCGACTTGATGGTGCGGACCCGACAAGGACTTCGCGACGACAAGATCGACACCGACCAGGGTGAATCCGATGCGCCCCCGACGCCGAACCAAGTCCTCCTTCACGGAACGCCAAGACCTACCCCCGTTATCCGAGAACGTTCCTGCCGAGACCGCTTCCGTCGAACCCTGAAAACCCCGAGACCGACCCCGGACCCCGAACCCCGGAACCCCAAGATCGTCGAGCCCCCCAATGTGTGACCTCTTATCCGAGAACCCTATTTTATAATATATAATAACAACTTGTTGCATATTGAATTGTCATACTCGCATGCATATTGTGTGGTTTGGGGGCCTTATGCCGATTCACCTCATAATTAAATATGGGGCCCATATGCGGGCAAATCTAGCCTTATATTGGCCTCATTTAAATTGGTGTAGCAAACCGGTACCATATCTTGCCATGTTAATACAACGATTAATTTGCGGGATAGATAAATAACATGAACCACCTAATTAATTGTCGGGACCCCGGTTCCGCTTAATATTGACCTAATCGCATCACACCTTTGCCATGCCATACATCATACATGCATCATGCCCGATCTTCTGCCGTAATCTTAAATATTGCATCCGGTGTTTATTCTAGTGATTTGCTTCTTCGCGGATAAGGCCGTTGAGTTGATGCGAGTGTCGACCCGATCTTCGGTTGAACCCTCGGCAAAGTTTTCAGGCGAGCATCTCCCCCTTTCTACCTATCTTACTTTCTAGTATTTATTCCCTCCTGTTGATCTTTTGCTATCTGTGTTGCGATGCTCTAGTTTTCGTAGCTGTGAGATCCCTTGCAGCCATATATTGCCTTGGACACATCCTATTCCCTGTTGTTTGATAGATAGTTGGACCCGCGCGTCGTAGTCGCTTGCTGTAGTGCTGTTGCGTGTCGTCCAGTACCACAGTGTTGGAGTAATGGCCGCATGTTGATGTTGGAGATGATCATAGTTTTACTTACCGTTCACTTTAATTCCTGTTTAACAACTAAATTTGAAGTAAGCAGAGGCATCGGTGGGTGATAGATAACATTTGGTTTCCGAACGCCCACTTGTGTCCCGTAGGACCCCGAGTACTTGATACCTGTTCCTCGATTTATCGCGCTATCCACATCCGGGAGGTATATGGGACCCCCCTGAGCCAGAGCTTGATTCGGTCTTATTTCTTGGGGCCACAAACTAGTTTGAGGTTTTATTTACTATCCTGTACTTATGCCATGCTACTTCTGTATTTACGATTGTGCGAGGAGCACACTGTACTGTTTAGGAATTGTGACCCGTTTACGCGGTATCGACAAGCCCAGTTTTGGGTTCCCAGTCGCTTACAGCCGGCCCCATAAACCTTGAGTCCGTCTCGGAGCTAGCTTACTTCGTTGCGGATAAGACTCCAAGGGGTGGCCCCCTGAAATATTTCTGAATCCTGTGATTGCTTTGTCGTGAAAGCCTCGTTGGGTTTTGATTTGGTTTTTCCGAGGTTGATCGAGCGTGTGTTGCTATTGGTGCACCCCGGCCGGGTAAAACTTTCTGAAAGCCGTGTACGCGGTTATGGACGACGTGGAGCACAGTATCTCGACCATAGACAAGCATAACTAAAGTAGCGCTATAAATTTGACTTTATAATGACTAGTAATCAGCTTCACTATAATGGAATGGCTAAATAATACTGCCCACAATTTGCTTGTTTGGAGCGTCGCTTGCGACCATTGTACCTGACTAGTAAGTATTGCAACTACAACGGAATGGCTAAATAAAAGTACCAACAACTGCTGGGTTTTGGGTTTATCTCATGCTAATTGTATCTGTCTAGTAAGTGTTGCAACTATCACGGAATGGCTAACTAAAAGTGCCCACTGCTTATTTTATCAGGATGACTATCTACACCTGACTAGTAATTGCTGCAACGATAACTGAATAAGTAAAACTGCCAACTGTGTGAGTTCCTCGGTTGACTTCCTCGTTGGTCTCGAGGGGGAAACACCAGGATGGGTTTGTTTGATGGTAGTATCAGGTTGGTTCCGGATAGGTCTTTCTTACCCCTCTCTGATAGTCGCCAGTTGTACCGAGTCTCTGTAGGTTGTTTAGTGCATGCTGCCGCTGCCGCTTCAGTCCACCATACCTATGTAGGCGAGGACCGCCGAATTCTAGCCTCGCCGTGTACTGGCCTCAGTACTGACGCTCCTCTTTTTCCTTTGCCCTTTGTCGGCACCCCTTTGTTTAAGCAGGTTTTGAGATCGACGTCGTTAGCAGGGTTACCCTTCCGGCTTGGCCTGGGCAGGGTTATGGACGCCATTGGTTATTCTTCAGGACTCTTAGCCCCATTTGCATCTTGTCCGTAGCTGGACGCTATATCGTTCTCAAGGTGATTTGGATCTTTGTACTGTATATCTGTATTCTTGACTCATGGAGTCGCTGTTATATATATATATATATATATATCTGTTCTGTGGGTCCCATCGAGGACTGTTGTGTAATGTTATTGCTTCGTTTTCCACCCGCACGAAAGTGCCTGGTGGGCACCTTTGAATCGTTTCTATGCGGGTTTGGCGGGTTTCGCTCAAACTTGCATAGGGTCGATTCTGAGGGTGTTACAGAGTGGTATCAGAGCTCAGCAGTTGCGATACCCCACAAGTCCAGCCTGTAGGATAACCTAGCTAACGGCCGAAGTAGAGTGTCAAAACTATTTTTGCAAATCGGTTGGATAGTTCTGATTAGGTCTGATTTTACTCCTTACCCCTTTGCTATTCCTCTCTTATCTCTACGTGTTTTGAATCCGCTCTCTTCTCTCTCTTCGAGTCCAGGATTTCCCGTGGTTGGGTTCTGTCGTACCTTCAGGGTTTCGCTTCCTCCTTTGATAACGATGTTCTACCTTTCGGTGTTCAAGCTGCCTGAGGGATCCGTCTACTGTGGTATCATTCTTTGTTCCTTGTTTGTGCCTTCCGGTGTTTTCCGACGCGACGACATCATCTACGCCAGATCCGATGCAGAGTCTGCATCCCTCCTTTGTTCCGAACCTCGCTTGTCGAGATCTTCAGTCTAATTCTGAGAGTTGGTTGCATAATCCGCCTATTCGTGTGCAGAGTAATGGTTTGGGTGCGCGATGGACTGATCACCATCCGACTACTCTTATCATTCGCTCTTGTGCATCGAATCAGTGGATCCAGCAGTTTTACTCCGTCCATGGAAGTTAGAGGTGGCCTTATCGTTTGATACCTCCACCTTCGTCCTTTGTTCCTCCGGAGTGTTCTCTCGACGAACAGGAACAACGACCCTTTGTTGGTGGTGTCGCCGATTTCAAGATGGAGAATGAACCCTTGTTAGTGGTGTCGCGAGGATCTACATGGTGCGAGAAGATTCAGATCGCCGACCTTCCTTCCGGTACCATGAGGCGGATCTCGAGGGCGAGATCCATTGTTAGTGGTGTAGAATTGTGGCATCCCGCAAAACCACTACTAGAAAATCGCGTTGTTTTTGTGCATTGCATTGTCATCATCATGCATTGTTTGTCTAAAACTATTTTCTAAACGCCTGTCGTTGTTTTCCAAAATTATCCTTCTCTTTATTCAAATCGAAAACCTAGGTCCGTTCGGGTCTTTTATATGTCCCAAACCTTTTTGCAAATGTTTTGTTTTAAGAGAAATAAAATTAATAGATAATAAAATATTTTATACCGTGGAGGACGCCACCGGCTAGGGCGAAACGGCCCAGCCGGCAGCAGCCTACTTCCCTAGATAAATATCTACCCAGTCCCCCTAAATCTTTTCTTACCCAACCTAGTCTACCCACCCCTCTGGCCACCTCACCCCGACCACTCCCCTCGTGACACCTCATCTCTCCTCAACCCCCACCCAATCCCTCACAGCCACCTCACCCCACTCCCTCTCTCTCCCTCACCCACCACACAATACACCACGCAGCACACACCCAGCCCCAAACAACCCAACCCACACACGCACCCACGCACGTCCACCCTCCCCTCAGGCCCCTGGGTCCCACCCTCCGGCCCCACCTACCTCTCCCCTTCCCCCGTTCTCTCTCTGGCGCCCCCGCACCGCCCCGTTCCCGTGCCTCCCACCTCCCGAGCTCGCCCTGCCTCACCGCTCTTCCTCCCCTCTGCCGCCGTTGAGCCCCACCGCTCTTCCCCCCGCACGCCTCCCGCCTCGCTCCTCCTCCCCCGTCCGCCGCCCTGGCTCACCGCCGCCGCGACCGCCTCCCTTCCCCTGCGAGCGCCGCCGTCGCGCCCCCTCTCGCCTTCCCACTGCCAGCACGTCCTCCCCGCGCCGCCGCTCGCCCCACAGCTGCCCCGCCGGCCGCCTCCGCTCGGCTCCTCGCCACCGATGCGCCCCGGAGTTCCTCCGGCCCGAGCTCGCCCCGGCTCGGCTCCCCTCCCCCTCGGCCCGAACCGGCCGCCCCCGGCCATCCCCGCCTCTGCCACCTCGCCGGCTCACCCCAGCTCCTCCCCGCGCGTCACCGTCGCCGCCCGCCGCCCCAGCGCCGACCCCGGGCCCCGTCCTCCTCCCGACGGCCTCTGCCCCGACGCCACCGCCTCCTTTCCCGCACCCCGCTCGCCCCACCGAGCTCGCCTCCGACCGCGGCCGCGTGCCCGCCCCCGGCGCGCCCTCCCTGGCTTTCCACCTCGCCGTCTCCGAGCGCAGCCCCTGCACCGGCCCTGCCCACACGCCTGTCCGCTCTCTGCCGCCGTCACCCTCACTCCGTCGCCTCTGCGTCAGCCCTGGGCTCAAGCACCGCCTCTAGCACGTTGTGCTACTTGGATCTGCTCGGTGTGTCCCCATGTTAACAGATGGACTGGTTGTGTGATGACACCCGTTCGTCAACTCAATGTGGTGACCGATGTAGGAGTGTGGTGTTGCATATACCAAGACCGTGTGAAGATAAGTAATGCGCACCGTCGATTGCAGTGGCTACTTTGGCCCTAAGGATGACCCAAGTGCGCCCTCAACAACCTTTGCCAAAGCCACAAGTTCTTCATCACGGATGACAAGATCATCTCCATGGACGTCAATACCTCGGAACACCAAGTTCTCCTTCACGGAATCCAATGCCCGAATCCTCGGTGAACCCCCAAGCTCTTCAATCGGGTCCGAGGACACCAAGACCCCGGTGCAACAAGTACTCCTTCCCGGACGCCAAGGTCGCCGTCCCGGACGCCAAGATCACCAACCCGGAACGATAAGACCTCCTCCCCGCACCGATGCCGACGACGTCGCGCGCCGAGTTCTTCACCCCGAATGCCAAGACCGACTTGATGGCGCGGACCCGACAAGGACTTCGCAACGACAAGATCGACACCGACCAGGGTGAATCCGATGCGCCCCCGACGCCGAACCAAGTCCTCCTTCACGGAACGCCAAGACCTACCCCCGTTATCCGAGAACGTTCTTGCCGAGACCGCTTCCATCGAACCCTGAAAACCCCGAGACCGACCCCGGAACCCCAAGATCGTCGAGCCCCCCAATGTGTGACCTCTTATCCGAGAACCCTATTTTATAATATATAATAACAACTTGTTGCATATTGAATTGTCATACTCGCATGCATATTGTGTGGTTTGGGGGCCTTATGCCGATTCACCTCATAATTAAATATGGGGCCCATATGCGGGCAAATCTAGCCTTATATTGGCCTCATTTAAATTGGTGTAGCGAACCGGTACCATATCTTGCCATGTTAATACAACGATTAATTTGCGGGATAGATAAATAACATGAACCACCTAATTAATTGTCGGGACCCCGGTTCCGCTTAATATTGACCTAATCGCATCACACCTTTGCCATGCCATACATCATACATGCATCATGCCCGATCTTCTGCCGTAATCTTAAATATTGCATCCGGTGTTTATTCTAGTGATTTGCTTCTTCGCGGATAAGGCCGTTGAGTTGATGCGAGTGTCGACCCGATCTTCGGTTGAACCCTCGGCAAAGTTTTCAGGCGAGCATCTCCCCCTTTCTACCTATCTTACTTTCTAGTATTTATTCCCTCCTGTTGATCTTTTGCTATCTGTGTTGCGATGCTCTAGTTTTCGTAGCTGTGAGATCCCTTGCAGCCATATATTGCCTTGGACACATCCTATTCCCTGTTGTTTGATAGATAGTTGGACCCGCGCGTCATAGTCGCTTGCTGTAGTGTTGTTGCGTGTCGTCCAGTACCACAGTGTTGGAGTAATGGCCGCATGTTGATGTTGGAGATGATCATAGTTTTACTTACCGTTCACTTTAATTCCTGTTTAACAACTAAAATTGAAGTAAGCAGAGGCATCAGTGGGTGATAGATAACATTTGGTTTCCGAACGCCCACTTGTGTCCCGTAGGACCCCGAGTACTTGATACCTGTTCCTCGATTTATCGCGCTATCCACATCCGGGAGGTATATGGGACCCCCCTGAGCCAGAGCTTGATTCGGTCTTATTTCTTGGGGCCACAAACTAGTTTGAGGTTTTATTTACTATCCTGTACTTATGCCATGCTACTTCTGTATTTACGATTGTGCGAGGAGCACACTGTACTGTTTAGGAATTGTGACCCGTTTACGCGGTATCGACAAGCGCAGTTTTGGGTTCCCAGTCGCTTACAGCCGGCCCCACAAACCTTGAGTCCGTCTCGGAGCTAGCTTACTTCGTTGCGGATAAGACTCCAAGGGGTGGCCCCCTGAAATATTTCTGAATCCTGTGATTGCTTTGTTGTGAAAGCCTCGTTGGGTTTTGATTTGGTTTTTCCGAGGTTGATCGAGCGTGTGTTGCTATTGGTGCACCCCGGCCGGGTAAAACTTTCTGAAAGCCGTGTCCGCGGTTATGGACGACTTGGAGCACAGTATCTCGACCATAGACAAGCATAACTAAAGTAGCGCTATAAATTTGACTTTATAATGACTAGTAATCAGCTTCACTATAATGGAATGGCTAAATAATACTGCCCACAATTTGCTTGGTTGGAGCGTCGCTTGCGACCGTTGTACCTGACTAGTAAGTATTGTAACTACAACGGAATGGCTAAATAAAAGTACCAACAACTGCTGGGTTTTGGCTTTATCTCATGCTAATTGTATCTGTCTAGTAAGTGTTGCAACTATCACGGAATGGCTAACTAAAAGTGCCCACTGCTTATTTTATCAGGATGACTATCTATACCTGACTAGTAATTGCTGCAACGATAACTGAATAAGTAAAACTGCCAACTGTGTGAGTTCCTCGGTTGACTTCCTCGTTGGTCTCGAGGGGGAAACACCAGGATGGGTTTGTTTGATGGTAGTATCAGGTTGGTTCCGGATAGGTCTTTCTTACCCCTCTCTAATAGTCGCCAGTTGTACCGAGTCTCTGTAGGTTGTTTAGTGCATGCTGCCGCTGCCGCTTCAGTCCACCATACCTATGTAGGCGAGGACCGCCGAATTCTAGCCTCGCCGTGTACTGGCCTCAGTACTGACGCTCCTCTTTTTCCTTTGCCCTTTGTCGGCACCCCTTTGTTTAAGCAGGTTTTGAGATCGACGTCGTTAGCAGGGTTACCCTTCCGGCTTGGCCTAGGCAGGGTTATGGACGCCATTGGTTATTCTTCAGGGCTCTTAGCCCCATTTGCATCTTGTCCGTAGTTGGACGCTATATCGTTCTCAAGGTGATTTGGATCTTTGTACTGTATATCTGTATTCTTGACTCATGGAGTCGCTGTTATATATATATCTGTTCTGTGGGTCCCATCCAGGACTGTTGTGTAATGTTATTGCTTCGTTTCCACCCGCACGAAAGTGCCTTGTGGGCACCTTTGAATCGTTTCTATGCGGGTTTGGCGGGTTTCGCTCAAACTTGCATAGGGTCGATTCTGAGGGTGTTACACCTGGGCATCCGCTGGACTTGATCCGAAGGAAGACACAGAAACGGTCGAGGACGCAAACGTCACGTGCAGTGGCAAGGGCGCCAAGGTGGCGACGTGGCCGAAGGGAACATCCAAAAGGGGCCTACAGAGGCTCGCCTGCCAGAGACGGGCGCAAGGGACGATGGCGGACTGACGCTGGGCAGGCGAGCACGCAGCGGGAAGGGCCGCACCGGCCACGCCGGCGTCCGGGAGGAGAAAGGGGCGCCCAGCGCCGTCGAAGGCGGCTCGGAACGCGACCACGGGGAGGCGAGAGGGGACCGGCAGGAGGGTTGACGGCGACGGGGCCCGCAAACACGGGGAGGCGAGGTCGCGCAGGCGGCAGGGCGCGCGGCCGCGAGGGCGAGGCCGGCCGGGAGAGGCGAAGGAGGAGGACGGTCGCCGGGCGCGTGACGGAAGCACTGGCGGCGGCGACGAGCTCGGGAGAGGGACTCGCGGAGGGAGAGCCGGGGAGGTCGACGGGGGGCGGAGCGCGGGCTCGGGCGGCGCTCGAGGAGGCGGCGCCGCGGGGCCGGAGGGAGGGAGCGGCGGCGGCGATGCGGTGGAGAGGGAGCCGGCGACGAGGGGGCGGAGGGGCGAGCTCGAGCCGGCGGGAAGAGCGGGCGGATGCGGGGTGCGGCCGGACGCTCTGGCGCGGGGTCGGCGGAGCGGAGCAGGGCGATGGAGGGGCGGCCGGAGAGGAAGAGGAGGACCGGCGAGGGCGGGCCGGCGCCGGAGAGGGAGGGCGGCGGCGAGGGTGCGGCGGGTCGCTGCCGGAGGCGGCGAGGCAGGGCCAAGCGCGGGGCCGGAAGAGGAGAGCGCGGGCGGCTCCGGCGGGCGGAGGCCGGCGGGGGCGCCAGAGAGAGGTGCAGGAGGAGGGAGGTGGCCGGGGCAGACGGCGTGGGGTGGAGAGGAGGGTGGCGGCTCGCCGACGGGGGAAGAGGGAGGCGCCGGGGAGCGGAGGGCGGCGGCCGGAGGAGACCGGCCCAGGCGGAGCTGGGCGGCGAGGTGGGCGACGCGGAGGTGAGGGACGGTTGCGGGAGCGGGGTGAGGGAGCGCGACACGGGGAGGTCGCCGACGGTGGCAGGAGGGGCGCCGGGGAGAGGAGGCGCGGCGGGGAGCTCCGGCGAGGAGGGACGAGACAGGCGGGTGGAGATGAGAGAGGTGGGAGGCGGAGGAGGGAGACGCGGTGGGGAGGAAGAACGCGTGGGGGGAACGGGGCAGGTGGGCCGGGGGTCTGCGGGGCCAGGGTGGGTCGGGGGTCTGCGGGGCCAGGGTGGGGTCGGGGGCATGGGGCCCGGTGGCAGGGGGTGGGGAGAGTGGCGGGTGCGGTACATGTGTGCGTGTGAGTGCTGGGGTGGGGTGGTGTGTGGCCGGCGGGGCCCAGGGGTGGGTCCGGCTGGCAGAGAGGTGGGAAGGAAAAGGGAGTGGGTCCAGGGAGGTGGGGCTGCGGGTGAGGGCCCAGGGGTAAGGGAGAGGGTAAGGAGAGTGGGTAGGATGGGCTAGGGTGAGAGAAGGAGAGAGGGTGGGCTGGTGGATTGATGATGTGGCGGGGTGGGTAGGAAGAAGGGGGGGGTGAGGTGGCGAGTTGTGAGTGGTGGGTAGGATAGATTCGGGTGGGAATAGGATTTAGAGTGTAGGCTTTGCAAAATATGTGTTTGTTTGGTTTTGTTTATTTTAAAACAAGGCCACTTTGCAATTAGTTTTTAGGGAAATAAATTATCCGATACGATCGGGGTTTTGCCTTTGAAATAAAGAGGGGTATTTGTACAAAGCAAAACTAGGCTTTCCGAAATAGTTCAGACAAACAATGCATGATGATGATGATGCAATGCACAAATACAACACGATTTTCTAGTAGTGGTTTTGTGGGATGCCACAATTCGACACCACTAACAATGGATCTCGCCCTCGAGATCCGCCTCATGGTACCGGGAAGAAGGGCGGTGATCTGAATCTTCTCGCATCGTGTAGATCCTCGCGACACCACTAACAAGAGTTCGTTGTCCGTGATCGTCGAGAGAACACTCCGGGAACAAAAGGTCGAAGGTAGAGGTATCAACAAATAAAGCCACCCCTAGCTTCCGTGGACGGAGTAAAATTGCTGGATCCACTGATTCGATGTACAAGAGCGAATGATAAGAGTAGTCGGATGGTGATCAGTCCATCGTGCACCCAAACCATTACTCTGCACACGATTAGGCGGATTATGCAACCAACTCTCGGAACTCAGACTGAAGATCTCGACAAACGAGGTTTAGAAACAAAGGAGTGATGCAGACTCTGCATCGGATCTGGCGTAGATGATGTCGTCGCGTCGGAAAACACCGGAAGACACAAACAAGGAACCAAGAATGGTACCACGGTAGACGGATTCCTCAGGCAGCTTGAACACCGGATGGTAGAACACCGTTATCAAAGGAGGAAGCGAAACCCTGAAGGTACGACGAAAACCCAACCACGAGAATTCCTGGACTCGAAGAAAGAGAAGAGAGCGGATTCAAAACACGTCGAGATAAGAGGAGAATAGCAGAGGGGTAAGGAGTAAAATCAGACCTAATCAGAACTATCCAACTGATTTTGCAAAAATAGTTTTGACACTCTACTTCGGCCGTTAGCTAGGTTATCCTACAGGCTGGACTTGTGGGGTATCACAACTGCTGAGCTCTGATACCACTCTGTAACACCCTCAGAATCGGACCTATGCAAGTTTCAGCGATTCCCGCCAAACCCGCATAGAAACGATTCAAAGGTGCCCACCAGGCACTTTCGTGCGGGTGGAAAACGAAGTAATAACATTACACAACAGTCCTCGATGGGACCCACAGAACAGATATATATATATATACAACACGACTCCATGAGTCAAGAATACAGATATACGGTACAAAGATCCAAATCACCTTGAAAAGATGGAGCGTCCGACTACGGACAAGATGCAAATGGGGCTAAGAGCCCTGAAGAATAACCAATGGCGTCCATAACCCTGCCCAGGCCAAGCCGGAAGGGTAACCCTGCTAACGGCGTCGATCTCAAAACCTGCTTAAACAAAAGGGGTGCCGACAAAGGGCAAAGGAAAAAGAGGAGCGTCAGTACTGAGGCCAGTACACAGCAAGACTAGAATTCGGCGGTCCTCGCCTACATAGGTATGGTGGACTGAAGCGGCAGCGGCAGCATGCACTAAACAACCTATAGAGACTCGATACAACTGGCGGCAATCAGAGAGGGGTAAGAAAGACCTATCCGGAACCAATCTGAATCTAGCACCAAACAAACCCATCCTGGTATTTCCCCCTCGAGACCAAACGAGGAAGTCAACCGAGGAACTCACACAGTTGGCAGTTTTATTTATTCAGTTATCGTTGCAGCAATTACTAGTCAAATATATATAGTCATCCCGATAAAATGGGCAGTGGGCAATTTTTAGTTAACCATTCCGTTATAGTTGCAACACTTACTAATCAGATACAAATAGCATGAGATAACCCAAAAATCCAGCAGTTGTTGGTACTTTTATTTAGCCATTCCGTTATAGTTGCAATACTTACTAGTCAGATACAATGGTCGCAAGCGACACCCAAACAAGCAATTGTTGGCAGTTTTATTTAGCCATTCCATTATAGTGAAGCTGATTACTAGTCATTATAAAGTCAAATTTATAGCACTACTTTAGTTATAGTTGTCTATGATCGAGATACCGTGCTCCAAGTCGTCCATAACCGCGGACACGGCTTTCAGAAAGTTTTAACCCGGCCGGGGTGCACAAATAGCAACACACACTCGATCAACCTCGGAAAAACCAAATCAAAACCCAACGAGGCCTTCACGACAAAGCAATCACAGGATTCAGAATTATTTCAGGGGGCCACCCCATTGAGTAGACCCGCAACAAAGCCAGCTGACTCCGAGACGGACTCAAGGTTTGCGACAATGGCTGTAAACGACTGGGAACCCAAAACTGGGCTTGTCGATACCGCGAAAACACTCCGCTTACCTAAACAGTACAGGTGATCCTCGCACAATCGTAATAAAGCAGTAAAGCATGGCATAAGTACAGAATAGTAAATAAAACCTCAAACTAGTTTGTGGCCCCAAGAAATAAGAATGAATCAAGCTCTGGCTCAGGGGGGTCCCATAATCCTCCCGGATGTGGATAGCGCGATAAATCAAGGAACATGTATCAAGCACTCGGGGTCCTACGGGACACAAGTGGACGGTTAACAACCAAATAACATCTATTGCCCACCTGTGCCTCTGCTTACCTACTTCAATTTTAGTTGTTAAATAGGAATTAAAGTGAATGATAAGTAAAGCCATGATCATCTTCAACATCAAACAAGCGGCCAATACACCAACAACTGTGGCACTTGAGGACATGCAACAGCACTTGAGCAAGCGAATACGACGCGCAAGTCCAACTATCTACCAAACAACAGGTAATAGGATGTGTCCAAGGCAATATAGGGCTGCAAGGGATATCACGGGTACGAAAACTAGAGCATCGCAACACCGATAGCAATAGATCAACAGGAGGGAATAAATGCTATAAAAGTAAGATAGGTAGAAAGGGGGGAGATGCTCGCCTGAAAACATTGCCGAAGGTTCAACCGAAGATCGGGGCGAAGCTCACATCAACTCAACGACCTTATCCGCGAAGAAGCAAACG
Source organism: Avena atlantica (assembly GCA_910589765.1). Lineage (NCBI taxonomy): Eukaryota > Viridiplantae > Streptophyta > Magnoliopsida > Poales > Poaceae > Avena > Avena atlantica. The sequence continues at coordinate 411,487,005 of OU342735.1, read as the reverse complement.
CTAGAATAAACAACGGATGCACTATTTAATACAACGGCAGAAGATCGGCATGATGCATGTATGATGCATGACATGGCAAAAGTGCGATGTGATTAGGTCATGTTAAGCGGAACCGGGGTCCCGACATTACTTAGATGGTTCAAGTTGTTTAGCTACCCCGCAATTTAAATGTTGTTTAACAAGGCAGAATATATCACCGGTTCGCTACACAAATTTAAATGAGGCCAATATGAGACTAGATTTGCCCGCATATGGGCCCCATATTTAATTAAGAGGTGAATCGGCATAAGGCCCCCAAACCACACAAATATGCATGCGAGATGAACAATTAATATGCGACAAGTTGTATTATATTATAAAATAGGGTCTCGGGAAGGGGTTCACACTTTAGGGGGTCTCGACGAACTTGGGGTTCCGGGGTTCGGGGTTGGTCTCAGGGTTCAGGGTTCGACGGGATCGTTCTCGGACAACGGAGTAGATCTTGGCGTTCCGTGAAGAAGGACTTGGTGTGGCGTCGGGGGCGCATCGGACTCGCCCTGGTCGGCGCCGATCTTGTCGTTTGCGAAGATCTTGTCGTGTCCTCGTATCGGGTCGGACTTGGCGTCCGGGGGTTCGACGGGGTTCAGTGTTCCGTGTCGAAGGCCTTGGCGTTTCGCCTCCTCGTGATGGTCTCGGGGCATCGAATCCGGGAAGTAGATCTTGTCGCACGGTGTCCGGGTTAGACGAACTTGGCGTATTCGCATCGGCGATCTTGGCGTTCGGGTTCCCGCCTTCGCATCCGGGTCGGCGCGCCCTAGGTCTCGGCCTTCGGAAGATCTTGGGGTACCGACGGGTTAGTTGTCGGTGGTCCTTGTACAACTTAGCGTCTCGGCCGGTCTTGTCAAGATTAGCTTGGGGTTTGTGGTCTTCGACTTGGGAATGGTGCAGCAACAGGCAGAACCAGGGGTATTTGTACAAAGCAAAACTAGGCTTTCCGAAATAGTTCAGACAAACAATGCATGATGATGACGATGCAATGCACAAATACAACGCGATTTTCTAGTAGTGGTTTTGCGGGATGCCACAGGAATATTGTTCATTGACTATACCTACTTGATCCAATAGGATTACTCCTAGTAACTACCTTCAATACTCATCCTTGTAACCTTTATCTCAGATACTCTTCTATTCATTCAGGAGTGAATTAACTCCATTAATTATCACATTGGTCCTATTCTCTTCCAACACCCCCATCCTATAGAGGATATCTAAAACTAGCATTACCACTTATCTCTTCTTACTTATTTCTCTAAAGGATTTAAGTGAATGCTAAGATAAGAACAAGAGTTGACAGATCAAGATTTGATAGGCTAAGAATTGGTGAATCAATAGTTGATTACTCAACATTGATGAACAACAGATATTATAATAAGATCCAATAGAGATGATAATGATTGATATGGGCAGAAAGATATATGGTGAATGATCTTGACTTGGTTTCTTTCCTACTCAATCTCACTAAAGAGTTAATGTTAGGTATTACCATGATACTCATGGTATATGTAGATGAGATTAAGATAGATCAAGATTTAGTTGTTACATTCCTATTACTTAAGTTATATTTATAACTTGGTATTCATGAGTTGTGTAATGAATACTAAGATAATCACTTAAGGATCAAATATTAATCATTAAGCAATGTATTAGGGTTTATTTTTTATTACATTTGATCTACCCTTAGATCAAATCTCCCTTACCCAAAATAAGGTTTTAGCAAAGGTCATATTGAAACTTATCACAGTCAACTTGATGATCTACTTCAATTCCATCAAGTTAAGAGAAGCTTCAATCACCTTGACAAGTTTTGTTCAAATTCGCGAAAATTATTCGGATTTTCTATGCATGAATGCAATGCACACAACTGTGTTCAACTTATTTCTAAGCTCTAATGCTGAGATGTTACACAACTTAATACTGGAGGGGGTTCGGATGATAACCTGAAGGTGGACTTCTAGTCATAGATGCAGTTGGATGGCGGTCTATGTATCTTGTTGTATTGCCCAATCGAATATCATATGATCATTCTAAAAGTACAAAGGAAGTCGCCTAGAGGGGGGGTGAATAGGCTTCTAAAAATATTACGGTTTAGGCTCAAGTAAATGTGGAATAAAACTAACGTTTAATTTATTGAGCACAAAACCTAGCCACTAAGTTCACCTAGGTGCACCAACAACCTATGCTAAGCAATACAAGCAACAAGGTGATATCAAGGTATAAGTACTTCAAGCACGATGGCTATCACAATGTAAAGTGCATAAGTAAAGGGTTCGGTTGAGAGATAACCGATGGACGCGGAGACGAAGATTTGTTTCCCGAAGTTCACTTCCAAAGGAGCTATGTCTCCGTTGGAGAGGTGCGATGGCGCAATGCTCTCCGAACGCCACAAATGGCTCACCTCGAGGTGTGGTGGCTCGATGCTCACCCAACGCCACACAAGGCCTCACCCCGGATGTGGAAGCACGCAACTCACCGATGCCACAAAAGGCTCACCCTATTCTCCCAAGTGCGCACCACAAAAGGCGGGCACTATGTGACGCTTGAGGGCGGTCACCGAACCCGTACAAGATTGGGGATAACTCCACAACTCAATTGGAGGCTCCCAACAACAAAGCCACAAAAGGCCAACAATGCCACAAAAGGCCAACAACGCCACAAAAGTCTACAAGACCACAAAAGGTCAACAAGACCACAAAAGGTCAACAATCCAACCACACAACCGTCTAGGGTTCCAAGGAACCCAAGAGAAACAAGCTCACAAGCTTGAACTCGCCGAATCTCCGAGGAGAACTCAAACCTATGCACCAAATGCAAGGGCAAGTCCTTCTCCCCAAATTCCAACAAAGCTACAAAAGCTATTGGGGGAATAAGGGAGGAAGAACACAAGAGTAGAACTCAAACCTATGCACCAAATGCAAGGGCAAGTCCTTCTCTCCCAAATTCCAACAAAGCTACAAAAGATATTGGGGGAATAAGGGAGGAAGAACACAAGAGGAGAACACAAAACTCTCCAAGATCTAGATCCTAATGATTCCTTCACAAAGAAGGGATTTTACTTGGGGGGATTGTAGATCTAGATATCCTCTCTCAAATCCTCAAAAAGATGCAAGAATCATAGGAGGGGAAAGGGAGAGGGAAAGCTTCTTCAAGGTTGACAATGGAGGAGAGAGAGAAAGCCAAGAACCAAGAAGAAAAGCTAGTTCCCACGAAGGGGAAGAGGAGCCCCTTTTAAAGGGCTCCCAGATCTGCCCGTTATGGGCATTCACGACACCTGGCCGGAACTTCCGGTGGGAGGCCGGAAGTTCCGGTGGCACCCAGCCAACGGACGAAAACTGCGGAGCAAGAAACTGAAAAAACGAAACATGGCCGGAACTTCCGGCTCTAGGGCGGAAGTTCCGCCCAGCCTGGCTCCAACGGTCATCAGACCGTTGACGCCCGCTCCAGAAGCGCAACCGGAAGTTCCGGTCAAAACAGACCGGAAGTTCCGGTGAACTTCCGAGCAAGTTCCGACAAAGTTTCGGCAAATAGAACGCTTCAAAACAGAAGGTTACTGAGCGTGAGCGGAATAAGACCCAGAACTTCCACCGGAACTTTCGGCGGCAAAGATGCCCTAGCAGAACTTCCGGTGGGAAGCCGGAACTTCCGGTCAGAGAAATTCCAGAAACCAGAAAACCAGAAACGCAATAACTTTTGCATCCGAACTCCAAATGGGATGAAACCAATTTTGTTGGAAAGATAACGACGGAATATTGGGTATCACCTTGGGAGAAAATATCATAAATATATATGTGAAGTATCCCCCAAGGTGTGGAGCCGGAAAACTCGCAAGATTAAAAACCGCAATAAGATATGCAAGTGAAATCCTTAGATGATGAACTAGAGCTTGTTATGATGATGACCACAAGCTCTAAAACCTCCACAGCGTCGTCACCACCGAAGGGGAGATTCGGGGACAGAAAGTCTCTGTTCCGGCACCCTGCCGGAACGGGTAAGTGCCCCCGGATCCATATCCATCGATCTCCACCACCATCTTCATCACCATTGCTGATTCCCATGATGAGGAGGGAGTAGTTCTTCCTCGAGGCTAAGGGCTCTACCGGTAGCTATGTGTTCATCTCTCTCTATGCATGATCTTGTTGTGGTCATGAGCTTTGTAATCTAGTAGATCTACCTTGCTACTCAAGTGCTTCAATAGATCTCTGCTCTCCCCATGTGTGAGAAAGTGACAGCGTGCACGCCATGGTGGCACTTAGGCTTGAGTCTACATAAATACTCATTGTGCTTTAATAAATCTATGCTTTTCCCCACGTGTGTGAAAGTGATAGTGAGCATACCGTGTGTGGCACTTTGGCTAGATTAAGTATTTGTTATGAGTTATATTTGGAGTTGAATGTCTCTATAAAATTGTGGTGTTTGTTGGAACCATCTAGCGCTCAAGGTGACAGTGTGGGGTTATCTAGATTGGGGAAGGCGGACTTTGAGGTGTGCTGTTATAGCCCTACCATGGATTAGAGTGTCCAACCGGAGAGTAGTTAAGGGCAGTATCATTAAGAGAGGATATTTATATGAGAGAGTGTTCACTAGTGAAAAAATGATCCCTAGGCCTTGTTTCTAAACATTGAAACACCGTTTGCATCTAGATCTGTTGCATGTTTGCTTGCTTCCAGTCTTTTCCTCCACGCCATCAGCTATTTTATGGCACCGTTAGCACTTGTATTTCACTATCTCTTCGCCGAACTAGTGCACCTATACACCTGACAAGTGTATTGGGTGTGTTGGGGACAAAAGAGACTTCTTGTATCTTAATTGCAGGGTTTATTAAGAGGGGATACCTTTGACCACTTCCTCCCTGAGTTCGATAAACCTTGGGTAATCCACTTAAGGGAAACTTGCTGCTGTTCTACAAACCTCTGCACTTGGAGGCCCAACAACTGTCTACAAGAATAGAAGTGCGTAGACATCAAGCTCTTTTTTGGCACCGTTGCCGGGGAGGATTTGGCATTTTACCTTCCCTCCATGTCAAGCTCCATCAAAAGCTCTTTTCTGGCGCCGTTGCCGGGGAGGTAAGGTAAAAGGTACTCACATCCTCCGGTGTGAGTGCTCGAAGTTATTTCCTTTAGATTCTGCAATTTTGTCTTTTTGTTTCTTGTTTTCACTAGTTAGGCTTAATGGAAAACAACAAAATAATTAGAGAGCTTTATAGTATCTATCTTGAGTTAGGACATGAAGTGTTTGAAGAGAAAATTAAAAACCTATGGAACTTCATTTGCATGTTAATAGCAATGTTATTAGTATGAATTATTTGGACACCATTGTTGCGAATGCTATGGAAAATTCTAAGCTTGGGACGCTAGTTTTGATGAGAATGATCTTTTTAGTCCCCCATCTTTTGAGGAGGAAATTTGCTTTGATGATACTTTACCTCCAATTTATGATGATTACAATGATGATATTGATATTTTTAGTCCACCTACTATTGAGGATAAAATTGATTGTGATTACAATATGCCTCCTATATTTGATGATTATGGTGATGAGAATAATAATGATAGCTATTTTGTTGAGTTTGCTCCCACTACTTATGTGAAGAGTAATAATCATTTTATGCATGTGGCTCATGATAAGAATGTTTTATGTGATAGTTATATTGTTAATTTTATTCATGATGCTACTAAAAGTTATTATGAGATAGGGAAATATGGTTTTATGTATCTCAACAATATTAACTTTCCCCTCTTTATGTTGAAAATTTTGAAGCTGCACTTGTTTTGCTTTCCTATGCTTGTTGCTTTTTGCTTTCAAGACTTGTTTCTTTACAAGATTCCTATGCATGGGAAGTGAGTTAGACTTAAATGTGTTTTGAATTTTCTTCTTGATGCTCTCTTTTACTTCAATTGATATTTCTTATGTGAGCATCTTCTCAAACTATCATGCCTAACTTAGAGGCATTAAAGAATAGTACTTGTTGGGAGATAACCCAAGAGTTTTCTCGAGCCTTGGAAGTTATTACTTCTGTAATGACCTCTCCTTATCCTTTTTGTTTGCTTTTTGTGCCAAGAATGACCTCTAATGAGACGGAAGTAAGATTTGGGGAGTTGCTATCCCGAAACAGATTTCTGTCCTACACCATAAAATTTCGTGAGGAGTCTCTGTAAGTCGTATTGAGCTGAAATTTACGAATAAATCCCCTAGTATGTTAGCTAACTTTCATTAGTTTAACACTTTTTTATTTGAGCAACAGAAGGTCTTCGAAAAAAATCGGTTTCTACCTGCTGGTCTGTTTTGATAGATTTCTGCCATTATTTGCATTTGCTTCTTATTGATTCCTTTTTGGGTTCTTTTCGGGAAATTGAGCTTTTTGAAGGAATTGCTACATTAGCTTGTGTTTTTAGTGAAAAGTCTTGTTGTTTCAAAGCTTTGCCTAAGGTTTGATATCTTTTGAATACACTAACGTTGCTAATGAAGATTGTGTAAAGTTTTGTATGAAGGAAAATTTTCAGGTGTAGAGAGGGAATGATGTAATAAGATGAAGAATTGACAAAAGCTCAAGCTTGGGGATGCCACCCCGGTGTCACCCCAAGAAATATCCAAGAGGTACAAGCGTCAAAGCTTGGGCATCCCCTTCTTCATCAATAAAAATCTCAGGTCTTTCTAGACACTTCGTTTTTATTGTTTCATGCACAGTTGTGTTGTTCTTGGAGAGTCTTAGTTTTTTGTTTTTTGTTTTTGTTTGCTTAGTTTGCTTGAATAAGTTGGTTGATCACAACACACTTCTTTTGGAGAGAGACACACTCTGTTTTCATTGCCTAGAACACTCTAGTTTTCTCTCTTCTTGTTTTGTGAGTGTTCATTTTTGCTAGCACTGTGTTTAGCCTTAGTTTTCTTATGCTTTTTGCTTAGAAGTTTTTAGTTCTTCTTTGTAGATTTGTGAGACAAGCTCACTGATCTTTATTGATTATTATCTTTGTGAGTTGTTTCAAATAAGTTGTTTGGCGTTGGAAAAGAGTAGGAAGCTTCATGCTTATAGTGGTACAAGAGGGATCTTGTTTGGACTGTGGCTTAGACTTTACCATGTCATGCTAGATCTTGTTTTGACCTTATGCTTAGTAATTATTGTTGTAGCATGACTTTTCCAATCAATTAGGATTGCTTAATGTGCCTTGAAGAAATTATGCGTTGTTTTAGCATACAAAAGCATAGTATTGTGGTATTCTCCTTTGATGCTTTGTTTGGGTTGACTTGGCACATGCTCACACCATGTTATGACTATGAAAAAGTCACCATAGCCTCTATGATCATTTAGTCCTAGACTTGTGATACAACTTTATGCTTTGATTAGTAATGCTTTGTCGCTTTGCATGATTATGGCCATTATGCTCTCTTAGTTGGTTGCTCCAGTCTTTTGCTAGCCTCCACTTGTATGAGTAAGCACTACTCATGCTTCCAACTCCCAAGAAACCAAGTTATTCCAAAGTGTCCACTATAAACTCCTATGCATGGTGTGTTACACCATTCCAAGTATATTCTTGTTTTCAGCTATCTTTCAATTAAAAACTATTTTGTTATGTGAAAACTTAGTGATTAAAGCCCCCACGAACTTGATGTCACACTTTATATTATTTTCCCCTAATAAACTTGAACCACTGTGACGTCTATGTTGTATATGCTTGCACTTATGCGTTGGAATTAGCAGAACCATGCTGTCACGGGGAACGTTTTCAACATTGCACTTGTACTTTGTACTCAGTTGATATCATGCTCTGTTGTCTATGGATGTCACCGGTGTGAAATAAAGAGGGAGCTTATAAGTCCATGGAGTTTGTATTTTCTGTTAGAGAAACGCCTAGGACGCTAGCCTAAGCCATGCCTAATCATGGTAGAAACTTGCAACATCACCATGGTGAGATATCTATGAAGCATCCTCAATAAAAAGCTATGCATATAGTAAATAAAAAGATCGCTAAGATGCTCATTGTCTGCTTGCCTTGTCATTTTGGTTATGGGATAGCTCCTGTACCATGTGCAAGGGGTACCCCGTTGGCGGTTCTCTATGATACGCATGTACTTACAATGACAAGAACTTACAGGTGACTTTACTTGAGTAGCATGAGGTGTGGCCCTCATATTGAAGGGACTTGAGATTGCCAACTTATACTTTGTCAAACATATACTCCATAGTTTGTTCACTTTAACCTTAATCACTTCAAGATGCTTATGATAGGGGCAATGAGGGATAAAAGCTAACAAGTACCATAAATTTTGGAAGCTCATTTTGAAACTTGAAATCCCTGCTTCCCTTTATGAAGGGCCTTTCTTCCACTATATTGAGTGTCCACCTTATACCTTTAGGCATCATTAAGAGAGCATAGTTGTCATTCTGTGTGCAGTGTCCCAAAGCTTATTGATTGATGCATATTGTGGTATTACTTGTTCTTGTGCTACTTGTTTCTAGTCACCCTTGTGAACTTTGAAGGTGTCCTATGCATCTATTTGCTACTCTATAAGGGAAAGCTGATTGCCACTATGCCATGTTTTCTGTATGTGAAACAAACAAACGTTTTTCAATGCATGTTATTCATGATCTTTGTTTGTAGCCTTTCATGTTGCATGCATAGTTACTATGTCTTATTGTTAGAACTCCATCTTTCATTCTCATGTTTAAAGTTCTTTGATCCCAGCTTTCAATGCTTGCAAATGGTTTGATCTTGGTTTTGATGGTGCATGTCACCTCAAAAATTATTCTTTTTATCACTTACCTACTCGAGGACGAGCAGGAGTTAAGCTTGGGGATGCTTGATGCGTCGAAAACGTATCTATAATTTTTGATGCTCCATGCTTGTTTAGTATCTACTTTGCTTTGCTTTGTATACACTTTGAGGTGTTTTTATATCTTTTTTGGAACTAACCTATTAACAAGTTGCCACAGTGCCAGTTGTCTGTTTTCTTCTGTTTTTGGTTCCAGAAAGGCAGAAAATCAATATTCTCGGAATTGGACGGGACAAAATCCAAAGACATTATTTTTCCGGAGCAACACGAAACCACGAAGCAGAGCCGGAGGAGGGCCACAGGGTGGCCGCACCCCCTAGGCGCGGTCAAGCCCTGGAGGCGCCCATAGGGGGGGCACCCCCTGTCCCTCCACCGACCTTGCCTCCTTCGCCTATAAGAAGCTTCCGACCCAAAAACCCCAAAGAGTCCAGAAGAAATCCACAAAAACCTCCACAACGCCGCCGCCACCGAAGGGGAGAAATGGGGGACAAAAATTCTCTGTTCCGGCACCCTACCGGGACGGGGAAGTGCCCCCGGAGCCATCTCCATCGATCTCCACCACCATCTTCATCACAATTGCTGATTCCCATGATGAGGAGGGAGTAGTTCTTCCTTGAGGCTAAGGGCTCTACCGGTAGCTATGTGTTCATCTCTCTCTATGCATGATCTTGTCGTGGTCATGAGCTTTGTAATCTAGTAGATCTACCTTGCTACTCAAGTACTTCAATAGATCTATGCTCTCCCCATGTGTGTGAAAGTGACAGCGTGCATGCCATGGTGGCACTTAGGCTTGAGTCTATATAAATACTCATTGTGCTTTAATAAATCTATGCTTTTCCCCACGTGTGTGAAAGTGACAGCGGGCATATCGTGTGTGACACTTTGGCGAGATTGAATATTTGTTATGAGTTATATTTGGATTTGGATGTCTCTATGAAATTGTGGTGTTTGTTAGAACCATCTAGCGCTCAAGGTGACAGTGTGGGGTTATCTAGATTGGGGAAGGCAGACTTTGAGGTGTGCTGTTATAGCCCTACCATGGATTAGAGTGTCCAACCGGAGAGTAGTTAAGGGCAGTATCATTAAGAGAGGATATTTATATGAGAGAGTGTTCACTAGTGAAAGTATGATCCTTAGGCCTTGTTTCTAAACATTGAAACACCGTTTGTATCTAGATCTATTGCATGTTTGCTTGCTTACAGTCTTTTCCTCCACGCCATCAGCTTTTTTTTGGCACCGTTACCACTTGTATTTCACTATCTCTTCGCCGAACTAGTGCACCTATACACCCGACAAGTGTATTGGGTGTGTTGGGGACACAAGAGACTTCTTGTATCTTAATTGCAGGGTTGCTTGAGAGGGGATACCTTTGACCACTTCCTCCCCGAGTTCGATAAACCTTGGGTAATCCACTTAAGGAAAACTTGCTGTTGTTCTACAAACCTCTGCACTTGGAGGTCCAACAACTGTCTACACGAATAGAAGTGCGTAGACATCACTGCACTCATCACCCTCGCCACCATGTCGCCTTCGGTGATCCCCGCCCTGCCCAACCAAATCCACGCCTATAGAAAGGTCCGTCGCCGTCGCCACATACCTTGTTTCACCTTCTCCCGCCTTCACCGCAACTCGGCTCTGTTCCGATCTCCCGCCCACCTCGCTTGCGAAATGTTCGACCATGGACTCCGACAACAAGGTGATGTTCGCCCTGCCGCTAGAGGAAGAGACCGCCGTAGCCACCAAAGATGAAGAGCACATGTGGATCCTCAGCTCCCTGGCCACGCTGTATATAGACACTGCAGCGCCGAAGCATGGTGGCTCGATGAAGGCTCGCTGGAAGCGCAAAGCGAGGCAGCGGATGGAGGGTTACTACATGTTGTACGCCGATTACTTCGCGAACGACTCGCTGCACGAAGATATCGTGTTTTGGCGCGTGATCTGACTAAACTAGGCTGAACTATACCGAAATATGCTGTGTTTCATTTTATAACGAACTATGCCGAGCTTTGTTATGTTTAATTTTATACCAAATATTGCTCTATATTCATATTTATGCCGAACTGTGTGAATTTGAGCCGAATTCAAGTAAACGATTTTGACAAAAAACCTGTTTGGAAACCACGAGTGGAAATTTGGTCATATCCAAGCCGAAAGATTTATGTTTACCATACTAGTCATGTTTCGGCACGTGAATAACGAATGAGTGAAGATGCTCTTACAAACTCACACAAGCGCGCGCACACACGTGTGTGTGTGTCGGACGTTGTAGTGGATGGACCACATTGGCATTTGACGTGCCAACTGCCTCTGTCGGCTTCAGTAGCCAGGTCCAGCCGGGTTGTTTTCATAGTCAGGTCACACCGTGCAAGACAAGAGGCCCAGGACCTTTTTGCAGAGAGACACCGATTGCCACCGACGAGCTGGTCTCGCTCTCGCATCCCCTGGAAGGTTGGAGCCAAGCGCAGTCCCCAGTGGTAAAGCTAATTGGTGCGCGAGTATGCTCACTGACCTTGTGGCCCCATGACCTACGGGCCCAGTTGCCATACTATATACGGAGATATTCCCGAGCAATTGGCGCGTCTCTATCCGGGCTTTTCCCCAACCTTTCTCCCTCAAGTTCTTTTATTACCCCCTCCCTCTCTCTCACTGGTTTTCTCCACTCCGCCCCAACGGCCCAACCTTCATTTCATTTCGCTTCTTGACCAAAACCCCATCCCCTTTTGACTTCCGGAGGTATCGGAGTCTCCGATTCGGAGATGGCATTCAAGCAGGTTTTCTACGCCCTACGGGAGGTTTTCCCACAGGTATGGATTGGCCCAAGATTTATGTGCGCCTGCTTTTGTTTGTGGAATAATACTGCCAGGCCAATCTTCTGTGTGACAGTTTTTCCTTAAGTAGAAGGAAATATCCGGTTTAGGAAAAATAAATGATAATACTGTTAGTGTTCTCCTTGCCAAATAAGTTTTACTTCATCTTGAAGACTGGATTCTTCTTTTTTTAGAGCTCTTTTTATTTTGAGAATATTAAAGACTGAATTCATTCAGTACATGAACCACCTCAAATAAGTCTACTGTATTTATGTAAGCAGCTCTAGCATACGTAGAACCACACATTGAGATATCAAGAACATGCCATATTTGATAGTATTATTTTTGCTTTTGCATCTGTGTTACAGGTTGATCTTCGAATATTGAAGGCTGTAGCCAGTCAGTATTCCTCTGATGTCGATGCAGCTGTTGGGTTCGTTTTTTCCGATGTCCTTCCAGCAGTAAGCGAACCTACTGAAACACATTACACACTCCAAGATATTGATTATGCTGAACATGACCATGCTGATTGTAAGTAATTTTGAACCTAAAGCATTTTTTTGCGTTGCTAGATTTGTTTTCACCAAATAAGAGCAAAATACTCGTAACAATCAAATAGGTGCATCTGCTAGTTGTTTATTCAATGGGACCTTTAGTCTCATGCTTATTTGTTTTTCAAATAATAGCCAAGAAGCCTAACTTACACTCTGGAAGGATCTCATCGGTGGATCTAGGAGCTAAGGAGGATGCCAGTGTCCTATTTGGTATGTCCTATGAGAACAGTGGCACTGTTGGTGAGTCTAATCCATTTTCAGAGTATGATGGGCCATTCTTCAGTAACATCAAAACAGAAAAATGTTCCCAGATTGAGGATAAGGTGGTTATAAATGAAACAAGAATTCCTAGACCAGCAATGAACAGCCTTCTTCAGGAGCATTACGCTCAGGTTGGACCGTCAGTGACATCTGCAATGGAGCTACATCGTGCAGCTACGAAGGATCAGGTGACTCCAGAGACTGAAGGTATAGGCAGCCCCAAGCATTATAACGATAATTATGAGCTGTCAGATTTGTTTGCCTCTTCTGGGAGTATGCTGCCATTATTTATGGAGGGCTATTCAGATTGTGCAGTGAAACATGAAGGGAAAATGCCTCTGAAACTTTCTAATGCCGCAAGTAAACATGATATCGCCAATTCAGAAGATAACTGTTACTTGGAACTGGAACCCTTACTTGGGAATTTTCACTCAAAGGAAGATAGTCAGACATCTATGAACTTCCCGGATGCTTCAATTATCCATACACTGTCCAAAGGAAAGGAAAATTTTGACTTGCAAGTGTTGTTTGAAAATACCAATAATGCTGGAAAAGAGTTGGACGTTTTCCTTACTGCAGAAAATCCTCCGGAACTCAACAAGTTGGCAAGCAATGGTAGCTTCCAAAATTTATTTGGTGAACTATGCACAGTTGACAAGACAACACAAGTACCTTTGAATTTTCCTGGGAAAGATGAAAAGGGTGATTCCGATACAGTTCATAATGAAGAGCTAACTTTAACGCATGCCAATAATCATGGAACTTTTACTAGTACATGCAATTTCAATGATGATAAACACTTTGTATGCCCAATTGTTGAGCTTGATGCATTTCGGCCGAATGAAGACTTGAAGATGCCTGGTGCACACAAAAGTGAGGGATTTCTCGATATCTCTACTCATTCATGTCATATCACTGATTTAAACAAGAGTATTTCTGATACCACTAGAAGCAAGGTAATTGCTGTATGACTAGAGTTTCTACTTAGTAACAGTATTTTTATCCTAAGGGTTGTGGGCCTTTGGAGCTTAAGGGCCTAAGACCTATGTCTAAATTACAAGGTGTAGGATGAATCCTAAAACAAGTTAAATGAAACATCTACTTGGTGATAAAAAATTTCAAAAGCTCTTAATCAGTAGTTTCATATCTTACATGCTTCTTAGTCTGAAAATCCAGTACAAAACCAAGTCGATGGAATTAATCTTGGTTGAATCCATATTATTAAGTATCATTATTTTAATGTTAATCCTTATTCTTAGTTATGGAAACAACAATTTTCAGTTATCTTGTTATATTTACTGGAAATGTTAAGTTGATGCAGCCAGAAATTTCTCCCCTTTTCTCTCTTGAAAGCATTAAGATGATACATTGATGCAAATTGAGAAGCATGTAGGGCTTTGTTTGGTGCAAACAAATTCCTAGGCAACGCTTGTCAATTTTTCTGAGACGGAATTTTTCCAGAATAATATTTGGTAAGCCAAGATTTGGCATGCCAACATCTGATAAATTAAGGCTAACATTTCAAATAAAATTTAATTTCTTCTGTAATATATGAAGCACAATCATTTGATCATGACCTTTGTAGACAATTCACATACAGCTCATCGCAGGAATTATTGACTTCCTTGTATGAATCAACAATCATTAAGATGAAAGAGGTTGAGCTTCAGGAAGAAAATTCTCGACTAGCAAAACAAAATGCTTACATGGCAAATCAAAATTTTCTTGTCATGGTAGAGCACTTTAATCAACTCATTGAGAATTCCAAAGAGTCAAATGATAAGGTAGTCATGTTCTTAATGCTCTGTTATGTTCATATGTACTGAAAATGAGGCTTACATATTCATTCCCAAATAGCAAGCTCAAGTAGCGTGCGAAGAAAAATGTTCTTTGATGGCTCTAACTCAGGACCTTCAGTCTCGACTTGCCAAATTGTCTGCTCAAAGAGATGAAGCGCTTACAACTGTTCAGGAGGTAACAACAGCTAAACTTAATTAAGAGCGAAGTGTCCAACTTAATAACATTGAACAGAACTTAATTAAGAGCGAAGTGTCCAACTTAATAACATTGAACAAGGATGCTGTTATTTTGCGATGTAGAAATTGACAGTAGTGTTTCTTTTGTAATTTGCATACCCAACCACACAGATTAAGTGTGAACTAGATGCACGTCTAGCAACTTCGATGGAAGAAGAAGCTACAGCAATGGAGCACATTATTCGAGAAGAGAAATTAGCTCTACTGGTGCGTAAAGAGAAGCAAGCTACAATGGGGATCATAATGGAGGAGTCAAGAAAGCTCCAAAAGGAAGCTGAAGAAAACATTTTGGTAATAGCAACAGATACAAGACAAATTTAGTCTGTAGATTTTACTATTTCATCCACACACACTACTGTTTCTTTCACACACATATGATCGTTGCTCTTCTTGCATGATTTGCATAATGGCTTCACTGTTCTTGTTGCAGTTGAGAGGACTATTGTTGGACCAGGGTCGCCTCATTGACATCATGCAGTATGTTACACTCTCCCAGAAAATATATATTCCTGCTTTGACCAATGCTGATGTGTATAATTTACAAAGGAAGCTCTCCCATACTATTTTGTGTACATCCTTTCATTTTCAAGCGTATCTCAGTTGGTTGAAGGTGTGGATGTCTTGCGTCTTAACAAAAATCTAGTTACTTTTAGTATTTTTTATTAGAAGGTGCATTGAAATTGTACTGATGATGTAGTGCATCCTTAGGTAGTGCAGAGGCTGGGAGTAAGCTTCTTTTGTCTAAATACATGAAATCATGCAAGTGCCATATTTTAACTTTTAAGGTTTAAGGTCTAATAGTATCATATCTAATGCCGGCAAAATACAGCTTTTCTTGCACTATCAGTAGAACATTGAATACGAATGCCCTTGTTTTTCTTTTGTAGAGGAGAAATGTCAAGCATCCATGCAAATGTTGTAGAAATGAAAGAGAGAATCCGTGGAAGCAAGCTATTGGCTAATTCTTACCAGAAGGATGATTGCGAGAGTGCATCTGTTGACACAGACCGGCCTATGGGGAACGCCGAGATCAGAGATGATCTGCCTCAGGAGGAGATTACAAGGAGCCTTGCTAAGGACCATACCACATCTTCTGATGACGAGGACGAATGGGAGGTTCTGGAAACAAATTATGCATAGAGTGGTCCAGTTCAATGTTCAATCGCATTTTAGTCAATATAAGATGGCAGCGGCTTGGCTGACCCAGAATTATGTGTCAGTCTCAGGCAGCAGAATGAACAACCCCACCAGTGTATAGGGCAGATTTCATGCAGTCATGCACCCAACTGCTACTGTTGGAAGATTGAACCTCCAGACTCTGCAGGTGTTTGTTCCTGTGCCTTGTAGATATACAAATATGCAAATATACATATATCAGTATTTACTGCTGTAACTAAACTTGCTTGTAATCTAATCATGTAAATACATATGAAATTATGTGCTTATAATTGTACAGAACCAAGTGTATATATCATACATATTGGCAAAGAATGTGATTCCAATGCATACATGTACCTTCAGTTTTCATAGAGAAGTTTGTCAATTTTCGTTGTTGTTTATTTTTTGGTGGCTCCTGTTTGCGCTTCCATCCTTGGAGTTAGCTGTTTTCTCAAGTGAGGTCATCTCTTAAATTTTGTTTTTTTAAACAAAACGGGCAATTTTGCCTTATTTTATTTAAAAAAGCAAAAGAGAATTGACCGGTTCATTTGCAGGGGAATCGGCCGAAAACCCGTACAATGCACCAATATCGTCATGAAACACGACCACATTGGACACACCACCACAGCCAACCTGCTACCCACATGAGACACGTACACACAAGAAGACCCCCGCCGAGGTTGCCACATAGCGTTATCGTCATCAAACCTCCACGAGCCCGACTCCGACCGACTTCACCAGCGGCATACAAAATAAAGTCTCACGGATGGCGCCGGAAACCATGTCGACCTATGCCATCAATTGGTCACACGCGCCAAGAAGAAACAGTTTTAACTCAGCCGACGAGCTTCGTTAGGAAATTATGCTGATCTTGCACCAACCTAGAACCTTCAGAGACCACGTTCATCGTCAAAGTTCTAGTCCTTACAAGCATCATTGAAGACTCCAAATATTTTTCTGCACTCAAGTACGATGTCAAACACTTTAGTCTGATGGAACACAAGATTCGTCAAAAAAGAAAAACCTAAAGACTGTTCCGAAGAGCAAAAATGTGTTGTTCTCTTCTACTACCCCAAATCATTTTCAATAGATTTACCGTAAAATATATTTTCATGGTGTATTTACTGAATATTTGAACTTTTTGGCAAGCGTTTTGTTGCTAAAATTCTTAGTATTGCAGACTGGGGAAGTACAATAGACATTCATGTCTTTTTTAAGAAATTGGTCGAATTTTTTTGACGAAATTTTACCAATCTTTTAATAATCATCAACATCAGTACAGGAAGATCTAAAGTAATAAAAAAAATAAAAATAGGTCATTGCACCACCTAGCAACAACTACAGACACTAGCGTGAGCCAAAGGCGTGCCGTCGTCCTCGCCCCTCCATCACCGAAGCCGGGCAAAACTTGTTGTAGTAAAGCCTGTTGTAGTAGACAACTGGGAAGTCGTCAAGCTAATGCCACAAAAGACCAACGCACTAGCAACAACCGTCGCCAGTGATGACAACGGTAGATCAAAAAAGACTGACCTAAAGACAAACCACCGAACACGAAAATGGACCAAATTCCAGGAGATACGCCAGACAAACGTCTCTACACATCCTCCGTTTGTGCTAGATGAACCGCGTGAGCGAGGATAGAGCAGGGAACCTTATTCTAACTTCAGGGCGTGGCCATCGCCTCAACATTCCGAAAAAGATACCAAAAACAGGTAAAAGAAAAAAAACCTCCTACCGGCGAGCGGTCGTGATCCGCCACTCCTCTAAGGCCTAGGCCCACCAGAGCAAACCGACCCCATTGAGGCCCTGTTCGGTTTGGCATGGATTGAAAAAAATTGACATGGTTTGACATGGATTAAATCCATTCTAAGTCAAAATACCCCTAATTCCACTCCAATCCACCCAATCCAATTGGAAGGTGGAATAACCAAACATGCCCCAAGGGGGAAGAAAACCTAAGAGGTCGTTTGGTATTCATCATTTGGGCCTAGAATTGTGGAATTCATTTTAAAATTTCATCCTTATGCTGTTTGGTTGATACGGAATTAGGCCATCATTTTATATGGCAAATCCATCCAAATATCCCTATGTGTAAACTCAATTCCTATCTACATGTCATTTCTAAATTCCGGTGACGGCCAAACATATGGATATTTTTAGAATCATAATATAAATGAAATAAATCCATATATTCATTTCATTTCTAAATGAAATGGATACCTACACGCCAAACGACCTCTAAATGGATTTAGGCTAGCTCCTGATCGCGTATCTCCTTGCGGCTGTCCCGGTTCGGTTCCAAAATTGGTCGAACTTTAAATTCATTGACTTTTTTTAGTGAACTTATAGGCAATGGAGATTGGAGAGAGTACCGGTTGGCTTCACCAAGCGCCAGCATCCAATCAGTTGGGAGCCGGACGAAGTTCCCCGGTCGTCTGGTAGAACGGCGCCCCCCCGGGAGAACAAGACCGAATCGTGATGGAGACTTGGGTACGCGCCGTCGTGGAGTCCATCCACTCGTCTCGCGCCCAAGCCGTCATCTACCTCGCCGGCGGAGCCTCCCAGGTACGGGCCACCTCCTCGCCCCATCCTTCTGCTCCCTTCCTCGTGACATCTCCACAGTAACTTCGACACCTCGACCGCCGCAGGCCCTCGGTTGGCTCCTCTCCGTGCCCGGCGCGTCCGGCAGCGTCCTCGAGGTCGTCGTGCCCTACTCCAGGGCTTCTATGGTGCAGCTACTCGGCAAGGTAAAGCTCCCGAATCCACCGAATCCCTCTGCTCCACTTGGGGATTCCTTCTTGTCTGGACTTTGGAGCCATCTCGTTATCACGCGCTCTAGACACTCGTCGGACTGACTATGCCTTGATGTTACAGTTGCCCTTGCAATTTACAAGCAAGCATGCCGCGGAGGACATGGCTCTTGCCGCGTTCAACCGTGCCCTCAAGCTTTCTGGACCAGGTCCGTGGGTGCCTTCTCTAACTGGATCATTCTGCAATACGAAGATGCAGTTCTGCACTTGATATTACCCAGTGGTATCTGAAAGTTTCAGTAATAGGGTGATAATATTGGCAGGTCTACAAGTAATGGGTGTCGGATTTACTGGCTCACTCGCTAGCTCACGCCCAAAACAGGGTGACCACAGGTATATACTCTTACTCCCCTTGCACCTTAATTAACTGAAAATAGTTAGACGAAAAGGGAATTATAAAATCTTATTCAGTTATTCCTTGACTGATGTTACTTTATGGTAAGCTTTCCAGTACCTAACCCCAAGCATATCAGTTGTTAGAGTTAATTAAGAGAGTAACAGATTAAACATTGAATGCTCATCACATTAGGACAGTGATTATATTGGCATGTGATATGATCATACACAAGTCATCTTATTGAGATGAATGAACCACTTACTTACATAAGATTTAGTGTACCTATGAAACTTTGTTGCTCTAGCTTCTAAGGCATGTTATTATACGAATTTTCCAGCTTTTGGGGTTGTTAAGTCTATTATTTATTGTGCTTTATATAATATTTGGAACTCATTCAAATAGGTTCTATGTGTCAACGCGGACACAAAATTGCATCAGGACATCACATGTAACATTGTCTAAGGTACTACCAATACTCTTTATTCTTAACAAAGCAGTTCTCTGGAGGGCAATGTCATGAGTATGCTGTGGTTATGGGGAATTTCACATCCTGGTGCATTTTACTGCACAGTGCATTAACTTTTAGAGCCTTTTTTATGTAGGGTTTACGGAGCAGAGAGGAAGAAGACAAGGTTTCAAGCTATTTTGTGCTCAAGGTTTGCTATATATAGTCCTCATTGGTACATCAGCTGAGTTGGGTAGCATAATATGAACAACCAATCCTGAGCGGGTGATCATTATGTCAGGACTAACAGTACATTTTTAACGACATTCCCAGTTAGGAGTTAGCTCACCCTTATAGGAATTTACTGTGATGCAGGCAATCGCAGACGCATGCAGAGTTTCTGCAACCATTCAAACAGATGTCCAAGAACCTGAAATTCCACAAGAAAGTGTGGAACAGTTTAACGAGGACCAAGAGCTCCAGCAAGTTATTGATGGTCAAGTCTGCATGAAAGTATACCACTTTGCTGGTATATTCTGGCGCTCGAAGTCGCTATGTTTTTCATGCTGGAGTTCTTTCATTTTCATTCTCCAATCATTAATAAAAAAATAAAAAGATTCTCAAATCATATTGTTATCTGTCAACTGTAGATCCAATGGAAAAGAATTTCGACAGGAAGCTAATTCTACCTGGTTCATTCAACCCCTTGCATGATGGCCACCTTAGGTTGTTAGAAGTTGCATCAAGGTGAGATATGATCAAATCAAATATTTGTAGTACTAGATTTTTTCAAAGTTAGCAAGTTGAAAATATATAAAATTGTACAAAGTAATGCGTGTAGAAATGTACTGTGATCAGGAAGTTGAGATATTATCAAATCAAATATTTGTAAATTTGGGGTTTGTCATCCTAAAAATAATCAAGGTGAGAGTATATTAAAATGGCTACACAGTAATGCGGTCTAAATATACTTTGTTAAACTGGAAATGATTTTTTTACAAAAGTGACTTACAATCAAAAGTGGTAGTGCAGTATCATTTGTATATTTGTTTGTGTAGCAAATGTGTACATTCTTTTTGAACCTTAGCAAATGTGTACATGATTCCATTTAAAACCTTTTTTCTTGTTGAAACCCCAAAAGAGTATTTGACCTTTTCATTCGCAAACCCGCTTATCACAGCATGTGTGATGATGGGCTTCCATGCTTTGAGATATCAGCAATCAATGCGGACAAACCTCCACTATCTATCGCAGAAATTAAGCGACGTGTTGAACAATTCAGAAAAGCAGGTATGAGTATGACCCACTGCTACAGTGCTACGCACTACGTTCATGCTTCGTTTTTCTTTCGATTTATTTATCATGTGGCATGCCTTCTGTTTTGCTATGTCCCCAGAGCCATTATTGATTTGCTATGCCAGTCTTGTAAATGTACTGTAGTTTGAGGTTACAGAGAACTATGGATTTTCATTCCACCATTCACTCATGCAGTCATCTTGGATGATATTGTTTAATAGAAATTTTCTGTGATACAGATGTGTCCAGACTGTAGTTTGTATTGACTATGAAATAATTGTTGGCAGCTTGAACATCACATCCTTTTAGATTTAAAGTCATGTTCAGTTTCTCCCCAATCACCATGTACTACTAATGTTTCTTTGCTTAGTGTAGCAAGCCAAAAACTCTAATTATCTATAGAGGGAAAGTCATCTAGTTGATCAATGACTATGCTGTTCTGTCTGTTGCAGGGAAGAATGTGATCATATCTAACCAACCGTACTTTTACAAGAAAGCAGAACTTTTCCCAGGCAGTGCTTTTATAATTGGTGCAGACACTTCAGCAAGGCTTGTTAATGTAAGTTTGTTGGATCTCAAAGTTTGTTTACGAGCAATTTGATGGAAAGTGTTTTATTTTTCATTAGATAAGTACTAATTGATGATGGAATGTTTTGTGGCATTTTCCTGTCCCTACATTCTTTTAGTTTCTTACCAGCCTATGCTTTGTATATGGACTGTGATATTGCCTTTTACTTATATGAATGAAAATCAGACAATTTAATTGCATGGTTAAGTAAAAAAAATCAACCGTTCAACTCAACACTTACAGTATTGAGCTGTGTTAAGTCCTGACAGCATTTCTGCGTTGCACTTTACTGATGACACCCCTACCAAGCATCTTAGGAAAATGAGATATGCCATTCCAGAAGGAAGCCTTTTTCTGTTAAAAAAGGCTTTTCTTATGCAAGTCAATCTAAGCTAGGCACCTGACATCAATGCAGCATTTAGTTTAACCATAACAAATGAATTCACGTTCAGCTGATTAGAATCCAACAATCCATTAGTTAAGTTGGAAACATAGAAGGATTTGTTATTTCAGATACATTTTTGTAAGTCATTATAATTCTCAAGTTCATTACTGGACTTTATCTTAAAACGAATGTTCGACAATTGAGTATTTATTTTTCAAAACTGAATGAAGTTTACTCATGTCAGCCTAAGTATTATGGAGGTGACTACAACAGAATGCTAGAGATTCTTCTTGAATGTAAAAACACTGGCACAACATTTCTTGTTGGTGGTCGAGAGATCGAAGGAGTCTTCAAGGTATGAATGTACCTTGATGTTTTGTTTTACATGCATTGAAATTCTTTATCTGATCACGTACTTTGCCATTTTTCTTAAGGTCCTTGAAGATTTAGACATTCCAAGAGAGTTAAAGGACATGTTTATCTCTATACCAGAGGAGAAGTTCCGCATGGACATTTCATCTACTGAATTAAGAAAAAGCCAAGGGCTCTGATGTGTCATACACGTGGTCTTATTCTACGACAGATACAAGATGTTTGTTTCTTGGGCGAATCTTTGCAAATAGCCATGGCAGTGTTTGATGTCTTACGCAAATAATTATTTTAATGTGTATACTAGTAAACCTAAAATGCATACTATTAGTACAGATCAGAAGGCAATGAATTCCCTGTTTTTTTCTTGGAAAATCTTGTAATTCTTTGCGTGTGCCCTTTTGGGTATGCTGTTATTGAGCACCTTCATGCGTCATACATTTACACTCATCAGTGTCACAATTGAAAAATAACAAACTGAATTCTTGATAGTGACATACTTTGTTTAAGAGTATAGCACAGGATCTCTTCTCATGTTGATTGCTTAGCTGATGAAAATAAGCTCATATACATAAACAGGTACTGTACATCTGCATGCTAGCAGTTAGGTCCGAATTCTCAACTGGAGTTTCATCTGCTTCGCTTATCTGGTTATCTGGCACTGGGTCCATGCAATCATTTTGGTTATTTGAGTTGGTTCGTATTTCTTGAAATCTACTCCAGTAAGGCAGTAACTGGGGAGGGGTTGTTATATGTGCTGACACTTCATGCAGTATATTTTATCTGAATTTTGTCTTGACAGGACCTCTTGGTATTTTATTGAGAACATTTGAATCAATCTTCTCATAGAACTTCTTGATGTCTTCGCCACCCCTTGCAACGAGATGGTCCACTTCTGGCTCGTATCGTTGGTACAACACTGGCAAAGTGTGGGCGCACAAGAATCCTGTGGAAGTAAGAAAGAGATACTTATTACAATATCTGGAAATTTTAGTTTTGTATCCTTTATGAGATTGGATTTATTAATGTATTTTTCTAGCATCCTTTGTGTAGTTATTAGTGAATTCTACCTTTTGCATTTTATTTTTCTGAAAATTACCATTTTCCGTTTCTACTTACCAAGATAGAGTAGGCTTGTGAAGCTGCAAGAACCTCCAATCACTGACAGTACCAGCAGGGATCCTACCACCTTAACAATAAAAACAATTTGAATGTTAGTACAAGTTTAAGTTGAACAGAAATAGCAAAATAATAGTGCCAATTATTGGCTAAACATCGTGTTGAGTATTGTGTCATGTGTAATGTGGTCAATTGTAAGATCCCTTACGGGTTTTGTGTTAATCGATATAAGTGCTATAAATATAAATGTTACTACCTCTGATCCATAATAGGTGTCGCTCGTTTTGTACTAAGCTAGCACAAATTTTATACTAGATAAGAGACACTTATTATGGATGGGAGGGAGTACATGATTTGTATTTTCTTATCTAAGATAGCAAAGAAGCGGTTCTGTACCAAGAGGAATTTCTTCAGATCCTTTCCACATGCGATATCATAAAGAAGAGATATGGCGTTTTCCAATTTGTAACGAACGGTCAAGGCTGTTTCTCTGAAGGCATGTTCAGAGATGACAACTCGTGGAATCCTTGGCGGGGCTCTGCAAGTTGAAATTGGTCAGCAATTGAGTTCCACTCTTTCACGGGTTCAATGATTCGAAACCCTTTTAAGCTAGGTTCACCGATATCTCCTCTCGAGGGAAAAAAGGAAGGCATACATACATGTCGAAGAGCGGTGCAGCATTTGACGCAATGAAGATGACAAGCATAGCAAAGATGGCAATCTGGCAAAGGAGTGGAACCATATTGTATTCAACCACCTCGAAGAGGAACCATATCAACGTGGCCCCAGCAAGAACTCCAGCAGATACGTTCCTGTTCTTCCACAGCAGAACATCCGCAGCTGCAGAGCCCCAAGAATTGAATCCACAACCAGATCGTCTTAGAGAGAAACTGTGGTAGAGGTAATTGCCGAGAAACATAGAAAGAACAGCATCATACCTTTCCCTCCACCCAGAAGCCGATGTATCGACTTGTGCCTGTGGTATGGCCTTGCCACATGTGGTCCGTGGTCAGAATTGCTGGGGAAGCGAGGAGGCATGGCTTCACTTTGGGCTCGTTTATTTGGGATGTTGACCTGATGGTTTCTGTTGTGTCTGATTTTTGAAGTTGCAGAAATTGCATCTTTATAGGCGCACCTGAAATGTTAGTAGTATGATATCCAAGGGAGCCTATGTTGACAAGGAAAGGATAGCTTGGCATGCAGGAGGTTGAGCCGTTGAGGGGAATAATCGTGTGCAGGGCAAGAGTTGCTTCAGCCAGATGTTTTCTTGGTTAGAGCCTAGAAGCAAGTTTAGCTGTTAACCATTAGTTTATGCCAGCGATCTTGTCATGGGAGGAAAGGAGAGAAAGGTCGCAAAGCTTGCCGGAGTACAAGTTTTATTGTGTGAATATATGTGTCATTCTGACCATGGACTGCAACGCGTCCAAGCGTCCTACATTCAACTTGTCTTGTGAGCCTCAGCAGTCCACGGCCCAGTTGCTATAATCTCCATTTTGGTTTTCGTCACTACGTCTGTCCTAAAATTGATCGCATGAACGTCAGAAAGCATCAACTCAAGTTCCTCCCGTCCATATTGTTTCTGTTAGGATTTAATTAATAGATTAGATTAATTAAAGAGGATAATCCTCCCATGTAATATTCCTATGTCGGTTGCAATATGGAACCGACTATCTCGCACCCCCTCGTACGGACGCGTCTCTTCACTCGCGTCCCTTTCCCTTGTATATATTCTGAGATCATCAATGGAATAAACAAGAGTTGAATCATTTGCTATCTGTCTTTCTTTCTCTCTCAATTTCTTCTAACACGTTATCAGCATGCTCTTCACCCTGAGCGATTTCGAGTAGACGATCGACAGCACCTTGCCGCCTCCGATGCTTGCCGTTGTCCACGACCCTGCCATGCCGCTGGGTCGAATCACTGAGTTCGTCATAAATCATAGATGAAAAAGAAGCAGACAAAAGAGCAATCGACAAGACACTGGATGGATCCAAGCAGATTCAAAGTCTTGATCTACTAATTGCTGCGGGAGACATCAGGTGTTATTTACCTATTTCTTTTTCATTGCTTGCTGCACACAATCGATAGTACCAGGAGCAGTTGGCTTTGGCAGCGGAAGCAGACGCTCTCGGCCTACATCACCACGGCGCGACGACGCCTGCAGCCTCCTTTGTCTCGAGTTTGGGGCACCTCCGGCGCAGAAGCTCTCGACGCCGATGCCATCTAGCCGCGCCTGCCATCTCCGACTCCCATGGTCGTTGAAGTCGGTACTGGCGTGCCGCTCCTGATGCTGCCGTCAATGACGCGCTCCCCGGACGCGCCTCACGTGCTGGTGCGGGAGGGTGAAGCACTCGCCTTCATCTCGGCGCTGACCGGAGCATCACAGTTGCCGACGTCGTCGCGCCGCTTAGACTGCCGTCCCCGACGGCCGCCACTCCTCCGCATCCACAGAGCACTAGCGCTCGTCGTCGCACCTTCCGTCTCCGACCCTTGCGGTTGTCGAGATAGAGGGCGACGCTCCCGCGTACGTGTCCGCACCGACGGGGGCCTTTGTCTTCACCCTCGGCTCCGGCGTGAGGACCTTGATGAGCGCCCCCACGACGTCTCCGTCCTCGCCGAGCGTCGAGGCCGATGCCCCGCGTCTACCGTCCCCCAACACCGGCCACGCCGCCTCCTCTACCGCACGCAGGCGCTCACCGCCGCCTCCTGGCTCTCCGCCTCCCGCTGGCCAGACCGTCGGCGGACTCGCCAACGAGCAACCTCGGCCGCCGCGCTGGTACCTGGAGCCTAACCGGTCTCGGGCTCGTGAATGGCGCCTCCAACGGCATCGCCCCGGGGACCTGGCTCCCTACGGGATCCTATGACGAGGAAGAGGACGGCCGGAACGCCGCTCACCGTCGGTGAGCTTCGCTGCAGTAGTACCAGAGGAGGTCGTGTGGTGCTCTCCGTTGTTTAAGTGGAGGATTTTGGGATTGTTCGAGTCTCCTTATCCTCTCGCACAGCACAGGGACTCCTTATCCTCGTGCGTGGCACATGGAGTAGTGGGCATCCCGTATGACACACCACGTCCTCGCGCGTGGCATATGGAGTAGTGGGCGGACAGTACACCACATGCGGTATATCTCTGCTAATTAATTTAGTTGATATTTTAGCATGCACATATTAGATTACTAACAAGTTCCGGTAGTATTCTACTTATGTTAAAGACACTGTTAAATTTCAGTACTTTTTTTAGTACTGGTTATTTGTAGAGTACTATGTGTATTCCAAAAAATATGTGTTGTAAATTTCCGTGTGTGTACATGTTGAGATTTATTACATTCACCGTTTGCAATTGAGATTTTTAATTTCTTGCAAATAGATCAATTCATCGTCTTAACTGAGTCATTTTGACTCGATACGAGCACGAATTGGTATGCAAAATTCAAAGTGATTTCTTCAAATTGATGTTTCGGGAACACAAGGTAGTGGCTAGATCTACTGCACTGCAGATTATCATCGCTACTGTTTAAAGCCTACATTTTGTCATATTTGACATTATGATTGCTTAACAATGTGCTCTCCCAAACATTTTATTAAGTCATGACATAAGGCATTAGAAGTATGAGCATCTACTGATTTCATCAGATTATACTCTCTAGTGCTGCGAGACGGACTCCGAATATTCTTTTGGAGATTATCTACAATGTGTCATACTTAACAATTTGAAGTTCACACTAATGATTTTCAAGCCCACTTCTTGAACTTATCATTATTTTTTGCATAATTCATTACAACATAACCATGATGGTTTGTGGTTTACCAAAGCATAAATTCAATAATCTCTGGTTTAACCATGATGGTAATCGATGGCCGGAAAAGAGAATTCGATTCACTCGACATCGATGGCCACAACTACCCTACATGGGCCATGGACATCAAGATCACTCTTGCGTCCCATGGATTAGTGCGTGCAATCCAAAATCCGGAGGACCCCCTTCTAGTTGGAGTCATGCCGCTGAGAGATGAGCAGAAATATTCACCCAGATCTTAAGTCTGAGTATTTGGAGGCGGAATCCCCATTTACTTTGTTTCACGCCCTCAAGCTATGAAACTCGGACTGTGGGAAATGCATCGCAAAGCAAATGTTTGTCAAAAATAAGCTTAGCGACAAATATGGATGCTACACGCATCCCACTAACAAGTGCAAGACCCGAAACATTTGGTTGTTCTCTACTAGCAATCCAAGGACACAAAGTATCTCAAGGGAAAAGGTTTGAAACTAACTTCAACCTTCATCTGAATGGCACCAATAGAGCTGGTTGTTCGCAAGATGTTCCTCTCGGACCTAGCAACACCATGACTCTCCAGCCGTCAGAGGACTCTATGAGCACAGAGGACATGATCGTTGAGTATACCTCAAACGACGTGTTTGGAGACTTCAACTAGTCCCACTATCTCATTAATGATCAATTTAATCATGTCCTTTTGTGATGTTGTAACAGAACATAAGTATTGTATATCACAATACATTGTATCAGCACTCTGATATAAAAAAGATTGTATGTATTCTATATATTTGAGAGAAGATTTTTATATCGAACTCTAGCTCGATATATAGATTTTTACGGGACTCAATCCGATGGATGAGGAACAAGTATTTGAAAAAGTACCCTCTCTATTGTTTGGATTGCACTACTAGTACATCCAACCGTAGCACATGTTGCATAGTGCAATTCCATTGGTCACAATTTGCTTGAGTCCAAAATTTCCTCGGTCATCAGACTTTGTGTGCACATTGTGCAACACAGGGAAGCAAATTTTGAGGCATTCACACTTCAAAATATAAGTTGGACCGCTTCAATCCCTTGAACACATCCAGGGAAGAATTTGTTATTCCCCAACCATTGTGTGAATCTTTTAAGGTATTCTGCATGGTTCTCAATTATGCATCTATACGATGCTCATACATGTGTTTTATGTCCACATGAAACCATGCATTTACCATGATAATGATGGAAGTAATCAAGTTACATTCCCATTATTGAGAAAGTCGAATTTGACAAATTCGCAAAGAAAATGTTGTAAAATTCTCCTCATGTGCCTTCAATGAATATTGCATGGCCATGCGGATTGAAGTTCAGCACTCTATCCCATACATCCGCAATCATAATGGTTTGGTTGAATCCCTGAATAAGAGGATCAAACTCATTGCATGACTTTTGTCGATGAAATGCACTACCAACTTTACGTTGGAGTCATGCGGTTTTACACGCTGCTGACTGACTAACTGTATATAGCAGTACTTCCCCTCTGCAATTGATACGTGGAAATCCTCCGAGCATTTCCCATCTGCATAAGTTCGGATGCGCTTCACGCGTACCTATCTCACCACCGCAGTGTACATCATTGGGCCCACAGACTAAGGATCTATGTGGGGTACAGATCTCCGTTGATCGACATGTACCTTGAACCCCTCATTGGGGATATATTCATAGCCTAGTATACTGATTGCTTATATTAAAGGATGAATTATTTCCAGGCATTAGGGGGAGACTTCATGTACCACAGAATGCCAGGAAATTCATTGGGACTGCACGTTCCACCTTATATCCACGTATTCAAGAATTTGGACTATACGTCTGAAATTCAAATATTTGCAACATATTGCAAATAACTCGCCAGATTCATTTACTGATCTCAAAGGTGTTACAAAATTCTTTCTCTCTCAATTTCTTCTAACAGTTTCGTTGCTGGCTGTGTGAGCAGCGGTGCCGCCGCACACTCACGGGCAATGTGCCAGCGCGCCATTGTTGTCGATCTGCAGCATCTCGCATGAAAAAGAAGAATGGCGATAGAGTCTCGTCGGACTACCGGAGTTGTCCTTGGCGTGAGTCCGGGCCGGCCAGGAAGATAAGATACGAGCGGAGATGGATTAAGGATTGTTTAGCCGGCCGCTTCGAGATTAGTGTGGATGTGCAGTCTAAACCACGCTACTACAACTCCGAAGCAGCACTTGAGTCCCAAACACTCATGCGAACGACGACCGTGCTGTACCGCTCACGCAACAACCCTGCAGTTCCAAGTTCCAACATCTGGTTTACGGGCGCGCCATTCCCCGCTTCACACCCCCCCAGTACTCTAGTCTAGCTACAAATACCACCCACTCTTCAGCCCCCATAACCACTCCTCCACTACCACTACCATCCGCGAGAAGAAGCCATGAAGCCCTGTGCGGTGCTGTTCCTCTTAGTCATCCTCGCCGCGTCCGGCATGGGCAGGGCGCGCGCGGCGTCCAGTGCAGGGCGCGCGGAGTGCGACCCGTGGGCGCTACGCCCGTGCGTCCCGGTGATCCTCCTGGGCGAAGTCCCGTCCAGGGCGTGCTGCGCGGAGCTCCGGAAGCAGAGGCGGTGCATCTGCAAGTACGCCGAGAACCCCTACCTGGGTAGGTACATCGACTCCCAGGAAAGCAGGAAGGTTGCGGCCGCATGCCGCGTGCGAGTTCCTCGGTGCTAAAAATGTTTCATGCGCGACTCTGTGAATGCCGTATGCCGGTGGTTCATATGCTCACTGATCTTGATCTCAGTTCATGTTGGCCATCTCTGTTCCTGATTGCCGCGTGATGTGGAGGTGTGTGGTGATAGTGTCATCCGTTTGTTCGTTGTCTTGCAAAGTTGCAGTGGACCAATAATTTGGAACTTGTCGGTCTTCGTCTTCAAGCTTCCTGCGTTCTTTCGATTATTTCATTCAAGAGTCCTCTCAAGGAACAATGTCGAGTTCACGTGACTAGATCTAAACAAGTCTCGCCTCTCCCATGCATGTTACCGGACGTTACTTGGGTTTTGTATAAGTGTAAAGATGTAGCGACCACCTTGTAGGCGCATCATGTTCCTTAAACACGCATGTTCAGTATGATCGTAACATTAAGTAATCACCATATATAATAATAAACCTATCTGTTCTGCTAATAACAAAATGCGGCGCTTCCATGCTCTCTGCTCTCTGGAAAACCAACACTATGCAAATCCAAACTGAATGGAGAGGTGACCGATTCGGACCTCAAGGGTAGGTGGGTGCCTGCAGCCTCGCCTAGTCTCGCCCGTTAAATTTAAATAATACATTCACAATATTTTTTTTACTTTGATTAAATAGGAGCGCAGCACTTTTACTAAGACAGATTCAACATAACGGAGGTTTGGCATCACGAGGGTAACGAGTCGGATAAATCCATTCTGCGTCAGGCACGTGCCAGCTGTGGATGGAAACAAGTCAAGGTCAGAAGCTGATCAATTTATGTGGGACAAAATGTATTGAGATGGTTACAAGGATAGAGGTACCTAGGAAATTCAGAATTGTCTGGAGTCTCGAAAGCAACAGGAACAGTCCTACAGATAATTAAACCAAATGGTAATTTCAGACTTCTAGCATCCAAAAAATAAGTCATTCAAATCAGTATATATATTATAATATACTTTCAAACAAGATGGGACCTATATAGTAGCAAATCAGTTCAAGAGTGCATGTTGTATGTTAACTGTAGGAAGAGAAGCAAGGCAACCCTAAGCAGCTCTGCCAACCTTAAAACAGCACATAACTTGAGGCTGGGAAACACTAGACAGACTCTATGGCATAAAAAATATTGCCATTATTTCCAAAGAAGATGAAACCTTCAAAACATCGAATACTTTTCAATGCAAAATAATAAACGTGACTTCTTAATTCAAACTGCTAGTAGTAGTAGATCAAAGATAGACTAACAACCTAATCCAAATTCAGTTGTTGTCAATTCTACACTGTATCACCAGAAATTCAACTACTGATGGTCAAAAGGATTTTGCAACCCCGCTCCCTCAGAATACTGTCTACTTCACAAGCACTTGCACCAGAATAAAGAAAAGTACCCCCTCCGTCTTAAAATAGATCTCAGATTTATCAAAATTTGGATGAATCTAGACACTATTTAGTATATAGATTCATCCAAAATTTGGAGAACCTAAAACGTCTATTTTTGAGACGGAGGGAGTATATATTACATGAAGATATGGGGCATACCGTTCTGCATTAAAACGCCTCATGAGTTCCAGGATTCTAACCCTTGATAGGTAAGGAGTTTGATCCGTGTCATAGAAGTTCATGCCAACAAAGTTCCCATTAAAATCAACAAGGGGCCCTCCAATCCCAGCCTATAGCATAACAATGAATCCGCAAAAAAAGATTACACAAGGGGGAAATAGACACTGATAGTTCATACTCTCATGGACTATTTATCTCCAACAGGTGGAAAGAGATGAGAGAAGTCAGCAGTGTACCTTGGTGATTTTACAAGTGGATATCTGAAGCTCTTCCCCGTCTTTTCAATAAGATCTACGTTTGCCAGTCACAGCCCCCTCTGTGGCCATTAACTTTCCTGATTCAAAGCCACGCCCTAGAGCGACTACCTGAGCTCCAACCTCAGTTTGAGACGTTTCATCAAGTTTTGTTGCACGATAACTGCAGACACTCTTGATGCTAACAACAGCCACATTATACATTAAATCACAATGTTGCAGTGTCCCATCCACACATCGTTTACTTGGAAGGCAAACTTCAATCTACAATAATGAAGTGAGACTTACTAGTATCTTAGTGAAAAAGTAAAATAAGCTTGTAATGGCTAGTATCACCAACCTTCCATTCAGGATGAATGTTCTTTCCATCACCAGACCTAACCAAACTTGCTGAAGTCAGAATTCTTGTAGTGAATTCATCGCATTCTATAAATACACCTGTGCAAGCAAACTTTCTTGCGATTTTTTTCTCTGCACAAAATGTAATTTCAAACATTTAACAAGTGACCCAATATGAAAACATAATGAGCTTACAACAGTAAAATCACCTTTTATGTGTTCCCCAGAACCCTCAGGTTTTTCTACAACAAATGAAGCAAGTGCCACAACACTTCGAGACATTTTTGAAGCAACTCTCCTAGTGGGCTCACTCCAAATATCACCAAATTCCTCTTCAAAATACCATTTCAAGTACATGCCATCTGGTTAAGTAAGCATGGGGCATCAGTAAGTCAGAACAAGGTTATCAAAAATTGACACAGCAGGGAACAGTCATCACGATGGATAGCAACTACTCACCATCAGTAAAACTTGGCGAAGGATAACCTTTAGAATGTAAGATCGCATTTATTCTGTTTGTAAATCCTAGTGCAACAGGTTTAAGTGATTCATAACAATGTATTAGTAATGATCAGGATAGTCAAAACAAATGCAGAAGCAACAAAGGTGAAGCAATTCACCATGCATGGTAATGATTGGGAAAATCGAAAGCACCCACTCACCATCACATCGCCAGGGAGGAAGTATACGCCGAAGTTCATCATCAGTGAGTACTACAAGATGAAACAGTTAGTGATCCCGTGATGATCAAAAAGCTTAGTAGTAGTCATTGCTGGGAACAGTAGAATTTGATAAATTTTGCATGAGAACTACAACCATTAACTTAAACTAGCGTTGCGCAGCGCTGGAGGAACCAAAATATGATTATCAGTAAGTAAAGTTAGAAAATGATGAACTGCTTGCTAGTGCATATCGTCTTAAGGGTGGTTGTGCTTAGCTTACCTTTTGGACTGTCACTATGAGGTGTGGAAGATTGGTGTATCTCTTTTGGACGGTAAGGGTCTTGACTTGCAGCCCTAAATATAGTAATTGATGCAGAAACGAAGGGTCATTTTCAGCATGGATGTCAAATAACTAAAACAACTGAATGGTCATGATCGAAAAAACAGAGTTCACAAGGAAATAAAAATATAGAAAATGAGCAGCACGGTTCTACAACAAGAACAATAGGACAGCAAGAATAAATAATAACAACACTGCAAGAAAATGAGCAATATTGCAGTTGTCTTTTATGCTTACAGGGATGGATGCATGAAAGCCTACATGGAAGTGTGGTGTACTTAGCACTTATGTACTATTTAGTGGTGTTCAAACTGCATTTTGCTTGCCAGTGAATGCTCAGATAGTAACTTGCACCTTCAGACAGCCAGCATTAGTGATAGGATAGGCCCTCTGCTGGGCAAGTGGGCATTTAACCATGACCAGAACGAGTGAAGAAATTGAAGCGGACGACTTGGGACTACGTAAAGTGTTGTATGTCATGTCATGTCATGTTAATTTTTTACTCAATTTTGCATTGTCGATGGACAACAAGACAAAGATGCTAACTTATGTGGCTTTGGTATGTATATGCTTGCCTCCATGATGACTAAGATGTTGAAGTTCAGTTCATATTTTTCAAAATGTTATCTGGTTTAATATATTGCTGAACTCAACATTGTGAACCTGTGAAACTTGCTGGAATCAAATGCAAAAAAGGAGTATCGCATAACCTCATGACCAAAATGTCAGCACAATAACCCATATACCTCGTCACTCCAAGCAAACAAAAAAGAGTTCATCCTATCCACCTCACAACCTTCTACCCAAGAAAAAAAACTAGTTCATCCCTCACATCCAACCAAACAAAAAGAAGAATATACCTATCCATGTTGACATGGATATCCCAACACATTCCTGCTTGACCTCAAACAAAACACATCCCAAGGACTTCAAAGGTAAGAATGGGGTCGACGTCTTGCAAGTTGCCACACCCCATCACCTTCATAACCACGACATTTATTGTTCTCACTTTACTCAATATATTTTTCAATAATGGAACAGAACATAAAAACTCAAAGCTTTAACAGTTCTTGGTCCCGCATAGTGCATATAGTATTTTCATCAATATGGCTTTTGAATGAAAGTAAATATTAGTCTAGCATATGCACACATATCTCTAGCCTGTTGGAATTTTCGTTTTTGGCTGGTTAGCGTTTTGATGACTCGGACCTTAGCTTGTTTGCTCATTGCAAATGGATGCTTTGAACTATGTTTTGTTCCGTACGAGAAAAAATTCATACCATATTTTCATGCACACAATACTTTCACTAGTTCGATTTGTTCTACACATCTGCACTCCTGTCAAGAAACCTAGTGCAGAAAAAATGTTTTCTCAACCAATTTGCATACTACTCTCATACTGTGTTGAAGTATCAAAATAGCAAAGGACAGCTAGCCCACTGGAAAAGCTGTTCAGCATAAATGCTGGAATACAACCTTACCAGTATGCATGAGTAGGAGCCAACCATTCTGAAATAAGATCATTTGGTAGAAATGACCCATCATAGTAGTTCATGCCAATAATATTCCCATCACAATCAACAAGTGGTCCTCCACTGGCAGCCTAGCACAAAAAAATAAATAACTTGCGCTCAGCCTACCACATACGGAAAAATGTAATTTGGGGCATCGAAAAGTTTAGTGCCAATAATGATAAAAAATATTCCCTCCGTCCCAAATTAGTTGACTCAGCTTTGTCTAGATAAGCATGTATTTAGATATTAAAGCGCGTCTAGATACATGCTATCTAGACAAAGTTGAATCAACTAATTTGGGACAGGAGGGAGTAATTCACTGTACAATTGTTGACTTCAACCATGTAGAAAAATCAGACGAGATATAAACAGCGCACCTCGAAAAGTTTAGTGCCAATAATGATATAAGAAATATTCCATCTGTCCCAAATTAGTTACTCAACTTTGTCTAGATACGCATGTATCTACATATTAAAGCGCTTCTAGATACATGCGGCGTATCTACAAAAAATTGAGTCAACTAATTTGTAACGGGAGGGAGTATGACCCTAATATCATGAATTCACTGTACAGTTGTTGACTTCAACCATGTAGAAAAATCAGACGAGATATCAACAGCGCACCTTGATGATTTTGCATGTGGACAATTTGCGCTCTTTCTTAACAATTCCACCTGTTCGTGTTCCATGTATCAGTGACCCTCTCGTGGACACTAACTTGCCTGAGTCAAAGCAACGCCTTACAGCTAATAACTCAGCAGATGACTCAATGTGCATGCTGCTGCCAAGACGTGCTACAAAAAGTTCAAGGGAGGGCGGCAAGGAATGGGTGACGATGACAACAAGACTGTAAGGAGACGAATAATAATGCAACCACCCATGGACCACTTCGAGATTCGGAAGGCGCACTTTGATCTGTAATGATACAGCAAAGCAAGACAAACGTTATGCATAAACATTACACATATCATATATAAGCAGGCAAAGCACAGAAAAATTGGCAGCACAAACCGTCAAAGCCCGCCAAAGAGTGTCATCTAATGATCCAAACAAACTTCCTGTCGTCAGAAAAGAAGCTGAAGACAATTCTCTGTCAATAACCATGCCTGTGCATTCAGAATGCAATGTCTCTCCTACACAGCATCATAATTTCAGTCATTAACCACTGACGTCTAAATGCAAACATGGTAAATGTGCACATAGTAGTATAATCACCATCAAATGAAGCAACGGAGATAATGCTCGGAGACAATTTTAGAGCAAGTGCTGGATTGAGGTCACACCATACGCCATTAGCTTCAAGGATAGGAAATGCACAAGGTTCCTGGTTCTTATTTTCATTTCCCTCACTTGACCCATTTTCACTTGAGCTGCCTACAATGGTATCTATACTTGAAGTACCTATAATGGACGCGAGACTGAATTTAGACGAGCTGACTTGATATATGCATACTTCAGCACGACCTACGTTAGTATTACAATTACAAAGGAGTGATTGTGCTTACCTCACCTTCTGAACCGAACTTTGATGGTGTGGGAGTATTATCCAAATAGGTCCTGCAGCAGAATGTAATTGAGGATGTGTTTGTTTTGAGTCCCAGTATAACTAGCCCAACCAAAAAATTTGTACGACAACCAAAGCAAAGGCATGACCAATATTTTGCTAAGTTGATGTTGTTTGAATTATAACCATTGGACCTACCAACTTTTTTGGCCAAAATTTAGGTCTCTGATTGGTTTGCAGCCAACTTGCTTGGCAAACAATCGGCAACTTGACTTGAATAGTGATTCCAATCGATATTTATGATGAGCCAATAAAAACGTGAAAGATGTGAGCATGTAGAGATCTGAATGCATGAAGACGACATTTCAATTTTTTTTGAAGTGTAGAATGTTTCAATTGATTAAGTGAATGTTTCTGTGTAAGTGTCCGTCTAATTAGTCCTGTCTCTGTAATTTTTCTGGGCTAAGCCCTCTTGTATATTCTTCCGCCCTTCTTGTACATATTTTTTTCTCTTAATAAAATTTAACTGTCGGGGCCTCCCTACAGTTTTCAGCTTTAAAAAAAAGTCCAATAGCAGGCCAACCAACTCACTATTTCTTTTCTAGAAAAAAAAGTGGCCGTTTGTTCAAAGGATGATGAGTTGATGACTATTTGTTGCTTTTCTAGTTTGATTATAGTATGGTTATAGTTAGTCATGTTCATTGTAGTTGGCGATGACTATTTCTCACTTTGAATGGTGACATATAGTTCTGCAGGTAAGACATGATGTTTCACCACCCATCAGCATATATTAAACCGGTTGATCAGCCGCCACTAGCCGCCGAAGGAAACCCACCGAGAAGAACAGGAGAGCTGTGAAGCCAACGTTTTAGCAGAGCTTTCCCACGCCGTCTGCTCACCGGCAGCCAGATGAACTGGGCTCCAAGAGTTGGGGTTGACTCATCGGACAGAGAGCATCGAAGTTGCTTACGCAACCGTCAGATGGTTTAGGGAAGATCTGTACTAAAGTCGCTCTCTCTAAGATGGCCAGGGTTTGAACATAGTAAGATGTGAATGTCTTCAATAGAGATATCTAGCCTATTTAATTTAAGTGAAAATAACACGGGAGCGCCTAGGGGTAGGTGAGCCAAAAAATTATGCCATTCCAAAGACCAAACAAATCAGGTGGGTTAGACAACTTTTTGATCTAGCCAGCTTTTGTTAAAAGCAAACAGACCAATAGATTTCATAACACATTCTGTGTTTGTATTTTTCATCGGTAAGATTAAAATATAGATGACATACCAGAACCCAAGCCTGTGTATACATTCAACAATTTCCTTTGCTGGCACAAACGAGGTTTTCCCCTTTGTCATACAGAGGTTCATCCCAACAATATTCCCATCAAAATCAACAAGAGGTCCACCGCTTCCAGCCTAGTACAAAAAAAAAAAAACTGTGACGCCTCAAAAGAGAGTTAGAGAAAATAGGAGAAATTGACAGAGCACCTCAGTGATCTTGCATGTGGACCACATGATTTCAGGACTCTCAACTCCAGTAGGACTGTCAGTCAGTCTCCCAGTGGTGACCCAAAATTTGTCCGACGTGCGGCATAAACTTGCAGCTAATAAATCCGTGGAAGAATCGACTTGCATTGGTGGTAAACAAGCTGGGCGGAGATCAGGGAAGAACTTAGTGGTCACAACAAGCATGTTTTGAGCTACACTGTTGTATTGCACGGATGCTTTCACAACTTCCCCGTTCGGTAGATGCACTTTTATCTGTGTAATAATACAACAAGACAACATGTATACCAATGATTAGCAAATGATTACAGACATCTTAAATAAGCAAAGGAATATGTAATATGATTAGATTAGATTTATTAGGTGTTTTGCTAGTTCTCTTTTAGTCTACAGAACTCTATGTTTCATTTTCTGTTTCTGTCACATTGCTGATAATGCACAGTTGACCCTTCTTGGCTAGCTCATCTAATTGATATACTATAAGATACGGATATGCACTTCTTGCAAAATAAAATCTGCACGTAAGGAGGTGCAGGAAAAATGGCAATACCAACCTTTAACGTACGGTTATAATAACCTGAATCTTTGGTTGTAACCAAATCTCTTGTTGTCACGAAAGATGCACCTAGTTGATCATTTCGGACAACCATGCCTGTGGATACAGAATGGACCTTTTCGCCTACATAAGGACATAACTTCAGTCACGACGATTAAATACCGAAGATGGAGAAGTAATAATGTGCATATATATTACAATCACCATCAAATGAGGCAAGCGAGACAATGCTTGGAGACAACTTTGCAGCAAGTTCTTGACTGAGCACACCACCATCACGATCAGTTAATAATCTATTGGATGCCTCGTTCAAACGCAGGCTACCTAGTTACAGAAAGCATTATAGATTATAGTTGTGAATGCTTTGGAAAAAGGGGGAAACTTTACAAATGAACGCATGTAGAGAAAAGGAGGTGCGAAGGTTGACAACAATGACTTACTGCTCCTTGTTGTTCTAGTGGGAACATCTCTTTCCTTGATTTTCAGCATGTTTGAAACCCTTGAAAAATGAAAAAGAAAATCCAAACTTTCACCAGTCATAAAGAGTACGGTATAATCATTTTAACAGTCGAATACATAGAAGCGCAGACATCTCGACCTCACACAAGCCATGCTAAAACCAAATCAACCAGGATAAGATTAAACCAGCAAAAATAAAGGTATCGAATACTCAATTTACTACAATACCCTAAGGATGAGATCCCAACGAACAATAAAAGAGGAATAAGAGATCCCAAACTAATAACAAAAAAAAAAGGAGCAACAACAATCCAAGATACGACATCACATTAAAAGCACAAGCACTCTGGCGATTAGAATCGGATCACTTAAGAAAAGGGAAGGCAGGGCTACATATAAAAGATCTAATAAAGCGCATGCTCGTACCCAACAAGAGACGGTGGGTTAGCGGCGAGTTGTCGCCTCCGGCCGGCGGCAGATCGGAGACTAAAGCGCAGGGAGAGGGTTTCTTGTCGTTCCTCTCTACTATAGGTTTCTTGTCGTTCCTACGTCAAAACAAATCCGGATCGATCGATCGATCGCTAGGTTTCCTCGTGTCCTTCGTCCGTCCTTCCTTCCTTCCATCGATCGCTAGAAAGTCCTCGTCCTTCGTCCGTCCTTCGACCGTTTCCTAGGTTGTTGTTTGATCGGGTAGGCAGGGAGAACCCATCATCAGCACGTTCAGTTTCCAAAGAATATATCAGCGTCGGCCCGTTTTACATCATCAGGAACCTATCCGACTCGGCCCGTTATGTTTTCTCGAGAGAAACGTTTTTTTTTTTAGCTTCGAGAGAAACATTTTGCCATATCGTTCAGTGTTTAGGACCAGTCCCGTCTCCAGGATTTGGGGGCCCCGGTGCGACTTACAAAATGAGTTTCTAAATTTTGTTAAAACTCAATCTATATTTATATCTATATCTATCTATACCTAATAATAAAGGACGAAGTGTTTCTTCCGGTCCAACTCTTTTCTGGACCAATTTGCCCTCCCACAAGACTACATATTACCCCAGGCCACTGCTAAGTTAGAAAAAAACCAGAAATCTAATTTTTTTTACTTGCTCGTACCGTGAACGACAATAACAGCCCAACGACAATAACAGCCCAGCTGGCCCAGGCCTAGACGCTGTCACCCACCCTCAGAACTCACTATCTTTCCTCCTCTCAAAAAAAAAACTCACTATCTATCCCCTCATTCCCTATTCACACCGCGGCCAGAACATTAGCTCCGCATGAGAGCAGCCATGGTCACGGCGAGGCTCAGGAAGGAGGCGGCCGCCATGGCAGCTCCCGATGCCACAATCCACTGCTGCTTGAGTTCCTGCCACCCACGACCGCGACCACGGAGCGTTGCCACCCGAGACTCGTGGCCAGGCTTGAATCGGCGACGTGCTTGAGCGCCGCCAGCCATGGTCACGGCGGCCGCCATGGCAGCTCCTAGCGTGTGGATTCCTCTCCTTGGTGTCGCCGCCATCACCCCTGGTTCACCTTCTACTGCAGCGCCGGCGAGCTCCGCTGCTGCTCTGCGCGTCGGCATCCAGATAGCAACGCTGGCGAGCTGACCAAAAATGGAGAAGGTCGCTAGCCTGACGATTGAATCACCGGTGAGTATATTAACCATGTAATTGTTTGTCCATCTCAAACACGAAGGATTGTAGCATTGTCGAGTCCTCTATGGACTTGATTTGCTGGCCGTCTCAAAACAGGAAGCGTACAAGATGAAAAGACTCCTGTGCGTACGATACGAACTCTGTTCGAACTCAAACTCCTGTCTCAAACCTCTATAAAAATAGCTTACGCTTCAGGTCGACATTGCGAGAGCTCGAAACTCGAAAAATCGCAGATCGATTCAGCTCCAAGATTGACATTGCTAGAGCTCGAAAAATCCCAGGTCGACTATATCTCTATATCACGAGATTAGCATCAGTAGATCTATATATATTCAGTTACTTTCAGCAAATTATCCTTGATGCTTTCCTTAATTTTTGTAATGGCTTCTTCCTTGACCTTTCTTTGCGGATCTTTCTCATATGTGTAATCTGGCAGGCCGCGGGGAGACAAACTCATCAGAATCTTTGGGTGAAGAGGTAAATTATCAAAAACTTTTATGAGTTTTCTGCAATTCAAATAATCACGAGATTAGCATGAATAGATCTATATATATTTAGTTACTTTCAGCAAATTATCATTGATGCTTTCCTTAATTTTTGTAATGGCTTCTTCCTTGACCCTTCTTTGCAGATCTTTCTCATATGTGTCATCTGGCAGGCCGCGGGGAGACAAACTCATCTAAATCTTTGGGTGAAGAGGTAAATTATGAAAAGCTTTTATGAGTTTTCTGCCAGTCAAACAATTATGCTTGATTTTTTATTATAGTTTGGAGTTTTTTCAGTACAATAGCACCAGGAGATCTATATATTCAGTTACTTTCAATCAATTATCGCTATAGTACTGTTTCTCCATATATCCTTGATATTTTTTTATATAGTCAATTAATCTTTTGGTGTTTGTTTCTCGTAGATGAGTGAGGGAGTAAAAGCAGTAGGACAGGATATGGCAGGCCGCGGCGAAACAAATTCATCTGAATCTTTGGGTGAAGAGGTAAATTATTAAAAGCTTTTGTGAATTTTCTGCATGTCAAATATTTATGCTTGATTGTTTATTACATTTTTTGGATTCTTTCAGTACAATCCCAATCTGTACACTTAATTGTACCTAACTAGATGATAGCCATTCTATATTTAATCTTCATTATTTGTTTGTTGTAGAGAATAGAGTTAGTGCAAGAAGAAGGACAGAAGATGGTAGAACGTGAGAAAGCCAATCCTTCTTTTTGTATGGATGAGGAGGTAACCTTTGCGTAGTTTCTGTTAGCCTTCATAAACTTGTGAAGTAAAAAAATAATTGTGTGAGAATGCTTTGTTTGTAAGAGTAATTATTCAGCTCATTGCTATGTTATGTCCTCATGCATCCTCAATTAATTAAATTTAGTACGTTTTCACAATAGAAGTGCACGTATCGTCTGAATTATGATGTGAAAAAATGCACCCATCACCTAATCTGTGTATGCTGATTTAGCTCAGGTGATACGATCTGATTAACTTAGGGATACTGAGTTTATATTAGTTCACTTGCTGCTTGCCCTGGGAATGGGCCTTAGCATGTTACCGAGGTATATTCTTTGGCCCAATACTTCGGTTACTTTGGGTAGCCTCATGCTGGAACTGAGATGACCGATATTGTTTCGGTTCTCACAGAACACAAACTCAAAACCAAATTAACCTAAGTTTTTTTTTTCAATTCGGGTTCAGTTTTGTAGTTTAATGTAACCTCATGCTGGAACTGAGTGAACATTACCTCTGCAGTCCAGCAGCCCTGATAGGTATAATAGTTGGATTGGCAATTTGATCACAGGCTCTATTGAGCATAAAGGAGGTCAGTTTGGTCCAGCAGGTTAGAGCTGGAGTAGTAGGTTCGTTTGATAGTAGAATCAAGAATTCCAGCAAGCAATAAATCTATATCTTGAACAAATAAATATGTATGTAATAAAAAAAATTTGGTTCTGATTGCAGACATTGGATCAAAACGATTTTGCTAACCAACCTTCGAAGAAATTAAAATGTCTTCAATCATGTGTTCTGGATGATCAATTACCATCACAAACCATCTCGTCGTCTTTGATTTCTGAATGCCCTGATACGATTAGTTCAGAATCAGATAATGAGCTATTGGCATCACCTCCATTGCCACCAAAGAAAATAGAGAATACCTTGACATACGACCATATTCAGCAAGGTAAATTATTCACTTACTATTTCAGCTGGTGTTATTATATGAATTATTTTGCAAGTTATTTATTCAAAGTTTACTTCCTTAATTTTTCACATTCTTGCAGATTATACATTGACTGAACTAGATAATTGTGCTCAATGTGTTATACAAAACGCTAAAGAAGATGATATATTGGTTCAGATAGATGAAATATCTATCAAGAAACGTTTCTTGAAGTGCCTACTAGATGAAAATAAATGGCTAGACGATGAAGTAAGTACCATTACATACAATGAAAAGGTTAATGATTATCAATACCCATCATTAATGTATTTTTTAATATTTATAGGTGATCAGTGCATATATTTGTTGTCTAAAGGAGCAAGCACATGTGCAAAACCAGAATGATTCAAAAGTCTACTATGAAAATCCCTTTGTTACCAGGCTTTTGAAACAAGACGGTCAAAGTGGAATAGATGGACCTACCGGTATGACAAAGGTTGTCAAAAATTATATGAACCATGACATGGTAACAATGATATCCCAATTGTCAATCTTTACCTTTAATTGATTTATTATTTCTATTTTACATGTCTACGAGTAACACATTGTATTAATTATAGGTACATCTTCCAATAAATATCATTGACTCCCATTGGTATTTAGCCACTCTCAATTTTGAGAAGTGTGAATTCCAGGTACTAGACTCATTGTGTTGGAAGCACAACCGAGTTGACCTCATCTATACGGTTAGTTACTGTATGAATTTTAAAGCTTTTCATAAAATGTTGTAAACTGAAACAATGCTCTTACATGTATTCTTTATTCATCAATAATTATTTGATGACAGATTCAAGGACTACAACATCATTTGGATATTCTAAAAGGTGAAGAAAATTCCATTGATCCTAAATGGAAGGGAATTGACTTTACCCAATGGATTATTACCGAACAATTCCAAGCACCAATCCAAACAGACAGGTATAAAAGGCACATTTGTTTTATTCAATTCAACTAACCATGTATAAGAAGTATTGTAATTCACATTGAGTGTATAAGAAGTATTGTGATTGCGATTCACATTGAGTGCTCAGATTTATTTTAATAATGCAGTTCATCTTGCGGTCTGTTTATACTTAAATTTATGGAATATTGGACCGGACATACACTGTCACATGTGATTACTCAAGTAAGTCTTCTATTTCATAGAAACATATATTTGCTTTCATTTAATTTTTTTACCTATGCAACTATCTGTTGGTTGTGCGCAGGAAATTATTACTAAATTTAGATTTAAGTTAGCTGCCATACTATTGTGTTGGAAAAACAACACGGCGCCACCAACTACAACTATTGAAGAAAGAGATTACAGCGAAGGAGATGCAGATGATATTATGATTTCGGATAGCCCATTTGATGATAATCAATCAAAAGAACTGAACTCATTATTTGCCGAAAACAAATACATGTCGCTGATGTCTGTTCTTTCAACCTTGAGCCCACATGAGTTAGTAGGTGGTCTCTGTAACTACATAAGATCAATCAAATCTGCAAAAGTTTTAGAGTAAGCCGTCTATTTCTTGCAATTTTTATTTTTGTATTCACTATGACTAAAAACATAAATAATGTTATTATTATCTTTATGGTAATGATTTACCGGAAAATCTGGGTACAAAGCTCTCTTCCATACCCTATTAGCTTGACTCTCAAAAAACTACAAGAGATGCTAAATGAAGAGTTGACTATGGACTTGCACTGTTTCAATTTGGTCGTACGCATGATAATGTTTGACAACATTGAAACAGTAAAAAAGAGGGGAGGATTCATATCAAAACACTGCCTTGACATGCAATTTTGGGTATGATCTTACACCCACTACATACTTTAAGACTCCATATATACTAATTCTTTGTATTAACTTTCTATAAATACTTATATTCTATAATATCCTAGATGATAACTGATTTTGGACGACATCCAAACTACCGAAAGGAGTTAGATGTTGAACAACTAGCGTACTCTATTCGTAGCTGGCCTGGTATGAAATATAACATTTCGTCATGCAAATCGGTAAGAAAAAGCTATTCTATACATGCCCTAACAATTGTTATTTTTTATATACATCTAATATCAAGCCTATTTTTAGGTTCATATTCCAATCAAATCCAACACTGGTGGTTATATTCTATTCATATTGGAGAAGGATACCAAAAGCGTCTATATTTTGGACCCTTCTCCCATTGAAGAAATGTATAAACTAAACCCTCATGCAAAGTACGTAAAACGAATATTATGGATTGCCGAACAATTACCAAAAGCAATGTCAAAGGAATGTCCTGGTTCTCAATGGAATGAAAATATATTCCTATGGAAACAAAACATAGTACAAGATATTTCATTTTACAAAAGGTAATTTTTTTACTTATTATTTTAAATATGTACAGTATGTATTTTTTGCATCGAATAGTAATACTATATCTTATACAGGGAACTGTCTGGTTTCTTGGTTACCCTCTTCATGTCAACATGGAATGATGGAAAACTTCATTTGCCATTTATAAAGGTCAATATCTTAATCATTTCAATAATGATCTTTTTACACAAGCGATGATGATCTTATTAACTTATTACAATGTGTAGGATGGGTACGAGCTCAGGAAACAAATAGTTGGACAGCTTCTAACATTCAAGCAGAATACATGTGAAGAAAACATGCCTACTGGTGTCCTGGATTTCATCAACTGTATCAGGAAAATTCAAAACAAGTGAAGACCCAAGACTAAAAAGGAAACGAGACCAATAAAGACATTGCATCTCAAACTTTTAGGAATAGGCTTAGCCAATTTAGATGTTTACTTTGTATCCGGAACCTCCTACTTAAGTGAATTATATTGTGGAACTATGGTGTCTTTTTATTAGTTGCAAATGAGGCAACTATATCTCTACATACTGTTTGCTTGCCGTTGCTTTTTAA
This sequence comes from Avena atlantica, assembly GCA_910589765.1. NCBI lineage: Eukaryota > Viridiplantae > Streptophyta > Magnoliopsida > Poales > Poaceae > Avena > Avena atlantica. Next base: position 411,442,090 of record OU342735.1, on the reverse strand, counting down.
TTACTTTCTTTTTAAGTTTACATCTTGCTTTGCTTTCATAGTGCTTCGGTTAATTTAATTCTCTCGTCCATGAGAAGATGCTACTCAATGTGGGGCTGGACGCTCTAGAAAAGCAGAAATAAAATCTTTTTAATCTTGATTTCCGTGTTTTCCTCTGTATTCTAGAAGAAACTTTCACCTATTGACGCTATCATCATCTTTAGATTGCCAGAAATAGCATATATATATGTATATGTATCAACTAAATTATGGTGTATGGAGTTGGCATTTCTTGATTTTATTTGTGGGTTGTGGTGACCGCTATGGATTCTCCTGGAGATATCGAGCACTGACAGAAATATTGGTTGTCTTGGCTGGGAAACAACTGGTACTAGATGGGTGGATTGTAGCAGAACCGGAGGTATTGTAAGATTACTGATTAATCTATCTCCTGATGGTAACTGACTGCTACCACCAAAATCTGGGCGATGGTTTCCTGATGGAAAATTGGGTATCAGCAGAAAGCAATCTCACCTAGAACAGTCTAATTTTGTCGTGTAGAAAATATGGACAGATGGAGCCAATAATGGAGATCGAACCGTAATCATAGTGACATGAGGCCTTCACTGTTAATGGTGCCATCGCTGGAAAGATGGAGCCACACCCGTCAGATGGCTGCTACCACCGGCCATCACTGTTAATGACCTTCACTGTTTGCATGAAAGTAATCGGCCAACCAATCAGGGTCAACACAGCCAAAACTTAAACGAATCCAGAGGCTGAAAAATTAAGATGATCTCTTTTACACGACCTCAAAAGATCGGGAATATGTCCGGGAATAAAAAATTCTGATTATGGGCAAACGAAAGGAGTTCATTGGTAAAAGAAGTTAAACGAGACACCAATAGTAACAAATATGGAAGGTGCTAGACTGAATCTGACAAATACCAAACTTTATTACAAAAGATCGATCAAAGAGATAATCCGTACTTACACAGGAGTCCTAATCTGACTTAACTTCGTGTATATAATTTCCTCAAATATAAATAACCGACTTCAAGAGTCCTAATATACTTAGATAGGGAAATCATAAAACGACTCAGCCTTCTTCTCATATACAAAAATAATATATGACCTCCTCGCCAGGAAATCTGTGAATCCACCACATAACTTTACAGACGAGATCAAGTCAGAGTTCAAGCATTGATCTTGGCTTACATAGCGAGATCAAGTCAGAGTTCAAGCAGGCTGCTGCCACAGCCTCGACCGACTCACAAAGGAGACAACAGGTATATACATGGTAAAAAATTTGAAACACTAATATGAATCTATGTTGTTTAGGATAGCAGTCTTGAATCTGCCAGCATTGCTATTGATCTTGACTTCCCTGGCTGGATCAAATCAGAGTGGAAGCTGACTACCGCAACAGCCTCGACAGCAGCACCGCCGGTATAAGCGCTGATACAAGACATCAGGTATTCTAATATGAATCTATGTGTTTGAGGATAGCAATCTTGAATCTTCTAGCATTGCTATTGATCTTGAGACTCCCCTTGCTGGATCAAATCAGAGTGGAAGCTGACTAATGCCACAGCCTTGACAGCAGCCCTGCCGGTATAAGCCCTGATACAAGACATCAGGTATTCTCAACATCTCCTACAACTTATTTAACAGAAATTTGTTACATAACATGCTTATAAATGTTGATACTAGAATACATACATGGTAAAATCTATGTAAACATAAGATTTATCAAACCCTAATATAAAGCATTGTTGGTCAGAGTACAAATCTTGAATCATGGATGCCAAGGAACAAAAAAGGAAAAGAGACAGAGAGCGGTATGCACGGATGACAGATGAAGAAAAACAGGAAAAACTGAAAAAAAGACGTGAAGCATATCAGGAAAATAAAATAAAGAAATATGCAGATATAGACCAACAACAAAGGGAAAAAAATGCGCTCAACAAAGGCAGAAATATGCATATTTAAAGACAGAGAAAAAGAAGGCTAGAATACAACAAGTTGTTGCTAGCCGTGACCTAAGGCAGAACACACCAAGCAAAGATTCAAATGCGATGGTGAACCCTGCATATATCACAATACAAGAGGACGAAAAACAAAGAAAGCCCATGACGCCGGGAGAAAGACTTACATGGCTTCATCGACGTAACGAAGAGTTCTCGGTAAAACAGAGGAAACCTTCTCCGTTATCATCACAAGAAGACACATCTGTGATGAACAGCAGCATCGATGACATAGAACCTATAAAGCATCCAGAAGTCATGATTAAAGGTAATACTTTTACATCCAAAGATAATATAAACTATGTATACAACTAACAAACTTTCATTGACAGGAATTCGCGTTCCATTGTGTCCAACCAAAAAAGATGACGATTTAGCGGTAAAACCATTCATCAATGATGATAAACATGGAAAAGATATCGATCTCATAATGTCCATGATAAAAAATGGAGACGGTGACATACGACCTATAAAAAAGCCAGAAGTCATCAAATCTTCAGCATGTCCAACAAACATGGACATAGATGCACCAACGGAATCATTATGCAATCATGATGATCAAGGTAAGCTTGTGAATTTCATATATATTATTTTAAAAAAAGATATAAAACAAAATATGGTGCACAGGTGATGATGATGTCATATTTGAACATGACACAAGCGAGGATGAAGACATGTTTTATGCTCCAGGTAAGCTCACTTTTTTAAATATATTTTACTCATTATTAGTAATTTACTAAAATTTTGGTGACACAAATCAAAACAGAATGGGAAACAGAAGTGGAAATCGAAATCAAAGAAGACAAGGATTACAACAAGCCTGATCCGTATGATGACGTCTACAAGAAAATGCCAAAAAGCACACACATGCTGAAGACTGTACCAAATTGTAAATTCTGCGGTGCGAAAAAATTCGAATATGAATCAGAGGGGTTATGCTGCAAGAAAGGGAAGATTCAACTTGCAAATCCAGAGACACCACCTGAACTCATGAGACTTTGGACAAGCAACGAATCTGATGCAACATATTTCCAGAAAAATATAAGATTTTTCAACGGTCATTTTTCATTTACTACTCTATACTGCCACCTTGACAGAGACACAACTGACATGCGAATGGCTGGTATTTACACCTTTCGGGCTCATGGTCAGATCTATCACAATTTACACTCATTTGGCAATAGTCAATCAGAACCAAAGCATCTGGAGCTATACTTTTATGATGATGATCCAACATTAGAACATAGGTACCGCCGTTGCCGCAAGGAAACATACGACCAGGACAAACACATAGTCGGGATAATAACCGACATTCTACGCGACAACCCATATTCTAAACAATTTAGGAGTTTGGGACAAGCAGAAAACCTTGATGACTACAGGCTGATCTTGAACCTTGACCAAAGATTGGATCAGAGAACATACAACTTACCAAGCACTACGGAGGTAGCAGCAGTGTGGTTGAAGGAAATGAAATAAAAAAAATCATTTGAAAAGAATGTCATACTACATGGAAACAGCATCGAAATACAGAGCATTAAACCATATTATGGGTGCTACGATCCGCTATCGTATCCTCTATTCTTTCCAAGAGGTGAACTAGGTTGGCATAGGAAGATAAAAAAGAACAAATTGACAGAGGCAGATGAGAGAAGGGCAGATGCAGAAGCTAACAATGATGATGTTGACCCAGGTAAATATTTAAATTTTAAAGTTTCAAAATGTATGACAAATGCTACATTACTAACCATGCAACTAACTTTTTTGTCGCAATGCTTGGAACAGATGAAACCAGCAAAATGTGGGTAACCATGAAAGAATACTATTGCTATAAACTACATACACGACCAAACATATTCAACCCGATATTTTACGGGGGGAGACTACTCCAACAGTTTGTGGTAGATACATACATCAAGATTGAAAGCTGCAGATTAGACTACATGTTTCATCATCAGAAAGAATTAAGGGCAGATCTATATCAAGGCCTACTGGATAGCATTCAAGCAGGAGAACAAGACGGAAATGCGGTCGGAAAAAGAAGAATTCTAGCATCATCATTTATTGGAGGTCCAAGAGATAAACTACGTAGGTATCTAGATGCAATGACTTTAGTCAGAAAATATGGAAAACCTGACATATTTCTCACGATGACCTGTAACCCAAACTGGGAAGATATAACACGTGAACTAGAGCGTGGACAAACAGCACAAGATCGACCTGATATCGTCGTCCGTGTTTTCAGGGCGAAGCTAGAGGAAATGAAGAATGAAATATTAAAGAAGGGAATTCTTGGAAAGGTGACAGCATATACCTATGTTGTAGAGTTCCAGAAACGGGGACTTCCACATGCTCACTTCCTGCTGATCATGACCGGAGAATACAAGTACACGTGTCCAGAGCAATACGACAAAATAATCTCCGCAGAGCTACCTAACAAGAACAAGTACCCGGAGCTATATAAAATGGTAATCAAGCATATGATGCATGGTCCTTGTGGTGCACTAAATAGAAACTGTCCATGCACAAAGAATCGCCAGACCTGCAAAAACAATTATCCCAGGCCATTTAATGAAATACAATTCAAGGAAAGGACTCCTACCCGGTGTATAGGAGACGCAGAGACGGCCGGGAAGAAACAGTACGGAAGTGCACGCTAGATAACAGATGGGTCGTTCCTTACAACCCATATCTATTGAGGATGTTCAACTGCCATATTAATGTTGAGATATGCTCAAGCATTAAAGCTGTTAAGTACCTATTCAAGTACATATACAAGGGACATGATCGGGCATCTGTAAGCGTGACTGAGAAAATAAATGAAGCTGAAATCGACGAAATTAGACAGTACAGAGATGCACGGTGGGTGACACCTCCAGAAGCACTGTGGAGAATATATGGCTTTGAACTAAGCAAAATACATCCACCAGTGCTGCAACTGCAACTTCATCTCCAGAATATGCACATGGTCTCAATATGATGGCAAAGAAAATATCAACAACGTTATCAACCGTGACGGAACAAAAAGGTCAATGCTTATAGCATATTTTGAGGAAAACAGCTTACTTGAGAGATCACAACGCATGCTATACAGGGACTATCCTGAACATTATACTTGGCAAAAAACTGAGAAGTTTTGCGGATCACCTTCCAAAATAACAGATTTTGCACAAACCATGCCCACCACACATAAAACTTCCCTAATAAACAACATCTGCACATTACTCCATTGATTTGGTTAGATAATTTGTCCGAGGACACTACACATGGAAACAACTACAACAACACAAAAATTGAGGACGCCATCCACGAATTGATTTGGACTCGGGTAAGTTTAACGAATTATTCATTGTTTACCATATCAATAGCTTCCAAAAATAGCAGAATCAAGCTGAAGAAGAGGAAATCATACCGCTCGTGCCATTCTGACCAGAGGGTGATGACCTTGTGTCGTTTGTGCTGTGCGGGTAGCCGTCCCGCTTCACAGCATTGTGGTGATGGGCGTCGATGATGGTCGATGGGCAGTTGGGGAGGCTCGAGTGCGGATCGACGAGGCTTGGGGAGGGTGGAGGGAGGTGGGCAGCGAATTGCTCTAAGGTGTGGTCGCCATATACGGCGGACCAAGCTACAAGTTCTTCTGTGTGCCTCCCGGACTGATCCGACCGCCAAGGAATCAAGCTCGATCGACGATGCTGACGGGGAAAGGGAGAGGGCGGCGACCCCTTGGCGGGTAGAGGAAGAGGCCAGCGAGCACTTGGCGAGGGTGTCGGAACGAATTCAGGTGGAGGAAGCGGGATGTTGTAGCCATGGGTGGAGAGTGGGCGATATTGATGCAGTGGCGGAGAGAAATTTTCCAGCCATTTGAAGGAGAGCAGCTCGCACTGGTCATGGCATCTGAGAGTGACACTGCTTGCAGGCCATGCTCAGTGATTCACTGTTGTTCATTTTCTTCAGGCAGACAACAAACAAACTGCAGGCAATCAGTCAAAAGATGACTCAGTTAGGACATCCATAATGCATTTCATAAAATTTAAGAGAAATTCCACTTGAAATATAAAACAAATTGCTATTTCAAAATGGAAACACCAAGTTCTGAACTTAGGTACTCATGTGATCTAACCCGTGCAGCTTAACCTCTAGATATTAGTTCTTATTCACTACTACCGCATTATTTGTAAATACCGGAAGAAGCATAAATAAGTGGGATATGTCAGATAATCAGGCATACTATAAGTAGGAGAAAGGAGCATTGAGGTTTACAATGTTATCGTACATTATAACACATCCATGTTCTGAGATAGCTGTTTAAGCATGCTTCAATCTTAGCACACTCCATTTTGTAGCAACTTTGAGTAAAGCGTTCTACAGTAGCTCACCCGGACTTTAACTGGATATGCTGGTGGGCTGCAAAACAAATATGGAAGCAATTATGAGAAAATATAAACAATATCTTGGCCTCCTCAAAATATTAGTTCTTATTCACTACTACCGCATTATTTGTAAATACCGGAAGAGGCATAAATAAGTGAAATATGTCAGATAATCAGGCACACTATAAGTAGGAGAAAGGAGCATTGAGGTTTACAATGTTATCGTACATTATAATACATCCATGTTCTGAGATATCTGTTTAAGCATGCTTCAATCTTAGCACACTCCATTTCGTAGCAACTTTGAGTAAAGGGTTCTACAGTAGCTCACCCGGACTTTAACTGGATATGCTGGTGGGCTGCAAAACAAATATGGAAGCAATTATGAGAAAATATAAACAATATCCTGGCCTCCTCAAAATATTAGTCTGTGGGCTCCTATCGCCACACTTCTGCCTCTAGATTTGTAAGAAAACACCAAAAAACAAAAATCAGGCCAGGTTTGTTTTGGCTTCAAGATTGGACAGATAAATTTTCAAGTTTCAAATAGTGCGCTTGAGCTATTATCAAAATAATTGAATTTCTTTTCATGAAAATTATGGTGGACATACGGCTAACAAGATATCATTCTTTGTCTAAATTTGGCAAGCAACCACCAATCATAGTTAACTGTAACTGGCTTATCTTATCTTCAGATGATTAATTAGAGCATTATAGGTTCTGATGAAATCAATGCCTATAATTAAACCACTTCGCTTGATTTACATACGGAGAAAATCATTCCAGGTAGACAGGTTTACCTTAGGAGCGAGGATAGTAAGATTTAGATCTCCAGTAGACAAACCTACAATGGGTACAAACATTATCGGTCCACCATAATCACCGAAGCTTACTGTAAGAATTAACACTCAAATTTTAATGTTATTTAAGCTTGTTGAGTATTGTAAAGCAAAGTGTTAATGCCAAAAGTCTCCAATTTGTTAGGCACCTGAATACATCTTTGCACTAAAATTACCGAAACAAGATTTTCATCCAAAACAGGCACACCCTTTTTTGCAGTTTCTGCGCTATAGTCTAGGATACCAGGATTGCTCAAATTAAGATTAGATGAAGAATATAGATGGACGTGTATTATATCCTAACACTTTGATATGTTAATTAGAAGAAGCCTTTCAATTTCTTTGTAGCCAGACCGGACAACACCTGATGGTTAACAGAGATTAGGAGAGCTCGGATATAGATGGTGTGTAATATTTAAACTTTTTATTCAAGGGAACATTATTTTCTATTTTTTGATTCAAAATAAGCCTGCATAAAACCGTGGTATTTCAAGACTATGGTTTAAAGAAATCACTCATCTGTCAAAGAGACATACCCTGAATTTAGAAGGCATATGTCACCTCGGTTGAACATGCGCTACTCCATAACTAAAATTAAAGGTAAGTTTGAGCAATCCTATTGGATGGCTCCTGAGGCAAATGGCACCTCGGTTGTAATTATGTTTTGTTTAAACGAAATTAGAAGTCTCTATTGGATGGATCCTGAGGTTAGTTTCTTTACACTAAAACTTAAAACAATTTTCGTCATTACCGATTGTACCCATGTGCGTAAAGTCCCCCCCCCCCCTAATACCGTACAGTTATTATAAACAGTAAAGGTTACAATCTAGCTGTTGATATTTGGAGTTTGGGGTGTACAATTATTGAAATGGCAACGGTAAGACCTCGTTGGCACCACTATTAAGGGGTATGCTTCTACTTAACAAATGTATTTCTTTCTCCATGTAGCTGTAACAACAGGCTGACTCAATCTTCTCCAATCTAACCTTGTAGGTAGCAGCAATATTTAAGATAGTGAATAGTAAAGATATACCTGGAATCCCAGATGATTTTTCCGAGGATGAAAAAAGTTTTTTAAAACTGTGCTTGAAACCTGATCCAGAATCCCGCGCCTCTGCAAGTCAGTTGTTGGACCATCCTTTTGTTCAGGACCATCCAGCAGTAAGAGCAGCAAAATCCAGTGCATTGAGAAATGCATTTTCTGCTCCAATAGATGGGAAGCATGCGGTGGTATAGTCTTTTTCTCACCGTGAACTCATTTCTTCAGTATATATTTGTTCTGTTTGGTCTTTTCCTCATTAAGAAAAGCTTTCTTATAATCACTCACCGTCATGAGTGCTTGCACATGCTTGGACTCAGTCTGGACCAGTTTAAAAAATAGCTAGCAGGCTAGCAACACTCTATTGTTATCTTTGGCCATGGTATTAATAATATGCACGCCTCAGATAAATTTTGTGAGATTTTGGCTTAATGCTGTCAAAGATCCTCTTATAGCTGCTATTAATTAATAGTTGATGAGCAAATTGTGAATTTATTTTAGTAAAGTTCATTGCGGGATTAGTTTTTTTTCAAGGAAAAATATGTCATTGTTGCTTTATTTACGGCATATGTTCTCCTAAATTCTGAGCATCCTTATCCTGCCATCTCTGTTGTTGCAGTCCAACAGGTAGCTTCCACCACGGAGAAGTATTGCTCCCCTCAAGGATATAGGCGTAAGTGCGAGAAATTTTGAATCACAAGGATATAAAATTGAAAAATAATACTCCCTCCGTTCAAAATATAAGATGTTTTAGCTTTGTGAAGCAAATGTATCCAACTACTTTTAGTACCCCCTCTGTCCCAAAATAGTTGTCTTAGATTTATCAAAATTTGAATGAATCTAGACACTATTTAGTATATAGATTCATTCAAAATTTGAAAAAACTAAGACATCTATTCTTGGACGGAGGGAGTATATAGGTCCACTCATGTTTGGAACGAATCTACACACTAAATAAGTCTAGATACATTCTCTTCACAAATCTAAAACATCTTATATTTTGAAACGGAGGGAGTATCTACTGAGATACTCGCATCTTTATCATATCAACTTAATTCAATGAAAATCCCGATGGTTGAGGAATAGTACCTGTCGCGGTGCCAGAGATTGACGAGCTCTAGGAAGCTCTGGGCAGTGCTGGAGGGCCGGGGTGGCAACATCCCTATCACGACGTTGAGGACCGCTTCCTCCAGCCATTGATTCAGCGCCCTCGCCGCGTCTAGACCCGTGGCGTCCACTCGGGTGTCGCCGCGTGAAGGGAAGGAAGGAGGATGGGGTGTGGGGAATATCATGGAGGTGAGGAGGTCGTACGAGAAGCGTGGTGGGATTGGTCGGCCCCGCCGTCTTGGTGCGGGTTGCAGGGCGACCGGGAGGGCCGGCTCTACATTTTATGGAGCCCTAGGCGAAGTTGATGATATGGGCCCTAAGGCTAATATATATGTACGCATATCTATATTTTATCTATGTAGGTATATTACACTATATGTTATCTACTTTTCCCTGTAAAAAAGTTAGAAGTTAACAGCGATCCATACATTCTTAACCTAAGATGTCCATAAAGAATTTTTAAGCACTTAACCAATGTCAAATTAAGAAATAAACACTAAAAGAGTAGAAAAATATAACAAGTGGTATTTCTTGCTAGCTTGATTACCTCATAGAAGAACCAAATTCCAGTGTTGACCTCAAACAATTATTGGGTTAGTCACAAGTATGCTACCTATGACCTCAAACAATTTTTGATTCAATCGCAGCACCGGACTTTGTGTCGACATCATCACGCATATAAGAATCAAATAATTCAAAAAATACAACCTAATCTAGCATGATTGCTAAAGAGGCAAGGGGTAAATGGATTAAGTCATGGATTACACTAGAGATTAGACAACGACTTAGATCACTGATTCATAAAATTATCGGGAGGCAGGGCAAGTAAGGGTGTTATCGTGAGGAGAAGCCAAGTGGCTAGAGGAGTAAATAACAATTAGGAATAAAGTTGAACTTACTAGAAAATAAATGAAGGGGAGTCGAGGAGATCGGAGATCGATCGATTCCAGCAGGATTTATTTTTCCAATCGGTGCCTTTGCAGTGTACGATTCCTAGTATGGTTGACTGAGCCTTTAATTTACACCCAATTTTTGAGCAATATTTAATAACAACTATGCAACGATAGGCCCCTCCTAGGCATGGGCCCTAGGACCTTGTACAAGGTGGCCATGGGACAGAGACGGCCCTGGCGACCGGCGGTGGGTCGAGCTAGGTGGAGGAGCGAGGAAGAGAAGCACTGAGGTGAAGGAGTGAAGAAGAGATAAGATTTTGGGTTGACCATATGGATTTTTTTTTTGCCTAGCCTCGAGCTTTGCTGTAACCAGTCCATACATTGTTTGGTTGGCATCCTCCCCACTAGCCCGGGGCCTGACCTGGAGCTTTCTCTTGTTAGGATGGATACTAAACGAGACGCAGATTGATATTATTGCATTGTTATAGTGTGAGTTGTGAACTGTCAGCCAATTCTTGAACTGAATTAGTCTCAAAATACATGTCACAAATTTGTCTGAATTTAGATATATCTAAATTATTTAGTGTCTAGATACATCTAAATTTACATAAAATTTTGACATCCATTTAGAGATGGAGGGAGTATTATAAGTTCACGATTAGGACTGCAATACCATGAGCTCGGATAGTTTATAAGTTCTCCAAGCTTTAGTGTGCACTCACTATTATCCTTATTGTATTTGATATGTCGGGAGGTTCGTGCCATTATTTTTTGTTTTTGAATTCTGAAGTATGAATGTGTAATATTTACTTTATGTATATTTTGAATCATCTAATTTGGGATGAAAATGATTCTCAGTTTGCATTTATGCTACCATTAAATGTTATGTAGTAAAAAAAATCCTTCACTTCTCCATAAAATCGTTGCAATTTCACTTGTGGCAGTCATGTTGTCGTCGCTGATCGTCATCCTCGGAGGCATATAGGCTACCAAAGGCACCATGAGTTCACGTACAGCGGTGGTGGTGCATCGTCATGTCATACCGACCAGTTGCTATAATTCTAATATATTTATAGAAGCCAAGGCTGCATAATCCGTATTGAATCATTTATTTGTAGGAGTTAGAGGAAAATAAATTTATAGGGACGCTTTTTATTAATATTTTATTCCTTCTTTTATCTAGTTTCTTGTTTCGAGAAAAAACGGTTAAACCGAAACCCTTTTAGGAAAGAAAAAAATCCATATACAAAAAGAAGGAGTATGGGATGGGTAGTGGGAATCGAACCTGCAACCCCAAGGGTATGAGCCTTGTGAGCTACCAAGCTGCTCTACCCTCTTAAACTAAAGAGGGGGAACTAGTGGATAAAAGAGGGTTGGATACGCAGAGCTAAGAGACGAGCAGGTGAGAGAATGCTCGGGAACAGATTAGGTAGCGAGGATACTTGATGATGCGTTAGGTAGAAGCGGCAAGGCACAGGCACCGGTTTCAGGGAGCCAAGTTTGGCCGGTATGTCTTCGCCGACCAGTCTAGGGTCCTTTTCTTTTTTGTTTAAACCTGTATTGTATATTTGTATTTGAGGACAGAAGAGTGGGTGAGGGGCTGGTGAAGAGAAATTGAAAAAACGACAGTTAATTTGTTCTATCGACACTATTTTGTGCGCATTATAGCTGCTTCTTATTGCGCATTTTGTTTCTGATGATTCACGGCTACTAGCTTTGCATGCTTCTGCTCTATTGTTGATTGCTACTCCCTCCGTTTCAAAATATAAGATGTTTTATAAACATCTTATATTTTAAAACGGAGGGAGTATATGCTATGATTGCAAGTATTGTGTAGTATTGTGTTTATATTTTCTACCGTAGCAGCGCACGGGTATTGTGCTAGTATATATATCTATACCTAATAATAAAGGACGAAGTGTTTCTTCCGGTCCAACTCTTTTCTGGACCAATTTGCCCTCCCACATATTACCCCAGGCCACTGCTAAGTTAGAAAAAAACCAGAAATCTAATTTTTTTTACTTGCTCGTACCGTGAACGACAATAACAGCCCAACGACAATAACAGCCCAGCTGGCCCAGGCCTAGACGCTGTCACCCACCCTCAGAACTCACTATCTTTCCTCCTCTCAAAAAAAAAAACTCACTATCTATCCCCTCATTCCCTATTCACACCGCGGCCAGAACATTAGCTCCGCATGAGAGCAGCCATGGTCACGGCGAGGCTCAGGAAGGAGGCGGCCGCCATGGCAGCTCCCGATGCCACAATCCACTGCTGCTTGAGTTCCTGCCACCCACGACCGCGACCACGGAGCGTTGCCACCCGAGACTCGTGGCCAGGCTTGAATCGGCGACGTGCTTGAGCGCCGCCAGCCATGGTCACGGCGGCCGCCATGGCAGCTCCTAGCGTGTGGATTCCTCTCCTTGGTGTCGCCGCCATCACCCCTGGTTCACCTTCTACTGCAGCGCCGGCGAGCTCCGCTGCTGCTCTGCGCGTCGGCATCCAGATAGCAACGCTGGCGAGCTGACCAAAAATGGAGAAGGTCGCTAGCCTGACGATTGAATCACCGGTGAGTATATTAACCATGTAATTGTTTGTCCATCTCAAACACGAAGGATTGTAGCATTGTCGAGTCCTCTATGGACTTGATTTGCTGGCCGTCTCAAAACAGGAAGCGTACAAGATGAAAAGACTCCTGTGCGTACGATACGAACTCTGTTCGAACTCAAACTCCTGTCTCAAACCTCTATAAAAATATCTTACGCTTCAGGTCGACATTGCGAGAGATCGAAACTCGAAAAATCGCAGATCGATTCAGCTCCAAGATTGACATTGCTAGAGCTCGAAAAATCCCAGGTCGACTATATCTCTATATCACGAGATTAGCATCAGTAGATCTATATATATTCAGTTACTTTCAGCAAATTATCCTTGATGCTTTCCTTAATTTTTGTAATGGCTTCTTCCTTGACCTTTCTTTGCGGATCTTTCTCATATGTGTAATCTGGCAGGCCGCGGGGAGACAAACTCATCAGAATCTTTGGGTGAAGAGGTAAATTATCAAAAACTTTTATGAGTTTTCTGCAATTCAAATAATCACGAGATTAGCATGAATAGATCTATATATATTTAGTTACTTTCAGCAAATTATCATTGATGCTTTCCTTAATTTTTGTAATGGCTTCTTCCTTGACCCTTCTTTGCAGATCTTTCTCATATGTGTCATCTGGCAGGCCGCGGGGAGACAAACTCATCTAAATCTTTGGGTGAAGAGGTAAATTATGAAAAGCTTTTATGAGTTTTCTGCCAGTCAAACAATTATGCTTGATTTTTTATTATAGTTTGGAGTTTTTTCAGTACAATAGCACCAGGAGATCTATATATTCAGTTACTTTCAATCAATTATCGCTATAGTACTGTTTCTCCATATATCCTTGATATTTTTTTATATAGTCAATTAATCTTTTGGTGTTTGTTTCTCGTAGATGAGTGAGGGAGTAAAAGCAGTAGGACAGGATATGGCAGGCCGCGGCGAAACAAATTCATCTGAATCTTTGGGTGAAGAGGTAAATTATTAAAAGCTTTTGTGAATTTTCTGCATGTCAAATATTTATGCTTGATTGTTTATTACATTTTTTGGATTCTTTCAGTACAATCCCAATCTGTACACTTAATTGTACCTAACTAGATGATAGCCATTCTATATTTAATCTTCATTATTTGTTTGTTGTAGAGAATAGAGTTAGTGCAAGAAGAAGGACAGAAGATGGTAGAACGTGAGAAAGCCAATCCTTCTTTTTGTATGGATGAGGAGGTAACCTTTGCGTAGTTTCTGTTAGCCTTCATAAACTTGTGAAGTAAAAAAATAATTGTGTGAGAATGCTTTGTTTGTAAGAGTAATTATTCAGCTCATTGCTATGTTATGTCCTCATGCATCCTCAATTAATTAAATTTAGTACGTTTTCACAATAGAAGTGCACGTATCGTCTGAATTATGATGTGAAAAAATGCACCCATCACCTAATCTGTGTATGCTGATTTAGCTCAGGTGATACGATCTGATTAACTTAGGGATACTGAGTTTATATTAGTTCACTTGCTGCTTGCCCTGGGAATGGGCCTTAGCATGTTACCGAGGTATATTCTTTGGCCCAATACTTCGGTTACTTTGGGTAGCCTCATGCTGGAACTGAGATGACCGATATTGTTTCGGTTCTCACAGAACACAAACTCAAAACCAAATTAACCTAAGTTTTTTTTTCAATTCGGGTTCAGTTTTGTAGTTTAATGTAACCTCATGCTGGAACTGAGTGAACATTACCTCTGCAGTCCAGCAGCCCTGATAGGTATAATAGTTGGATTGGCAATTTGATCACAGGCTCTATTGAGCATAAAGGAGGTCAGTTTGGTCCAGCAGGTTAGAGCTGGAGTAGTAGGTTCGTTTGATAGTAGAATCAAGAATTCCAGCAAGCAATAAATCTATATCTTGAACAAATAAATATGTATGTAATAAAAAAAATTTGGTTCTGATTGCAGACATTGGATCAAAACGATTTTGCTAACCAACCTTCGAAGAAATTAAAATGTCTTCAATCATGTGTTCTGGATGATCAATTACCATCACAAACCATCTCGTCGTCTTTGATTTCTGAATGCCCTGATACGATTAGTTCAGAATCAGATAATGAGCTATTGGCATCACCTCCATTGCCACCAAAGAAAATAGAGAATACCTTGACATACGACCATATTCAGCAAGGTAAATTATTCACTTACTATTTCAGCTGGTGTTATTATATGAATTATTTTGCAAGTTATTTATTCAAAGTTTACTTCCTTAATTTTTCACATTCTTGCAGATTATACATTGACTGAACTAGATAATTGTGCTCAATGTGTTATACAAAACGCTAAAGAAGATGATATATTGGTTCAGATAGATGAAATATCTATCAAGAAACGTTTCTTGAAGTGCCTACTAGATGAAAATAAATGGCTAGACGATGAAGTAAGTACCATTACATACAATGAAAAGGTTAATGATTATCAATACCCATCATTAATGTATTTTTTAATATTTATAGGTGATCAGTGCATATATTTGTTGTCTAAAGGAGCAAGCACATGTGCAAAACCAGAATGATTCAAAAGTCTACTATGAAAATCCCTTTGTTACCAGGCTTTTGAAACAAGACGGTCAAAGTGGAATAGATGGACCTACCGGTATGACAAAGGTTGTCAAAAATTATATGAACCATGACATGGTAACAATGATATCCCAATTGTCAATCTTTACCTTTAATTGATTTATTATTTCTATTTTACATGTCTACGAGTAACACATTGTATTAATTATAGGTACATCTTCCAATAAATATCATTGACTCCCATTGGTATTTAGCCACTCTCAATTTTGAGAAGTGTGAATTCCAGGTACTAGACTCATTGTGTTGGAAGCACAACCGAGTTGACCTCATCTATACGGTTAGTTACTGTATGAATTTTAAAGCTTTTCATAAAATGTTGTAAACTGAAACAATGCTCTTACATGTATTCTTTATTCATCAATAATTATTTGATGACAGATTCAAGGACTACAACATCATTTGGATATTCTAAAAGGTGAAGAAAATTCCATTGATCCTAAATGGAAGGGAATTGACTTTACCCAATGGATTATTACCGAACAATTCCAAGCACCAATCCAAACAGACAGGTATAAAAGGCACATTTGTTTTATTCAATTCAACTAACCATGTATAAGAAGTATTGTAATTCACATTGAGTGTATAAGAAGTATTGTGATTGCGATTCACATTGAGTTCTCAGATTTATTTTAATAATGCAGTTCATCTTGCGGTCTGTTTATACTTAAATTTATGGAATATTGGACCGGACATACACTGTCACATGTGATTACTCAAGTAAGTCTTCTATTTCATAGAAACATATATTTGCTTTCATTTAATTTTTTTACCTATGCAACTATCTGTTGGTTGTGCGCAGGAAATTATTACTAAATTTAGATTTAAGTTAGCTGCCATACTATTGTGTTGGAAAAACAACACGGCGCCACCAACTACAACTATTGAAGAAAGAGATTACAACGAAGGAGATGCAGATGATATTATGATTTCGGATAGCCCATTTGATGATAATCAATCAAAAGAACTGAACTCATTATTTGCCGAAAACAAATACATGTCGCTGATGTCTGTTCTTTCAACCTTGAGCCCACATGAGTTAGTAGGTGGTCTCTGTAACTACATAAGATCAATCAAATCTGCAAAAGTTTTAGAGTAAGCCGTCTATTTCTTGCAATTTTTATTTTTGTATTCACTATGACTAAAAACATAAATAATGTTATTATTATCTTTATGGTAATGATTTATAGGAAAATCTGGGTACAAAGCTCTCTTCCATACCCTATTAGCTTGACTCTCTAAAACTACAAGAGATGCTAAATGAAGAGTTGACTATGGACTTGCACTGTTTCAATTTGGTCGTACGCATGATAATGTTTGACAACATTGAAACAGTAAAAAAAGAGGGGAGGATTCATATCAAAACACTGCCTTGACATGCAATTTTGGGTATGATCTTACACCCACTACATACTTTAAGACTCCATATATACTAATTCTTTGTATTAACTTTCTATAAATACTTATATTCTATAATATCCTAGATGATAACTGATTTTGGACGACATCCAAACTACCGAAAGGAGTTAGATGTTGAACAACTAGCGTACTCTATTCGTAGCTGGCCTGGTATGAAATATAACATTTCGTCATGCAAATCGGTAAGAAAAAGCTATTCTATACATGCCCTAACAATTGTTATTTTTTATATACATCTAATATCAAGCCTATTTTTAGGTTCATATTCCAATCAAATCCAACACTGGTGGTTATATTCTATTCATATTGGAGAAGGATACCAAAAGCGTCTATATTTTGGACCCTTCTCCCATTGAAGAAATGTATAAACTAAACCCTCATGCAAAGTACGTAAAACGAATATTATGGATTGCCGAACAATTACCAAAAGCAATGTCAAAGGAATGTCCTGGTTCTCAATGGAATGAAAATATATTCCTATGGAAACAAAACATAGTACAAGATATTTCATTTTACAAAAGGTAATTTTTTTACTTATTATTTTAAATATGTACAGTATGTATTTTTTGCATCGAATAGTAATACTATATCTTATACAGGGAACTGTCTGGTTTCTTGGTTACCCTCTTCATGTCAACATGGAATGATGGAAAACTTCATTTGCCATTTATAAAGGTCAATATCTTAATCATTTCAATAATGATCTTTTTACACAAGCGATGATGATCTTATTAACTTATTACAATGTGTAGGATGGGTACGAGCTCAGGAAACAAATAGTTGGACAGCTTCTAACATTCAAGCAGAATACATGTGAAGAAAACATGCCTACTGGTGTCCTGGATTTCATCAACTGTATCAGGAAAATTCAAAACAAGTGAAGACCCAAGACTAAAAAGGAAACGAGACCAATAAAGACATTGCATCTCAAACTTTTAGGAATAGGCTTAGCCAATTTAGATGTTTACTTTGTATCCGGAACCTCCTACTTAAGTGAATTATATTGTGGAACTATGGTGTCTTTTTATTAGTTGCAAATGAGGCAACTATATCTCTACATACTGTTTGCTTGCCGTTGCTTTTTAATTACTTTCTTTTTAAGTTTACATCTTGCTTTGCTTTCATAGTGCTTCGGTTAATTTAATTCTCTCGTCCATGAGAAGATGCTACTCAATGTGGGGCTGGACGCTCTAGAAAAGCAGAAATAAAATCTTTTTAATCTTGATTTCCGTGTTTTCCTCTGTATTCTAGAAGAAACTTTCACCTATTGACGCTATCATCATCTTTAGATTGCCAGAAATAGCATATATATATATATATGTATCAACTAAATTATGGTGTATGGAGTTGGCATTTCTTGATTTTATTTGTGGGTTGTGGTGACCGCTATGGATTCTCCTGGAGATATCGAGCACTGACAGAAATATTGGTTGTCTTGGCTGGGAAACAACTGGTACTAGATGGGTGGATTGTAGCAGAACCGGAGGTATTGTAAGATTACTGATTAATCTATCTCCTGATGGTAACTGACTGCTACCACCAAAATCTGGGCGATGGTTTCCTGATGGAAAATTGGGTATCAGCAGAAAGCAATCTCACCTAGAACAGTCTAATTTTGTCGTGTAGAAAATATGGACAGATGGAGCCAATAATGGAGATCGAACCGTAATCATAGTGACATGAGGCCTTCACTGTTAATGGTGCCATCGCTGGAAAGATGGAGCCACACCCGTCAGATGGCTGCTACCACCGGCCATCACTGTTAATGACCTTCACTGTTTGCATGAAAGTAATCGGCCAACCAATCAGGGTCAACACAGCCAAAACTTAAACGAATCCAGAGGCTGAAAAATTAAGATGATCTCTTTTACACGACCTCAAAAGATCGGGAATATGTCCGGGAATAAAAAATTCTGATTATGGGCAAACGAAAGGAGTTCATTGGTAAAAGAAGTTAAACGAGACACCAATAGTAACAAATATGGAAGGTGCTAGACTGAATCTGACAAATACCAAACTTTATTACAAAAGATCGATCAAAGAGATAATCCGTACTTACACAGGAGTCCTAATCTGACTTAACTTCGTGTATATAATTTCCTCAAATATAAATAACCGACTTCAAGAGTCCTAATATACTTAGATAGGGAAATCATAAAACGACTCAGCCTTCTTCTCATATACAAAAATAATATATGACCTCCTCGCCAGGAAATCTGTGAATCCACCACATAACTTTACAGACGAGATCAAGTCAGAGTTCAAGCATTGATCTTGGCTTACATAGCGAGATCAAGTCAGAGTTCAAGCAGGCTGCTGCCACAGCCTCGACCGACTCACAAAGGAGACAACAGGTATATACATGGTAAAAAATTTGAAACACTAATATGAATCTATGTTGTTTAGGATAGCAGTCTTGAATCTGCCAGCATTGCTATTGATCTTGACTTCCCTGGCTGGATCAAATCAGAGTGGAAGCTGACTACCGCAACAGCCTCGACAGCAGCACCGCCGGTATAAGCGCTGATACAAGACATCAGGTATTCTAATATGAATCTATGTGTTTGAGGATAGCAATCTTGAATCTTCTAGCATTGCTATTGATCTTGAGACTCCCCTTGCTGGATCAAATCAGAGTGGAAGCTGACTAATGCCACAGCCTTGACAGCAGCCCTGCCGGTATAAGCCCTGATACAAGACATCAGGTATTCTCAACATCTCCTACAACTTATTTAACAGAAATTTGTTACATAACATGCTTATAAATGTTGATACTAGAATACATACATGGTAAAATCTATGTAAACATAAGATTTATCAAACCCTAATATAAAGCATTGTTGGTCAGAGTACAAATCTTGAATCATGGATGCCAAGGAACAAAAAAGGAAAAGAGACAGAGAGCGGTATGCACGGATGACAGATGAAGAAAAACAGGAAAAACTGAAAAAAAGACGTGAAGCATATCAGGAAAATAAAATAAAGAAATATGCAGATATAGACCAACAACAAAGGGAAAAAAAATGCGCTCAACAAAGGCAGAAATATGCATATTTAAAGACAGAGAAAAAGAAGGCTAGAATACAACAAGTTGTTGCTAGCCGTGACCTAAGGCAGAACACACCAAGCAAAGATTCAAATGCGATGGTGAACCCTGCATATATCACAATACAAGAGGACGAAAAACAAAGAAAGCCCATGACGCCGGGAGAAAGACTTACATGGCTTCATCGACGTAACGAAGAGTTCTCGGTAAAACAGAGGAAACCTTCTCCGTTATCATCACAAGAAGACACATCTGTGATGAACAGCAGCATCGATGACATAGAACCTATAAAGCATCCAGAAGTCATGATTAAAGGTAATACTTTTACATCCAAAGATAATATAAACTATGTATACAACTAACAAACTTTCATTGACAGGAATCCGCGTTCCATTGTGTCCAACCAAAAAAGATGACGATTTAGCGGTAAAACCATTCATCAATGATGATAAACATGGAAAAGATATCGATCTCATAATGTCCATGATAAAAAATGGAGACGGTGACATACGACCTATAAAAAAGCCAGAAGTCATCAAATCTTCAGCATGTCCAACAAACATGGACATAGATGCACCAACGGAATCATTATGCAATCATGATGATCAAGGTAAGCTTGTGAATTTCATATATATTATTTTATAAAAAAGATATAAAACAAAATATGGTGCACAGGTGATGATGATGTCATATTTGAACATGACACAAGCGAGGATGAAGACATGTTTTATGCTCCAGGTAAGCTCACTTTTTTAAAATATATTTTACTCATTATTAGTAATTTACTAAAATTTTGGTGACACAAATCAAAACAGAATGGGAAACAGAAGTGGAAATCGAAATCAAAGAAGACAAGGATTACAACAAGCCTGATCCGTATGATGACGTCTACAAGAAAATGCCAAAAAGCACACACATGCTAAAGACTGTACCAAATTGTAAATTCTGCGGGGCGAAAAAATTCGAATATGAATCAGAGGGGTTATGCTGCAAGAAAGGGAAGATTCAACTTGCAAATCCAGAGACACCACCTGAACTCATGAGACTTTGGACAAGCAACGAATCTGATGCAACATATTTCCAGAAAAATATAAGATTTTTCAACGGTCATTTTTCATTTACTACTCTATACTGCCACCTTGACAGAGACACAACTGACATGCGAATGGCTGGTATTTACACCTTTCGGGCTCATGGTCAGATCTATCACAATTTACACTCATTTGGCAATAGTCAATCAGAACCAAAGCATCTGGAGCTATACTTTTATGATGATGATCCAACATTAGAACATAGGTACCGCCGTTGCCGCAAGGAAACATACGACCAGGACAAACACATAGTCGGGATAATAACCGACATTCTACGCGACAACCCATATTCTAAACAATTTAGGAGTTTGGGACAAGCAGAAAACCTTGATGACTACAGGCTGATCTTGAACCTTGACCAAAGATTGGATCAGAGAACATACAACTTACCAAGCACTACGGAGGTAGCAGCAGTGTGGGTTGAAGGAAATGAAATAAAAAAATCATTTGAAAAGAATGTCATACTACATGGAAACAGCATCGAAATACAGAGCATTAAACCATATTATGGGTGCTACGATCCGCTATCGTATCCTCTATTCTTTCCAAGAGGTGAACTAGGTTGGCATAGGAAGATAAAAAAGAACAAATTGACAGAGGCAGATGAGAGAAGGGCAGATGCAGAAGCTAACAATGATGATGTTGACCCAGGTAAATATTTAAATTTTAAAGTTTCAAAATGTATGACAAATGCTACATTACTAACCATGCAACTAACTTTTTTGGTCGCAATGCTTGGAACAGATGAAACCAGCAAAATGTGGGTAACCATGAAAGAATACTATTGCTATAAACTACATACACGACCAAACATATTCAACCCGATATTTTACGGGGGGAGACTACTCCAACAGTTTGTGGTAGATACATACATCAAGATTGAAAGCTGCAGATTAGACTACATGTTTCATCATCAGAAAGAATTAAGGGCAGATCTATATCAAGGCCTACTGGATAGCATTCAAGCAGGAGAACAAGACGGAAATGCGGTCGGAAAAAGAAGAATTCTAGCATCATCATTTATTGGAGGTCCAAGAGATAAACTACGTAGGTATCTAGATGCAATGACTTTAGTCAGAAAATATGGAAAACCTGACATATTTCTCACGATGACCTGTAACCCAAACTGGGAAGATATAACACGTGAACTAGAGCGTGGACAAACAGCACAAGATCGACCTGATATCGTCGTCCGTGTTTTCAGGGCGAAGCTAGAGGAAATGAAGAATGAAATATTAAAGAAGGGAATTCTTGGAAAGGTGACAGCATATACCTATGTTGTAGAGTTC
Organism: Avena atlantica; assembly: GCA_910589765.1. Classification (NCBI taxonomy): domain Eukaryota; kingdom Viridiplantae; phylum Streptophyta; class Magnoliopsida; order Poales; family Poaceae; genus Avena; species Avena atlantica. Next base: position 411,419,787 of record OU342735.1, on the reverse strand, counting down.
CAGAAACGGGGACTTCCACATGCTCACTTCCTGCTGATCATGACCGGAGAATACAAGTACACGTGTCCAGAGCAATACGACAAAATAATCTCCGCAGAGCTACCTAACAAGAACAAGTACCCGGAGCTATATAAAATGGTAATCAAGCATATGATGCATGGTCCTTGTGGTGCACTAAATAGAAACTGTCCATGCACAAAGAATCGCCAGACCTGCAAAAACAATTATCCCAGGCCATTTAATGAAAATACAATTCAAGGAAAGGACTCCTACCCGGTGTATAGGAGACGCAGAGACGGCCGGGAAGAAACAGTACGGAAGTGCACGCTAGATAACAGATGGGTCGTTCCTTACAACCCATATCTATTGAGGATGTTCAACTGCCATATTAATGTTGAGATATGCTCAAGCATTAAAGCTGTTAAGTACCTATTCAAGTACATATACAAGGGACATGATCGGGCATCTGTAAGCGTGACTGAGAAAATAAATGAAGCTGAAATCGACGAAATTAGACAGTACAGAGATGCACGGTGGGTGACACCTCCAGAAGCACTGTGGAGAATATATGGCTTTGAACTAAGCAAAATACATCCACCAGTGCTGCAACTGCAACTTCATCTCCAGAATATGCACATGGTCTCATATGATGGCAAAGAAAATATCAACAACGTTATCAACCGTGACGGAACAAAAAGGTCAATGCTTATAGCATATTTTGAGGAAAACAGCTTACTTGAGAGATCACAACGCATGCTATACAGGGACTATCCTGAACATTATACTTGGCAAAAAACTGAGAAGTTTTGGCAAAAAAGAAAACATAAATCTAAATTTCAAGTAGGCAGGATCGTAGCAGCACATCCGGCTGAAGGAGAACGATACTATCTCCGAGTTCTCCTAAACCATGTTCCAGATGCCACTAGCTACGAGGACCTACGGACAGTCGATGGTCAACTAATGCCAAACTTCCGTGAATCTGCAGAAAAAAGAGGACTCATCGAGGCAGACAACACACTAGATGACTGCATGACAGAAGCGGAGCTATTCCGGATGCCATCATCGCTAAGAAGGCTATTCGCAACAATCCTTGTGTTTTGCGAGCCTAGCGATGTCCGTGGCCTATGGAACAATCACCTAGAAGCAATGTCTGAAGACTACAGCAAAAAATGCCAATGCAAACACACGGTCGAACAGATGGTACTCAAAAATATCAGGGACATGCTACAGTCAATGGGAAAAGATATCAAATCGTACCCGCTGCCAGAGATTGACGAACAACATGACACAACAGAGGGCGTACCTAGGGAAATAACAGAGGAATCGTCAATCGAGGTAAACACACATGACAAATATCTACATAAGAACCTAAACAAAGAGCAGAGGAGAGCATACGATGAAATACTAAAAACAATAGACACCCAAACAGGAGGCATATTCTTCGTCGATGGACCAGGAGGCACGGGAAAAACATTTCTTTACAGAGCGCTTTTGGCCACAGTACGTGTACAGGGAAAAATTGCTTTGGCAACAGCCACTTCCGGTGTTGCAGCTTCCATAATGCCTGGAGGGAGAACCGCACACTCGAGGTTCAAGATTCCACTTAAAATAGATGATGGAGCTATTTGTGGATTCACAAAACAAAGCGGAACAGCCAAGCTACTGCAAGCGGCATCTCTAATAATCTGGGACGAAGCATCTATGACAAAGAGGCAGGCAGTTGAGGCGCTAGACACAAGCATGCGGGACATAATGGACAGACCTAACCTACCATTCGGTGGGAAAACAGTCGTATTTGGAGGAGATTTTAGACAAGTGCTACCCGTTGTCCGAAAGGGCTCAAGAGCCCAAATAGTAGACGCGTCACTAAGCAGGTCAGAGATATGGAGATGCATGAGGCAATTAAAGCTTTTACAAAACATGAGAGCTAAAAACGAGCCGGAGTTTGCGGAATACCTACTGCGCATTGGAAATGGAACCGAACAGACAAACGATAACGGTGAAATACTACTACCTAGAAGTATATGCGTGCCAAATAAAAAGGAAGATAATGGCCTAGATAGACTGATCAGCCATATCTACAAAACACCCAGCACCTCACTAGAAGACCCAAAATACATAACGTCAAGAGCAATTTTAGCCACAAAGAACGACTGCGTAGACAGAATCAACCTAAAAATGATTGATCGATTCCAAGGGAAGGAGATGGTGTACCACAGCTTCGATTCAGTAGAAGAAGACCCACATGGCTACTATCCAGAGGATTTCCTAAACAACCAGACCCCAAATGGACTGCCTCCGCATATGCTAAAGCTCAAGATTAATTGTCCCATTATACTACTGAGAAACATAGACCCAGCTAATGGCCTATGCAACGGGACAAGGTTGGTGGTACGTGGATTTCAGAAAAATGCAATTGATGCAGAGATTGTGCTAGGACAACATTCTGGCAATCGAGTTTTCCTGCCTAGAATACCATTATGCCCCTCAGACGACGACATGTTCCCCTTCCGTTTCAAGAGGAAACAATTTCCTATCAGGCTGAGCTTCGCAATGACAATAAACAAGTCACAAGGCCAAACAATACCAAATGTAGGCATCTACCTACCAGAACCGGTTTTCTCACATGGTCAACTATATGTCGCACTCTCTAGAGCGACATCAACAGCAAACATAAAAGTACTGACAGGTGCACATGATAAGGAGAAGGAAGGCAAGGAAAAAGGGGAAAAGATAAACACAAGCGAGATGTACACTAAAAATATAGTGTACAGAGAAGTCCTAACCAAATAATTGATCTTCGTGTAAGCAACTGGCTAGGGCTTATCGCATGATTGCAAAACTCAACGCCATCCTGTAAACAATACCGATATAGTGAAGTTTACACCGTGGTTTTTTCCTCTCTTTGTTGGAGAGGTTTTTCCACGTTAAAATCGTGTGTCCCCTGCGTGTTTACTTTTATCGTTCTTTACTATCTGCTTCTAGACAATATAACTCACTTGAACTAAGGTAAGATTAACTATTTCTTTATCACCTTAATTAAAATGTATATCATTCCAAATACTCATAAATTCTGATATGAAGATTCTAATAATAAACCTTCATAAAAAAGGAAACACGACTAATTTAGACCAATCTGCTATTTTGTTAAACATAGTAGTTAATCAGGGATGATACAGACACCTAACATGGATACCAAATATCTTGTGGTTAAAAAGAAAAAAGAAAAAAGAAGTAGAGCTTATGTTCTAACCTCATATGGAAGCTTTGCGAAAAATCTGGCTGTGGCACTGTCAAAAAAGTTTAACTCTGCAAATGAGATAAAGAAGATTGAAATTGTTATGTACAATGCAAGATCTATATAGCATGTTTGGAAAAATTAAAGCTTTTCAATCTCATTCGATCCAGCTTCCTGAATAGAGAAAGGAACATTAGAGGCTGCAGTTCACGGAAGCAGTGGGCATTCTAGAGGGGATAAAAGCTATTGTTGCATCTTCTGCTAACCCAGTTATACTGGAGTGTGATTGTGCGTCCGCTGTGCAGGAGCTGAACAGTAGAAGTAAATTTTCTATTTCGGCAGGCAGTCTTGACTTAAGCAAAGTGACTGTTTCCGAGTTTTCCTGGGTTCAGACTTCATCAGAGTAAATAAAGATCTATAGCCAAGGTAATAATTAGTCTGCAGGGTTGACGAGGTGGTCGGGGATGGGGAAATCAGTATGCTGCTGCTTGAGGGAGAGACCGAGGGGAGCATTCATGCCGACCGTGGCTGCTGCTCGGCGCGCGCGCGGAAATGTTGGTGGCTTGCAGCGAAAATGCAGCCTGCGGCAGCCAGCGGGACGGAACGGAATCGGGAGATGAGGGGCGAGGCGGCGACTGTGGATTTAGGGGAATCAGCCAACCGCGCCGCTGCTTGAGGGCAGGGTCAAGGAATCCGGATGACACTAAACCTGAGGCTCCCGCGGGGTTGAGGACGAGCAGCGGAGCTCCGGGAGCTGCAGAGGGGGACAATCAAGAAGCGGTTGCTAGCACGCAGGGCGGTGGAGGACGGCGGACGGCCTCGGTGCTGCAGAGAAGACGCGGCCTAACTGAGGAAGCCAGGAGGAGCTCAGGGACACGAGGAGGAGCTCGCGGAGACGGCGAGACGTAGGGCGGCGACGCAGCTCTGTGTCCTTGACGGCGGGGTAGAGGCGGAGAGGTGCCAGGTGACGAGCCGATGGAGGGGAGCTCGAGGGCATGGGTCCGGCGGCGGAGCGGGAAGCTCGAGCAGTGGCCGGAGAAACGACCGGCGGCGCGGGGAAGGTACCGGATGGGGAACGAGGAGAATCAGACCATCATGGTCGGAGGCGGAGGGAGCCCGCGGCGGCAGGCTCAGGTGCGCCCTGCTGAGTCGTGGTCGGGGCGGAGCACCATGAGGCAGGCCGGCACGGCGGCGGGGCGTGGTGCAGCCGGCGAGACGGAGGGCCGCTGAGCCTAGGTGGGGGACATGCAGGGAGAGAGCAACCGGCGATGATTGGGGATCGAAGAGATTTGAAGGGTAGGTGACGAACTTGACGACCGCGGGATGCGTTTGTGACCGGGGGTGGTGGGCCTTCGTGGTGTTGTTATCGCGTGCAGGGGTGCGTGTGAGGGACGCGTGATGTTGTGGTGTGGTTGACTCCGATAGAGAGAAAAAAAAAGGCGTTCTGAGCTTTGCACGGTGTGTGGCAAGAAAGTACTAATTAATATCCTGATTTATAGCGTTCATGGGTTCATGGGTTCAAATTTCTTCTGATTTATAGCGTTTATTTTTCTCACAAAAGAAAGTGCTAACAAATGCGGGATGTTTTGCAGCAAAATGACACGTGTCGACACCGGAAGCAGGACGATGGGAGCTCCCCATCGTCCGGGGGACGCCTAGCACTATCCCTTTTCCAAGCTATTGGAGATGAAACGCTCGTGTGGGATTGAGCTATTGGTGGGTCGCCGGCTGGGCCTGCTTTTGAGTCACAGATGAGCTAGGGGCAGTCTGGGCTTGGCTGCCCTCTCTCACCGTAATGTATTTTATTATTTCATCTTGAAATTTTAGAAAAACGAACAAAGTGAAAGTGTACGAGGGAGTAGATAAAAAATATCAAGACTAAATGGCGATCTAAGGCTATAAGGCTATAAAAACACAACACAAGATTGGGAACATGATGGAGTTGAATGTGCAAAAACTAATTATAATAATTTATTCTTATTCAACGGAAAACATGTTTCAAAGTATAAGAGCATTGCATTTTAAGTATCAGTATATTTATATGGATTAATTATTTTTAACCGTAGCAACGCACGGGTATTTCGCTATAATAATAAAGGACGAAGTGTTTCTTCCGGTCCAACACTTTTTTAGACGATTTTGCCCTATAGTTCGAAGATAATTACCCACTTTGCCACCCCTAAGTCATCCGGCTAGGCCTTGCCGTACGTGTGCATGAAACACCATGTTAGGTACACCTACCTGGCCCACTACGTCTTGACTAGGCATAACTATAATGCCGGGTTAATATCCTAGGGAAATTTCTATTTCTATCTATGATGGGCCAGAGGCCATACCATGTGAGTGGGCTTTAAAAAGTCAGTTGAAATTACATACGCTAAACACAGACATGGATATTTTGTGTTTAATAGTACCACCTCGCCTATTTAGACCGAGTCTTTCCAATTTATATACATTCGCAAATTGCTTGAGATATCAGCAAGCCAAGTTGGGAATATATAAGCAGTTGAAAGATACGATTGCTATGATCGAAGGAAATTAATTGGGATGGACTATGGGCTATTTGTGCATGATCGAGGGAGCTAATTAAACCGGCGACCCTTAATTGAAAAGGTGCGCGGCTGCTGCTGGCCGAGGAGAGGCGGCCATGGCGCAGGAGGTGGTCGGCGACGGGATGTTGCAGAAGGAGGAGGCGTCCGGGACAGCGGCGGGGCGGCGTTCGTGTCGCTGGCGGCGGGGCCAGGGGGCGGAGCGACCCTGGCGGCGGCGCGGGGTTATATGGGAAGGAAGCGGTCATGAGGGAGAGAGGAGCGGGGGATGGTGGCGTGTGCGTGTGCGGTAGCGGGGGCGGTGGTGCTCTCGGCGACGGGATGTTGCAGAAGGAGGAGGCGTCCGGGACAGCGGCGGGGCGGCGTTCGTGTCGCTGGCGGCGGGGCCAGGGGGCGGAGCGACCCTGGCGGCGGGGCCAGGGGGCGGAGCGACCCTGGCGGCGGCGCGGGGTTATATGGGAAGGAAGCGGTCATGAGGGAGAGAGGAGCGGGGGATGGTGGCGTGTGCGTGTGCGAGAGCGGGGGCGGTGGTGCTCTCCCTGCGCGTGTATCGAACATGGACGCGCTCGGGCTCTGACTCTGTTGGGGAGCACGATCCCCTTTCCTTCCTTCCGTGAGTTGCCAGAAAAGGAGGCTTATCTTTTTTTTATACCTGACGAGTGGGACAAACCAAAGCCCTTTTCTACTTTTATTCACACATTGCAATGACACATGTGACATGCTTCTGTTGGGTTTTCACGTTGACATGCACATGTTAATTTGACCGAAATACAGTTTACATGTGTTATCCAAAAAAGAAAGTATATATAGTGACTACAAGTTGAATGTTTGTCAAACTCAATAAATTATGTACATACTATTTTATAAAGTTGTTAGATCCTTCTACAGAATGAAAATAAAATTCTTTGATGTTTCAAGCTGATAAACTTGCATTTTCTATCGAAATAATTTGCTGATTGAATTTGACAAATCTAAAACAAAAAGCGATTGTTCATCAAGAAACTAGCATAGTGAAGACATTTTTGGCAAAATAGACTCATGTGTATGGTTTGGGTAGTCACAGAATTTAGAGAATTCATTAAAATATTAGTGCAAATGAGAGAATTAGTTTTGACGCTTCGTTGGACTGTGTAGGGTTACGAAATAAAAATTAAGAATCATGCTCACCATTATCACAAGTCACTACACCAAAGGGGCCTGCAATCTAATCTGACGGGTATGCTTATTACATGTTCATCATGAATAGGAAGAAAACCGTGACCACCATCGACAATGATGACAAACACGAGAAGAGTCAAAATAGATGATTTTTTCAAACGGTTTGAGTATTTGTTTTTACCGATGCAATGCACGCGGTCTGAGCCTTGGGCGACCAGTTCAGCTGGGTTGTGTTCTTTTCTTTTCATTTTTGGGTAGCTTGGAAACAATTTTTCAGACTTTATATCCTTTTAACTCCAATGCGACTTTTCTATTATATATTAAATTACAAATTTATAAACTGCAAAGTGGATATTTATTTTATTTCTCTTTTTTTAAATTATCGATCCGGTGCAACGCACGGGCATTTCTGCTAGTAATAATAAAGCACGAAGTGTTTCTCCCGGTCCAACATTTTTTAGACCGTTTTATCCTCCCACCAAATTTTATATTACATCAAATACCACCTATAAGTAAAACGAGTTCAATTTTATACTACACCGCAGGTACCGTTTTGATTTTTCTCTCGTGATCGATCGGCGTCGCTGCTGGGCTTATCTTATATTTTGGGCCACGGGCATGTAGTAGTATACCGGTACACATGGAGAAAACGCATAGATATTTTGTAGAGTATATACTGAATAGTCACACCTTGCCTCATTGTAACGAGTTCCGCGTGTGAGGCTGCGATCGAAGGGACAACGTGTTGGATGATCCCAGCGAGAGAGGGCCTAGCAGCGGGGACGTGCCCCAAGGAAAGCGGCCGGACTTAACTGTCGCGTGTGGTGAGACCGGCCTAGATCTTCCCGTGGAGAAGTTGTCGTTGGCTCCTTATTTGGTGTTGCTCCCGATGGATACATATGTGCTTATATGACTATGAAAAGAATGACTTTTCTGCTCCATTGCATGGATGCAGCTCAGGACTTGCGTTTAATAATGCACATAACCTATTTCGTTTAGAGTCGAATCTATTTCCCTGAGAAAGATCAACCCTGGCAAGTTACACCAGTGGCTGCTTTGCCATCACGCGCTCTACATGCAACCTGAACTGTTTTTCTTGACTTAAACACTATAGCTAAGGTGGTGGTGCTGCTGCAGCATTTGATGACACTATGGCGCTTATCCCATCAAGGAAAACATACGAGCAAAGGGCGAGGGTTACCAGTGAAACGATTTTGGGGGAAATTGGATCATGCCGACGTTAATCTAACAAAACTTTATTCACTTTCATAATTTGTCCCATGAAAAGGATGCTAGAGAGCCTTATCTCTTTGTCACTTATTCATTTTAGTCCATGCACTTATTATATTACATAAAAGATCCTGCATCGGTCACTTGAGCCTCCAATCTTATTACATTATGCAATAAAGCACTCAAAATCTAATTATCACTTCCATGGAGAACAAAATTTTATTTTATTTCTTACATGTAGTAGTAATCATTTATAAACCCGGTGCAAAACACGGACAATTTTGCTAGTAACTAGTAAAATGACATCATACGTTTATTTAATTATTATAGAACTTCAGAATGTGCTAATCTTTGTCTTTTCTTCTTTTTTTAGCACCTGATTGACACTTATTTTTCTCATAGTTGGTCATATCTTTTAGATAAATAAATTAATACAACATTTTGTTTCAGACTTGAGACTTGAGGAAGAGGAAGGAGATCAGGACTGGTACCGTACTGGCTACCTACTAGCAGGCGGCTGCCTTCGATGTGGACTGATCTACTGCTAGCGTGCCCCTCCAAGATATAAGCCCGACGAGTGTTGTACTGTGTTCTGGATTCTTAAAGAGGAAGAGCAAAGAGCAACGCTGAGGAAGAGGAAGGGCACCTGGCCGGCCGGCCGGCCGGCGCGAAGCTAGCAAGAACGAAAGAACTCGGCGTGGCGGAAGGCGTCCTGCGGATGGAGGACGGAACTACATGAACGAGAGATCGATCGCTGATCGGGAGACACAGTGCGTCCAGGAGGGACACACAGACACATAAACTACTGGCGGGCTGACTATGCACAGTGGGATGCGGTATTTGGGGGCCTCAGAAATCCGGGGGCCCTGTTCGATCGAGCTGATCGAACACCCTCATCGACGGGACTGTTTACGACCGTTAGTAGATCATCGGAAGTTCAGAACAAGACACGGAGACGATGAAGTCCAGCACGATGCTAACTTAATCTCTCGAACAATCATATCCTGTTTTGGGCAATCATGTTTATTATTATAGAGGGGAGACCCTAAAGATTTATATGTTCATTATCCTCGAGCTGTCAAGTGTTTAGCACCATGCATATGACCTTTTGTTTGCATCAATCTATCAACAAAAGAAAAGAGAGAGATCAAACGGTGCAACTAACAACGATAAATGCTACATCGGGGCGTCATATACGAAGGCTAAAGAGATAAGGCGAGGACTTTCATGTTTCTGCCACATAAAACTCCTTCCCGAAAAAACAACGATACTTGATTCGCTTCGCAGTCACGAGGCTGTGGCATGATGACCCCGACAAGGTGGCGAAAAAAGTAGGAATATGATCAATTCCTCATAGTAGTGGGATGGGAAGAGTTTAAATCAAATGATGGTGGCCACTCCAGCGATGTTAAGGAGCTCATCTTGGACAAAAGCGGTCAGATTTTGTCGAGTCGACAGTGCAGGCGCCTATGCGGCCACTGGCAGACCATAGTGAAGACGAAAAGGGCTGTCGCCCCTCTAGACCATGAATAAATTACACAATTTACATGTATTTAGCCTATTTGTCAATTAAAGTTAGCCTGTAGCTAAATTTCTCCCTCCCCCATACTCCCTCCGTTCCTTAGAATAAGGCCTATAAATTAGTCAAAAGTCAAGCATTGCAAAGTTTGACCAAACTTTTCAAAAAAACTATAAACCTCTACAAGGTCAAATCAATCTTATTAGATACATTATGAAATATATTTTTGAACTGTAGCTATCTAGTATCATAGTTATTGATAGTTTTTCTTATAAACTTGATCAAACTTTGCACTGTTTGACTTTTGACTAAATTTATATGCTTTATTCTAAGGAACGGAGGTAGTAGGATTCTGGCCCAAGGTCTGCCACTCTATGCGGTGATGAGATCGACAAACTTTCCACCATTCCAGCGATGTTAAGGAGCTCATCATGGACGAAGCGGTTAGATTTTCTCGAGTCAACAATGCAGGCGCCTATGCGGCAATGAGATCGACAAACTGGCCACCATTCCAGCGATGTTAAGGATCTCATCATGGACAAAGCAGTCAGATTTTGCCGATGCCGGTGCTGCCTAGGCTAGCCCACGCGACGCCCTCTAGCAGCGGCAGAGAAGGGGCGAGGCCGGGAAGGGCCAAGGTCGTCGGATGGGGGCACCCTGTTACAGCCGTCGGCACCGCACGGGAGCGGGCAGGTGTTTTTCGAATGTCTTCCTCCTCGAAATTATTGCTTTACAAGAAGTTAAACGAAGACAAGGTTTGGTTTTTGGAAAATGATCACAATGCCCAACCATATCTCATCCTTTCGTCCTTCTCCGTGTGAATCTAGACAACGCACTGCATCCTTTCGTCCTCCGACCAGTCGACGATGCATGCTGCCTTACTCCACCGGCTGTTGTTGCTGGCCGTCGCCGCCCGCCGCCGGCCAACACCGTCCTCCATGCGTCGTCCTGCTGCTCCGTCTCTGGTTGAGGAGCCGCCTCCGCCCTGCACCTCCTTTTTTCCTTGCGCCCCCATGATGAAGTTGCGGCAGCCGAGCTTGCTTCCATGGGCATCCGACCTTGCTGCCACATGTGGCCGTGGTTGCTGCTAGCGGTGACCGAACTTGCTTCCAGCGGTGGCCGAGCTTGCTTCCATCGGCAACCTTGGTCGCTGCCATGGGCGGCTGTGGTTGCTGCCAGCGGTGGCCGAGCTTGCTTCCATGGGCATGTTAGGAATAATAATCTCGATAGGACACAGAACTGTGTCGTGTGCGTGTGTGTGTTCCGTATACTGACCGAGTAGGACTAGTAGTCCAACACCTATTCGTATTGACGCTGCGTCGTCTTGCCGTATATATATACACCCATGTAGTAGCCTTGTAAGACACCGTGAGATTCAATACAACAGCAGGACCGAGAGGGTCCTGTAGTCATCAACATTGTTTTCACGTACTCGTGTGAGTTGAGAGTTTGATCAACTAGCTAGCTCAAAGTGCTAGGCTGATCGTGCCGTACGTGCCCAAACTCGTCGGATCATTGTCGTCGTCATGCCGGACTGCACTCGGCGTTTGGGGCTGGGCCAACAGTGCAGCCTTTGGTCGCTACCATGGGCGGCCATGGTTGCTGCCAGCGGCAGCCGGTCTGGCTTTTGCTACAAGTTCTCCGGCGAGCTCTCCCGACTAAATTCTTCGGCCATGTATCTGACGAAGTTACTTTTTTCTATATTAGAAATACTTTGTTGCTACAACCGTCTTGTGGTTTTGCTACAACAGTGTCAAATTTTTGCTACAAGGTCTCTGGCGAGAGTCACCATCGAGTTTTTCCGACGATGTCTCCGGCGAAGTCGGTTTTGCTACATTAGCACAATTATTTTGCTGCATGGTCTCCGATGAGACGTTCTATTTCTGAAACGGACCATTTTTTTTGCTTTGGAAGCAAAAGCGGGGACATATGTAGCAAAAAAGGGAGGGTTTGCAGCAAAAGCGGGATTTAGAGCGTTTTTAGTGGACAGGTGGCACGCAGAGGAGCAGGACGACGGAAAACCCTCATCGTGCGGGGGACGCCTAGTACTTGCCTTGATTTTTTTATTTAGCTTAACTCTAGCCAAGTGAGTGAGCTGACCAAGATAAGTCATTTAGTTATATATTTTTTGAAAGTATTTTTTTCTTGAATGTTGGAGAGAAGAGAGAGACGGAGGAAGAGAGGGAGAGTGGGAGAGAGTCAGTAAATTGAGAGAGGAGGGAGAGGGGAGGGAAGGAGTAAGAGAGGAAGGGAGGAAGAAAGTCAGTCAACTCTTGTCCTCATTTCTTTTCTTTCTTTTTGCAAATCACTCTTGTCCTCATTTCAACATCCAAATAATTGTACGGCTAAAGGCACACCTATGTGTACCAAAAGAGTTTAGAGGTTGTGGGATTTCCTGTTCTGTACCTAAGGTAAAGATGGGGACTTCGATTATACATTCATTCTCGTAAACATTGTCAAAGGCCAAATTTGCCCCTTTGACTTTAATATCAGATTATTTTACCCCCAAAAATCAGAACGATTAAACTGTCAATGGTTTCTCACATGCTCAAAAGTGCTATTTTTTAAAAAATAATACGAATTATTTAATCAATATCACGAATAATGTTTAAAATTAGGAATTTTAGAAAGTAGCGCGGTCTCGGAATCTCAAACACTGACCAGCACCCGCCGCACGCGAGCCAAAGTACAGACGAGGAGCACCACCTCGGGTCTCCGCGCACTGCACCGCCAGCAGACCTTGCGCGGGGAAAGGCCAGCCACCGCCGCCGGCAGCGCCCGACGACGGCGGCGGAGAGAGGAGGGGGGGCGGCTGAAGGGTTTCGCGGCATAGTAAATCAAAATTTTCTACGGATGCGAACAGAGGGAAAGCCAAGATCTAATCTAGGAGATGCAATCAACGAGAGAGATTGGATTAGATCTTCATACCCTTGAAGATTCGCACAGCGGAACGTTCGTCGGAACGTGGGTGATGTAGTCGTACTCGCTTCTCCTCCTCGCGATCCGATCCGATCTAGCACCACAAGTGGCGGTGCCTCCATGATATGCACACGTGCAGCACCTCGACGTCTCCTCCTTCCTTGGACCAGCAAGTATGGTGGAGAGATAGATTTGATCTACAACACGACGGCGTGGTGTATATGGTGGAGAATTTCTGCTGCAGGGCTTCGCCTACAAACAGTCGGGAGGGAGAGAGGAAAGCTAGCAAGGCGGCTAGGGTTTGGAGGAGAGGTGTGTGGGGTTGGTGCGCCCCCACCCCTCTTTATATAGAGGGGGGGGGGGGGGGGCGCAGCCCTAGCCCCTCCCCCAAGCCCAAAGGATAAGGAGTAGGGGGCATGGACTCTCCCCTCTTCTAGAAACCCTATCTCTAGTTTAAACGATTTAAACCCTCTAGGATCGGCTGGGCCCTATGGGGCCTTGTGCCCCTAGCCCAATGCGGCCAGGACACTCCCTCATAGGCCCATGCCCTCTCCCGGAAGGTGGGGCCACGTTGGTCCCCTTCCGGAAGGTTCTAGAAGCTTCCGGTACAATACCGATTAACCCGGAACAATTCCGAACTCCAAAAACTACACTGCCTTATATGAATCTTATTCTCCGGACCATTCCGGAACCTCTCGTGATGTCCCGGATCCCATCCGAGACTCCGAACAAAAATTCATAAACCAATTATCCAATCTATCCTAGCGTCGAGATACATTAAGTGTGTGACCCTGCGGGTTCGAGAATATGCAGACATGATCTTCTATCAATAATCAACAGCGGGGTCTGGGCACCCATATTGACTCCCACACATTCATCGATGATCATATCGGATAAACCACGATGCCAGGATTCAATCAATCCCATATATATATTCCCTTCGTCTCGCGATATTTTACTTGCCCGAGATTCGATCGTCGGTACCGTCATACCTAGTTCAATCTCGTTCACAGCAAGTACTTTACTCGTTCCGTAATCCGATATCACTTTGTGATTAACTCCTTAACCACATGCTTGCAAGCGGTGTTGATATCGATTACCGAGTGGGCCCGAAGTATATCTCTCCGACTTGGGAGGGACAAATTCCATCTCGATACATACAACCCAACAGATACTTTCCGATCACCTGAGAGACATCTTTATAATCACCCTCTCATAGGATGACGTTTGATGACCTCAAAGCTTTCTTCCGATACCAGGGAGTTGTATTATCTCATGGTCTAAGGAATACAATATTTGACATAGGAAAAGCTTCGCAAAGATGAACACGATGAAACGATCTTAATTGCTTTGCTTAGTTTGGGTCTGTCCATCATATCATTCTCCCAATAATATGATCTCATTATCAATTGACAACTCATGTCTATGGTTAGGAAACCTTAACCATCATTGATCAATGAGCTAGTCCTTAGAGGCGTACCAGGGACACGGTGTTGTTCACAAACCACACAAGTATTAATGTTTCCGCTTAATACAATTCTAGCATGGAATATAAACTTTATCATGAACAAGAATTATAATAATAACATCTTTATTATTGCCTCTAGGGCATAATTCCAACAGTCTCCCACTTGCACTAGAGTCAATAATCTAGTTTACATCTGGCAACAATCTCACACCCATGGCACTGAGGTGTTGATCATGTTTTACACGTGGAAGAGGTTTAGTCAATGGATCTGCGACATTCAGATCCGTATGTACTTTGCTAATCTTCAGATCTCCATCTGCTATATAATCTCGGATTATATGAAACTTGCGGTTGATATGCTTGGTCTTTGGATGATATCTTGGTTCCTTAGCGAGTGCTATGGCGCCAGTGTTGTCACACAATATCTCCAGTGGGTCCAATGCACTTGGAACCACACCAAGCTCAGTGATGAAGTTTCTGATCCAAACTCCTTCACTTGACGCTTCTGCAGCAGCCATGTATTCCGCTTCCACTGTAGATCCCGCGATCACGCTTTGCTTGCAGCTTCTCCAGCTCACAGCTCCTCCATTCAAAATATACACGTATCCTGTCTGAGATTTAGAATCATCCTTGTCGGTGTCAAAACTAGCGTCGACGTAACCTTTTACGACAAGCTGTTCATCACCCCCATAGACTAAGAACATTTCTTTAGTTCTATTTAGGTACTTTAGGATGTTCTTCACGGCTGTCCAGTGTTCCACTCCTGGATCACTTTGATATCTGCTCGTCAAACTAAGAGCATTGGACACATCCGGTCTAGTACACAGCATGGCATACATGATGGAACCTATGGCCGAGGCATAAGGCACCTTGCTCATAGCTTCCCTATCATTTACCGTAGCTGGACACTGAGCCTTGCTCAATATCTTACCTGACAACATAGGCACTGAACCTTTCTTTGCCTTATCCATTCTGAACCTTTTCAGAACTTTGTCTAGGTATGTACTCTGGCTTAAAGCTATCAGGCGTCTTTGTCTATCTCTATAGATTTTGATGCCCAATATATAAGCAGCTTCACCTAGGTCTTTCATTGAAAAACACTTGTTCAAATAACTCTTCACATCGTTAAGCATGTTGATGTCATTTCCAATAATCAATATGTCATCCACATACAGTACCAGAAACGTCACCGATCTCCCACTCACTTTCTTGTAGATACAAGCTTCGTAGCAATTTGGAACAAATCCAAAACTCTTGATCACTTGATCAAAACGAAGGTTCCAACTCCGAGATGCTTGCTTCAGTACATAAATGGAACGCTGAAGTTTGCATACTTTACTAGCATCCTTAGGATGGACAAAACCTTCGGGTTGCATCATATACAACTCTTCATCAATGTTGCCATTGAGGAAAGCAGTCTTGACATCCATCTGCCATATTTCATAATCATGAAACGCAGCAATTGCTAATAAAATCCGAATGGACTTAAACATCGCTACGAGAGAGAAAGTATCATCGTAGTCAACACCTTGAACTTGTCGAAAACCTTTCGCGACAAGCCGTGCTTTATAGACGGTAACATTACCATCCGCGTCCGTTTTCTTCTTGAAGATCCATTTGCACTCAACGGCCTTTCGGTCGCTAGGAGGGTCCACCAAAGTCCATACTTGGTTTTCGCTCATGGATCCCAATTCGGATTTCATGGCTTCCAGCCATTTCTCAGAGTCTGGGCTCATCATCGCTTCCTCATAGTTCGTAGGTTCACTGTCTTCTACTAACAAGACAGCCAAGACAGGGTTGCCGTACCACTCAGGAGGGGCACGCGACCTTGTCGACCTGCGACGTTCAGTAGTAGCATCGTCCAAAGCTTCATGATCCTTGTCATTAGCTTCCTCTATCGTTGGTGCAGGCGGCACTGGAACAATTTCAGGTGCTGCGCTACTCTCTAACTCAAGAGAAGGTTCAATAACCTCGTCAAGCTCTACTTTCCTCCCACTCACTTCTTTCGAGAGAAACTCCTTCTCAATAAAGGAACCATTCTTTGCGACAAACACTTTGCCTTCGGTTCTGTGATAGAAGGTATACCCAATAGTTTCCTTAGGGTATCCTATGAAGACGCATTTCTCCGCTTTGGGTTCGAGCTTGTCCGGAATCAACTTCTTAACGTAAGCTTCGCATCCCCAAACTTTAAGAAACGACAACTTAGGTTTAGCACCAAACCACAATTCATACGGTGTCGTCTCAACGGATTTAGATGGATCCCTATTTAAAGTGAATGCAGCGGTTTCTAATGCATAACCCCAAAATTATAACGGCAAATCAGTAAGAGACATCATCGATCGGACCAGATCTAATAGGGTTCGATTCCAGCGTTCAGACACACCATTGCGCTGTGGTGTTACGGGTGGCGTGAGTTGTGAAACGATTCCACTTGCTTTAAGATGCGTGAGAAAATCATAACTCAAATATTCACCTCCACGATCGGATCGTAGAAACTTAATCTTTCTGTTACGATGGTTCTCCACTTCATTCTGAAATTCCTTGAACTTTTCAAATGTTTCAGATTTATGTTTCATTAAATAGATATACCCATATCTACTTAAGTCATCGGTAAAAGTGAGAAAATAGCGATATCCACCGCGCGTCGAAACACTCATCGGTCCGCATACATCGGTATGTATGATTTCCAACAAGTCCGTTGCTCGCTCCATCATACCGGAGAACGGGGTTTTGATCATCTTGCCCATGAGGCATGGTTCGCATGTGTCAAAAGATTCAAAATCAAGAGACTCCAAAAGTCCATCAGAATGGAGTTTCTTCATGCGCTTTACACCAATATGACCTAGACGACAGTGCCACAAATAAGTAGTATTATCACTATCTACTTTGCATCTCTTAGCCTCAATGTTATGGATGTGTGTTTCATCCCTTTCGAGATTTAGAAGAAATAAACCATTCACAAGAGGTGCATGACCATAAAAGATGTTACTCATATAAATAGAACAACCATTATTCTCCGATTTAAATGAATAACCGTCTTGCAATAAACACGATCCAGAAATAATGTTCATGCTCAACGCAGGCACATAATAACATTTATTAAGGTTTAAACTAATCCCGAAGGTAAAACTAAGGAGAGCGTGCCGATGGCCATCACATCAACTCTTGATCCGTTGCCAACGCGCATCGTCATCTCATCCCTCGCAAGCCGCCGTCTATTCCGTAGCTCCTGTTTCGAGTTACAAATATTTGCAACTGAACCGGTATCAAATACCCAGGCACTACAACAAGGGCTAGTAAGGAAAACATCAATAACATGTATATAAAATATACCTTTGATGGTGCCAGCCTTCTTGTCCGCTAAGTACTTTGGACAGTTGCGCTTCCAGTGACCCTTGTCCTTGCAATAGAAGCACTCAGTGTCCGGTTTAGGACCAGACTTGAGCTTCTTCTCAGCAGGGGCAACGCGCTTGCCGCCGCCTTTCTTGAAGGTCTTCCTTGCACCCTTACCTTTCTTGAAGGTGGGGGGCTTGTTGACCATCAACACATGATTATTCTTTTTTATGTTCACCTCCGCTACTTTCATCTTAGCAAAGAGCTCAGTGATCATATCACTGGAACCAATCTGATTGTGATCAACTACAAAACTTTTGTAGCTAGGAGTGTCAATCTTGAGCTCCTCTGGAATCTTGCAGTCCAGTTGCTCAAGGCGTTGAGTGTAGCCCGTCATCTCAATGGCGTGCTCACTAACGGAACTCCCTTCCTCCATCTTGTAGTTAAAGAATTTCTTAGAGATCTCATATCTCTCAGAACGGGCTTGAGTCTGAAACATGTTTTTCAGCTCCTCGAGAATCTCAAAGGGCCCGGCGAACTCCTCAAAACGATTTTGAAGATCCGATTCCATAGCATACAACATGGCGATCTTAATCAAATCATAATCATCCTTGCGCGACTGATAAACAACTTTTTCATCAGCCGGCGCATCTATAGCAGGGGCGTCACCTAGCGGTTTCTCAAGGACATAGTCCTTTTGTCCGCCAGAGAGAATGATTCTCAGAATGCGGAACCATTTGGTGAAGTTAGACCCATTGTTTCTAAGCTTTTCTATCTCAGCAAAAACGTTGAAGTTGAAGTTGGACTTGGCCATGTGATCTACAGTATTTGCAAGTACAATTTAGACCATGTTCATGATAAATAGTTCAACTTAATCAAATTACTAGATGAACTCCCACTAAATTCAACATCCCTCAAGTTGTTTAGTGAACACGATCCAAATTCACCACACCTAATCCGATCATCACGAGAAGAGATGTGGTTTCAATGGTGGACAACGAAGTGTCGATCATATCATTCATATGACTCATGTTTAACCTTTCGGTTCTTGTGTTCCGAGGCCATGTCTGTACATGCTAGGCTCGTCAAGTTAGACCCAAGTATTTCCGCGTGTGCAAAACTGGCTTGCACCCGTTGTATGTGAGCGTAGAGTCTATAGCACCCGATCATCACGTGATGCTTGGACACGACGAACTTTCGCAATGGTGCATACTTGGGGTTAACACAGTTTTTATCTTGATCTTTAAGTAAGGAATCATCTTATAATGCTACCGTCGCGATCTAAGCATAATAAGATACATAAAGAGATAAACATCACATGCATATAACTTTATGTGACATGGTATAGCCAATCCTCGCGCAATGATCTCCATCTTGTGCGTTCCGGCATGATCTCCATCACTCCACCATGATTGCCTCCACCACGAATAGCAACTACAACTATTGCTAACTACTTAGCGATAAAGTAAAGCTATTACATGGCGTATAAGAAGTTGACTCGCAGGTCATACATAATTATAAAGACAACCATATGGCTCCTGCCGGTTGTGTACTCATCGACATGCAAGTCGTGAAACATTACAAAACATGATCATCGCATACAATATACACATCACATCTTGGGCCATACCATATCACAGAAAACACTCCCTGCAAAAACAAGTTAGACGCCTCTACTTTGTTGTTGCATGTTTTACGTGGCTTATGGGAGTAGATGCTAAGAACGATTCTTACCCACGGAAAGCCACAACGGTGATATTATGGTTGCCAAACTCCGGTGTTAATCCCATGACAACTATAGTGAGAGAAACTAACATCCACCAGCCGCATGTGTGGAACAAGCCACACGTCAAGTGCGGAGCCGGTCTCGCGAACGACGTCGCGTAAGGTTGGCCTGAACCGCTTCAATCTCACTATCCCGCGTCATAAGAAGAACACAAACAAGAGGCTTGCAACAGAAAACATCAACGCCCGCAACAACCATGTTGCGTTCTACTCGTGAAACACATCGACGCATAGATCTAGCTCTGATACCACTGAAGGGTTTCGCGGCATAGTAAATCAAAATTTTCTACGGATGCGAACAGAGGGAAAGCCAAGATCTAATCTAGGAGATGCAATCAACGAGAGAGATTGGATTAGATCTTCATACCCTTGAAGATTCGCACAGCGGAACGTTCGTCGGAACGTGGGTGATGTAGTCGTACTCGCTTCTCCTCCTCGCGATCCGATCCGATCTAGCACCACAAGTGGCGGTGCCTCCGTGAGATGCACACGTGCAGCACCTCGACGTCTCCTCCTTCCTTGGACCAGCAAGTATGGTGGAGAGATAGATTGGATCTACAACACGACGGCGTGGTGTATATGGTGGAGAATTTCTGCTGCAGGGCTTCGCCTACAAACAGTCGGGAGGGAGAGAGGAAAGCTAGCAAGGCGGCTAGGGTTTGGAGGAGAGGTGTGTGGGGTTGGTGCGCCCCCACCCCTCTTTATATAGAGGGGGGCGCAGCCCTAGCCCCTCCCCCAAGCCCAAAGGATAAGGAGTGGGGGGCATGGACTCTCCCCTCTTCTAGAAACCATATCTCTAGTTTAAACGATTTAAACTCTCTAGCATCGGCTGGGCCCTATGGGGCCTTGTGCCCCTGGCCCAATGCGGCCAGGACACTCCCTCATAGGCCCATGCCCCCTCCCAGAAGGTGGGGCCACGTTGGTCCCCTTCCGGAAGGTTCTAGAAGCTTCCGGTACAATACCGATTAACCCGGAACAATTCCGAACTCCAAAAACTGCACTGCCTTATATGAATCTTATTCTCCGGACCATTCCGGAACCTCTCGTGATGTCCCGGATCCCATCCGAGACTCCGAACAAAAATTCATAAACCAATTATCCAATCTATCCTAGCGTCGAGATACGTTAAGTGTGTGACCCTGCGGGTTCGAGAATATGCAGACATGATCTTCTATCAATAATCAACAGCGGGGTCTGGGCACCCATATTGACTCCCACACATTCATCGATGATCATATCGGATGAACCACGATGCCAGGATTCAATCAATCCCATATATATATTCCCTTCGTCTCGCGATATTTTACTTGCCCGAGATTCGATCGTCGGTACCGTCATACCTAGTTCAATCTCGTTCACAGCAAGTACTTTACTCGTTCCGTAATCCGATATCACTTTGTGATTAACTCCTTAACCACATGCTTGCAAGCGGTGTTGATATCGATTACCGAGTGGGCCCGAAGTATATCTCTCCGACTTGGGAGGGACAAATTCCATCTCGATACATACAACCCAACAGATACTTTCCGATCACCTGAGAGACACCTTTATAATCACCCTCTCATAGGATGACGTTTGATGACCTCAAAGCTTTCTTCCGATACCAGGGAGTTGTATTATCTCATGGTCTAAGGAATACAATATTTGACATAGGAAAAGCTTCGCAAAGATGAACACGATGAAACGATCTTAATTGCTTTGCTTAGTTTGGGTCTGTCCATCATATCATTCTCCCAATGATATGATCTCATTATCAATTGACAACTCATGTCTATGGTTAGGAAACCTTAACCATCATTGATCAATGAGCTAGTCCTTAGAGGCGTACCAGGGACACGGTGTTGTTCACAAACCACACAAGTATTAATGTTTTCGTTTAATACAATTCTAGCATGAAATATAAACTTTATCATGAACAAGAATTATAATAATAACATCTTTATTATTGCCTCTAGGGCATAATTCCAACACCGGCGCCCGACGGCAGCGGGGAGAGGAGGGTGGGGGGGGGGAGGGCGGCGCTAAGGGCTCCCCTGTTCACCCACGCGGGGGCGAGACTAGGGTGGGTCGGGGTTTCCGTCATTTTAGAAAAAAACTAAAACATATTATATTTTGAAACCCAGGAAGTATTTAGTAACAAAGCACAAAAATTCAGCTAGTATATGAACCATGTTTGCAGCTACATGTCTATTACGCTCCAGTTATTCTTCTCGGCAAGTCCATGTCCGCGCTGCTACTCTCCAACATCTCGACGACTCTGCTCATGGACGGCCGATTCGCGGCCACTCTCTGTGTGCACCACAGTCCGACTATGATCATCTTCCTTACAAGCTCTCTGGTGTCACCACCGACGTCAGAAATACTCTCACAGAACTGATCCAGGTGCCCATATAGCCACTGGGCGAAATACTTGCTGGTAGTATCAGGGCCAACCTTGACATGCCTTTTCGCCCTGACCATCTCAAGCACCATCACGCCATAGCTGTACACATCAGACTTGCTAGTGACCGGTCCGAATTTCCTGGACACCACCTCCGGCGCGTCATAGGCATCCCTCTCCCTCAGGATCTGAGCAGATGTCCTGCTCTCTTTCAACAGACACAGATTCGCCACGCCGACATCGGAGATCTTCGGGCACAGCTCCTGGTCCAGCAGGATGTTCCGGGGCTTGATGCTGATATGCACGCCGTTGGGGGTGACCTCTCCGTGGAGATACTCGAGCCCCCGCGCGACGCCGACGGCGATGTCGAACAGCTTCTCCCAGTACAGCCACAGCGAGTAGTTCTCGTCCACGGAGTCGTCGCCGTTGAGAGCGTAGCTTTGGAGCGAGCCATTGGGCATGTGCTCGTATATCAGAGCTCTGGTTGGCCCCTGCAGGCAGAACCCCAGCAGAGGGGCGATGTTGATGTGGGAGATCCTGCCGATGCTCGCCACCTCGCTCACGAAATCCTTGTCGCTGCCTCTGCAGTTCTTCAGCACCTTCACGGTGATCTGGCGCGCGTCGCGCAGGTTGCCTCTGTAAACGTCGCCATGGCTGCCCTGGCCCAGCTTGTGCGCGAACGTCTTGGTCATTCTTTCGACCTCTGAGTAGGTGTATCTTCTTGGGCGACGGGCTCTCAGTTTTGTCTGAGGTGTTTCTGTCTTTGGAGTTGGAGGGGTCGCCGTTGGTTTCTCCCCAGGAGGTGACACGCCGCCACGGTATTTCTTATGGCACAGGAAACAAGTGGTGAGAAGGAGGAGCAGCAGGAGTACGCCACCGACGATTCCTACTATGGTATCTGCATCAATTTAACAAGTGGGGAGTCAAAAATCATCGAAATGAAATGTCAAGGAAATCTCCATGTTGCTGTATTGTAGGAGTAAGATACAGAAGCTGGCTGAAAAATACAAATGTATTTGCAACGAAACAGAATCAGAATGGACAATGAGTCACTCACATATTCTCTTTTTGTAATGCTTGGATGCGCCGTTCCCTGTAATTTGTCAAAGAAATCATTGGCTTGTTAAATTTACAGTGACGATCCCGATATAAGCTCGCGATTGGGAAATTTGGCATCAGATGGTTTGCTGTAACGCAGAAGGTGGTACCTGTGGTCCGGTTTCGCAAGTTGCTCTGCAGTTTCAAGCTGAAGCCAGCGTCCTTGTCGTAGGAGCGGCTCCACAGCATGATGCCGCCGTAATTGGGCGCGCTTTCCACCAGCGGTAGCACCAGCGACACGAGGGTGTCCGCGTCGACGTACCCACTTCCCGCAGCCTCCCGCGCCGCCGGAAGGCCGAGGTACACGGTCGCCGACGGCAAGGCCGCCGTCCACTTCTGCCAGGCGCTCTGCAGCGCGGTCGCGTCCCCGGGTGCGGCGAACTGGCACGGCGGGTTGTTGTAGAACTGCACCCACACGGGGTCGAACAGCCCCGTGCCGAGCGCGGCCCCGAGGGACGCGTCCGGGAACGGGCACTGCGGCGCCGCGGTGAGCATGTACTTCTTATTGCCGTTGCTGGCGCCGGCGTAGAGCGAGGTCAGGTTCCTGGCGAGGTCGTCGTAGTACCTGGACGGGGCTTCCATGTCGAAGTCGATGCCGTCGAGCACGGCGTCGCCGAGCGGGCGCGGAGCGGCGGTGCCGATGCCGCCGAGGAAGTTGTCCCAGAGGTAGGCGGACACGTTCTGCGCGTCGGCGGGCGAGGACAGGTTGTACCCGAGAGCGCCGCCGCCCATGCTGAGAAGCACCTTGATCCCGGCGGACTGGCAGGACGCGATGTCGGCGGCGAGGGTCGCGCACGAGCCCGAGGTGGCATCGCAGTGGCCGGAGAGGTCGAGGACCGGTGCTTGGCCGGCGCCGAAGGTGGAGAGGAACGCGAGGTTGACATAGGCGTAGAGTCCGGTGCCGCACGTGTCATTGAGCGTGCCCTCGCTGGCGTTCTGACCCCAGTAGATGGCGATGCTGACGGAGTCGTCTGCAGCCGTGGCGAGAAGGGACGCTGTGAGGAGCAAGCTCGTGAGGATGCAGAGCTTGGCGGGCATTGTGAAAGATGGCGGCATCGCCGGCATTGCTGTCTCTTGTGGCAAAGTGGCTTCCTTGTGTTTACAACTTCATATATCTTCATTTGTGGGAAGGAATGGCAGAGGTTTCTAGGATAAAGAACTGGGATGCACTGCAAATGACGAGGTTGTCTTCTTGTCTCTTGTGCATGGAGTAATCAGGAGACATATGGAAGCTACTGTGTTTGTCTCTATCGCAATTCTCGAGCTCAGATATGGACATTGCAAACCAGGTGGATGCAGGAGGGGGCAAAATGAATAAAAATAATCTAAATGTTAAACAAATTTTAAAAATAAATCGTCACGTAAACTATTTTTTTTGACTAATCATTTTTAATAGCACACTATATTTAAAAGGGTAGCGTCTCTCTGAAAAGTGCTACACACCTTATCAGCGTGGCACATAGGTCTTAAAAACTGTTTTGGTAGTGCCTTGCTATCGGGCGTTACAATACAGTGTAGCGTCTAAGTAAAAGGCCACTACTCTTTATATATTGTGTCTTTCTAAAGTATATAGAATAGTCTTTTGGTTCACAATGATGGGTCATGGGTTCAACTCCCCACTTCACCTGAGCTTTGTCATTCTTTTTATCTTTTCTTTTTAACTATTAATTAACCATTAAAGTGAAAGATAAAAAAGATGACCTAGCACCATTTCTATATTTGTTTAGTGTCCAATTCCACAAAAAGCAAAGCATCATTTTCATGGATTTTTCTTGTCATCGGTCTTAATTTTAATGGTACCATAACGTTTCCGCTGAATGTACCGCTCTAAGGAAGAATCGAACTACCGGACTAGCTTGTCATTGGTCCAATTTATTTTGTTTGTGCGGGTAGACTTGGAATGAAATAATAACTAACTGTTAAAAATAAAGATAAAAAGGATGTCCTAGATCCAAAAAAATTAGACATATTTTTATTTTTATAAACTAAAATAAAAAGATGTGAAGTGGAAGTTAAACTCATAACCTATTAGAGTGTGAATTTGCTGCCAAGAGGGATATCTACCCCAAACCAACACGATACGAAGTGTATCGAGATCTGCATTGCCGCTCGCTATCTGTTACCAATGGTGACATAGTAATCAGCAATCAGGGTATGCATTGACGGTCATGACATGCCATGTCAAAAGACTAAGAATGCATGCATGCGCGATAGGTGTTGGTCAATCGCTGGCCACTGTTTGGAGGCAGTACGAAAAGCGGTATACTTTATATTGACGTGTGCAATAAAATCATGCTACTCGGTGTCAGGACACCAAGCTGTTTTTTTGTTAGAACTGAATAGTATGATTTTTATCTCTATGCGTAAACAGCGTAGCGTATATCACGTTATGCAATGCAACATATTGAATACGTATCCATTTGTTTATTTATTTTTTTGCAGCCGTAGGATGGTTAGCTAGATGTCATCGTGCATATTATAATCTCATACAAGTGCCGTTTAAACCATTGTTTTCTTTTTTCTATTGGGAAAGGCCGTCTAAATTGCCACCGGCTTCATCTAACAAACTTGAGATATTTTTGCCACACATGACTTATTTACAATATGTTTGTGCACATACGTGGTTTAACGTGCCCCTTGAACATACTAATAAATAAATAAAAATTTGCTTGGACTATTATGCCATGCATAAAGTCTGTACGCGCATGCCGCACCGTATAGTGCAAGCAAGCAAGCAAGGATAGCTCACTAGTGAAAATCGGGTCTCTAGTCCCGGTTCTAGACAGTCTTTAGTCCTGGTTTTATAACCGGGACTACGGAATTGGGACTAGAGGTTCTAGCCTGGACTGGAGGCTCTGCACGTGGCCGTGTAGAAGTGCGCGGGTTGAAGGATCTTTAGTCTCGGTTCGTGTTACAAACCGGAACTAGATATTCTCTGTCGCGGCAGCATTTTACCAACTCAGCTACCGCGACAGTCATTGGGGGTTTCTGCCGCGGCAGTCGATGGGGGTTTCTGTCGCGGCAGAATTTTGGGGCCGATTTCTTTCTCAACAGCCTAATGGGAGGGTTCTGTTGTGGCAGGAGGATCGGTAGATGAGGGTTGTGTTTAGCATAAATGACATGCAACGAAGAAACCCATTACACACAACATCGTCATGATTATATAGATACAATTCTATATTACATATATATACAATTTGATTAAATGGAGATCACAAACCGTCTATTCGATTACATGAAGTTCATTAAATCACTAGTCCCGAGGTATGATATTTTTCTTCTGGTTGTATGACATGGTCAACTATAATCCCGCCAATTCTTCTTGAATTGCTACCAGGAGCTCCCTAGATTGGAGATTCTCCCGCAATCTTTTCAACTATATGTAAAAGAAGGTGATCAATATGAATATCAATTGATGGGGATACGCCTACTGGGGTATACTCAGCAGGACGTTTCCGACTGGCCCAAAGGCTGGCGAGTGGGCCTGCAGAACGGCGAGTGGATCAAAGCCCAGCAAGGTACCAAGCGATTGGAAGTAGAAGGCCCAGGCGAGTGGATAGGCCCAGTCGATCTAGGATAAACGATTGCCAAAGTTGTAACCGAATCAGTTGAGATATGTAAACCCTAGGGGAGGTGAGCCTATATAAACCTCCCTAAGGGGTGAGTAGAGACACGTTCCCTCATACACCCAAGCAACTCGCCGCCTAGTCGCCGAGTTCGCCCATTGTAAACACCTCCATAATACAATCTAGCAGGAGTAGGTCTTTACCCTCCGGGGGGCCGAACCTGGGTAAAACCCTGTGTCTTTGCCCTCATCTCGCACCGCAGATGGCTGGCCGCCCTTGCCCTTCGTCTACTACTCGCTGCCGATTGCAGCATCTGCCGTGGTCATTCCCACGACAGTGGCGCCCACCGTGGGGCCTGGCCGGTGTTCTGCGGCGAGATCCAATCTGCCCATCAACGAGACGGTCGCCACCGGCCGTATGATAGCGATCGGCGAGATGCTCCAAATCATGCCGAGCAGCTACGTCCCGGCGGCACGACCCGTCACGCACAGCGTGATCCTGCCAATCGGCACGATCAGCCTCTTCGTCGGCCTCACCGACGTCATCACCTCGGAGGACTCGGCTCGCATCCGCGAGTCGCCACCACGCGATCGGCTCTCCGAGAGCCAGGTCCGCACGATCCACCGCCTCGCCTCCGAGTACAACTCGGCCCACAGCAACGTGGCCGAGAACTCAGCGGCCGCAGAAGATGTGGCCCTCACCGACGACGCCGACTCGGCGACCCCGGCGTCACTCGCCGGATCCATCACCGCGGCCTCGTCCGCGGGCTCCATCGCCCAGGTCTCCAACGCGGGAGATTTCGAGGACCCCTCCATCCTCGGGATCTTCGAATTCGACTCCGGGTCGGAAAACTCCGCCGACCTCCACGACGGAACCGGTCGCCATGTCGCGACCTACATGGCCACCGGCGCCGATCCACCGGAGGATCCTTTCTCCACCCCAATCCCTCCTAACGCCACGACGACGGAGGTCGAGGAACTCCGCCTGAAACTGGCGGAGGCGGTACGCAAGGAGCAGGCCGAGCGCGAGAAATTTCGCCTCGAGCAAGTGACAGCACAGGAATTGTCACGCTACCACCAGCAGCGGATCAGGTCACGCCTGAACCCCACCGTTCAGGGGCGCGCCCTGAACTTCGACGATGAGAACGACCCGGCTCGCATAGCCGAGCGCGCGATCTGCGAGAACGCGCCACCAGGGGGAAGCGCCCGACCACCGCCAGGATCAACGGCGATGGGTGCCCCACCACCACCCAACCGCACCCCTCCCAGGGACCAGCCGCGGATAGTCGTCTCCTCACGGGAGCGAGATGCGAACGGCCTTCCACTGTTATCCACCCCGATGGACAACCTCGTGGCAGGCCGAGCCGCAGCCGACAGCATCACGGCCACCGGCGACGGCGCCTTACAGATCCAGTACGTCAAGGCCCTGCTCGCAAAAGCCGTGGAGCAGCAAAGAGCGGGCGCCGACTCGCAAGGGCGAGTATACTCGCGCTCCTCGGGAAGCAGGGCGGCCTCAAGCGGCCGCCCAGCGGCGGCAAACACCCTCAATTGCCCGCCACCAGAGCCACTGCAGCTCCAACGCCGACCCGCGAACGCGGCACTCTCCACCAACGATCCCAGGCCAGCGACCAACTTCGTCGCCGCCAACGGAGAACCCGTCGACGCCCGCACTCACATCATCAACAACCAAAACTGGCGCGCACGCCAGCCCGACGACTTGCGGCACACCCTAAATACTCGCCGCGATGGCGAGCCCATGGGGTCGCTCAGTCGACTACGGCCTAAGTGCTTTGGACCAATGATCCGAGGCGAAAAGTACCCGCCAAACTTCAAGGCGCCAAAGGAGATAGAAAAATACGACTCCTCGTACGACCCCGCAGTCTGGCTTGACACATACCTCATGGAAATGGGGATCGCGGGTCACACTGACCTACTCGCCGCCCGTTACCTCCCACTGATGATGGAGGGGACGTGCAGGCAATGGATCAACACGCTCCCCCAGGACAGTATCGACTCCTGGGAGGAAATGCGAGACGCCTTCGTCAGGCACTTCGAGTGCTCCTACACCCGCGCCACCACCATCGAGGACCTGGAACGCTGTGTCCAGGGACCCCGCGAGTCGACCCGCAACTGGGTCCAACGGTGGCAAGAGCTCTGGTACAACGCGGTCGGCATCCACCCGGACACCGCGATCCATTGCTTCAAGACCTCGTGCCGCTACGAGCCTCTAGTCGCCAAGCTCAAGCGACACGCCCGCACACTCGACAACATCCCCGACCTCCTCGAGATCGCCAAACGGTACGCCGAGGAGGACCCCAACCAAGACATCGACGACAAGTCAGGGGGGCAACGCCGCACGAACGGCAACGACGGCGGACGCCGAACCAACCTACGCTACAGCGGCACCCGCCTCACAGGCAAGCGCCGCAACGACGGACGAGTCGACTTCGTCGCCAACGCTGGGCACGCACAACGCGAGCCCAAGAGCTACCGCCGCGACGGAGGGCAACGACGCGATGGCGGAAACTACAAGAACAAACCACGGTTCGATCCCGCGGCCCTCCTTAACCAACCATGTGCGTTTCACAGCAGGGAAGGAAAGCCCGCCACGCACACCACCGCCGACTGCCACACCCTCAGGGAAATCGAGAAGGCACGGCAATCGCGGGAGGACACCGACAACGACCCGCCAAATGGAGGAAAATTCGGCAAAGTAGCCGGCTCGCTCCACACCTTCACCGGCTTCAACACGAAGCGCGAGAAGAAGGTCATCGCCCGCGCCGTCGCCGTCAACGCGGTGGCCCAGACAGACGTCCCCCAGTTCCTGAACTGGTCGGAACAGCCCATCACCTGGAGCCGGCAAGACCACTCGCCACGCATCGAGTACCCAGGACGAGTCGCCCTGGTGGTCAAGCCCAAGGTTGGCGACTACTGGCTCCCCAAGACCCTGATGGACGGCGGCAGCTCCATCAACATCCTCTACCTCGACACCTTCAGGCGGTTGCGGCTCCCGCAGTCGATGATCGAGACAACCCACACCACGTTCCACGGCATTGTCCCCGGTCGGAAGGCGTACCCGATCGGCAAAGTCACGCTACCCGTCACCTTCGGCACTCCGGCAAACTTCCGCACCGAGCGGATCGTCTTCGAGCTGGTGCCCTTCGACAGCCCTTACCATTGCGCTCTGGGGCGCCAGGCGTTCGCCAAATTCATGGCGGCGCCCCACTACGCGTACAACGCGATGAAGCTCCCCGGGCCGTGCGGCGTCATCACCATTAACGGCGACCCCGACATGGCCGCCGAATGCGAGTCCAAAGGAGCCGAACTCGCCGACGCCGTCATCACGGCGGAAGCTAATCACGCCGACGAGCTCGCCAAATACGCGAGCGGGGTCAACAATGACGACCCCACAATACTCAAGAAGCCCAACTCAGAGGGCACAAACACCTCAACCTTTGAGGCCACGACGCACACCCGCACCGTCGAGCTGGTCCCAGGCGACCCCAGCCAGACGGTGACGATCGGGACAGGCATGAGCCCAGCGTAGGAAGGCGCGCTCATCGAGTTCCTTCGTGAGAATAGGGACATATTCGCATGGAAACCCTCCGACATGCCTGGTGTCCCTAGGGAGCTCGCTGAGCACAAACTAAACGCCGACCCCAAAGTGCGACCAGTCAAGCAGTCGCTACGGCCCTTCAATGAAGAGCGCCGTCGAGCAATCGCCGAGGAAGTGCAGCGCCTGCTCGCTGCCGGCTTCATCCGGCCAATCAAATACTCCAAGTGGCTGGCAAACCCAGTCCTGGTCGAGAAGAAAAACAGAACCTGGAGAATGTGTATCGACTACACAAACCTGAACAGCGCCTGCCCAAAGGAGCAGTTCGTCCTCCCGCGGATCGATCAGATAATCGATTCAACCGCGGGCTCGGAGTCGCTGTGTTTCCTCGACGCCTACTCCGGGTACAACCAGATTAAAATGGCTGTCGAGGATGAGGAGAAGACGGCGTTCATCACGCCATTCGGAGCATTCTGCTACACCGCCATGACCTTCGGCCTCAAGAACGCCGGGGCGACCTACCAGCGGTGCATGCAAGAATGCCTCGCGAGCCAAATTGGCCGCAACATCCACGTCTACATCGACGACGTGGTCATGAAATCCGCTCACCAAGGAGACCTACTCGCCGACCTAGCGGAGACCTTCGCCAACCTGCGGAGGTACAAGATAAAGCTCAACCCAGGCAAGTGCACCTTCGGTGTACCCGCCGGGCAATTACTAGGGTACGTCGTCTCCAAACGAGGGATTGAGGCAAACCCAACGAAGATCGACACGATCGCCCGGCTCGGCAAACCCGAGTGCCTGCGCGACGTCCAGAAACTGGCCGGGCGTGTAGCGGCTCTCAGTCGCTTCATCCCCCGCCTGGGCGAAAAGGCGATGCCCCTATACCGCCTGATGCGTAAGAATCCCACCTTCCAGTGGGACAAGGAGGCGGACGACGCGCTCCGCGACCTCAAAAAGGTGCTACTCGCCGCACCACTACTCGCCGCACCCGTCGACAAAGAGCCCATGCTGGTTTACGTCGCGGCGTCCGAGCGCGTCGTCAGTGCTGTAATGGTTGTCGAACGACCAGAGGAAGGAAAGGAGCGCCCGGTCCAGCGGCCGGTGTACTACATCAGCGAGGTCCTCACCGAGTCGCGCCAGCGATACCCACAATACCAGAAGCTGGTATATGCGGTCTTCAGGGCTCAGCGGCGCCTGCCGCACTACTTTCAAGAGCACCCCATCACGGTCGTCTCCTCAGCACCACTACAAGACATCATCCGCAATCGCGAGGCGACCGGGCGGGTCGCCAAGTGGGCCGTCGAGATCGGCGTCCACAACATTAAATACGAGCCACGAAGGGCGATTAAGTCCCAGGCACTGGCAGACTTCATCGCCGACTGGGAGGAGGCCCAGCAGCCAGACAAGCCGCCGTACCTCCATTACTGGAACCTGCACTTCGACGGGTCCAAGAACGCGGACGGTGCAGGCGTGGGGATTGTGCTGACTTCACCAAAGGGCGACAAGCTCCGCTACATCCTCCGCCTCGAATTCACGCCCTGCACCAACAACATGGCCGAATACGAGGCCCTACTCCACGGCATGCGAGCCGCAAAGGAAATGAGCGTCAATCGCCTTCGATGCTACGGAGATTCCGACCTCGTCGCGGGACAAGTCGCCGGCACCTGCGACGCCGTCTCCCCTACCATGGCGGCGTATCGCCAAGAGGTGGATAAGTTGGGCGGCCACTTCACCGGCTACTCCGTCGAGTGGATCGACAGGCGGAAAAACGAGGAGGCCGACGCCCTCTCTCGCATCGTGTCGGCTCGACTCGCACCACCCGCCGGCGTGTTCCTCGACACAATCTCCAAACCATCAGTCTCTCCCCCGAGGGAGATCGACATCAGAGTCCCCCTCCAACCAGAGGCAACCTTGGTCGCACTCATCACCGAGCCAGACGACTGGACCAAGCCCTACATCGCCTACCTGGAGACAGGCAACCTGCCCGCAGACGAGACAAGCGCTCGAATGATCGCTCGCCGATGTAAGTCCTACACCATCATCGACGGCGAGCTACACAAGCGCAGCGTCACCGGCGTGTTCCAACGCTGCGTCCAACCGGCTGAAGGACGCAAAATCTTACACGATATCCACTCAGGCGACTGCGGCCACCACGCCGCCGCGCGCTCCCTGGTCGCCAAGGCTATGCGACACGGCTTCTATTGGCCCACCGCACACGCCGACGCTGTCGATATCGTCCAGCGATGCGCCGGGTGCCAGAAGTACGCCAACCAGACGCATGTTCCAAGTTCGGCGCTCAAAACAATCCCCCTCACCTGGCCATTCGCCGTGTGGGGCATGGACATGGTAGGCCCCTTCAAGAAGGCCCCCTCCGGTTACACCCACCTGCTGGTCGCCGTCGACAAATTCACAAAGTGGGTAGAGGCCAAGCCAGTCCGGAAATGCGACGGGAAGACTGCCACTAAGTTCCTACGCGAGCTCATATACCGCTACGGGTTCCCTAACAGCATCATCACGGACAACGGCACAAACTTCGCCAAGGGAGCAATGGCCGAATTCTGCGAAGAGCACCACATCCGGCTCGACCTCGCGTCAGTCGCACACCCGGAATCCAACGGCCAGGCGGAACGAGCCAACCAAAGCATCCTCCACGGCCTGAAGCCGCGACTCCAAGTACCACTCGAGCGCACCGCTGGATGCTGGGTCGAAGAGCTACCCTCCGTCATCTGGGGAATCCGCACCTCGGTCAACAGGTCGACGGGATTCACCCCCTTCTTCATGGTCTACGGCGCCGAAGCAGTCATGCCCACCGACCTCGAACACGACTCGCCGCGGGTCGTCCACTATACGGAGGCCGCAAACGAGCTGGCCCGCCAAGATGGGCTCGACCAACTCGACGAAGCACGCGACCTCGCCCGATCGCGCACCGCCATTTATCAGCAAGGGCTCCGCCGCTACCACAGCCGACGGGTGAAAACCCGCACCTTCCAGGAGGGCGACCTGGTGTTACGCCTCATCCAGGACAAGAAGGGCATGCACAAGCTCTCCCCTCCGTGGGAAGGCCCGTTCGCTATCGGGCGCGTACTCGGCAATGACGCCTACTACCTCATCGACGTCCGCGGGGACGGCGAACTCGACGTCAAGCGGCCATGGAATGTAAATCTCCTCCGGAAGTTCTACCCCTAGAACCCCACATATGTACTCTCCAGTCGCTATGAAATAAAAGAAACGGTTACTGCAAATGTCGTCTACTCTCCATGCCTTGTGCCACTCGCACTCGTAATAAACAGCGTCACGCTAAAATGCAGAAGTCAACCTTTGGTACAGCGACCGACACGGCTAAGTAGTGCGATGTAAGGGCACTGAGTCATCTCAGGTCTTGCGTCGTCCACGAAAAACGCCAATACGGAGCCCCATTGGAGTCGCCTAGCTCGACTGGTTTTGCGAACCAAGACAACTGCCCTCGCTTCTCACAGCGACCTTGGTCCTCCGCATCCTCGGCGTAGCGACTCGAACGGCTAAGTACCATGCTCGGGGACTGAATAACAGTTCGTCGCGATCGGTCAGGGAAAACGCCAAGTAAGAGAGCATGCCCAGGACTCGCCACGCGACTGCCCCACCGGGCCAGGCAGGAGTGACGCGCTCACACCTACGCGCTCAGTCCTCAACCACCCTCGAGTCGCGCCTTGAACTACCAAATACCACGCTCGGGGACTCGGCCACCCGGCCCCGTTCGCGCACGGGAAAACGGTAAAGTAAAGAGCACTCAAGGGAGTCGCCGTGCGACTGGCTCTCCGAGCTCGGGCGAGTCGACTAAATTAACAAAACACATGATACAAACAAAACATCATATATGAGGTAAACCCCAAAAAAGGGCGGACGCGCTCGGGGACTCATCCAAAGTCAATCCAAAACACACAAATTACTAGCAAAACGGACACAACATCCCATTCAATAGCAAATCGCATTGTCTTACATTACAAATTATGCCTGCCCGGCAGAACTGCTGCTAACATATCTAGGCACACTACCCTATTCTGCAGGCTTCGACGACGACGCACCAGAATCCCGGCGCTTACGGATGAACGCAGTGTACGGGTTTGATGGATACGTCGTCAGCTCACCCGCCATCGCCGCGCGGAAAGGCTGCTCGACCTTGAAGTCGCGATGCGGCGGCTCGGGGTCGTTCGGCGCGACGACCGTTTCCTGGTAAGGAAGGAGGTCGCCCATCGCCCAGACACGCTCCGAGTACGCGGCGGCACGTTCCTGCAGCTTGAGAACCTCAGACAGATCCACCGCGCCAGTCGACGAAGGGTACCCACTCGTAACATCGTCGAGGTCGAAGTCTTCGGGGAAGTGGGCAAGTCCCAGGCTCAGAGCTGTTGACGCTCCACGCCGAAACGCCGACCGCGTCATGAACTCTACGACCGCGGGCGCTTTCTCCAAGTACTCCCACACCTCAACAAGGTCACTGGGAATAACCTCCATGGGCGACATCTCTTGAAGGTAGGCGCGGATGCACGTCGCCGACAGCGTCGCCGAGTCGACGAGCATGCTCACGCACCCCCTCGCATCAAGAGAGCTCGCTTCTTCATGGCTACCAATCACGCGGCCTGCTAGACGGAAACAGTTGTGAGTACACGGAAACCACAAACAATACAACTACAAGACTGGGAAGACGCACTCACCAAGCAACGGGCGGGCGAGTCCCGTGATGAAACTCTGAAGCGACGTATGATCGTCTTGAAGCCCAACAATGAGGGCTTCCGACACCTTCCGGTCTTTCTCCGCGGCCGCAACGGCGGCCTTAGCTCGCCCGTTCGCCTCACTCGCTTCTTCTTTCGCCTCCCGCAGTTCGCGCTCGAGGTCGGCGATCCTTTGCTCAGCAGTGCCTAACGCAGATCTCGCCGCCATCAGCTCGCCAGCAGGGACAAGCTCCTGGCGAGCCACCTCCGCCTGCGCAGTAACAGCCTGAAGGTCCTTGTTTACTTCTTGGAGAGCGGCCAACTCCTTCTCAGCACGCTGCTTCGCAGCCAATCGCTCTGCCGACTCCAGTTGCAGACCCTGTACATCTTCAAAGTCAGCACACACGAAAACTACTCAGTGCCCACCCGCTAAAATTTAGCGAGTGCGCACTCGGGGACTGGTGACCACAAAAACTACTCAGTGCCCACCCGCTAAAATTTAGCGAGTGCGCACTCGGGGACTGGTGACCGCGAAAACTACTCAGTGCCCACCCGCTACAATTTAGCGAGTGCGCACTCGGGGACTGGTGACCGCGAAAACTCCTCAGTGCCCACCGGCTAAAATTTAGCGGGTGCGCACTCGGGGACTGGACTCGAACGTACAAAACAAGTAACTATAAGAATCAAGCCGCTGCTAAGCACCGACCTGATCCTCGGGGACTGGAGGTACCTGGATGGCCGCGCCAAGCATGCCGTGAAGTTGCACCGCGTCCACAGACGCGAGCAGCGCCGGTGTGTGCCCGCGACGGTGGTCAATCTCAGCGTCGGCGGTCCCTGGAGCGAGGCTCGGAGCCGCAGCCTCACTCGCCGTGGCCACCTTGGTCATGAAGTGGGGGAAGGTAGCAATTGACGCACCCGCCCCAAAAGAGCTCGCTTCCTCCGGTCTAGGCAACGAAATGCCCCCCTTCGTGGACGCGGTCGCTTCCACTGCGGGCCCAGCCGGCGCGGCCGCCGCGTCGTCAGAGACAGCGACGATGTCGTCGCCCTTGGCCTTCTTGCTGCCTTCTGTGGAGGCGGCGACCTCGTCCACCTTCCTCTTACGGGAAGGATCCTCCTCGCTAGCGGCGGAGGGCACCTTGGCCACCGTCGGGTGGCCCATCTTTTTCACTCCGGTCCTACACGTCAAGACAAATCAATAAAAAAAGTCGAAGTACTAAAATAGGAAGGTGAAGGCCGAATGCACTCACTTGGCGACTGGAATGAAACGCAGCCCTGTACGAAGGCCGGCCGGTTTCTCCAGCTCGGGGCCCAACCGGCGACTAAGCCCCAGTTCCAGGACGTCAGGGGCCCAGGATACGGACGGCTTCTTTGACGTTGAGGTAGCGGTTGGCGCCTCCGGGACGCCTTCGGCGGAGGCCCCCTTGCGAAGTGGGGCTGCCACAGTCGGAGCCTCCTTGCGAGGCGAGACCGCCATGCTCGGGACCTCCTTGCGAGGTGAAGTCGCCACAGCCGGAGCCTTCCCTGGCCCGGAGACCGGCGCGAAGGGCGGAGGCATTGAAGCCAGTGGTGCTTCGACGGATGGCGCGTCTAGCGCGGTTGTCGCCGGGGCCGCGCCGTCACCGGCCGAGCTGCGAGCATCAGAGCTGCTCGCTGAGTGCGGCGGTGAGGCCATCTTTGGCGGCTTCGTCTTCCTCCTTGGGGGGGCCCTCGCCTCCTTCTCCTTCTTCTTCTTCTTCGCGGGAGTGGCCTGACGGCGCGAGGTGGTCTCTGGGAGTTCGTCGTCGTCGTCGTGACGTTCGAGGCTCCGGCTCGCCTCGATCTCGCGCTGACGTTGCCCGCGGGTCTTTCGGACCAGTGGGGCAATCTCCTCTTCAGACTCGTCTTCGTCGTCCTCGATGCCCTTGGCGGGTGGCGATTCGCTTGTTTCCTGGGCGGATGGCCCGGGGCTTTCGTCGTCGGCGGGTGGTAGCCACCCTTCCACCACTTGGAACAGCTGCATTAAACACGAAACAGAGTTAGAGTTACCGCGACTGTACACGCTACGACTGCGAACAAGATAAAAGGATTACCGTCGGAGCTGGACGCTTCGCGGTGTAGGGAGGGACCCCAGCCTGCGCATCCGTGTATGTCGCCTGGGTGATCTTCTTCAGCGCTGAGAGGTAGTCCTCCAGCTTCCATTCGTCAGGGCAGGCTTTCGTCGAGTCTCCCCGGCCCGTGTACTGGTACATATAATGGTCGCGTTGGGCGAGCGGAACGAGCCGCCGCCCAAGCCAACAATTGTACAAATTTACCGTCTGGAGCCCCTTCTTCTTCAGGCCACGGATGGTCTGGAGCATCTCGTCGACGACCATCCGCTGGTCGTCGGGGAGCTTGACGACCTGGAGATGGCGTGGCTCGGAACGGTCGGCCGAGTACCGCGGGATCGCCGCCTCGTCCTCCGTGGTCGCCTCGGTCACATAAAACCAAGACTTTTTTCCAGTCGCTCGCTGCTTTGGCCGGCAGCATCAGGTCGAAGAAGGAAGCTTTGGATTTGAGTTGGAAGGTTAAGCCGCCCGCGGCTAGCATTGGGCCGCCCGCCTCCTCGCGGCTGATCCGTCCATGGAACAGATCTTGCCACAAGGGAAAATAGGGCCGGCAGCCCAAGTAGCACTCGCAGAACGCCACGAAGATGGCGAGCTGCTCGATACTATGGGGACCCAGATCCGAGGGCTGGATCCCGTAGTAGGCGCAGAAGCGCCGGAAGAACAAAGAGGTGGGAAACCCTAACCCCCGCTCGAGGTGACTAGTGAAGCAGATGAACTCTCTCTCTCGCGGGTTCGGGATCGTTTCTCCGGCTGCGGGGATACGCCAGCAGCCGGCCCGCAGGATTCCGGCCTCCTCGAAGGAGGCCAGCTGCGCCCTGGTGCACTTGGATCTGCCCCAAGGTTCAGTGGAGAGGGCCATGGTTGAGGAGTTGCTTGGAGGTCGGAGGATTGCGGGTCGATCAGATCGCGGAATCAAAGGAAGGAAGATGTGCGTACTCGGAAGAAATGGTGGGCGGTTGGCTTTGCGATAGCCTGCCATTCCTCTTATATAGCGGAGGTTGCCCGCCAAATCAGGAGGCCGTTACCGCGCGATGATTACGCCAAAGTTACCGTTGAGTTACCTTAACGGCTAGTTTGACCGCTCCCGACGGTCCATTTCCATCCACTCGGCTCGTTAAGTCACTCGCCGAGACCGTGTCCCGTCGGTTCGACTCGCCCAAGACACAACTCGTTTCGCCGGATTTTTTCCTTTATGCAGGAGCCCGCCGACGATTCGACTGGATGCCAACTTGAAGCTGTATACTCCGACTGCCAGCAGCCACCCACGCCTAATCAACGACGGCCTCGGGGACTACTGATGGGGATACGCCTACTGGGGTATACTCAGCAGGACGTTTCCGACTGGCCCAAAGGCTGGCGAGTGGGCCTGCAGAACGGCGAGTGGATCAAAGCCCAGCAAGGTACCAAGCGATTGGAAGTAGAAGGCCCAGGCGAGTGGATAGGCCCAGTCGATCTAGGGTAAACGATTGCCAAAGTTGTAACCGAATCAGTTGAGATATGTAAACCCTAGGGGAGGTGAGCCTATATAAACCTCCCTAAGGGGTGAGTAGAGACACGTTCCCTCATACACCCAAGCAACTCGCCGCCTAGTCGCCGAGTTCACCCATTGTAAACACCTCCATAATACAATCTAGCAGGAGTAGGTCTTTACCCTCCGGGGGGCCGAACCTGGGTAAAACCCTGTGTCTTTGCCCTCATCTCGCACCGCAGATGGCTGGCCGCCCTTGCCCTTCGTTCTACTACTCGCTGCCGATTGCAGCATCTGCCGTGGTCATTCCCACGACATCAATTGTCATAACAAATATTATGAATGACCCTAAACACAATTTGTGAATATATTGTTCACGTACTTCTACAAAAGTCCCTCTGTCCCGCTCACTGACCTTCGAGCGAATGTACTCGCACACGAAGTATCCACACAAATTAGTCCCTGGTGGCTGCCTCTCGCACTTTACGAGAATAGAATTCAATCAGATAATAATCAAGCATGATATAATGGTATTGAAACTAGAATTGAAGAGATGTGTGGATCTAGCTCATACTACTTACATCGACCCGATGAAAACTAAACTCATCTTTAAATTCACCAGCCGTAGCATTGGTGAAAGCTTTCCAAATCATGCCCGGCAAAAATAAAGAATAAATGAGTTATTTGTTATTTAATATCTCAGGATATATATGAACGAAAGAGACAGATATAGTGCGATAATGACTGAAATTACCTCTGGAGCGCATCTTTAATGAATGCGTACTCTGATTCGTCTCTCATTAGAGAGTCCTTGATTTCAACTCTTCCAGCGTTAACTTCATTGATTAGCAAAATCTAGTGAAAGCTACGCACGTTTATATACGTCAGTAACTCATCAATTACACTTAGCAGAATCAAGTGAATCTGTAGAAGGCAGTAACACTCTTACTCGTAGTTGTAGGGAAACAATATTCTTTGTTTATAATGTTGCCTCAATAAGACTCTTAGCAAGTTACGACCCATCTCCTTGGGATATTACTTTAGTAGTGCTTGATTAAACCAATGTGGGTCGATGAACCCAGGTTAAAGATTTTCTTTCGGTCACATTCATCGTTCTTCATTCTGTATAATAACATAGTGAAGATAATTACATGCAATGAACGAGCTGAGTTAGAGACTTTATCATAAAAATAAATGAACTACTTATAGACAATAGGTAGCAAGGAGACTCAAGTCGAGGGCATCTTGTTTGAATAACATATATAATTCCTCAAAATAAATTTGAATCTGGTCTTCACCATTCAAATGCTCATTTCTAATTCTCACAAGCAGTGCTGACAATTGATCTGCTTCATCGCATGTAGAGACTTTCTCGTACCACTTATGCAGTCTTCGCATTTGTGTTGGTAGAAGCTCGACCTCATTAGGTCTAACCATAGTCTTCTCGTATTCATATTTCCATTCTATTTCCTCGTGTTTGGGGATATGCCCGCCTAGCGCTTGATTAACTGTAATACTAGCACATTTGGCAAATTTTGTTGCTTGGCCAATAATATTCTAATCAATATTGGGTAACACCTTGAGCGGGACGATCGATTGTTTTGCCTGCATTCTGAGTTGGGCAACATCTCTTTTTCCGCTGCTTGCAGTAGTACTTCTTGTCTTCTTCCTACCAATTCTCATCAGACAGCGCTTGTAGTCATCAGCCTTATTTATATCATATTGTGATGGTTTCTTAAGAAAACCCTTAGCCCACTTTTTGGCTTTCGGATCAAATATTTGCTTTGGCTCGGGCACTTTGGGTGCAAAAAAGGCTTTCATTTGGGCATCGCTGATCGCTTTGGTTTCCTCATCAGTCATCTCGTAAGGTAACTTGGGAGGAGGCGGAGGGGTTTTCTTCGCCCTTTTACCTTTGGCTTTCTTCTGAGTAGTATTACTAGTTGACTGAGAGGCCGCCTTATTTGTCTGACACGACAGCGGTGGAGTGGGCTAACGCGGCGGTGGACTCGCGCTATGGTGGTCGTCCCACTTTTCATGTGGACTTGCTGGAGGCGACAGACTCGGGTGACGTGGAGGAGACGGTGGTGGCCTGGGTGCAGAGCCTGGAAACACGATGTATTTCTTGCGCCATAGAATGATACAGCCCCTAACTTCTCCTAGCGTGCTCTCATCTTCAGGTCCAGGGATGTCAAGTTGTAGTGATTCATATTGATGTAGAACCTCATCCACCCCGACACGAGCATATCCATATGGACTCTCTTTGCAATGCCAGCGTGCTTCGGGTTCACAAGATAAAGCATAGCCGAGAGCCGCCTTGAAGGATAAGTGAAAGGATACGGATGTCGCCTAGAGGGGGGGTGAATAGGCGATTAAAACTTTTCCTAGAGTGGCTCAACAAAGGCGGAATAAAACTAGTGTTTACTTTGTTAAGCACAACCTAGAACAACTAAGGTTCACCTATGTGCACCAACAACTTATGCTAAGTAATACAAGCAACAAAGTGATAGCAATATAAATATTACTTCAAGCACGAAGGCTATCACAATGTAAAGTGCATAAGTAAAGAGCTCGGGTATAGAGATAACCGAGGCACGCGGGGACACCGATATTTTACCGAGTTCCTCCCAACATGGAGTACGTCTCGTTTGGAGAGGGGGTGGTATCAAACCACCAACGCCACAAAGGGCCTCTCTTATTCTCCGGTGAATCTCACCCCAACGGGATCAATCCACGCTTCCACTATCGGTGCACTTGTCGGTGGCAACCGGAACCTCTCACAAGGTTGGGGCACTTCTCCACAACTTAATTGGAGGCTCCCAACAAATGCCACAAAAGGCCATAATGCCACCAAGGCCACAAAACCGTCTAGGGTTCCAAGAACCCAAGAGGGACAAGCTCCAATGAGTCACTCAAACCAAATCCTCCGAGGAGAACACAAACCGATGCACCAAATGCAAATGGCAAGAACACCACAAAGGTGTTCAAATCCTTCTCTCCCAAATTACACCAAATCTACAAAAGCTTATGGGGGAATAAGAGAGGAAGAACAATGGAGTAAATCCACAAAAGACTCCAAGATCTAGATCCCAATATGTTTCCCTCACTTATAGGAGAGATTGATTGGTGGGATTGTAGATCTAGATCTCCTCTTTCAAATCCCTCAAGAATATGCAAGAATCATCGGAGGGATTGAGAGAAAGCAAGCTCAAGAAGGTCAACAATGGAGGGGAAAACTTGCAAGAATGGTTGTGGAACTATTGGGGAAGAAGGCCTCTTAAATAGGTCCCCCCAAAATCCAACCGTTGAAGCCCAAAAACGCGAATCCTCGTACTACCGGACTTTTTCTCGGTACTATCGGACATTCCTGATACTACCGGACATTCCCTGGGGATCCCAGGTCACCAAACGCACCTTATTCAGTACCGACCGGTACTAAGGGGCGGTACTACCGGACCTCCGGTACTACCGGACCCTGGTCCGGTACTACCGGTCATCCCTGAACGAAAACGGCCATAACTTTTGCATCCGGACTTAGATTTTGATGATCTTGGGCTCGTTTCGAAGAGGACAACAAGCTCTAAAAGATCATGTAAAGAAACATTATAGTACATCAAGGGAGGATAGATCCAAATGACGAAAGGTTTAACCTCTATCAAAAAGACGAACCGATAAAACCTCCAACATAAAAAACGTAATAGAAAATGCATATGAAATCCGTTTTCGATGAACTAGAGCTTGTCATGGAGATTAACACAAGCTCTAAATCCTCACATGATTAAGAACCAAATAATGGAAGGTTTTACCTATCTCTAAAATACAAACCGGTAAAACCTCCAAGATCAAAACGCAATAAGATATAAAAGGGAAATCCGTTTTTGATGAACTAGAGCTTGTTATGGAGATTACCACAAGCTCTATATCCTCACATGGATAAGACCAAATAACAACCAAATATGATGATGCAAGTATGCAAAGGTTTTATCTCTCTCCGAACTCATTCGAGAGCCCCTCTTGATAGTACGGTTATCTATCCTAAACCCGGTCTCCCAACAAACATGAGACCGGCAAAAGGGAAAACCTATCAATATTATACCTTTGCCTTGAGCAATCCATTTGAGCTCGATGTAGACGATCTTGTCCTTCTCAATATGTACACCTTTCTTGATTCCTCATCATCGATCCATGATCACCGAGGATGACAAGCATCAAACATGAGATCTTCTATAGATGGCGCATTTTGAGCTTGCACAACACATCTACTTCTCATTTCATCTATCTTGAAGTCAACACATGCTCCAAGAAATGCCAATGGACAATTACTACAAGTACAACTTAATACACACATTAGTCCATAAAGATTGTCATTAATTACCAAAACCACACATGGGGGCCCAACATGTTCTTTCAATCTCCCCCATTTTGGTAATTGATGACAATCCCCTTAAGAGGGTTTATATAAGGAATATTATTGAATGAAATGGTAATACCAATATCAAATACTACAAAAGTATGTGATATTGGTACCACCACCATATATAGAGCAAACTCCCCCACAATCTATGCACGTGTGATGAACTTGAATTTCATTGCATATATTGCCAATCATTATCATTGGTGGAGTTTCCTCTATATATCACATGCTAAAGATGCAAGAGCATGAGAGGCAAATGCACAAGAACAAACTCAATGCATAAACCAACTTCCCTTAAACCCTATAAAACTTCTCCCCCATTGGCATCGATTGCCGAAATGGGTGACAAGTTCTAGAAGGCAAATATAGTAATAATTCCTCCAAAGGTGTGCCTTCGCACATATCCAATGATGAATACTTGGGAGGGAGTAGAACTATATCGAGGATCCGAAGATTTCCAAAATAAAGTCAAATGATGCAAGCAATTTACAAGATCCGACAAACCAAATGAAAACAACGAATGAGTCCAAATGGAAACAACAAGATGTTATGAAATGAGCAAAAGAGTGCTTCAAATAACAGATAGAGAAGCTCCCCAAGATTTGTGCATACTTTACAATCATTGTATTTCAATACAAAAATGCACAAATATGGAATCCTCACTCCTCCATAAACATTTAAGGCACAATAAATGAGAAAGAAGACAAATGAGCATTATTAAATGAATTAGATGAGCTCCCCAAAAATAATGCACCAATTATGATAATTATATTCGGAAACAAGGTGCATAATCATGGAATCCTCACTCATCCAAATTAATTTAACAATACAAGGCATGAGAGAACAAGTAAGAGTTCCCGAAGATGCAAACGAGAAGAACAAGCACTCATAGGCAAATAAATTTGGAAGCCACCAAAAAATCAAAAGGAATAAAAGGTGGTATCCAAGGAATAAGATTCAACTAAAATTATCTTCTCATATGTGCATATGTCTCTAAGTGGAAAACATCACAAAGACATATGGCAACAAAGACATATGCACACATAAATAAGATATACAAGAAATCACATGAAAGCACAAATGAAGTCTTAACATATACCAATAAGATTTTTTGCTTCAAAGCACGGACAAAGGCTCAAATATATCTTATTGTACATTAATGAGCTTCAAATACCAACACACTCCATATATTACAGCTATCACCAAGGTAAAAGGAGGAAGTTGGAATATATGGAGAAGGGCAACAAGTATCATAAGATAAAATAGACTAGCAAAAATCTCACTATTGCACATGAGAGAAGTTGATGAAATGATAGGCAATAAAATTGCTAGATTGACATATTTGGGATTGGAGGATCATATGCATGATTTTGTATAGTCCCAATTATATGCACTCATCTCAACTTAAACACATATACAATATAGAGTCCTCTTAAAACCATGGCTAGAACTACAACAATTACAAATACACT
This sequence comes from Avena atlantica, assembly GCA_910589765.1. NCBI lineage: Eukaryota > Viridiplantae > Streptophyta > Magnoliopsida > Poales > Poaceae > Avena > Avena atlantica. Next base: position 411,375,869 of record OU342735.1, on the reverse strand, counting down.
AATTCATGCTAGAAGGCAACCGACAAACGGTTGGAATCAAGATATATGAGCATGAGAAAGAGATACTTGTTACCGAGATATAATTGGTAGGATGTAGAGGATATGAATTCATTGATCATCCTATATCTTGTCTCAAATTTTCATGTATGCACCACTTCTTCAAAATTGAGAGACAAGCATCCAATATATCTCCAATGTACCTAAAACACAATTAAGTACAAGATGGTACCCAAACATATTGGGTCCAAAGTAGTTAGTGCAACTATAATACATAGGAGAGACTCCACATAATTATGTGCATATTGATATGAAATTGAATTTCATGCACAACTTAGCCGTTGGGAATTGGTGGAGTTTCCCCTATATATTGGATCAAAGAAAGCAAGCATGCCATAATACAAACATATAATAAATAAGCATGCATAAAGATTTCAAGAACCAAAAAGGAGATACAATTTGAACAAAAACAACAAGTAAAAACGATATTGCACACAAAAGAGTGTGACAAGACAAGCGGTGTCCAAATTGTATCAAAGAACCAATTCAACACATGAAAGATCACAAGTTCAACAAATGAACTAGGCTAAGACCAAAAGAGCAAAAGATAGATAGAAATAAAAATGCTCAAGGATTTATCTCATTCTAAAATGGTCAAATCAAGAAACAAGGAATGAGACAAAACCAACTCCCCAAAAGAGCAAGGTTCCAACAAGAAACCAAACTCCCCAAACTTCACATGATGGCACAAGTACCAAAATGAAAAGATTGAGGTTCCAAGCACATAAAACACGATATGTATCAAACAAAGAAGCATAAATATGAGTGTTATAAATAACATAGGAGAGCTCCCCCATAGATAGTGCATTATGTAGGATTTTCCTGTTAAATGCAAAATGCACACAAATGGGATAATCACTAGTACCTACAATAAGTAAAACACAAGAGGATATCAATAAAATAAGAAGATCCACAAGAAGGAAGGAAGGCTTGGGAGACAACACAAAACATTTTCTTGGCCAAAGATAGGACAATATTAAGCAAAGGCCAAAGTGAATATGATCAATAAAGTCTACCATAAATTTGGTACTAATTGTCCAAGGACAAGAAGAATTGAGAATAATCTTCCCTAGGTAGTTCATATGGATATCCAAGATCATATTCACACAACAAGAAGCATATAACTAAATATAAGAATTGAGCATGATACTTCAAACAAGATTCTTGGTAGCTTCCAATAGTCACACAATCACTAGTGATTAGGGTAACTTGAAGCAAATGGTTTCCATGAGAATATATATCTAAATATGAGGAAACACATATCAAGAATCATTCTCACATACAAGATCCAAAATATGAGCAATAAAGGCATTCAAGCAAATTGGGACTTGTATGAGCAAATGTGTCACATATGAGCTAGATAATTATCAATATCAATTCTAAGTGACACAACCTCGAATATTCACATTTTCTAGGATTGTAATATGCATTAAGCATAAGACTCCCCCATAATGTGATACTACCATAAAAACAACACGAGGCAAAAGGATACAAATAGAGATAATTAATGGACATTATAAAACTTAAATTTCTCATGAGAATTATACCACATAGAGACTAGACAAGAATCCAATATAAGTACTAGGTGGTATTCCTCATGTACACACAATTTTAGGATTGTGGAATGCCCAAGCATAACACTCCCCCAAAATGGGATAATCCATTAATTTCTCACAAGAGCCAAATAGGATACCAAATATAACCAAGCAAGGCTCAAACACAAGAAACATACATACATGGTGTGCCACCTAATCATACACAAATAATCTTGATTTCAAGATAATTAAGTGGATATCACAACATGTATAAAAACATGGAAGATACAAAACCAACACATGCACAAGGGGGCGAGTAACTTTCAATGTAAAGAGTTTAGCATATGTTACCGCAAGGAGGAACATTGGAAATATAATAAAATCATGATAATCCAAATGGCTTGGCTTGACAATAATAATTGATGAAGATCCCTCAATTCTTCATAATGTAGCCAAGACTCCAATGCCCTCCAACAATACCTATTGATCAAGTTTTGGCTTGTTGGTTCCCAACCAAGTTGGGTCCTAGGAGGTTAGTCACAATAGGCTTGGAAACCCAAATGGTTCTTTTCTTGAACCCACATTGAGCACCAACAAATTTGGCAAACACATTGCCAATCTCATCCTTACGAAGTGAATAAGCATCATCAATCAAGATAGGATGGGATGAGGAGATACCAATAGTGCATGAGGAAGAAATGTGTCCCTTCTCGTGGCATATGTAGCAAGTCCTAATCTTGCCATCTTTCTTTTTGGATGAAGAAACAACTTGAGGAAGAGCTTGAGTATTCTTAGGAGGAGGCCCATCTCTAGGCCGCTTCCCTTTTTTCTTCTTGCCAAGGGATTTCTTCTTGAATGGGCAATGTTTGACATGATGCCCTTCTTCCTTGCACTTGAGGCAAACAATGTTGGCCGGATTCTTGACTTGATCTTGGCCATTCTTCTTGTTATCCTTGTGCTTCAACTTGATAGTGGACTTGTTCTTGACACTGGAGTTGAATCCAAGCCCACTCTTGTCATTGGGGGATTTTTGCACACTCAAGATTTTGTTGAGTGTGACCTTCCCTTGATGACCCTTTTTCAAGTCATTCTTCAAAGAAGTGACTTGAGCCTTGAGTTCTTTGATTTCCTCTACATGGTTAGTTTCAACAAAAGTACTAGAGGAAGTAGGTGCTACATTGTTAGAGCAACAAGGCACACAATGTAATTCATCACGAGATATATCATGGTTGTGAGAGGATGAACTACAAGGACTAGCACATGGAAATATAACATTTGAAGTAGATATAGTGCTAATGTACACATGAGGCCCACTAGATGTTACCTTTGACATGATGGCCTCATGAGCTACCTTTAGCCTACCATGGGAGACTAGAAGATCCTCATGCGAGATCGAGAGCCTAACATGACTTTCTTCTAATTTCCCATAGTTGCTAGTTAGCAACGCAAGTTGAGCCTTTAGCTCAACATTCTCCTTCAAAGTAGATGCTTCACAAGAAATAGAGTTAGTAGCACAAGCATCATCACTATTTGCAGGAGGTGAGAGCAACTTGGAAAGCTCTTTTGAATATGAGGTTTTAAGTTGCTCATGTGACTCGGTGAGTTTGTTGAGCTCACCCTTTATGACCCTAGAGCCATTTTTGAGGTGCTCAAAATCCTCAAGGAGTTTAGCATAAGCAACTTGAGTCTCATCATTTTTATGTTTGAGATCACTTGCCACCTCAATTTGTGTTTCTAACTTATCAATAAGTTATTTGCTCTTAATAGCAAAGTCCAAGATTTCAACAAAGTTAGAGCAAGCAATATCCTTGTTAACAAGGGCACAATAAACAATCTCACCCTTTTCATATAAATCATAAATATCTAGCTCTTCTTCCCCATTATCCACATCCTCCTCATCATAAGAGGTAATGGGTTCCAAAGTAGGAGTTACCTTAGAATCCCTAGCCATAAGGCATAGGTGGGTACCGGAAGAAGGTGAAGATGAGATTGCATATGTGGCATCATTCAAAACCATGTCTTGGCCCATAGAATCTTCAGTTTCCTCTACATGGTTAGCAACACAAGCACTAGAGGAAATGGAAGCATTTTTATCATGGCAACAAGACAACACAAGCATATCATCATGAGATTTATTCAAGTCATTTATACATGATATGAAAGGACTATTAACACAAGAATGTAAGGAGTTTGTAGTGCTAGAAGTGTTAAAGTCCAAAGATAGATCATTGCAACTAGATAGAGATGAGGGATTACAAATAGTAAGCACACTATCCAAATTGCAATTTCTATCACCACTCACCATATCATTACCTTGTGAAAAGTCACATGTTGGTGAAGTGGTAGAGGATGAGAACTCATCTCGACCGGAAGTGGAAGCAACACAATCATCCTCAATAATGTTGGACACAACATATTTATCTTGAAGTTTTGTCCATAACTCATGAGCGCTCCAAAAAGGAATGATTGAAGATGTAACTACATAGCTCAAAGCATTAACAAGCACATTATAAGCTTGAGCATCTAGATATAAGTTTTTCTCATCCTCACTAGATAAATTTTTGAAATCCATTGGAGGAGAAAAACCTATATCTACAATACGCTCCAAATTTGGGTCCATGTCCCGAAAATGAATGAGCATGCGATTTTTCCATATATCATAATTTGTGCCATCGAATGTGAACATGTCATTGTGCACTAATACTCTAGCCGACATCTTTACTCTTAAGGCGGTGAAGCCTAAAATGAGAGACTGGGCTCCGATACCAATTGAAAGGATACGGATGTCGCCTAGAGGGGGGGGTGAATAGGCGATTAAAACTTTTCCTAGAGTGGCTCAACAAAGGCGGAATAAAACTAGTGTTTACTTTGTTAAGCACAACCTAGAACAACTAAGGTTCACCTATGTGCACCAACAACTTATGCTAAGTAATACAAGCAACAAAGTGATAGCAATATAAATATTACTTCAAGCACGAAGGCTATCACAATGTAAAGTGCATAAGTAAAGAGCTCGGGTATAGAGATAACCGAGGCACGCGGTGACACCGATATTTTACCGAGTTCCTCCCAACATGGAGTACGTCTCGTTTGGAGAGGGGGTGGTATCAAACCACCAACGCCACAAAAGGCCTCCCTTATTCTCCGGTGAATCTCACCCCAACGGGATCGATCCACGCTTCCACTATCGATGCACTTGTCGGTGGCAACCGGAACCTCTCACAAGGTTGGGGCACTTCTCCACAACTTAATTGGAGGCTCCCAACAAATGCCACAAAAGGCCACAAAACCGTCTAGGGTTCCAAGAACCCAAGAGGGACAAGCTCCAATGAGTCACTCAAACCAAATCCTCCGAGGAGAACATAAACCGATGCACCAAATGCAAATGGCAAGAACACCACAAAGGTGTTCAAATCCTTCTCTCCCAAATTCCACCAAAGCTACAAAATATTATGGGGGAATAAGAGAGGAAAAAGAATGGAGAAAATCTACAAAAGACTCCAAGATCTAGATCCCAATATGTTTCCCTCACTTAGAGGAGAGATTGATTGGTGGGATTGTAGATCTAGATCTCCTCTTTCAAATCCCTCAAGAATATGCAAGAATCATCGGAGGGATTGAGAGAAAGCAAGCTCAAGAAGGTCAACAATGGAGGGGAAAACTTGCAAGAATGGTTGTGGAACTATTGGGGAAGAAGGCCTCTTAAATAGGTCCCCCCAAAATCCAACCGTTGAAGCCCAAAAACGCGAATCCCGGTACTACCGGACTTTTTCTCGGTACTACCGGACATTCCCGATACTACCGAACATTCCCTGGGGATCCCAGGTCGCCAAACTCACCTTATTCAGTACCGACCGGTACTAAGGGGCGGTACTACCGGACCTCCGGTACTACCGGACCCTGGTCCGGTACTACCAGTCATCCCTGAACGAAAACGGCCATAACTTTTGCATCCGGACTCCGATTTTGATGATCTTGGGCTCGTTTCGAAGAGGAAAACAAGCTATAAAATATCATGCAAAGAAACATTATAGTCCATCAAGTGAGGATAGATCCAAATGACGAAAGGTTTAACCTCTATCAAAAAGACGAACCGATAAAGCCTCCAACATAAAAAACGTAACAGAAAATGCATATGAAATCCGTTTTCGATGAACTAGAGCTTGTCATGGAGATTAACACAAGCTATAAATCCTCACATGAGTAAGAAACAAATAATGGAAGGTTTTACCTATCTCTAAAATACAAACCGGTAAAACCTCCAAGATCAAAACGCAATAAGATATAAAAGGGAAATCCGTTTTTGATGAACTAGAGCTTGTTATGGAGATTACCACAAGCTCTGTATCCTCACATGGATAAGACCAAATAACAACCAAATATGATGATGCAAGTATGCAAAGGTTTGATCTCTCTCCGAACGATGTGACCGAGTTACTCATTCGAGAGCCCCTCTTGATAGTACGGTTATCTATCCTAAACCCGGTCTCCCAACAAACATGAGACCGGCAAAAGGGAAAACCTATCAATATTATACCTTTGCCTTGAGCAATCCATTTGAGCTCGATATAGACGATCTTGTCCTTCTCAATATGTACACCTTTCTTGATTCCTCATCATCGATCCATGATCACCGAGGATGGCAAGCATCAAACATGAGATCTTCTATGGATGGCGCATTTTGAGCTTGCACAACACATCTTATTCTCATTTCATATATCTTGAAGTCAACACATGCTCCAAGCAATGCCAATGGACAATTCCTACAAGTACAACTTAATACACACATTAGTCCATAAAGATTGTCATTAATTACCAAAACCACACATGGGGGCCCAACATGTTCTTTCAATAAGTTTATCACTCCCACATGAATCTCACAACTCGTCTTCTCAGTGATATTATCCATAGGGTAGCGATCTATCGGATTGGCCGCTGTGGAAGCGACGCTGCTTCTCCACTGAGATGGGCCACCGACACTTTCTTCCAGCCACTGATGAGTTGGCCCTTGCTAACGCATTTCGTCCAGTTGCTCCTTTAGCATGTCATATATTTTCTCGTTCTTTCTTTCCATGCTACGCAACTGGTCTGCCTCCTCTATCTCCTTCCGCTTCTTCGCCCTTGCTCGGCTTCTATAAGATTCAGCGTCCTCCGGAAACCCAGTCTTCCATGGCATAGAAGGTCCAAAGCCTTGTGTTCGTCCTGGCGTTTTAGGATTCCCGAGGGCCTTTGTCAGCTTGTCGTTCTCTCTGTCGGGTTTGAAGTTACCCTTTTTAACATCCTCGACTGTTTTAACAATTTCTCCGTGGGGTGTAGCAACATTGGACTTTTCATCACATATTAACTCCCCTCTTTCCATGTCATACTTCGCCCCATGAGCAAGTAACCAATTCCTTACCATGATGGGCCAGTCCTCTGTAGCTGGAGTGAGCCCTTGGGCACGCAAGGCTTTATCGGCTTCTTCCCACTTAGGAACGAAAGTCCTATAGCCACCTGTCCCCATCTTATGGTGTTATTTCTTTTTTGCAGCATTTTCTTTATTCTTTTCAGACGTTTTTTTTGCTACTGCTGATTTCTTGTGGTCTAGAAATCTTTTCCAGTGAGCTCGCTGCTTCTCTAGTGTGCCAGTGAATTCTGGAACTTTTTTTCTCGAGATATTCATTGTATAATCTTTTCTTATAGTTATTGAACTATTCGGCCATATTCTTAATAGCAAAACACCTTACTTTGGACCTCATATCATTTGTGGCCTTCTCAGACTCCAAGACCGGTAGGGTGAAATGTGAAATGAGATTCTCCCATATTATGTCTTTGTATATGTTCTTGACAAAACTTATAGGATTTTCATCTCCCTTTGCTGGCTTATTCCAGTTGATAATGTTGATCGGGACATTGTCCCTAACAACAAATCCACATTGATGAATAAATGTGTTTGCGTTACTTATGGGAAGCAACGGTTTGCCCTCTGGAGAGACCTCATCAATTGTGAGATCCGCATCGACGGCCATTTCTTTCGTCGGTCCTTGTTTACTATTTTTAACTGAATTGGTCGATGTGGAGGTCTAAAATAAGAAACATTTGTTAATATATATACACACACAAATCAATTAATGCATCTATCTAGCGATTAAGAGACTTAATAATATACCTCGCTAGAATTTGTCAAGGCCGGTCCATTATTTTCCAAGCCATCGTCAAAATTAAATCTAGTCTACGCTTCGACTAGAGGTTCTATCTCCATTCTATCATCGAACTCATTCAAAAACTATGAGCCATCTTCTGCTCCACCCTGATTGACGAGCGCTCCATCCTGATAAGGGAGCGCTTCATCACTTCGTATCATGTTGAAAGAAGATTGGGATCGACGATGACACCCGGATTCCTCACCAAGCTACGCATCTCTGAAGGTAGCACCTCCCAGTGCCAGCCCGGCGGAGCCTAGTCTCGGACAAGTCCGGTAGAGCGCAGTACTCCATCGTTGTCGCCGAGTCGACTATGAGGATGCGGTATAGGAATATCCTAAAGTAGGCATGCATTTGATTGAAATAATGCTAAGTAAATAATTCTATTTTAATACTAGTAATAATTCCCTAAATACTAGCAATAATTTAGAAATAATAGACTAGTAATAAAAACTAAACAATATATATCTAACTAAGAAATATATATCTAACTAAAACAACAATATATCTAACTAAAACCTAAACAATAATATATCTAACTAAAATAAAACCTAAATAATAATATATCTAACTAAAATAAAACCTAAACAATAATATATCTAAATAAAATAAAACATAAACAATAATATGTCTAAATAAATAAAACCTAAACAATAATATATCTAAATAAAATGAAACCTAAACAATAATATATCTAACTAAAATAAAACTAAACAATAATATATCTACCTAAAACAATATATTAAACTAAAGTAAAAAATAGAAAAAAGAGGGCGGCGCGCGGAAACTTACAGTGTGGGGGCTGTGAGGGGCGGCGTGCGGGGGACGGCTCTGGCGCGGGCGCGGTGGCTCCGGGGAAGGCACGAGAACAGCCCGGGCGTGGCGGCGCGAGGACGGCGTGGGACGGGACGGCGCGGCACGGGGACGACCCGACGACATGGGGGACGGGACGATGCGGAGTGTGGCGACGAGAACGTCGGCGGGCGCGGTCGCGGGCGGCAGCCTGGCGACGTCGATGTGCTCTAAGGGCGTCCCGGCTCGTGGTTTGAACCGGGAGGCAGAGGATTGGGTATTTATGCCCACACCCTCTAGTCCCGGTTCCAGCCACCAGCCAGGACTAGAGATCTTTTCGACCGCACCGTTTCGGTCGCGCGCCAAAAACCTCTAGTCCCGGTATGTGGTTTGAGGCGGGACTAGAGGTATAATTTATTAATATTATTATTTGAATATCTTTTATTCTATAATAATGACAAATATGTATCATATATCAAAATTTGCAGAAAAAAGATCTATAATATAAATCGATTAGCATACTCTATTATAAAACTAATATTTGGTTGAATTAAAAGATATCTTTTGCATACCAGATTTTTAATTTATTAATATTATTATTTCAATATCTTTTATTCTATAATGATGAAAAATATGTATCATATATCAAAATATGCAGAAAAAAGATCTATAATATAAATCTATTAACATACTTTGTTATCAAAAGTAGTAATTGGCACTATAGATATTTTGGAGGCCTTTAGTCTCGGTTCGAGATTATTTTGGAGTAAAATGACTTAAATAATATTTTTTGCATATTATTTTGGAATCTCATAAAAAGTGTTTGAATTTGAATAACTAATTTAAACCATTTTCTATTTTTTAAAATAATTAATGTAACTATTTTGAATTTCTTATGCCCTGACGAGGTTTGATCTTGTAAATGCCCATTGTTATGGACTTGGGTTTTGGAGAAGATGGGGATGCTGGAGATCGCGGAACGGTTTGAAAATAAGCAACACGGGGACACGAGGTTTACCCAGGTTCAGGCCCCCGGAGGGAAAACCCTACTCCTGCTTGTCTGCTCTGATTATGATGGAACCGAAGGTTACAGGGGTGCGCAGATGCAATCTGGTGTGGAGGTGTGTATGCGGTGGTGTGCGAGAGATTGTAAGGGGGCCTCCTCGTCGTGCCCTCCTAGCCTTTATATAGAGATAGGCAGGTCCCAGCCACAGATCGAGTCGGTTACAGGTTTTAGGGTTTACCCCTTTGAATTTGCTATCTACTCTAGTCTTGCTCTCCAAGGATCCGAAGGCGTCATGGGCCCTGACCACCCGAAAGTCTTCATGAGCCGGTGTATATTTGCCGTGGGCCTTCCTTGGGCTGGACGATGTATGCTGAGATCGTGTACCCGCGGGGTATAACCACGTCAGTAGCCCCCGAGTCGTGTGCATTACCAGGCCATCAGATGATATCTATGGTCTCATCTTTGTGTTGCAAACACAGCATCCGAATGTTTATCACCACGGAGGTGTTTCGGGTGGCCAAGGAGGACGTTGCTCACTTAGCGTTTATTAGGGCAGAGTTGCCAAAAAGTTTCGCACGCTGATCCGAAGGATCGCAGTCGAAGAATTCATAGGGTGCGCGACCAGCGCTCCCTATGGGAGTAGCCCCCGAGTGTCTGTTCGAGTCGTAGACTCAAGCAGAGACTTTAATTCAGCCGTGGCTCAGCTTCAGGTCCGTAGGACACAAATTTTTCGGATGCTTGAATCCATCCTCCCTATGGGAGTAGCCTCCGAGTCCGTAGTGGAGTCGCAGACTCGACGTAGGACTCGAAGAATAGCTTTGCAGTGTGATATCTTGGTTATACTTCGGGTGCGCGGCCAGCGCTCCTGATAGGAGTAGCCCCCAAGTAGTTAGTCGAATCGTAGATTCGAGTGAGTACTTTTAGCTGTGTAGTCGAAGAATTTTAACCGTTACTAGCATAGCTTTTGATGACGTCATTGCTAACGATCGGTGACCGCACGCGTCTGCGGCGCCAGAGATGACTTGACTGGACGAACAGGGGTCCCACCTTCTGACTTTGAATTGACTGGTCACGCGCGACGTGGAGGTAATTACGGCGTCGCCTCGATTTCCATGCATAGTGGACGGCGTGCGAGCGACGGTTCGCTGCCATGCTGACACGTGGACGGTCAGATCTTGCAGTTGGCGCTAGGTCTTCCCGATGGACGGTCGTCGTGCATCTCTTCGTCCTTATAATCATTGGGGAAAAATTAAGCTGTTTTCACTGCTGTCATTCTTGTTTCACTGCTCCAATCTTGTCTGAGCTTTCTTGCTGCGCGCTGGAATATCCTCGAACATTTCCTTTTTTGATCCTACGTTCTCGCCGTCGGCGCCGCTGCACCGCAATGGGGAAGTCTAAGAAGTCGTCTTCTGCGGTGGGCACCAGTGCTGCTGGTGGCAAGAAAGGTTTAACCGCTGTCTGTGTCACCGACGGTGGTTGGTGGCGATCGGAGACGCGGGAGAGTGATCTCCGCAAGCCCCGTGAGCGGGGCTTGATCCCACGGGGTAGGGAGGCTGTCAAACTCCCTGGCAACGAGGTAATTCCCCATCCCCCCGCTAGGTTTTGGTTTATGTTTCTTGCTTTTGTTCTTCGGGGCTTTTCCTTCCCCGTCCACAATTTCCTTCGTGGATTGCTGTTTCTTTACAGCATCCAATTGCATCATCTTTCTCCCAACTCTCTTCTTCACATTGCTTGTTTCGTCACTTTCTGCGAGTGTTGGCTCAACATCGAGCCGCACTTTGGCCTCTTCCGGAAACTCTATTCCGTGAAGAGGCAATCTAGTTCTGATGGTGTTTATCCCATTGGGGGTTGCATCATCTCCCTTCGACCCAATCTTCTATTCTTCTCCTTTTCTATGTCCGAATCTGTCCAGTACTGGCGGAGGCGATGGTTTTACATCCGCGACTCCACAGTGGATGTTCCGCCAGGCATGTCGCCTCCATTGCCCGAGGTATTCCCGGATGCTCCGAACAATGAGGTGGTGTACTCCATGTCCGAGCTGCCGTCGGTTCGATCTCCGGCGGAAGAGGCCAACGAGTCGAGTGAGGATCACACTCGTAAGAGTACGAGGAGCTCCAGCAAATCATCGGATGCCTCGACTCCGCCGACGCCTAGGAACCCGTTGTGCCTTGAGCGTCACAGTGATGGGCATGGGGGCTCTTCTTCTCCAATTCCTGCCGTTCCTGTGCGGGCCGTGGCACCGCACCCGGCGGCGAAGCGGAAGAAGGAAGATAAGAAGGAAGAAAAGAAGGAAGAGAAGAAGGGAAAGAATACCCCTCCTATCTTCGACCTTAGCGACCTCGACTCGTAAGCTTCCACAATTTCTTTTTGCCATCTTTCGATTTCGCTTTATTGTTCTTGGCTGACGTTTTTCTTTTGCATCCACTCCTCTGGCAGCTCCTCCAGCGATGGCGCTCGAGAGGTGGTGGGCGAGTCGAAGATTCCTTCTCCTCCTCCTCAGACAGTGGCCACCTCTGAGGGCGATGCTCCAAGGTCTTCTCCGCAGGAGGCTTTGGTGGTGTTCCCTCAGAAGACTACAGGCAAACCTTCGGAGTCGCCGTCTATTCATGTAAGTAATATCTATTTTCTGCCGCAGGGGGAGCCCCTGAGCCTTTTCGGATGATCTATTGATCATTGATTCTGTAGGGTGTTTTGTTGTTCGTTTTTCCTTCGAGTCTCGGGGGGAGCCCCCGAGCGTTTTTTCGTATGTGTACTTTGTTTTTGCTCGTTCTTTTGGGTGTAGCCCCCGAGCCGTTCTTTTGACCAGTAGTTCTTTTTGCAGCCTTTTGTGCAAGGTGTCAATACCTCTCTCCGTGAGCTGTTGGGTGTGTTGAAGACTTGGTCTTTTTGCTTCTTCTTTTATCTTTATCCTTCGATCTGATGGGTGTGTTGCTGACTGCAGAGGACCACAATACCTCTCTCCGTGAGCTTGATGCTCTCTAAAAGAGCCTTGGGCAAGCGGAGAAAAAGGCCGAGGTCGCCGTTGGCGCGAAGGAGCGCCTCGAGCTGGAGCTGGCCAACGCGGCCGAGGCCAAGGAGCGCCTGCAGCAGGAGGCTATGGACCGCGAGGAGCAACTCTCCACAGCCACGACTTCGCGCGAGAGAGAGAGAGGTAGCCGGCAGGCTAATGGCGGCTGCCAAGGCTATTTCGGGTGAGTTTCTCTGTCTTCTCTTTTCGGATTCCTTGCCTTTCCTTGTAGTGCTTTTTATTTATGCTGCTTCCATTGTTATTTTAGATGCCGCCGGCATCCAGTTTGATCGTGGTGCTCTGGATCACGGTAGTGCTCTGGATGATGCTGTTGCGGCGGTCGAAGACCGCTGCGGTACCGTGGTTGGCTCGCTTGCCAAGGCCAAGGAGGTCCTCGGGCGTTTCTACAAGGAGCTCGTCCCCAAGGGCGTCGCCCTTGAAGATGTCGATGCCTTGGCGGAGGCGCTGTCAGCCGAAGCACCTGCGGCGTACAAGCGCAAGCAGAAGGGCATTGGTGCGTCTGTCGGGATGGCCATGGCCTTGGCGTCTGGAGCTGAGCTGGACCTTCCTCAGATCACCTCCCGGATGCCGACGGCTGCTGAAGGATCCGAGGTAGCCTTCGCCATCTATGCTGCTCGCTGTAAGCGTTATGGGCCGAAGTTGATTGACCTGCTGGCTGAGTACGCGTTGAAGCAGCAGGGAGAGGACAAGGGGAGGCAGTCCGGATCCGAGGCTACTCAGGATGCAGCCTCTTAGATCTTCTAGTCATAGGATAGCTTTTGTTTCAGCTTTTTTAATTGTGTTTATGAACAATCCCTGTGCCACGTAGTGGCTTTTTGCTCTACATAATGAATTTCCGAGTTCTGTCTTCATTTGTCTGCTTGTTCATATCGTTGTCTTCTTCTACTCTAGGATCCTTTGGGTGATGCTCTCGTGGACACTTCGTCTGCAGCGCAACAGCGGCCATCTGATGGTGCGTCGGAGCTTGTGTTTCTTCGAGACCACATCCGTAGTCTTGAGAGGTAATTGCTTGGAGTGCGTGGCCATGCTGATGTGTGGAAGTGGAAGGCGGAGCGAGGCGCTGCTCGAGAGGAATTTTTGATGAGGGAGTTGCGTTGTCTGGCCGAATAGATTGAATGTGAGTTTTTCGAGTTGCTGCTCATTGTTTCGGATGCGCCTGTTGGCCTTGCATCTTACTTTTGCAAGTATTGCAGGTGCGGACCTTTCTCCGAAGGAGGAAAAGGAACGTGTTGCTATTCGGATTAACTGCTTGACCCAGCAGGACATGGAGGCCGGCGGGTTTTTCTGGATGGATCGGTATCGTGCCATGGTCCTTGCGACAATGCAGGATCGTTCCCACCAGGTATCGCGGGTGCTTCGTCAGGTGCAGTCTTCTTTGGTGTCCGTTCTGCATGTGATGTTTCCGTTGGATGGGGCGCCGTCGAATTTCTCTGGCCTGCTATCGAAGTTTCAGAGTGTTCATCGTGTCAGGGAACTAGTGCGTCATCAGCTCGTCGCAGGGGTGAAGGCTGCACTCTCTCTTGTGCGGTTGCATCATCCTGATGTAGACCTGTCTATTGTAGCGGCTGGGCCGCCTCTTCGGACAGATGGTGGCGAGTGGGATATGCGTCCGCATTATTCGGCTGTAAGGTAGTATGCCGAACAGATTGTAGATCTGTTTCAGCAGCGTGCGCAGGCTATTCTTCAGAATAGGTAGGACCTGTAAAAGAGATAGATGTAAAACTTGTATATATTCGGCTGGGCGTGTTGAGCCCTTTATTACTGTAAAGGTTTCTTGTTGTGTAGCATGTGATGCTTTGTTTGCATACGTGTCCTTTTCGTTAGCCTGACATGGTCAGCTACTCAGGTGTACACACATTTTTCTCAGTCGATGAAGTCGCGAGGTAGGGGGAGCCCTCGAGTGTGTTGTAATATGTATTAAGATGCATATAATAATCGAAAGATTTTGGGGCGAGACACTTAGCTTTATTCATATCGTAAGGAGGAGATACATTGTTCGGTTGAGTAGCCTTGGCTGAATAGCCTTATTGAAAGTAAAAGAGGGGGAAGCTAGGGGTAGAAGCGTCGCAGCTGCGCGACGTTCCATGGGTTGGAGTATGCGACTCCAGACTCCACGTGTTTGAGGCGATAGGCGCCACCTGGGATGACTTCGGTGATAATGTAGGGCCCTTCCCATGGTGAGTCGAATTTCTTCGGTCGCTCTTGTTTGAGTTGTAAGACTAGGTCTCCTTCGACAAAGGACCTTGGGCGTAGCAGTCAGCTGTGGTAGTTGCGGAGACTCTGTTGGTACACCACTGATCGAGCTGCTGCTATGTCACGCGCCTCGTCGAGTGTGTCGATTGCGTCTTTGAGTGCGGCCGTCGATTCAGCTTCGTTGTAAGCGACGACCCGCGGGGCCTTGTGGCGTACCTCTGCTGGCAGCACGGCTTCGGCTCCGTGCACCATGAAGAAAGGCGTATAGCCAGTTGAGCTATTTGGCATTGTGCGCAGGCTCCACAGGACCGAGGGTAGTTCTTCGGTCCATGCTCCCGCGAGTCGCTCAAGTGGGCTCATGAGACACTTCTTGATGCCAGCACCGACGAGGCCATTGGCCTTTTCGACCTGCCCGTTCGTTTGCGGGTGCACCACGGAGGCGTGTAGCATCCCAGTTGTCTAACCCCTGTAATGCTACATGTTATAATAATAAAATGGGCCACTTCCAACATATAATTGCTGCATCATCATCATATCATGCTCATGTCATCATGTCCCCTTGCATTTGAGCATCATATAAAACCCTTTCTTGTTTGGTTCTTATCTCATGTGCATGATTAATTGTAGTTGCCTCTTGATATTGTATTTGGGTCTTAATAAAATGTTATATGCCCAAGTTGAGTTGAGGGCATCTCTCTTTTGACTCCACCACCTTTTCTTTCACCACCTTATAATTCCACCATCCAATAATATGGGCTTGGCATTTTATTGAGTTATCTCTAGCCCATGTTGTTGGTTGGATCCACCCTTAATCTTGCTTGGCCTTGCCCACCTTTTGGGAATGCATATGAATAATGCCAAGTTAATATTAATGTTTTCACAAGGATAAAGTTGGCATTAATTATTATGCATGGGCCATGCAAGTGCCACTTTTTCTAGTATTTGGGTTTATTTGAATTCTAGTTGGATCATCTTCCTTTGTTTAAATCATGTGTTGGCTTGTAGTTTTGCTTCTCCATATCATCCCCCTCCCTTCTCCCCATCATCTAAACCCTTCCCCCATGCCCCATGCACACACATGTGCTCATGAGGCATGCTCCAACCCTTAAACCCTTCTCTTTCTTTGAGCTTGCTTGCTCTTTGTTGGAGCATGCATGGATCAAGGAACCACCCCCTCTCCCTCTTCCTCTCCCTCTTTGCTTGCTTTGATCTTGTGAAGGCTAGTTGGAGCTTGCATGATCAACCTAAGCACCCCTTCCTCTTTCTTACCCCCCCCTTTTAGCAAACCCCAAAACCCTACCCTTGCCTTCTATCCTTTCTAGCTAAAACCTAAAACTAATTCCTCACCTAATCTAGCTACTCCATCTCTCTCTCTCTCTCTCTCTCCTAGCTAAGCCTAAACACTAAGCCACCCTCTCACCCCTAATCTACCTCTCCCCTTAGCAAAAACCCTAATATCCCCCTCCTCCTTCTAGCTTGATCACCATGTCCCTCTCCATCTCTCCCCTCTCTCTTCATGCAGGCCCCACCCCAGCACCCTACCAGCTACCTCACACGACCAGGACCCCCTAACCCTAGCCTAGCCCGAGCATGCCCCTCTCCCCTCCCCTCTTTCTTCTCTCTCTGCCTCACCTGCCTAGCGCCCCCAGGCCCACCTGCCTGCGACCATGACCGCCCTACCCCACCTGGAAGACCCCTCTAGCGCCCTGCCGCGTCCCCTGGCCCCCCCATGCTGAGCACATGAGGGAGGGCAAAAAGGTGGCCGAGCCGACCTACCCCTCCCCCACGCTAGCCCCTCCTCCCCCCTGGCGTTCTTATCCTCCCGCACCCCCTCTCTGACCTCCCCAGATCCGCCCCCGAGGCTTGCCTCGCTTCCCTCTGCCCCTTCTCCACCGCAGTGCCCCGACACCGGCGATCGTCGGCCTCTCGCTCGCGCGCTTGATCCAGGAGGCAAGCGCTGTGCCGCGGGTGTCTAGGCGGCTCAGGAGGTTCCCGGCGTCGCCACGGTACACGGAGCAAGGAGGAGAAGGACCAGCACCGCCAGAACCTTCCGCGCCCGTCCCCGAAACCCTAGCTCCTGGAGCGCCTGCTACACCGTCGTCCTGCTGCGCCCCGACCCGATCCAAGCACGCCACCGAGTCCGCGGTGAGCTCCTGACCCTCCCTGACAACCTCTCGTCCTTAGTTGCTTCCGGGCTGCGGCGATCCTTTTATCGAGCGCCCTCCGTGCGCCGGAGTCGACTTCGTCTGCCGCTAACACCGCGCAGCCTGACCCTATCTAGCGTCCTCCCTCCTCCCTGTCAACAACCCTAGTCCCAGCCCAGTGGTAGCCGACCTCGCTGGCGCGTCCGCGATCGCGAGATCGAGCCCCGGCGCGCCCCCCTTTTTTTTCCTCTGTCGCGCTGGGATGGTTCAGTTCGTCAGGCAGAGGAAGATCAACAGTACGGCCTGGCCTTTTGCGCATAACCCCCTGCCAAATCTTTTGCCCAACCCGCGGTCCAGCCGGCCCCTTGTCAGCGTTAGTTGAAGTTTTGCAAAAAGGCTCCGGACTTTTTCTTTATTCAACCCGCGGTCCCGTTTGTTCCCAGGCACTGGCGTGTGGGTCAGAGGACCCCCTGGACCCACCTGTCTGCGACCCAGGCTAGTTTAGGCTATGTATTAAACGTCCAGAATCTGTTTAAATTCAAACTTAGTTTAAATAATTTCAAATTCAAATTTTCCAATCAGATTTGAAATAACTTTTTCAATATAAACCCAAATTTGACAAATGAGATATGTTTGGATATCAGAAAAATGAGAGGATTCCAAATATGCCATCTATTTTGACTTTTGCACAAGTAAAATTCCAAGTTTAGTTTAATTACCCAAATTGCCACTAGAAATTCAATAATTAATAACTTTTGTTCTATAATTCCAAATTTAGCAAATGATATGTCTAAAATGATCAGCTCGACGAGACCTTTCTGTTTATGCTATCCTTGACTTCAATTGCAGCATGCATCATTTAAAAATATAGGGAACAGCAATTGTTATGGCAACAAATGTGATTCTAAAACCCAATTAAATGTTATTTTCTTGTCCTCCACACCTCACCCATGCCATGCTAATTATTGCCATGCAACTTGTGCATCATTCATCATGGCATGATTGTTTGCTTGACGCATCTTATTCATATGCTTGTGCTCTATATTCATGTTGGCCTTGTTTGTTTGGTTTTTCTCGGATAGACACTGAGCAGGGGTTGTATCAAGAGAACCAGGAGCACTACCCAGATCCGTCCCTTGCTTCAACTGAGATAACAGGCAAGCACTTCCGCATGCTTGCATACATACAGTACCTATTGCCTCTATCTTATTCTTGCATCATTGAGTCGCGATTGCATTAAATTGAATCCCAAGTATGCATAGCCTTTACTTTTTAAACTCCACCAAGCTTGTTCCTCCATCCCATGAGCCATTACTATAGGAGTTGTTTGAGCCATGCGAGTCGTAGAACAGCATGTGTAGGGTATGTGAGTGTCTGTTGGCTAATGAGGTACCTAAACAACTTAACCTGAGTAGTTCTGGGATAACTAAAGAAAGTGGCACCGGTGAGCAACATCTGCTATTTGGTTTTTCCTGCTCACTTGTGTCCCGTAAGACCCCGAGTACTTGATTCCTGTTCCTTGATTTATCGCGCTATCCACATCCGGGAGGTATATGGGACCCCCCTGGGCCAGAGCTTGATTCCGTCTTATTTCTTGGGGCCACAAACTAGTTTGAGGTTTTATTTACGATCCTGTACTTATGCCATGCTACTTTCTGTATTTAAATTGTGCGAGGAGCACACTGTACTGTTTAGGTAAGCGGAGTGATTACGCGGTATCGACAAGCCCAGCCACACTTTCGGGTTCCCAGTCGCTTACAGCCATTGACGCAAACCTTGAGTCCGTCTCGGAGTCAGCTATCTCCGTTGCGGGATCTACTTGAGGGGTGGCCCCCTGAAATAATTCTGAATCTTGTGATTGTTCAGTCATGAAAGCCTCGTTGGTGCACCCCGGCCGGGTAAAACTTTCTGAAAGCCGTGTCCGCGGATATGGACGACTTGGAGCACAGTTTCTCGATCATAGACAAGCATAACTAAAGTACCGCCTTAACCTGACTAAGTAACTTGACTAGTAAATAGCGCAACACTCATGGAATGGTTAATAAAACTGCCAACGGATGGGGGGTTGTTCGTCCGCTTCCTTGTTGGTAAGCAGGGAGGAGGATGGATCGGATGAGATTACCATTATAACTGTTGATCTTAATTCACGGACATCCGTCTATCATTGGTTAGGCGGATGGGTAGCGATTATCTGTAGAATTGCTAGGGTTTATCTTTCGCTGCAATTGCGTCACCCCAGGTTGTGTCCCCTTTAGAGGCATTAAGACTTGCTGAGTACCCTTAGGGTCTCACACGATAAATTCTTGATTCAGATGAACAGGTACCTTCTCAGGACGAATACTGGGTGGAAGAAGCCGAAGATGTGGGCAACGATCGTTCGGTGTAGAGATTCCGGGAACGGGGATCCGTGAGACCTGTAGTTGGGATGTGCTTATTTCTATGGCATCTTATGCCGATTTGCTTCTTATCCGTACTCGGATTTTGTTTGCCGCTTCCGCATGATACTCTCATGTGTGTTGTATGAGGAAGTATCCTAAAATATAGATCTATCTAGGTCATTTGAATCTTGCCGTATGGCGTTGGTATATTTCCTTTCTTTCTAGATGGTATGGCTTTGATGTACTCTTGTATGGTGGCTTGCGTACATACCCTCTTGTGTACGTAGTTGATCCCTTCGCCTGCCGACTACGCTGCCCGTACAGGTCCCGTTGAGAGGGTAGTGGTTGGGACGTCTGAAAGGACTACCAGTGAGTGGCTTTTGGGGCCCCACCGTACTATTTCAACCACTACCACTCATCCAGGCTTGTATCTAGGAGCGTAGTTCACCGAGGTAGTTACAATTGGTATCAGAGCCATCCCGACCTTCAGGGTTTCAGCCAAACGGTCGTTGTCAGTCTAGCAAATATTTTGGTAGTTATGTATATTAGGGAAAAACAAAACGCGAGAGTAGGACTGCTTCCATTTTTCTTCTTACCCTCCCACCCACCCTTTTCTGGTAAGGAAGTGCAACGTTTTCAATTCTCGCCTCAAAGTTCAAACTAGGATTCACGTGTTCGGGGTTTCCGTAGTACCATAGGTTGTGTGTGTATGTGTGTGTAGTCCCTTGTCTATCTGTTGCATCCAAGTTGTTATCTTATCTGCCTTTGGTTATCAACTGTTGGTACATTCCATACCGACAGGCTTTTGTAAACCGACGCAATCTATCTTCCTCTTTGTATCCGACGCTATCTTGTTTGGGGTGTTCGTTTCCGTAGTTATCAATCTTAGGTTTCGTCGTGAGAAGAAGGGGTTAGGATATGTGTTCCACTTGTTCATGTGCGGAGTAATGATTTGAGTGCGGGATGGAGTCGCGACCATACCACTACTTGTATCATTCGCTTTTGTATATTGGATCGGTAGAGTCACTAATCTTGATTCGTTAAGTAATTTTGCGCATCTATTGGTATTTTAATGCCGAAATTTGTGGAAAATTTTTCTTTGATATATTTGTGTACCACACTCCTTTTCAGTCGTGTGCGTTATGCTTAATATCTTTTAGGTGCTATGAACTTTGTTGATATTTTAATATCATCTCAGTAAATGGTATCCTTTAATCTTGGTTAATTCCATCTTGGTACTATTGTGGATTATTATCATCTTCCATTATAGTACTGACTTGAGTTTTATATCAATGACAGGATGGCTCCCCCACGCCGGACTGAAGAGGACATCCCTCCGGAACTGGGCTCAGCGCTGTCAAGCATAGCTAATGCTTTGGCGGCAATGCAAGAGAACCAGCAGCGCTTTGAGGAGAGCGTCAGAAGGAACGAGTTTGCTCCACTTCCTCCACCTCCCAAGCGTGGTGACATCAAGAGCTTCCTCAAGTTCAACCCTCGTCAGTTCGATGTTTCTGACCGACCTCTGGACGCGGATGATTGGCTGCGTGAGATCTCAAGGTTGCTCGAGACTGCTGATGTTCCAGAACAGGAGTGGGTCAAGTGTGCTACTCACCTTCTCAAGGGAGATGCAGCTCTTTGGTGGGAGAACTACTTGAAGGCAAGCTGCACTGGGTTCCAGCCTACTTGGGAGAGGTTCACTACAGCTTTCAAGGAGCAGTTTCTCTCAGAGATTGTGATGGAAAGGATGAAGGAGGCTTTCCTCAACTTGAAGCAGGGAAATGATAACGTCAACACCTATATCAGGAACTTCATGAATCTGTCCCGTTATGGTGGTGATGAGGTATCTGATGACAAGAAGAAGCAGAAAAGGTTCAGGCAAGGGCTCAATGCGTCGATCAAGTATGCAATCACGCATGCAAGACCGGCAACCTTCCTGGAACTACAGCACACAGCACTGCAAGAGGAGGCAAGCAGGCAAATGTTTGACGAGTCCAAGAAACACAACAGGGATGCATCAAGCTCTGCGGTTATGGCAGCTCCTTCTAAGCGGCGTGTCTGGGTTCCTAACACCCCACCGTCGCTCCCAGCTCCACCAAGACCTGCAAGTTACGCGCCAAGGCCATCAAACTTCACCACTGCGGCTCCCAGGGGCTACAACAACCCTTACCCTGGAGCGCCTGGCGGAGTCCCTGGCTACTCTGCTCCACGTCCACACGGTGCTTGTTACACATGTGGAGATCATGGTCATCCCAGCTGGAACTGCCCAATGAAGAACAAAGCTCTCCCTCCACCCCCGCCAAGATCTGCAACAAGCTCTCCTTCGGTTCGTGCACCACCGCCTCGGGCTCTCAACATCAACACTAAGCCCGGGTCTGCGGTTGTTCGCGCCAACTGCGTCAACGCCTCTCAAGCTGAGCTCGCACCTGGAGTTGTCATGGGTATGCTTTCAGTTAACTCAGTTCCTGCACGAGTTCTCTTTGATTCTGGTGCATCGCATTCATTTGTGTCTCACAAGTTTGCAAATGAGAATGAGTTAGTCCTGGTTCCTCTCCAAAAGAAGTTAATGGTTCTATCTCCTGGAGCAACAATAGCAGCTTCTAAAATCAGTCATGGAAATCAAGTTGAGATTGGTGGTTCTTCATTCTTGGCTTCTTTGATTGTTCTGGGCAACTCTGACATTGATGTCATCCTGGGCATGGATTGGTTGACAGCAAATGCAGCTGTCATTGATTGTGCTGAACGCTCAGTGTCTCTGAAGATTCCTGAAGGCCATGTAGTCTTTTCTCCAAGTCTGACTCCTGCTGTCCAGCTCTATTCCTTGGCTACTCTGAATAATGATGCTATGGAAGCTATTCAGGGTGTACCAGTGGTGTGTGAGTTCCCAGATGTCTTTCCTTAAGAGTTGCCAGGTATGCCTCCGGATCGCGAGGTTGAATTCGTGATTGAGCTTGAACCTGGAACGGCTCCTATCTCCAAGAGGCCATATAAAATGGGTCCTTCTGAGTTGGCTGAACTCAAACGACAACTTGATGAACAAGAGAAATTGGGTTTCATTCAACACAGCACTTCTTCTTGGGGTAGCCCAACAATCTTTGTGAAGAAGCGTGACAGAACCGATAGGCTATGTGTTGATTATCGGGCTCTCAATGCAAAAACTATCAAGAACAAATATCCTCTCCCTCGGATAAATGATCTATTTGATCAGCTAGCAGGAGTTGTGGTGTTCTCTAAGCTGGACTTGAGAAGTGGTTATCACCAAATCAAGATTCGCAAGGAAGATGTGCCCAAAACAGCTTTCACCACTCGCTATGGCCTGTATGAGTACACGGTCATGTCTTTCGGTCTCACCAACGCACCTGCTACCTTCTCGAGGCTGATGAACTCCGTTTTCATGGAGTATCTTGATAAGTTTGTTGTGGTATATCTGGATGACATTCTGGTCTATTCAAAGTCTAAGGAGGAGCATGAAGAACACCTGCGGTGTGTCCTGAACAAGCTTCGTGAGAACCGCTTGTATGCAAAGTTCTCAAAGTGTGAGTTTTGGCTGCCTGAAGTAACATATCTGGGTCATGTTATCTCTGCCAAGGGCATTGCAGTCAACCCAGAAACCGTGAAAACAATAGTTGAATGGCTTCCTCCTGTGAATGTCAAGGAAGTGCGAAGTTTTCTCGGCTTGGCTAGCTATTGCCGTCGCTTTGTGCAGAACTTCTCGAAGATAGCAAAGCCTCTTACCGATCTCCTCAAGAAAGGCAAGAAGTACCTGTGGACTCCTGCTTGTCAAGAAAGTTTTGAGACACTCAAAGAGAAGCTCACTTCCACACCAGTCTTGGTCCCTCCAGATACATCTAAGCCTTTCCAGATATTCTGTGACGCCTCTTTGCAAGGATTGGGTGCGGTCCTTATGCAAGAGAGACAGGTGGTTGCTTATGCCTCTCGTCAGTTGAAGACGCATGAGATCAACTATCCCACACATGACCTTGAGCTAGCAGCAGTTGTCTTTGCCTTGAAGCTATGGAGGCACTACTTGCTTGGTAACCGTTGTGAGATCTTCTCGGACCACAAGAGTTTGAAGTACATCTTCACTCAGCCTGATCTCAATCTTCGGCAAAGGAGATGGATTGAAGCCATCAATGACTTCGATGTGACAATCAACTACACTCCAGGCAAAGCAAACGTCATGGCAGATGCGCTTAGCCGTAAAGCTTATGTCAACAACCTCATGGTAGAAGAGCAGCAGCCTCTCTTGTGCGAGGAATTCCGTCAGCTCAACCTGGAAATTGTGGAACAAGGGCATCTCCTGAACCTTCTGGCTACTCCTCTCTTGGAAGAACAGATTCGCTCTCGTCAGCTTGGTGATCCGCACACCAAAAAGCTCATCTCTAAGCTTGGCCTTCCGAAGTATGAGTCCTTCCACGTTGATGATCAAGGCACGCTCTTCTTTGAACACCGGATGTTTGTTCCAAACTACCCGGGTCTGAGAGACCAAGTTCTCAAGGAGGCACATGATTCGGTTCTTTCTATCCATCCTGGCAGCACAAAGATGTACATGGACTTGAAAACACAATACTGGTGGCCTGGGTTGAAACGGTATTGTGCTAAGTATGTCTCAGAACGTGATGTCTGCCGCAGAGTCAAGGCTGTCCATCAGAAACCATTTGGTCTTCTACAGCCATTGAAACCTCCGGAATGGAAATGGGAGAAAGTAGAGATGGACTTCATCACTGGTTTTCCAAGGTCGCAGAAGGGCAACAATGCAATTTTTGTTGTCATCGACAGGCTTTCTAAAGTGGCTCATTTCTTCCCAGTCAAAGAAACAATTTCTGGAATTCAGTTGGCTGAGCTCTATATCAATAGGATTGTCTCTTTGTATGGGGTTCCACTTGAAATCAGTTCAGACCGTGGGAGCATATTCACCTCAAAGTTCTGGGAGAGTTTCCAGAAAGCTTTGGGAACAAAGTTGAACTTCAGCACTGCTTACCACCCTCAGTCGCAAGGACAAGTGGAGAGAATCAATCAGATTCTGGAGGATATGCTTAGAGTTTGCGTCATCTCTTTTGGCATGAAGTGGGAGGAATGCCTTCCATATGCTGAATTCTCCTACAACAACAGCTTCCAGAAGAGTCTGAAGATGGCACCATTCGAGGCACTCTATGGTCGCAAGTGCAGAACTCCGATTGGTTGGTCAGGTGCAGGAGAAAGAATCTGGTTTGGCCCTGACATTGTAACCCAAGCAGAGGAGAAGGTGCATATCATTCTGGAGAACCTGAAGATTGCTCAAAGTCGTCAGAAGAGCAACTATGACAGGAAGCACACAGATATGGTATATGCCCCTGGTGATCTCGTCTACCTTCGTGTCACTCCCATGAGAGGAACACACCGCTTCGGTATCAAAGGAAAGTTGGCTCCTAGATACATCGGTCCTTTCAAGATACGTGGTAGAAGAGGAGAAGTGGCTTATGCACTGGAGCTTCCGGAAAAACTCAAAGTCCATGATGTTTTCCACATCTCTCAGCTCAAGAAGTGCTTCAAAGACCCCGGCAAGACCGTGGATCATGAGCTAATCGACCTTCAAGAAGATCTGTCTTATCAGGAACACCCCACCAAAATCCTTGAGACCGCAGAACGAAGGACGCGCAACAAGTCCATCAAGTTTTGCAAGGTGCAGTGGTCACACCATTCTGTTGATGAAGCAACATGGGAGCGTGAAGATGAACTCCGTGCCAACCATCCTTCTCTCTTTGTGTCTTCTTCTTCTTCCTAGAATCTCGGGGCGAGATTCCTGTTTAGTGGGGGAGAGTTGTAGCATCCCAGTTGTCTAACCCCTGTAATGCTACATGTTATAATAATAAAATGGGCCACTTCCAACATATAATTGCTGCATCATCATCATATCATGCTCATGTCATCATGTCCCCTTGCATTTGAGCATCATATAAAACCCTTTCTTGTTTGGTTCTTATCTCATGTGCATGATTAATTGTAGTTGCCTCTTGATATTGTATTTGGGTCTTAATAAAATGTTATATGCCCAAGTTGAGTTGAGGGCATCTCTCTTTTGACTCCACCACCTTTTCTTTCACTACCTTATAATTCCACCATCCAATAATATGGGCTTGGCATTTTATTGAGTTATCTCTAGCCCATGTTGTTGGTTGGATCCACCCTTAATCTTGCTTGGCCTTGCCCACCTTTTGGGAATGCATATGAATAATGCCAAGTTAATATTAATGTTTTCACAAGGATAAAGTTGGCATTAATTATTATGCATGGGCCATGCAAGTGCCACTTTTTCTAGTATTTGGGTTTATTTGAATTCTAGTTGGATCATCTTCCTTTGTTTAAATCATGTGTTGGCTTGTAGTTTTGCTTCTCCATATCATCCCCCTCCCTTCTCCCCATCATCTAAACCTTTCCCCCATGCCCCATGCACACACATGTGCTCATGAGGCATGCTCCAACCCTTAAACCCTTCTCTTTCTTTGAGCTTGCTTGCTCTTTGTTGGAGCATGCATGGATCAAGGAACCACCCCCTCTCCCTCTTCCTCTCCCTCTTTGCTTGCTTTGATCTTGTGAAGGCTAGTTGGAGCTTGCATGATCAACCTAAGCACCCCTTCCTCTTTCTTACCCCCCCCTTTTAGCAAACCCCAAAACCCTACCCTTGCCTTCTATCCTTTCTAGCTAAAACCTAAAACTAATTCCTCACCTAATCTAGCTACTCCATCTCTCTCTCTCTCTCCTAGCTAAGCCTAAACACTAAGCCACCCTCTCACCCCTAATCTACCTCTCCCCTTAGCAAAAACCCTAATATCCCCCTCCTCCTTCTAGCTTGATCACCATGTCCCTCTCCATCTCTCCCCTCTCTCTTCATGCAGGCCCCACCCCAGCACCCTACCAGCTACCTCACACGACCAGGACCTCCTAACCCTAGCCTAGCCCGAGCATGCCCCTCTCCCCTCCCCTCTTTCTTCTCTCTCTGCCTCACCTGCCTAGCGCCCCCAGGCCCACCTGCCTGCGACCATGACCGCCCTACCCCACCTGGAAGACCCCTCTAGCGCCCTGCCGCGTCCCCTGGCCCCCCCATGCTGAGCACATGAGGGAGGGCAAAAAGGTGGCCGAGCCGACCTACCCCTCCCCCACGCTAGCCCCTCCCCCCTGGCGTTCTTATCCTCCCGCACCCCCTCTCTGACCTCCCCAGATCCGCCCCCGAGGCTTGCCTCGCTTCCCTCTGCCCCTTCTCCACCGCAGTGCCCCGACGCCGGCAATCGTCGGCCTCTCGCTCGCGCGCTCGATCCAGGAGGCAAGCGCTGTGCCGCGGGTGTCTAGGCGGATCAGGAGGTTCCCGGCGTCGCCACGGTACACGGAGCAAGGAGGAGAAGGACCAGCACCGCCAGAACCTGCCGCGCCCGTCCCCGAAACCCTAGCTCCTGGAGCGCCTGCTACACCGTCGTCCTGCTGCGCCCCGACCCGATCCAAGCACGCCACCGAGTCCGCGGTGAGCTCCTGACCCTCCCTGACAACCTCTCGTCCTTAGTTGCTTCCGGGCTGCGGCGATCCTTTTGTCGAGCGCCCTCCGTGCGCCGGAGTCGACTTCGTCTGCCGCTAACACCGTGCAGCCTGACCCTATCTAGCGTCCTCCCTCCTCCCTGTCAACAACCCTAGTCCCAGCCCAGTGGTAGCCGACCTCGCTGGCGCGTCCGCGGTCGCGAGATCGAGCCCCGGCACGCCCCCCTTTTTTTTCCTCTGTCGCGCTGGGATGGTTCAGTTCGTCAGGCAGAGGAAGATCAACAGTACGGCCTGGCCTTTTGCGCATAACCCCCTGCCAAATCTTTTGCCCAACCCGCGGTCCAGCCGGCCCCTTGTCAGCGTCAGTTGAAGTTTTGCAAAAAGGCTCCGGACTTTTTCTTTATTCAACCCGCGGTCCCGTTTGTTCCTAGGCACTGGCGTGTGGGTCAGAGGACCCCCTGGCCCCACCTGTCTGCGACCCAGGCTAGTTTAGGCTATGTATTAAACGTCCAGAATCTGTTTAAATTCAAACTTAGTTTAAATAATTTCAAATTCAAATTTTCCAATCAGATTTGAAATAACTTTTTCAATATAAACCCAAATTTGACAAATGAGATATGTTTGGATATCAGAAAAATGAGAGGATTCCAAATATGCCATCTATTTTGACTTTTGCACAAGTAGAATTCCAAGTTTAGTTTAATTACCCAAATTGCCACTAGAAATTCAATAATTAATAACTTTTGTTCTATAATTCCAAATTTAGCAAATGATATGTCTAAAATGATCAGCTCGACGAGACCTTTCTGTTTATGCTATCCTTGACTTCAATTGCAGCATGCATCATATAAAAATATAGGGAACAGCAATTGTTATGGCAACAAATGTGATTCTAAAACCCAATTAAATGTTATTTTCTTGTCCTCCACACCTCACCCATGCCATGCTAATTATTGCCATGCAACTTGTGCATCATTCATCATGGCATGATTGTTTGCTTGACGCATCTTATTCATATGCTTGTGCTCTATATTCATGTTGGCCTTGTTTGTTTGGTTTTTCTCGGATAGACACTGAGCAGGGGTTGTATCAAGAGAACCAGGAGCACTACCCAGATCCGTCCCTTGCTTCAACTGAGATAACAGGCAAGCACTTCCGCATGCTTGCATACATACAGTACCTATTGCCTCTATCTTATTCTTGCATCATTGAGTCGCGATTGCATTAAATTGAATCCCAAGTATGCATAGCCTTTACTTTTTAAACTCCACCAAGCTTGTTCCTCCATCCCATGAGCCATTACTATAGGAGTTGTTTGAGCCATGCGAGTCGTAGAACAGCATGTGTAGGGTATGTGAGTGTCTGTTGGCTAATGAGGTACCTAAACAACTTAACCTGAGTAGTTCTGGGATAACTAAAGAAAGTGGCACCGGTGAGCAACATCTGCTATTTGGTTTTTCCTGCTCACTTGTGTCCCGTAAGACCCCGAGTACTTGATTCCTGTTCCTTGATTTATCGCGCTATCCACATCCGGGAGGTATATGGGACCCCCCTGGGCCAGAGCTTGATTCCGTCTTATTTCTTGGGGCCACAAACTAGTTTGAGGTTTTATTTACGATCCTGTACTTATGCCATGCTACTTTCTGTATTTAAATTGTGCGAGGAGCACACTGTACTGTTTAGGTAAGCGGAGTGATTACGCGGTATCGACAAGCCCAGCCACACTTTCGGGTTCCCAGTCGCTTACAGCCATTGACGCAAACCTTGAGTCCGTCTCGGAGTCAGCTATCTCCGTTGCGGGATCTACTTGAGGGGTGGCCCCCTGAAATAATTCTGAATCTTGTGATTGTTCAGTCATGAAAGCCTCGTTGGGTTTTGATTTGGTTTTTCCGAGGTTGATCGAGCGTGTGTTGCTATTGGTGCACCCCGGCCGGGTAAAACTTTCTGAAAGCCGTGTCCGCGGATATGGACGACTTGGAGCACAGTTTCTCGATCATAGACAAGCATAACTAAAGTACCGCCTTAACCTGACTAAGTAACTTGACTAGTAAATAGCGCAACACTCATGGAATGGTTAATAAAACTGCCAACGGATGGGGGGTTGTTCGTCCGCTTCCTTGTTGGTAAGCAGGGAGGAGGATGGATCGGATGAGATTACCATTATAACTGTTGATCTTAATTCACGGACATCCGTATATCATTGGTTAGGCGGATGGGTAGCGATTATCTGTAGAATTGCTAGGGTTTATCTTTCGCTGCAATTGCGTCACCCCAGGTTGTGTCCCCTTTAGAGGCATTAAGACTTGCTGAGTACCCTTAGGGTCTCACACGATAAATTCTTGATTCAGATGAACAGGTACCTTCTCAGGACGGATACTGGGTGGAAGAAGCCGAAGATGTGGGCAACGATCGTTCGGTGTAGAGATTCCGGGAACGGGGATCCGTGAGACCTGTAGTTGGGATGTGCTTATTTCTATGGCATCTTATGCCGATTTGCTTCTTATCCGTACTCGGATTTTGTTTGCCGCTTCCGCATGATACTCTGATGTGTGTTGTATGAGGAAGTATCCTAAAATATAGATCTATCTAGGTCATTTGAATCTTGCCGTATGGCGTTGGTATATTTCCTTTCTTTCTAGATGGTATGGCTTTGATGTACTCTTGTATGGTGGCTTGCGTACATACCCTCTTGTGTACGTAGTTGATCCCTTCGCCTGCCGACTACGCCGCCCGTACAGGTCCCGTTGAGAGGGTAGTGGTTGGGACGTCTGAAAGGACTACCAGTGAGTGGCTTTTGGGGCCCCACCGTACTATTTCAACCACTACCACTCATCCAGGCTTGTATCTAGGAGCGTAGTTCACCGAGGTAGTTACAAGGCGTATGTGATGTTGATTCCGAGGTATTCGCAGAAGTCCTGGAATTCTTTGGAGATGAAGTTCGACCCATTATCGGTGATGATGTTGTGCGGCACGCCGAACCTGTAGACAATGGATTCAAAGAACTTGACGGCAGTTTTGCCCTTTTGGTTAGTGACTGGCATGGCCTCAATCCACTTGGTGAATTTGTCGACTGCGACCAGGAGATAGATGTGACCTCCTCTCGAGGACCTTGGTAGCTTGCCGATCATGTCGAGGCCCCACTAGGCGAAGGGCCAGGCCAAGGGTATGGGCCTGAGTTCTGATCCAGGTGCGTGTGGTTTGTCGGCGAACCTTTGGCACCCGTTGCATCTTCGGACGATGTCCTTGGCGTCGTTCATGGCCGTTGGCCAGTAGAATCCGGCTCGTAGAGATTTGGCGACAAGGGCGCGACTGCCCGCGTGATGGCCGCAGATGCCCTCGTGGATGTCTTGGAGGATGGTTTTACCGTCACCGATGGTGATACACCTTTGGAGTACACCCGAAATGCTACGCTTGTACAACTCGCCATTGATGATGGTGAAGGCCTTTGACCGGCGAGATATGCGCCGGGCATCTGTCGGGCTATCAGGCAGCTCGCCGTCTATCAAGTACTTGATGTATGGCTGCGTCCAAGTTTCTTTGACTGCCATGACCTGCATCAGGTTGACCACAGCTACCTCTGTGTCGAGCTTTTCGGGTCCTTCCTCTCCTTCGGGTAGCGCAGCCCCCGAGTGCTCTGCCTCTTCGGGTGATCCCTTAGGGAATTTCCGCTTGATGGATGGCACGCAGATCTGTTCGAGGAACACGCCTGGTGGTACTCGTGCGCAGGTGGATCCGATGTTGGCAAGTCTGTCGGCCTCCTCGTTGCTTTCTCTCCCGACATGCCGAAGCTCGCAGCCGTCGAATTCTCCCTCGAGTGAGTTGTAGAGTGCGCGGTACACGATCATGTTTTTGGCGTGTGCGTCGCACGTGTTCATCGTTTGCTGGACGACGAGATTCGAGTCACCGTCGATGACTAGGCGCGTTGCGCCGCAGATCTTTTCCATCTTCATGCCGTGGATGAGGGCTTTGTATTCGGACTCATTGTTGGAAGCTCGGAATTTCATCCGAAGGACGTACTTCATCTTGTCGCCCTGTGGGGAGGTCAGTATGACCCCGGCTCCTGCTCTAGCCTCGCGTTTGGAGCCGTCGAAGTGCATCATCCATGACTGTGTCATGTCCGGTGTGTCTGGCAGCTGCAGCTCCATCTAGTGGACGAGGAAGTCCGGGAGGACATGAGATTTGACCGCGAGTCGCTTCTCATAGACGATGTCTAGAGGTGACAGCTCAATGCCCCCTAGGGCCACGCGTCCTGTGGCCTCCGAGTTGTTCAGGATGCTGTTTAATGGTGCCTCGTTGACGACCATCACCTGGTGCTCCTGGAAGTAGTGGCTCAGCCGACGAGCCGTCATGAACACGTCGTAGGCGATTTTTTGGTAGTGAGGGTACCTCTGCTTTGTCGGCGTCAATACCTCGCTGAGGTAGTAGATTGGGCGTTGGACCCCGTGGGTCTTGCCTTCTTCGGGTCGCTCGACCACCAGTACGGTGCTCACCACCTGGTGTGTAGCTGCTATGTACAGCAGTAGAGGCTCGCGCTCCTTTGGCGTAACCAAGACGGGCGAGGTAGAGAGCAGCCGCTTTAGATCTTCGAATGCATCGTCCGCCTCAGGCGTCCACTCGATTTTGTCTGCCTGGCGCAGCAGCTGATAGAATGGCAGGGCTTTCTCGTCCATGCGGCTGATGAACCTTCTCAATGCCGCGATTCGTCCTGCCAGCTGCTGGACACCCTTGAGGTTCTTCGGTTTCTCCATGGCCATTATGGACCGGATTTTCTTTGGGTTCGCCTCAATCCCTCGCTGGGAGATGAAGTAACCAAGAAGCTGGCCAGATGGGACGCCGAAGGCGCATTTTTTAGGGTTAAGCTTGATCCTGTAGCGGTCGAGATTATCGAACGTCTCGCGGAGATCGTCGATGAGTGTTCTCGCCTCCCTTGTTTTGATGACTATGTCGTCGACATAGACTTGGATATTGCGACCGATCTGGTCCTTCAGGCATGCCTGCATGCACCGCTGGTACGTGGCACCTGCGTTCTTTAGCCCGAAGGGCATTGTGTTGTAGCAGAACACTCCAAACAGCGTGATGAACGCCGTTTTTTCCTGATCTTCGACCTTCAGTCGAATTTGGTTATAGCTTGAGTAGGCGTCGAGGAAGGAGAGTTTCTCGCATCCTGCCGTCGAATCGATGATCTGGTCGATCCAAGGGAGAGGGAAATGATCCTTCGAGGAGTGCTTGTTCAGCGATGTTAAGTGCACGCACATCCGCAGGATGCCCGTGTCCTTTTTGGGGACCATTACGGTGTTGGCGAGCCAATCACTCTCCTTGATCTCCCTGATAAAGTTTGCGTCGAGTAGTCTGTTGACTTCGATTCCAATTGATTCGGCCCGTGGTTCAGACAGTCGCCGGATGGACTGCTTGACAGGCTTTGCGTCTGGAAAGACGTTGAGTGCGTGCTCAGCGAATTCCCTGGGAACTCCTGGCATGTCCGCAAGACACCAGGCGAAGATTTCCCAGCGCTCACGGAGGAATTCGACGAGCGCGCTTTCCTATGCGGAGCTGAGATCGTTGGCGATCAGCGCCGTCTTGGAGGCATCCGTCGGGTGTACCTGCACCTTCTTTGTGTTGACGGTGGAGTCGAAGGACATATCTGGTGCGTTCTGTCGTGCGACTGGGGATGCCCCGTTGTCCGTCACCTCACGGAGCCTTACAAGCTCCTCTTGCATGCCGAATGACTGGGAGATTCTGTTGAAGTCCCTGTCACAGTGGTCCGATCGGGTGAAGCTCCCGTGGATCGTGATGAAGCCCCTGGGTCCTGGCATCTTGAGAAGCAGGTACGCGTAGTGCGGTACTGCCAGGAACCTTGCGAATGCTACACGCCCGAGGATGGCGTGGTATTGTGATGGCCAGTCCACCACTTCGAACTCGAGTCGCTCGCATCGGAAGTTATCCGGCTTGCCGAAGATGACATCGAGCCATATCTTTCCCAGGGGGAATATTCCCTTTCCTGGGATGATGCCATGGAATGTTGTGTCTGACTGTTCCAGGCTGCATAGCGGGATCCGCATTGCTGCTAGGGTGCTGGCGAACATCAGGTTGATGCCTTTGCCGCCGTCCATGAAGACGCGGCTCATCTTGAACCCTCCGATCTGCGCCTCAAGCACCAGGGCAGCATGACCTAGGCGAGGGACCTAGCAAGGGTGATCCGAACGGCTGAACGTGATGCAGGACTCCGATCCGCTGAGGTACTCAGGGATGGCGGGTGGAACTGTCACAGCCAGGTTGATCTGACGGGTGATTTTCTTCTACACCCTATTCGTTGGGCGCCCTTTTTGGATCATCAGCGCTCCTTTCGGCGGGGGATACCCGTGCCCACCGCTATTCTGTGCGGGTGAGATTGGGTGGTTCGGGCCTCCTGCAGGTGGCGGTGGAGGAGCTCCATGCGCGATCTCGCCTGGTGCGGGTGCGTTCCCGAATCCAGCGTTTGGGGCTTGCTGCCTCATCTGAGCCATGCTTTCGCTGAGTTTCTGGAACTCGCGGCAGTCCTTGAGCATGTGGCTTGCCTTCTTCTTGCCATCCTGCTTGTTGATGTAGAAGTGGATGGTGCATGGACCCGACAGTTTTTCGTATGCTGAGGGTCCGTCGTCGCGACCGTGGCGCTGCCACGACTGTGTCGGGCGTCCTCCATCACGGAAGTTGCTTCCATGGTATCTGTCGTTGCTGCAGTTGCCGTCGCTGCGGCGCTTGGCGTAGCCGGCCGTGACCATGTCGGGTCCCTCGCGATCGTCGTAGACGCGTGATCTTCTCTTGCTACGGCGCTCATGTCGCCGGCCGTAGTCGTCTTCTTCCTCCGAGTGCGCTCGGTGGATGGAGTATTCACTGTCGGCCCACCTGTTGGCGATGTCCATGAGGTGGTCGAGTGTCTTGGGCTTGACTCGCCCAAGATCTTCCTTGAAGTCCGGGCGTTTGACGCTATCCCTGAAGGCGTCGATAGCTCTCTCCTCGGAGATATGCACCGCGGAGTTCTTGGTGTTGGACCAGCGTAGTATGTACGAGCGAATGGATTCGTCCGTTCGTTGGGTGCAGGCCCGCAGCTCTTCGACCGAGGCAGGCCACTTGCTGGTGCCTTTGAAGTTTCGAACGAAACTGTGCGCCAGCTCATCCCAGCTTCAGATGGATCCCGAGGATAGGCTGCTGAGCCAGATCCGGGCTGCGCCAGTCAGCTGCAGCTGAAGGCATTGCATGGTGGTTTCTTTGTTCCTGCCGTGTAGCTTGACGGACGACAGATGGTCGCTGAGCCATGCCTTAGGGTCATGTGTGCCGTCGAACTTTGGAGTGTCCGAAGGAAGCTTGAAGTTTCACGGCATCCGCGTCCGTCGGACGGATCTGCTGAAGCATCGGGCTCCGCAAAGTTCTCCTTCATCGTCGTCCTCTTTGGATTCGGATGAGCATACACGCTTGGCGCGCGCTTTGTCGATCTTGCGCTGCGTTAGCTCGTTTCGAGCGTCGTAGTCGCGGTTGCGATGGCGCGAGCTCTTATGCCTTCGAGGAAGGTCGTGCTCTTCGTCCTCGGATGAGGGTGTGGGGCTGCGGTTGAACCTGATCGCAGCTTTCTTCTTTGGCTCCGCAGGAGCTTCTCCGTGGAGCGTGGCTCCAACGAGTTCGAGTCCGGTGAGCACGGACTTGTGCATGGCCCTTTTCGGGTCCCCCTCCGGAGGAGGATGGGACGCGAGGTATGCGGTGGCTACCATGATCGCAGCTTGTGGCGTCTTCGGGATGACGTTGCTGTCGGCATCCATCTCCATGAAGTACGCATTGAGGGCTCTAGTCACCTCGCGGCGTGCTTTGGGATCCATGTTCTCTGTTCTAGAACGGTGCTTGTTGCCATGGTTTCCATGCGAGATGGAGCCGATACCCATGGCGGAGAGCGCAGCTCTCCGTGCACTGGACTCCGAGGCTGCTTGCTTGCGCTTGTCGAGCACCTCTTGCATCCTCAGTTGCTTCTTGTGCTCCTCGACGAGGAGCATGTGGTATGCCATCAGCAGGCCCCGTGAGGCATCTGCTGGCAGGATCTTGTTGCCTGCTACGGCTTCGCGTGCTTGAGCCCATCCCTCCTTGCTAAGGTGGATGACCCGGTTATTGTTTTCCCTGTTGGGTGGGGGGACTGGCTTCTTATGTTCTCGCCGTTTCTACCCTGCGGGTTGGGTGGCGGATTGTGTTCCTGATCTTGGATGACTGTGGCGCACTGGTAGCGCTTGTAGATCGGATCGCTGCTGCCGCAGCTTTCGGATCCCAAACCATAGGGCCCTTCATCCGATGGTGGATCGCACAGATCTGAGTTGCAGCTGCTGCTGTCATAGGACTCATCTGTCGATGATGATATGCGTAGCACGGGGTGTGGAGCCCATGAAGAAGGCCTGATCGACGGCAGGGGCACCCGCTCCGGGAGGCGGAGAGTGCCGATCTGCCCCACCTAGAAGCAGAAGCTCCCGAACAGGATCTCGAGTCCGTCGCCAACGGGCTCGAAGTCCTTCATGGTGGCCGGCGTGTGGGCGGTAAAGTTGAAGGCGCCGAAGAGGAGATGACTCTTCGTCGCCGCGGAGTTGTATATCGCTCAGGTTGGGACCGTCACGATCACACAATCAGCGTCCCCAGTTCCCACAGACGGCGTCAATTGACGAGGTTTGATCTCGTCAATGCCCATTGTTATGGACTTGGGTTTTGGAGAAGATGGGGATGCTGGAGATCATGGAACGGTTAGCAAACAAGCAACATGGGGACACGAGGTTTATCCAGGTTTAGGCCCCCGGAGGGAAAACCCTACTCCTGCTTGTCTGCTCTGATTATGATGGAACCGAAGGTTACAGGGGTGCGCAGATGCAATCTGGCGTAGAGGTGTGTATGCGGTGTTGTGCGAGAGATTGTAAGGGGACCTCCTCGTCATGCCCTCCTGGCCTTTATATAGAGATAGGCAGGTCCCAGGCACAGATCGAGTCGGTTACAGGTTTTAGGGTTTACCCCTTTGAATTTCCTATCTACTCTAGTCTTGCTCTCCAAGGATCCGAAGGCGTCATGGGCCCTGACCATCCGAAAGTCTTCATGAGCCGGCGTATATTTGCCGTGGGACTTCCTTGGGCTAGACTAGGTATGCTGAGATCGTGTACCCGCGGGGTATAACCACGTGTTTCGAATTTCCCCCGTTTCAAACTAAGGTCAAAATGGCGTGCATGAAGATATGGGATGAGCTTCATTAGAATTTGCATTGGATCTCTGAAGAAACAACATATTATGAGTCTAAAAATGTTTTTTTTCAAAAAATCTAGTTCAAGCCGGACCCACTTCCTACCGATTCGGCAAACATTCGCCTTCTTCACCCGGGAAGGACGAAAAGGTTTGAGATCTCCCGATTGGGAGTTCGTCCATGTAGGGTTGTCTAGTATTTTAGAAAAATGAGATGGTAGCATTATGAAACAACATTTTTGTGGTTTCTTCACAAAACGACCCGTTTTTTGCGCTCGGAAAATGTAAAATGGCTTTTCCTTACGACAAAAGGAAAACTTCCTCCTGTGACATTGTTCTCCATCCCAAGGTCCACATGCATGCATAATATGGGCACAGTATCACAAACTATGCCACGATTCTGCATATAACATCGGTCATTTGGACCGAAAGCCATGAAACCTCGAATGTGATAGGTCATTTTGTGAAGGTTTTTTCGAAACATAATCAATATACCAAGTTTGGTATTTTTCTTTGCAACTATGTCAGATAATATGACACCACACAAAATATTTACATTGTTCGGACCTTTTTGAATTCCTTATGCCCGTTTCGATTTTTTTCTAGTTTCGAATTTAGGTCAAAATGGCATGCATGAATATATGGGACAAGCCTCGTTATAACTTGCATTGGATCTCTGAAGAAACAACATATTGTGAGTCTAAAAATAATTTTTTTAAAAGATCACGGCGCTAGAATATGTACCAGTAGTTCAAACCGGACCCACTTCCTAGAGATTCTGTAGATATTTGTCTTTTTCACCCGAGAAGGACGGAAAGGTTTGAGATCTCCCGGTTGAGATATCTTCCATGTAAGGTGGTCTAGTAATTTAGAAAAATGGTATGGTAGCATTCTGAAACAGCATTTTGGTGGTTGCTTCACAAAATGACCCGTTTTTTGCGCTCGGAAAATGAAAAATGGCTTTTCCGTGCGACAAAAAAAAACTTCCTTCTGCGACATTGTTCTCCATCCCAAGGTCCACATGCATGCATAATATGGGCACATTATCACAAACTATTCCGCGATTCTGCATATAACATCGGTCATTTGGACCGAAAGCCATGAAATCTCGAACATGATATGTCATTCCGTGAAGGGTTTTTTTAGACATAATCAATATACCAAGTTTGGTATTTTTCCTTGCAACTATGTCAGATAATATGACACCATGCGAAGGATTTACATTGTTCAGACCTTTTTGAATTTTGTATGCAGCTTTTGAATTTTTCCCGTTTCGAACTAAGGTCAAAACGGCGTGCATGAAGATATGGGACGAGCCTCGTTAGAACTTGCATTGGATCTCTTAAAAACCAACATATTGTGAGTCTAAAAATGATTTTTTTCAAAAAAATCATGGGCGTTAGATCATGTACCTGTAGTTTCATACCGGACCCACTTCCTGCCGATTCGGTAGACATTTGTCTTTTTCACCAGGGAAGGATGAAAAGGTTTGAGATCTCCCGGTTGGGAGATCGTCCATGTAAGGTGGTCTAGTATTTTAGAAAAATGGGATGGTAGCATTCTGAAACAGCATTTTGGTGGTTGCTTCACAAAATGACTCGTTTTTGCGCTCGAAAAATGGAAAATGGCTTTTCCATGCGACGAAAAGGAAAACTTCCTCCTACGACATTGTTCTCCATCCCTATGCGGGACTGAAGAGATTGCGGTAGGCTGGGGAAGGCATCACTAATGATAGGGGTGAGTGTCGACATTATGTCGTGAGTGTCGACACTATGTCGTGTTGCTTGTACCTTGTCCCGGATGGTGTTGCCAACCGGGACTAAAGATGAACCTTTAGTCCCGGTTGGAGACACCAACCGGGACAAAACATGAGTCCCGGATGGTAGCACTAATGATAGGGGTGAGTGTCGACATTATGTCGTAAGTGTCGACACTATGTAGTGTTGCTTGTACTATAAATAGGCATCCTTGTGAGTCCTGAGGCATCTCCAAGATGGTTTGCGAGAGCAGGGACACCACTACAGCCAGTTTGAGGTATATACAGAGGACCCTAGTCCTCTGTCATCTCCAACAAACTGGCCATAGAAGCATTCCCTAATATGTGAAATTAGTTAGCTCCTAGGCGTATTAATCTAGTTAGAGAAGAGAGCATGGACACCACTACGGCCAATTTGAGGGAGACGCCGCCGGAGCCCAGTCCTCCGGCATCTCCAACAAACTGGTCCTAGAGGCACTCCCTAATATGTGACCACACGCGTTTGGAGATTAGATCTTCATGGTAAGTACGAATCAGGACAACATCTTCATACTTCGGGAAAGTCGTAGTACAAATCGGGACTAAAGGTCCCCCTTTAGTCCCGGTCTAGCCACAAAACGGGACTAACACTCAAGATGGTTTGCGGACAACATTATCCAGTCCCAGTTTCCTAACTAGGACTACACAATCAGGACTAAATGCCCCATTTTAGTCCCGGTCCAGCCACAAATCGGGACTAACACTCAATACATTTATTGTTGGAGATATGCCCTAGAGGCAATAATAAATATAGTTATTATTATATCTTTGTGTTTATGATAAATGTTTACATTCATGCTATAATAGTATTAACAAGGAAACATTAATACTTGTGTGATTTGTAAACTTAAATTGTAAGTCCCTAGTAAAGCCTCTATACATCACTAGCTTCTTGGTTAATAAATGATTGTGGTTTCCCTATCATGAACATTGAGATGTTATTAACAACAAGATCATATCGTTAGGAGAATGATATGGTGGACATACTCCTATAGATAAGCGTAGCATAAAGATCAAGTCATTTTAATAGTTCAATTGCTATATGCTTTCTGATACATAGTAACCTAATTCCTTCAACCATGAGATCATGCATATCACCTTTACCGGATGGATGATTTGATGACATCAAACACCACACCGTAACTGGGTGGCTATAAAGGTGGCATTGAGTGTTCGGAAAGTATTGGTTGAGACACATGGATCAAGAGTGGGATTTGTCCATCCATATGACGAATAGATATACTCTGGGCCCTCTCGGTGAAATGTCATCCAATTAGCTTGCAAGCATGTGACTGGCTCACAAGGGATCACATATCACGGGAACGAAAAAAGAGTACTTATCGGTAACGAGGTTGAACTAGGTATGCAGAGATACCGACGATCATAACCTCGGATGAGTAAACTATCGTGAGACAAAGGGAAATTGGTATCGTATGTAAGTGGTTCATTCGATCGCAAAGTAATCGTAGAAATATGTGAGAGCCATATGAATTTCCAGATTCCTCTATTGGTTATTGTTCGGAGAAGTGTCTCGATCATGTCCGCATAATTCACGAACCGTAGGGAGACACACTTAAGGATTCAACGTTGTTTGAGTAGTTATGGAATGATGAGAAAGAGACCGAATGTTGTTCGGAGTCTCGGATGGGATTCGGGATATCACGAGGAGATCCAGAATGGTCCGGAGAATAAGATTCATATAAGGAAAGTCTTGTTTCGGAGTTGGAGAATGGTTCCGGTGTTTTCATCGGGAATGTTCTAGAAGGTTCCGGAATGTCCGGCACTCCGAAGGGGAAGGGTACATGAATGTGTTATACCAAGTTGGAATGATTGCATCATGTACTAAGTGTCATCGCTGAACAAAATAGAGGGTTTAATCAAATCCTTGTTTGAAAAGTCAAACGCCAATTTGAAAGTCAAACGGCTATTTTTGGGAAGTGGAGAGGGAGGTGGAAACCGAGTTGGGGAGGAGTCCCTCCTCCACCGCCGGCCCACTTGGGATCCGAGTTGGGGAGGGATTCCCCTCCCCTTGGCCGGCGCCTCCCTCCTATAAGAGGAGGGGCAGGGCTCCCCTCCTAGCACACAAGATTGCCCCCTCTAAACCTAACCCTAGCCGCCGCCCACCATAGCCGCTGCCGCCTAGGGTTTCTCCCCTAGCCGCCGACTTGGGCACCTCCAAGACCTAGCCGCCGGCCCTAGCACCTCCTCCTCGGTGTGTATAAACCCTAGAACACCGAGGGCTCTCTCATAGTCCACCATACTCGCTCCGGCTTAAGGCGAAGCCCTGCGAGATCTCCCCTCTACTTCCGGTACCACGCCGTTGTGCTGCCGGAATCGCGAGGAGAGTTCTACAACCTCTGCTGCCTGCTGGAACAAGGGAGAGGAAGGTCTTCATCGAGTACCGAACATGTGACCGACTGTGGGAGCGCTGCCGGAACACTGCGCCGGAAGGATCGTCTACGCGATCTTGAGATCGGGAAGAGTACGACTACATCACCCACGAGAATCCGCTCTCGTTAAACACTTTGGAATCTTCGAGGGTGAGTTATTCCATCGACTCGTTGCTACAATCTAGTAGATAGATCTTGGCTTGTTTGTTTGTATGCGATAGAATTTTTTTGTTTTCCATGCTACGAAACCCTTCATTTATTAATATTAAAAAACCAAGACTATGGAATCGGGACTAAATTCCCCCTTTTAGTCCCGGTTCAGCCACAAACCAGGACTAAAACTCAAGACATTTATTAATATTAAAAAAACAAGACTACAGAATCGGGACTAAAGGCCCCCCTTTAGTCATGCTCATATCTAGCCCTATAGTACACAGCTTCAGGGTCTTCTTCGTCTTCCTCATCGTCGTCGTTGCCATGGTATATTTTGTGGGCACCTGCCACTCTGGCCTTGGATTCACGACACGTGGGGGAGGGGGCTCCTAGATGATGACGCCGCTACACTCGCAGCCTTCACCACCGCCACCCTTCTTATGGCTCTATGGCGGCTGCGGGTACCGTAGGCGAGGATGATCTCCCTACGCGATGTAGCGCATCACGCCGATGATAGTCCGGTTCGCCCACCATAGGGGCGCCCGACTTCGTTGTGGTTCACTGTGGGAGGGCCGTCACCCTCGTACCTGGCGAGCTCCCTTTCCTGCCGGTTAGTAAAGAAGGAATTCCAGGTGTCGTAGTTGTCGAGGTAGAAGTGGTTCGTGATGGCCTCCTGGCGTGCGGAACCTTGAGGGACAGGAGGGACAGGAACCCCTCCATCGCTCAGCATCCAGTCAGTGGGCAGACGGTAGCCCGGGGGGCATGGGTAGCCGGAGGCGCACAACGTCTTAGTCTCCTCGAGGGTCAGAATTGCCCAGTATGCACTGTCCATTGTTGTGAGAGATGAAGGTCTGGATGTTTGGATAGCCACGGTGCGGCCAGCCTATATATAGAGGGAAAGGGCGGGAAAACATGGCGGGAAGCGGCGGGAAATGGTGGGAAATATCTTTAGTCCCGGTTAGTGGCTACAACCGGTACTATAAGCTTCGATCAGAGGTAAAGGGCAGGAAAACATGGCGGGAAGTGGTGGGAAATGGTGTGAAATATCTTTAGTCCCGGTTAGTGGCTACAACCGGGACTAAAAGCTTCAGTCAGAGGGAAAGGGCGGGAAAACTTGGCGGGAAGCGGTGGGAATCATCTTAGGATGGCTTACGATGTGATTTCTCAAAAACGTTAATAGTTTGACAAGTTAGTATAATTATTTTTATAAAACAGAAAAAATAACAAACTTGGTAAATTGATTATGTCTCAAAAAACCTTCACAAAATGATATACATGTACATGTTGATTGCATCTAAAAAACCGCCAAAGGCAAAATTCAGAATACATCATATGATTTTCTTATGACCGTGTGGCCTTAACCATGGAGCATCTTCATCAAGTAACATGATGCTTGGGTCATCCTTCACTGCGAACGGCGGAATTTCATGAAACTTGTCATAATTTTCTGACATGTCTGTCTTGTCCTCCACTCCCATGATGTTTCTTTTCCCTGAAAGAACTATGTGGCGCTTTGGCTCATCATTTGATGATGTATTCGTTTGCTTATATTTTCTTTTTCTTGGTTTGGTATACATGTCCTTCACATAGAAAACCTGAGCTACATCATTGGCTAGGACGAATGGTTCGTCTCTATACACATTATTGTTGAGATCCACTGTTGTCATTCCGTATTTTTTGTCTACCTCAACCCCGCCTCCTGTTAGCTTGATCCATTTGCACCAAAACAAAGGGACCTTAAAAGAAGGTCCATAGTCAAGTTCCCATATCTCCTCTATGTAACCATAATATGTGTCCTTTGACCCATTGTCGTTTGTTGCATCAAAGCGGACACCACTATTTTGGTTGGTGCTCTTTTTATCTTGGGCGATCGTGTAAAATGTATTCCCATTTATCCTGTACCCTTGGAAAGTCCATATAGTCGAAGATGGTGAGCTTGCCAATGATACTTCGTAAACATATCTATAATTTTTGATGCTCCATGCTTGTTTTCTATCAACTTTCTTATGTTTTGTCTACACTTTGAGGTATTTTTATACATTTTCCGGAACTAACCTATTGACAAGATGCCGCAGTGCTAGTTTCATGTTTTCTTCTATTTTTGGTTTCAGAAAATCTAGTAAGGAAATATTCTCAGAATTGTACGAAAGAAAAGCCAAAGTCATTATTTTACCGGAGCGAATATGGAGTCAAAAGGGCAGACAAAGTGGGGCCACGAGGTGGCCACACCTAGGGCTGGCGCGGCACCCCCTAGGGCGCGCCGCCCCATGGTGTGGGCCCCTCGGGCGCCCACCGACCTTGCCCCATTGCCTATTTAAGCACCCTGATGCAGTAACCCTAGACACCCGATCAAAAATCCACGAAAGAGTCCGTAGCCGCCTCCATCTCCATCCCTAGGTTGGGGGCATTCGAAGCTCTTCCTGGCACCCTGCTGGAGGGGAGAGATCATCCCGGAGGCCTTCTTCATCACCATGCCAGCCTCCGGAGTGATGCGCGATTAGTTCACCTTTGGACTATGGGTCCATATAGTAGCTAGATGGTTGGTTCTCCTCCTTTGTGCTATCATGTTTAGATCTTGTGAGCTCCGTTCATGATCAAGATCATCTTTATGTAATCCTACATGTTGTGCTTGTTGGGATCTGATGGATATTGAGTACTATGTTCAAGATTGATTATTGATTCTATCATGTGTGTGTTATTTGTGATCTTGCATGCTCTCAGTTGTTAGTAGATGCTTTGGCCAAGTAGATGCTTGCAAATCCAAGAAGGAGTATTTATGATCGATAGTAGGTTCATGCCTCTAGTAATCTGGGGAAGTGATAGAAATCTCTAAGGTTGTATATGTGATGTTGCTACTAGAGAGAAAACAACAATCCTTTGTCCAAGGGCAATTGTATTGTTTACTTTACACACTTTGCTTAATGCAATTATCTGTTACTTGCAACTTAATACTGGAAGGGGTTCAGATGATAACCGGAAGGTGGATTATTAGTAATAGATGCAGTTGGATTACGGTCTATTATTATGTTGTAATGCCCAAACGTATCTCATAGGAATCATCATGACTTGTACATGCATATTTATGCATTTTCAATCTATCAATTGCCCAACTGTAATTTGTTCACCCAACATGCTATTTATCTTATGGAGAAACACCTCTAGTGAATTGTGGACCCCGGTCCATTACTTTACCATTGATATACCATCTATTGTTTACCGTTTACTATTTACTTTCTACAAGCAATTACTATCTTCCACACTACGTTTAATCCTTTGTTTTCAACAAACCGGTGAGATTGACAGCCTCACTGTAAGTTGGGGCAAAGTATTATGGATTGTGTTGTGCAGGTTCCAATTTGCTAGCAACACCTTGGAGTTGTTTCCTTACTCCTACTGGTTCGATAAAATTGGTTTCATAACTGAGGGAAACTTGCTGTTGTGCTCATCATACCTTCCTCTTGGGGTTCCCAATGAGCTCTCCATATCTGAGCCATCAGCCAACAAGTATAGCTCATCACAAACAGTGTTGTTATTCATGAGATGTATTTGCAACCAACCGCCAAAAGTCTTCATGTGTTCAT
Source organism: Avena atlantica (assembly GCA_910589765.1). NCBI lineage: Eukaryota > Viridiplantae > Streptophyta > Magnoliopsida > Poales > Poaceae > Avena > Avena atlantica. The sequence goes on along the minus strand of OU342735.1, from coordinate 411,331,901 downwards.
CTCTAATCAAGGAGCCATGCTTTCCTGGGTTGTTTGAGCATACAATATTCTTGTGTTCCTTGATATACGGAGCTGCCAAGGTGAAATTTTGTAAAACTGTGTAGTGTGCTTGAGAGAAAGAATGTCCATCCCTACATATTATTGATTTCCTTCCTAGCGTGTCTTTTCCACTCAGTCTCCCCTCATGCCGCAATTCAGGAACACCAATCGACTTAATGTCAGGAATAAAGTCAACACAAAACTCAATGACCTCCTCAATTCCATAACCCTTCGAGATGCTTCCTTCTGGCCTAGCACGGTTATGAACATATTTCTTCAAGACTCTCATGAAACTCTCAAAGGGGAACATATTTTGTAGAAATACAAGACCCAAAATGGTAATCTCGTCAACTAGGTGTACCAGGAGATGCGTCATAATATTGAAGAAGGATGGTGGGAACACTAGCTCAAAACTTACGAGACACTAGACCACATCATTCTGTAACCTCGGTAGAATTTATGGATCGACTACCTTCTGAGAAATAGCATTGACGAATGCACATAGCTTCACAATGGGTAGTCGACATTTTCCGGTAGAATCCCCCTCAATGCAACCAGAAGCAATTGCGTCATAAGCACGTGGCAGTCATGGGACTTTAGGTTCTGGAATTTTTGTCTCTGCCATATTTATTATTCCCTTATATTCGACGAGAAGCCAGACGGGACCTTCATACTTCTTAGGACTCCAAAAAATATTTCCTTCTCTTCTTTGGTAAGAGCATAGCTGGCAGCACTTAGACGTCCTTTATTTGTCTTCATTGGATGCAGGCCATCTTGGTCTTTCATACCTTGCTGGTACCTCCGTGCTTCTGGCGTATCTTTTGTGTTTCCATACACGCATATAAAGCCTAGCAGGTTCATGCAAAGATTCTTCATCACGTGCATCACGTCGATTGCAGAGCGAACCTCTAGAACTTTCCAATAGGGTAGCTCCCAAAATATAGATTTCTTCTTTCACATGGGCGCATGTCCGTCAGCATCATTTGGAACAGATTGACCGCCATGGCCCTTCCCAAAGATTACTGATGTCTACGCATGCTTCTATTCTTGTAGACAGTGTTGGGCCTCCAAGTGCAGAGGTTTGTAGAACAGCATCAAGTTTCCCTTAAGTGGATCACACAAGGTTTATCGAACTCAGGGAGGAAGTGGTCAAAGGTATCCCTCTCAAAAAAACCTACAATCAGGATATAAGAAGTATCTTGTGTCCCCAACACACCCAATACACTTGTCAGGTGTATATGTGCACTAGTTCGGCGAAGAGATAGTGAACTACAAGTGATATGGATGATTATAAGACAACGGTGCCAGAAAAGAGCTTTTGACAGGGAGGAAAAGGTTGAAGCTATCCTGTATATCCCCGGCAACGGCCCCAGAAAAGACTTTGGTGGCATGGAAGAGACTAAAGACAAACTGAAATAAAGATGGCAGCAAGCAAACATGCAACATATCTAGGTGTAAATGGTGTTTTAATGCTTAGAAGCAAGGCCTAGAGATCATACTTTCACTAGTTAAAACTCTCAATAAATATATTATCTTCATGATACTACTCTGAACTACTCTCCGGTTGGACACTCTAATCCATGGTAGGGCTACAAAAGCACTCCTTAAAGTTTGCAATCCCCATCTAGATAACCCCACACTGTCACCTTGAGCGCTAGATGGTTCCTTCAAACACCACAATTTCATAGAGACAACCAACTCAAAATATACTCATGATAAGTATTTATGTAATCTCTAGCCTAAGTGCCACACGGTGTGCATGCTGTCACTTTCACACACGTGGGGAGAGCCGGAGATCTAATAAAGCACTTGAGTAGCAAAGTAGATCTACTTGATTACAAAGCTCATGATCACAACATGATCACGCATAGAGAGATATGAACACATAGCTACCGGTAGAGCCCTTAACCTCGAGGAAGAACTACTCCCTCCTCATCATGGGAGTCAGCAACGGTGATGGATATGGTGGTGGAGATCGATGGGGATGTTGGTGGAGATCGAAGGAGATGGCTCCGGGGGCACTTCCCCATCCCGTCAGGGTGCCGGAATAGAGACTTCTGTCCCTCGAATCTCCCCTTTGGTGGCGGCGGTGCTACGGAGGTTTTTGTGGATGTATGCCGATTCTCTTAGGGTTTTCTCCTCGGGGGCTTCTTATAGGCGAAGAGGCGAGCCGAGGAGGTAGCCAGGGGGCCACACCCCCTGGTGGCACGGTCTAGGTGGGCCCGCGCCACCCTAATGTGTTCCCACCCTGGTGCCCTGCTCCGTATCTGCTTCGTGTTTACGTATTTATCCGGAAAACATAGTAACTTTGGCTTTTGTCCCGTCGAATTCCGATAATATTCATTTTTTAGCTTTTCTGAAACCAAAAACAGCAAAAAACAGGCAACTGGCACCGCGACATCTTGTCAATAGGTTAGTTCCAGAAAGTGTATAAAAATACCTCAAAGTTTAGACAAATCATAAGACAAATGATATAAAACAAGAATGGAGCATCAAAAATTATAGATACTTTTACGACGTAGCATCCCCAAGCTTAACTCCTGCTCGTCCTCGAGTAGGTAAGTGATAACAAAAATATTTTTTTAGGTGACATGCACCATCACAATCTTGATTAAAATATTTGTAAAGCATTGAAAGCTGGGATCAAAGAACTCTAAATATGAGCATGAAAGATGTACTTCTAACAATAAGAGATAGTAACTATGTTGCAACATGAAAGGTAACACAAACAAAAGATCATGAATAACAATACATTGAAAGAGATTTGTTTGTTTCACATATAGAAAACATAGCATAATGGCATTCAGCTTGTCCCTTATGGAGTAGCAAACATAAATGCATAGGACACCTTCAAAGTTCATAAGGGTGACTAGATACAAATAGTTCAAGAACAAGCAATATCAACATTATGAATCAATCAATAAGTTTTGGGACAATGCACATAAAACTAAGAATCACAACTATGCTCTCTTAATTGGTGCATACCGATGACCCACAAGTATAGGGGATCGCAACAGTCTTCGCGGGTAGTATTACCCAATTTATTGATTCGACACAAGGGGAACCAAAGAACACTTGCAAGACTTAACAACTGAGTTGTCAATTCAGCTGCACCTGGAAATAGTTCTTGCTCACAGAATTTTATCAGTAGCAACAGTTTGTAGTAGCAACAGTAAAGCAACAGCAACAGTGAAACATGAGCAATAGTAACAGTAACAGTAGACCGTGGGATTCGAGTGCGGTAGGCATAGGGATGGATGGACGGGCGTTGCGTGGACGAGTCTAAACATGTAACTTCAAGATCTAGGGCATTGTAGACAAATAATAACAAGCATCCAAGTACTAACAATCCTAGGCATGTGCTCCATATATAGTCATACGTTCTCGCAATGAGAACTTGCACAACATCTTCTGTCCAGCCAGCCCGTGGCAGCGGGGCCTCTAGGGAACTACCGGCAATTAAGGTGCTCCTTTTAATAGAGCACCGAAGCAAAGCATTAACACTCTGTGAACACATGTGATCCTCACACCACAACCATCCCCTCCAGTTGTCCCAATTATTGTCACTTTGGGGCCTTTGGATCCGCAATGATATGTGTACACAACTTGCAGATAAGATCACAAACAATACTATCATAATGATTCAATAATAAGTTCAGATCTGAGATCATGGCACTCAGGCCCTAGTAACAAGCATTAAGCACAACAAGTTGCAACAAAGTCAAAAAGCACTAATAGAGATACTAGGCACTATGCCCTAACAATCTTATTCGATTATATGATAGAACTCATCCAATCCCTACCATCCCCAAGCCTACAGCGGGGGGATTACTCACTCATGGATGAGGGAAACATCAGTGGTTGATGGAGATGCGTTGGTGATGACGATGGCGATGATCCTCTCCAAATTCCCCGTCCCGGCAAGGTGCCAGACCGGAGTTTCTGGATCCGAATCTTGGTTTCTGGTGGCGGCGGCGGAGCGGAACTCTTTCTGGAAAAATATCGAACCCCACTCGGTTTTTAGGTCAAGAGGCTTCTTATAGGCGAAGAGGGAGGCCGAGTGGGTGCCTGGGGTGGCTGCACCCCCTAGGCGTGGCCAGTGGTGGGCCCGTGCCTGGCAGGGGTGTGGGCCCTCCAGGCCCCTTCTCTGTCTCGTCTTCTGGCTCTGTGGATCTTCTGGTGAAATATATTTTTTGGCATATTTTCCGGGATTTTTCCTGATAGTTGATTTTCTGCACAAAAACTAGACACCAAGGTAATTCTGCTGAAAACGGCATCAATCCATGTTAGTTGTATCCAAATCACACAAGTTTAGAGGAGAAACAATAGCAAAGTGTCCGAGAATGTAGATACGTTTTGGACGTATCAACTCCCCCCAAGCTTAGCTTATTGCTTGTCCTCAAGCAATTCAGTTGAAAACTGAGTGCGATAAAAGAACTTTCACGAACACATTTGCTTCATATGATGTATAAATTCTTAGCACATGAGTAAATGCTTAGACAATTCATAAAAAGAGTATGCAACTAAGTCTACTCAATAGTCATTGCAAGCTATTAAGAGAAACCAACTCAATAATAATAAGTAGAAAGAAACATAAACATAAGCAACATTGCAATGCTCATAATAAGGTATGATAGAGTGGTATCTCGCTTGCCTTTGTTTGAAGAGCACAATATAAATGCCAAGGCACCTCTAAGTTCACATGAAGACTAGAGGTAAAGATATCAGAGATACAAGCATCAAAATCATGACATAATTAACCAAGTTTTGTAACAAACACAAGAATGACAACTATGCTCTCAAGAAGGTGCTCATAGAATAAGTGGTGACTCAACAAGGTGGTGAAAACGGTTTTGAATGGTTTGAAAGGCTTGCCAATACTGAAAGGAGGGTACTCATTAGCTTTGAGCTCTCATTGCCCCTATCATAGGCATCTTCATGTGGTTAAAGTGAAAGTGAGGTCCACTCTGAATCATATGCTTGACAGACCATAAACTGGAAATCCCAAGTCCCTTGAGTACGAGGGTCACTCCGCATGCTACTCAACTTTGGTTACCTGTAAGTTATTGTCATTGTAAATACATGCATATCATAGAGAACCTACAACGGGATACCCCTTGCACATGATACAGGAGCTATCCCGTGATCAAAATGACAAGGCAAGCAGACAATGAGCATCTCAGCGATCTTTTTATTTACTATGTGTATAGCTTTTTATTGAGGATGCTTCATAAATCCTCATTATGGTGATGCTGCAAGTTTCCATCATGATTAGGCATGGCTTAGGCTAGCGGCCCAGGCGTTTCTCTAACACAATGTTTAGACTCCATGAACTCACAAACTCCCCTTTTATTTCACACCGTCGACATCCGCAAACAAAAGAGCAAGGTATCAACTGGACGAGATATCCAAAAAGTGTTGAAAGCGTTCCCCGTGACAGCATGGTTCTGCTGACTCCCAGCATATAATTTGCAAGCATATAACTTTCATGGACAGGTCACAATGGTTCAGGATTATTAAGCGCAAGGAATAAAGTGTGTCATCAAGTTCGTGAGAGCTTTACTAACTAACTTTCTCAAAACAGACAAACATTTTTATTTTGGAAGAAAACAAGGCATATTGAATATGCACTGAAGTAGCAAATGATGCTAATAGGTATGTATAGTGGACACTGTTGGCAAAATGTTTTGGGGAGTTGGAAGCACAGGTAGAGCTCATACTCAGTGCAAGTGGAGGCTAGCAATAGAGAGGGAGCTACAAACGAGAGAGCAATAACTGTCATAATCATGCTTGCAACAAAACATGACTAATTATGGCATGAAAGTGATACAAGAACTTTGACGCAAAATAAATCATCGAGGCTTACTGACTATTGATTAGTCATATGCATGCGTGATCATGTGCCAAGTCGATTCATATGAATAGTCAGAGGAGGATACCACAATGTCATACCAAAGTATGAATAAAACAATGCAAGCAAACATTCACATGACATTCTACAAACTATTAACAAGCTGGAGCTAATCACAAGAAAGCAAAAACTACTAAGCATACATAATGACATAAACCTTACACAAACAGTCTAAGCATGCTCACAATGATGAGTATATGTACAAAGATGAAACAAATAGAGTTCGTTACCAGCCTCTTACCACACCTCAAGTTGTCTTAATCTTCATTATTGCTCTTCACTTGTCTGACTTTAATAATAACATGAAACCAAAACCCACTGAGGACGGCTGAACCCTGCAAAGAACTCACAAAACCAAAGAAGAACAAAAAATATTTTTGGTGTTTTCAATTTTTTAGGAACAAGCAAACAAAGAAAAACAAATAAAGCAAAAGAAAACCAAAAACAAAAACTAAGACGCTCCAAGAACAACACAACTGTGCATGAAACAATAAAAACGAAGTGTCTAGAAAGACCTAAGATTTTTATTGATGAAGAAGGGGATGCCTTGGGAACCCCCAAGATTTGACGCTTGTACCTCTTAAATATTTCTTGGGGTGACATGGGGTGCCCCCCAAGCTTGAGCTTTTTGTCCATTCTTCATCTCATTACATCATTCTCTCTCTACACCTGATTTTTTTTCTTCATACAAAACTTCACACAATCTTCATTAGCAATATTAGTGTATTCAAAAGATAATAGACCTTCGGGTTTAGCTTTGGAACAACAAAACTTTTCACTAAAAACACAATCTAATGTAGCAACTCCTTCAAAAAGCTCAATTCCCCAAAAGAGAACTCAAAAAGGAATCAATAAGAAGCAAATGCAAATAATAGCAGAAATCTGTCAAAACAGACCAGCAGGTAGGAACCGATTTTTTAGAAAATCTTCTGTTGCTCAAATCAAACAGTGTTGAACTAACGAAAGTTATCTAACATACTGGGGGATTTATTCGTAAATTTTGAGCTCAATACGAGTTATAGAGACTCCTCACGATTTTTTTATGGAGGATAGAAATCTGTTTTAGGACAGCAACTCCCCAAATCTTACTTCCCTCTCATTAGAGGTCATTCTTGGCACAAAAAGCAAACAAAAAGGATAAGGAGAGGTCATTACTGAAGTAATAACTTCCAAGACTCAAGGAAACTCTTGGGTTATCTCCCAACAAGTACTTTTCTTTTACGCCTTTAAGTTAGGCACGACAAAGAGAAAAGATTGGAAAGGAGAAAAATAAAAGTGAGCAAGTACAACCACAGTGAAAGCATTATTTTGTTCATTAAAATCCTTTTGTTAACAAGGTTGATCAAGTATTTTTACCAAAACAATCTTATATGAAACAAAACTTTGCATTCCACAAGGTAATTATGTTACCTCATACTTGATAGTAATGGTCCCAATAATAATAGTTTCAAAATTTTCTTGTGGAATGGGACAATATATTTCTCCAACCTTGATGCTCTCAATATTTTCAATGGAATTCAGGCAATAGCTTTTAGCAACCTTCTTGGGGAAATAGACAATATGCTCTTTGTCATTAATATTAAAAGTTACTTTTCCTTGATTGCAATTGATGACAGCACCTGCGGTATTAAGAAAAGGTCTCTCAAGAATAATAGACATATTATCATCTTCAGGCATTTCAAGCACCACAAAATCGGTTAAAACCAAGATATTATGAGCAACTTGAATATGAACATCCTCACATATACCAACAGGAATAGTAGTTGACTTATCAACCATTTGCAAAGATATATCAGTTGGTATCAACTTTTCTAGCTGGAGTCTCTTGTAGAGAGAAAAAGGCATAACACTAACTCTAGCTCCCAAATCACATAAAGCAATTCTAACATAATTATTCTTAATAGAGCAAGAAATAGTTAGTATACCTGGATCACCAAGTTTCTTTGGAACCTTACCATTGAAGGAGTAATTAGCAAGCAAAGTAGAGATCTCCTCATTAGGAATCTTCCTTTTATTAGAGACAATGTCCTTCATATACTTTGAATAAGGAGGCAACTTAGTAGCATCAGTCAGAGGAATTTGAAAAAATAAAGGCTTCACCCACTCACCAAACTTGTTGTAGTGTTCTTCCTCCTTTGACTTGTGTTTATTACCTGGAAATGGCATAGGTTTCTGCACCCAAGGTTCTCTCTCTTTACCATGTTTATTAGCAATAAAATCTTACTTGGTGTACCTAGTGTTCTTAGTGTGCTTCTCAGGTTCTTCCTCACCTTCCTCCTTATCAGGAGACTCATTTTTATCATTACCACTCTCAGTTTCAGCATCAGAGATAGATATACTATTAGGATCTACAGCAGGTTCAAGTGGTTCCTCAACTATTCTATGTTTCTTTTTCTTTCTCTTACAAGGTGTCCTTCAGGATATAAAGGATCTTGAGTGTCCATAGCACTCCTAGTTCTAATTCCATAAGCATGTTTATCTCCTGAAGCATTAACTAGCATATCCTTTTGTACCTTAGCAAGTTGATCAAGTTGGGTTTGGACCATTTGAAAGTGTTTACAAAGCATTTTAATATCATTAGAAGTTATTTCCACAATATCTTTCAACTCATTGATAGCTCTAGAGTTTTCCAATAAATGATTATGAACTTGTTTATTAAACTGACCTTGTTTAGCAATAAAAATGTCAAGTTCCTCTAAGCATTGATCATGAGGCTTACCATAAGGAATACCACCTTCATCAAAGTGTTGGAGAGAGTGTACCTCAATAGTAGATGACTGGGGAATTGGCTTACATAATTCTTCTATAGGAGGTAGATTCTTCACATCTTCAGCTCTAATACATTTCTCCTTTAGACATTTCTTAGCTTCCTTCATCACTTCATCATTTAATTCAATAACTCCTCTCTTCTTTGGTGTTGGTATTGGAACTAGTTCAGGAACCTCTGGTTCAGGAGTAATAGGCTCAGGTGTATTTAGCTTAGTTGAAGTCCAATCATCATAATTCTTGCTTATTTTATCCATTAATTCTTCAGCATCTGTAGGAGTCCTTTTCCTGAAAACACAATCAGCAAAGCTATCTAGGTAGGTCCTAGAATCATTAGTTAGTACATTATAATAAATATCAAGAAGCTCATTCTTAGGTAATGGACATCCAGGATTTGCATGAATCAAGACACAGAACCTTGTCCATGACTCAGGCAATTTCTCTTCTTCTCCATGTTTAAAATCAAAAATTCTCTACAAAGCAGCATGTCTAGCACTGGAAGGAAAATATTTCTGGAAGAAAGAAGCAATCAAGCAATCAGGGCTATCAATGGAACCAGGAGGTAATCTATTAAACCAAGCCCTAGATTCTCCTTTTAGTGAAAAAGGGAAGATCTTAGTAACAAAGTACTTGCGCAACTTAAAATCATCAGAGAATAAAGCACTCATAGTAGAAATCTCATTCATATGAGCCACAACACTCTCATTTTTAGTCCCACAGAAAGGTTCTTTCTCAACAATATCTAAATAAGATAAATCAAGAGAGAAATCATAATCTTTATCTTTAATATCTATGGGAGAAGTGGCAAACTTAGGATCAGAGGACAACTTAGGCATAATAGTACGTCTAGCAAGGAGACTCTTAATAGCACTAGTACCATGTGTGTTTCGACACTCTTCAACAAAATCATCAGTGAACTCAATGTAACCATCATTAATATCATAACTCTCACTAGACTCAGGTGAGCTAACAGGTGTAATAGTGTCTTCACTAGGAGTTTCGGTATTTCTTAGACTAGCCATAGTAGCATATAGAAAAAGACCTAATGAACCACTCGCATCAAGCACAGTAGAAGTAACATCATGATTATCAAAAGCAGTTTCAGACTCAGCAGTAGTAGCAGTGTGTGTAGCATGAGTATGTGGTGGTGGTGTAACAAGCTTACTTATAACAGACGGTGAATCAAGAGCAGCAGAGGTGTTTAGGACTGTACCTCTTCTTGTAGTGGATGGTAAAATATGGAACTTTCCATCACGAGACTTCCCCATGATGAAAGGAGTAGCAGTGAACAATAATAGATCCAAGTGAACTTACAAATAAAGCTATGCTCCCCAGCAACGGCGCCAGAAAATAGTCTTTATGACCCACAAGTATAGGGGATCGCAACAATCTTCATGGGTAGTATTGCCCAATTTATTGATTCGACACAAGGGGAGCCAAAGAATACTTGCAAGCCTTAACAACTGAGTTGTCAATTCAGCTGCACCTGGAAATAGTTCTTGCTCACAGAAGTTTATCAGTAGTAACAGTTTGTAGTAGCAACAGCAAAGCAACAACAACAGTGAAACATGAGCAATAGTAACAGTAACAGTAGACAGTGGGATTCGAGTGCGGTAGGCATAGGGATGAATGGACGGGCGTTGCATGGACGAGTCTAAACATGTAACTTCAAGATCTAGGGCATTGCAGATAAATAATAACAAGCATCTAAGTACCAACAATCCTAGGCATGTGCTCCATATATAGTCATACATGCTCGCAATGAGAACTTGCACAACATCTTCTATCCAGCCAGCCCGTGGCAGCGGGGCCTCTAGGGAACTACTGGCAATTAAGGTGCTCCTTTTAATAGAGCACCGGAGCAAATCATTAACACTCCGTGAACACATGTGATCATCACACTACAACCATCCCCTCCGTTTGTCCCAATTATTGTCACTTTGGGGCCTTTGGATCCGGACAATGATATGTGTACACAACTTTCAGATAAGATCACAAACAATACTATCATAATGATTCAATAATAAGTTCAGATCTGAGATCATGGCACTCGGGCCCTAGCGACAAGCATTAAGCACAACAATTTGCAATATAGTCAAATAACACTAATAGAGATACTAGGCACTATGCCCTAACAGATCTTATTCGATTACATGATAGAACTCATCCAATCCCTACCATCCCCAAGCCTACAGCAGGGGATAACTCACTCATGGATGAGGGAAACATCGGTGGTTGATGGAGATTCGTTGGTGATGACGATGGCGATGATCCTCTCCAAATTCCTCGTCCCGGCAGGGTGCCAGGACGGAGTTTCTGGATCCGAATCTTGGTTTCTGGTGGCGGCGGAGCAGAAATCTTTCTGGAAAACTATCGACCCCCCCCCTCGGTTTTTAGGTCGAAAGGCAACTTATAGGCGCAGAGGGAGGTCGAGGGGGTGCCTGGGGTGGCTCACCCCCTAGGCGCGACAAGTGGTGGGCCCGCGCCTAGCAGTGGTGTGGCCCCCTAGCCCCTTCTCCGTCTCATCTTGTGGCTCCGTGGATCTTCTAGTGAAATATAATTTTTGGCATATTTTCTGGGATTTTTCCTGATAGTTGATTTTCTGCACAAAAACTAGACACCAATGTAATTCTGCTAAAAACAGCGTCAGTCCGTGTTAGTTGTATCCAAATCACACAAGTTTAGAGGAGAAACAATAGCAAAGTATTCGAGAAAGTAGATACGTTTTGGACGTATCACATACAGATAGAAGGTGGAGACTCAATACAAAAAGTAGGAAGAAAGGCCCTTCAAAGGGAAGCAGGGATTTCAAGTTTCATAAAGAGCTTCCAAAAATTATGGTACTTATTAGCTTTCAGCTCTCATTGCCCCTATCATAAGCTTCTTGAAGTGATTAAGGTTAAAGTGAACAAAGTATGGAGTATATGCTTGACAAAGTATAAGATGGCAATCTCATGTCCCTTGAGTACGAGGGTCGTTCCACATGCTACTCAACTTTAGTCACCGGTAAGTTCTTGTCATAGTAAGTACATGTGTATCATAGAGAACCGCCAACGGGGTACCCCTTGCCCCATTACACAGCAAGCAGGCAATGAGCATCTCAGCAATCTTCTTATTTACCATGGGAAAATGGTGCTTTTTTCTCTTCTTTCCTCTTTTTTCTTTTTCTCTTCTCTTTTTTATCTCTCTTTTTTTATAATAAGAATGCTTCATAGATTGCTCACTATGGTGATGCTGCAAGTTTCCACCATGATTAGGCATGGCTTAGGCTAGCGGCCCAGGCGTTTCTCTAACACACATACATAACTCCATGGAATTACAAGCTCCCCTTTTATTTCACACCGTCGACATCGATAAACAAAAGAGCATGATATCAACTGGGTAGATATTTACAGGTGTTGAAAGTGTTCCCCATGACAGCACGGTTCTACTAATTCCCAACTTATAAGTGCAAGCATATACAACATAGATGACACAATGGTCAAGTTTATTAGGGGCAAGAAAAATAAAGTGTGCCATCAAGTTTGTGAGAGCTTTAATCACTAATTTTCACATAACAAGTTTAATTTGGAAGATAAATAAAACAAGAATATACTTGGAATGGTGTAACACACCATGCATAGGAATTTATAGTGGACTCTTTGGAATAACTTGGTTTCTTGGGAGTTGGATGCATGAGTAGAGCTTACTCAGTACAAGTGGATGCTAGCAAAAGACTGGGAGCGACCAACTAAGAGAGCAATAATGGTCATAATCATGCAGAGAGACAAAACATTATCAATCAAAGCATAAAGTGGTGTCACAAGTCAAAAACTAAATGCTCATAGAGGCTAAGGTGACTGGTTCATAGTCATAACATGGTGTGAGCATGTGCCAAGTCAACCCAAACAAAGCATCAAAGGAGAATACCACAATACTATGCTTTTGTATAATCACTAAGCATAAGGTCAAAACAACATCTAGCATGACATGATAAAGTCTAAGCCACAGTCAAAACAAGCTCCCTTTATACCACTTAAGCATGAAGCTTTCTACTCTTTTCCAACACCAATCAACTTATTTGAAACAACTCACAAAGATAATAATAAATAAAGATCAGTGAGCAAGTCTCACAAATCCACAAAGAAGAACTAAAAAGTTCTAAGCTGAAAGCACAAGAAAACTAAAGCTAAACGCAGTGCTAGCAAAAGTGAACACTCATAGAACAATAAAAGTGAAAACTAGAGTGTTCTAGGCAATGAAAACGGAGTGTGTCTCTCTCCAAAAGAAGTGTGCTGGGACCCAACCAACTTACTGCAGCAAACAAAGCAAAATAAAACTAAAAACAAAAACTAAGACGCTCCAAGAACAACACAACTGTGCATGAAACAATAAAAATGAAGTGTCTAGAAAGACCTAGGATTTTTATTGATGAAGAAGGGTATACCTTGGGAATCCCCAAAGTTTGACGCTTGTACCTCTTGAATATTTCTTGGGGTGACACAAGGTGGCATCCCCAAGCTTGAGCTTTTGTCCATTCTTCATCTGATTACATCATTCTTCATTTACACCTAAAAATTTTCCTTCATACAAAACTTCACACAATCTTCATTAGCAACATTAGTGCATTCAAAAGATAATAAACCTTTGGATTTAGTTTTAAAACAGATAAACTTACATTAAAAACACAAGCTACTGCATCAATTCCCTCAAAAATCTCAATTTACCAAAGAGAACCCCAAAAGAAATCGATAAAGAGGCAAATGCAATTAAAGGCAGAAATCTGTCAAAATAGAGCAGCACGTAAAAAGAAATTTTTTGAATACCTTATATTGCTCAAATCAAAAAGTGTTGAACTAACTAAAGTTAGCTAACAACCTGGGGGATTTATTCAAAAATTACAACTCAATACGACATACAGAGATTTTTCACGAATTTTTATAGTGAAGCACAAAATCTGTTTCGGGATAGCAACTTCCCCAAATCTTACTTCTCTCTCATTAGAGGTTATTATTGGCACAAAAACCACACACAAAAAAATAAGGAGAGGTTATTACAGAAGTATAACTTCCAAGACTCAACAAAAGAAAAACCTAACGAAATTTGGGCTATCTCCCAATAAGTACTTTTCTTTAACGCCTTTAAGTTAGGCTTGATAGTTTGAGAAGATGCTCACATAAGAAATATGAATTGAAGTAAAAGAGAGCATCAAGAAGCAAATATAAAACAAATTTGAGTCTAACCCACTTGCTATGAAAAATAATCTTGTAAAGAAACAAGTCATGAAAGCACAAAGGCAACAAGCATAGGAAAGCAAAACAAGTGCAACTTCAAGACTTTCAACATAAAGAGGGGAAACTTAATATTGTTAAAATACATAAGACCATGTTTCCCTCTCTCATAATAACTTTCAGTAGCATCATGAATAAAATTAAAAATATAACTATCACATAAATCATTCTTATCATGAGCCACATGCATATAATAATTATTACTCTCCACATAAGCATAGTCATTCTTATTAATTGTAGTGGGTGCAAATTCAACAAAATAGCTATCATTATTATTCTCATAACCATAATCATCAAATATAGGAGGCATATTATAATCATAATTAATTTTCTCCTCAATAGTAGGTGGACTGAAAATATCATATTCATCATTGTAATCATCATATATTGGAGGTTTGGTATCATCATAAGCAATAGAATAGCTATCTTCCAAAGTTGGGGAACTAAAAAGATCATTTTCATAAAAACTAGCTTCCCCAAGCTTAGACGTTTCCATAGCATTAGCAATAATGGTGTTCAAAGAATTCATACTAATAACATTGCTATTAGCATGCAACTAAGTTCCATAGGTTTTTTAATTTTCTCTTCAAACACTTCATGTCCTAACTCAAGATAAACACTATAAAGCTCTCTAATTTTGTTGTTGTTTTCCATTAAGCCTAACTAGTGAAAACAAGAAACAAAAAGACAAAATTGCAGAATCTAAAGGAAATAACTCCGAGCACTCACACCGAAGGATGTGAGTACCTTTTACCTTACCTCCCTGGCAACAACGCCAGAAAAGAGCTTGATGTCTACGCACGCTTCTATTCTTGTAGACATTGGGCCTCCAAGTGCAGAGGTTTGTAGAACAGCAGCAAGTTTCCCTTAAGTGGATCACCCAAGGTTTATCGAACTCAGGGAGGAAGTGGTCAAAGGTATCCCTCTCATACAACCCTGCAATCATGATACAAGAAGTCTGTTGTGTCCCCAACACACCCAATACACTTGTCAGGTGTATAGGTGCACTAGTTTGGCGAAGAGATAGTGAAATACAAGTGATATGGATGATTATAAGACAACGGTGCCAAAAAAGAGCTTTTGGTGGGGAGGAAAAGGTTGAAGATGTACTGTATATCCCCGGCAATGGCCCTAGAAAAGACTTTGGTGGCGTGGAAGAGACTAAAGGCAAGCTGAAATAAAGATGGCAGCAAGCAAACATGCAACAGATCTAGTTGTAAACGGTGTTTCAATGCTTATAAGCAAGGCCTAGGGATCATACTTTCACTAGTGAACACTCTCAATAAATTTATTCTCTTCATGATACTACTCTGAACTACTCTCCAGTTGGACACTTTAATCCATGGTAGGGCTACAAAAGCACTCCTTAAAGTTTGCAATCCCCATCTATATAACCCCACACTATCACCTTTAGAGCTAGATGGTTCCTTCAAACACCACAATTTCATAGAGACAACCAACTCAAAATATACTCATGATAAGTATTTATGTAATCTCTAGCCTAAGTGCCACACGGTGTGCACGCTGTCACTTTCACACACGTGGGGAGAGCTAGGGATCTAATAAAGCACTTGAGTAGCAAAGTAGATCTACTTGATTACAAAGCTCATGATCACAACATGATCACGCATAGAGAGAGAGAGATAAACACATAGCTACCGATAAAGCTCTTAGCCACGAGGAAGAACTACTCCCTCCTCATCATGGGAGTCAGCAACGGTGATGGAGATCGATGGAGATGGTGGTGAAGATCGAAGGAGATGGCTCCGGGGGCACTTACCCATCCCGGCAGGGTGACGGAATAGATACTTTTGTCCCCCGAATCTCCCCTTCGGTGACGGTGGCGCTGCGGAGGTTTTCGTGGATGTATGCTGATTCTCTTAGGGATTCTCCTCGGGGGCTTGTTATAGGCGAAGAGGCGAGCCGAGGAGGTAGCCAGGGGGGCCACACCCCCTGGTGGTGCGGGGAAGGTGGGCCCATGCCACCGTAGGGTGTGCCCATCATGGTGCCCTACTTC
Source organism: Avena atlantica (assembly GCA_910589765.1). NCBI lineage: Eukaryota > Viridiplantae > Streptophyta > Magnoliopsida > Poales > Poaceae > Avena > Avena atlantica. The sequence goes on along the minus strand of OU342735.1, from coordinate 411,315,898 downwards.
GTCTCTGCTTCGTGTTTACGTATTGCTCCAGGAAAAATAGTAAATTTGGCTTTTGTCTTGTCCAATTTCGTGAATATTCATTTTTTATCTTTTTTGAAATCAAAACAGCAGAAAACAGGAAACTGGCACTGCGGCATCTTGTCAATAGGTTAGTTCCAGAAAGTGTAGACAAATCATAAGACAAATGATATAAAACAAGCATGGAGCATCAAAAATTATAGATACGTCTACGACGTATCAATTACTTCTAGATCCTTGACCATACCAAATATATCATCACCAGTATGACAAAACGGCTTCTTCTAGTGATCTGCCTCACCATTTAAATGCTTGCCTTTCTTTTCTACGGGATGTCTGGCCGAAAGAAATCGACGATGCTCCTGGTACACATTCTTCCTAGCTTTATCCAAATATATACTTTTAGTATCATCTAAACAATGTGTGCATGCATGGTATCCCTTGTTTGATTGTCCTGAAAGGTTACTAAGAGCAGGCTAATTATTTATGGTTACGAACAACAACTCTCGTAGGTCAAATGTCTCATGTTTGTGCTCATCCCACATATATACACCTTCGTCGCCACAACTTTAGTAGTTCTTCAACTAATGGCCTTAGGTACACATCAATGTCATTGCCGGGTTGCTTAGGGCCTTGGATGAGCACTGACATCATAATGAATTTCTGTTTCATGCACAACCAAGAAGGCAGGTTATATATACATAGAGTTACAGGCCAGGGGCTATGACTGCAGCTCTGCTCCCCAAAAGGATTCATGCCATCTGTACTTTGACCAAACCTTAAGTTCCTTGCGTCATCTGCAAAGCTCGGGTACTCTCTATAGATTTTTCTTCACTGCGACCCATCAGTGGGGTGTCTCAACATCGAGTCTTTCCCGTGGTATTCTTTGTGACATCGCAACAACTTGGCATGCTCTTTGTTTCTAAACAAAGGTTTCAACCGTGGTATTATATGAACATACCACATCACCTTTGCAGGAACCCTCTTCCTGGAACGCTGATCGCCCTCAACATCACCAGGGTCATATCATCGGATCTTATAACGCAATGCACCGCATACCGGGCACGCATCTAAATTCTCGTACTCCTCATCGCGATAGAGTATGCAGTCATTAATGCATGCATGTATCTTTTGCACCTCTAGTCATAGAGGGCAGACAACCTTCTTTGCTTTGTATGTACTGATAAGCAATTCATTATCCTTTGGAAGCTTCTTCTCCCAAATTTTCAGTAGCTTCTCAAATCCCTTGTCAGATAAACCATTCTCTGCCTTTCATTGCAGTAATTCAAGTGTGGTACTGAGCTTTGTGTTGCCATCTTCGCAATTTGGGTACACCATTTTTTTTTATCCTCTAACATGCGCTCCAACTTCTTCTTCTTGTTTTTATTTTTGCATTCACTCAGTGCATCAAGAATGGCCCAACGAAGATCATCAGCGGTCTCATCTTATGCCCATTATTCACCTTCTTCTTTCTCATTGTCTTCTAGTGCAGTACCACCGTATTCAGGAAACATTGGATAGTTGTCATCGTTCTCTTCTTTTTCGTTGTCTTCGATCATAACCCCGCTTTCTCTGTGCTTTTTCCAACAAATATAGCCGGACATGAAACCTAACTGAATCAGGTGAATGTGAATGGTTTTTGAGGAAGAGTAATCCTTCTCATTCCGACAGACACGGCACGGACAACACATAAAACCATTCCGCTTGTTTGCCTCAGCCAAATCGAGGAAAGAATGCACGCCTTTAATAAATATGTCAGACATTCGGGGAGCGTCGTACATCCATTCCTGGCTCATTTGCAGTATAATTAAAATTTTCTATCATATAAAAAGATTGGATCATTTTACTACATTTACTTTTACAAATCTAAAAAATTAGTGTGTATGATATATCTCTACTATATAATTTACCTTGAGGTGGTTTTCGTTGTCACTGATTTTCGTCCGTCGTACCAAATCTTCATCCGTCGCGTCCGTTAGAGAATCTCCACTCGCCTACCCAGGAGGACGATCCGAACGCCGAAAATCGGCCCAGTCGCGTACCTGGCCGGATTTGGGCCAACTTTGGTTCGGACTATCCAGGCCGAACCCAGGATCCTGGGTACGCCCTGGGGACTCCGGACGAAGCGAATTCGGCGAGTGGACCAGCCTGGCAGCGACAGAAGCCGACTCGCCGCCATCCTTCCCGCCGTTTTCCTTTTCCCGCCCTCGTCGCTACACCCCTTCCGCCATTCTTCCGGCTTATAAAAGCCGTACATCTCGCCGTCTCTCTTCACAGTCCCTCACACCACCACAACTCCGGTGAACTTCGGACGTTCGCACCTTTCTTCCTCCTCAAATCCGCCGAGAAGCAATGGCCGAGGGCCGACGCAGGCTGTCGCCGTGGGAAGCCCAGCTGCTCCACGAGGTGCGCTATACGACGTCGTCGGACACTTGTCTCCCCGTAGGCTGGAAACTCGGCGCCGGCGGGATCCCCGTTCCGCAGGTGCCAGACGGAGACGACCTCGCCGGAGAGATCCAGGCGGCTATCGCCGCCATGGAAGACCCAGAACTGGCCGAAGAGATCCAGGCCGCTATCGCCGTCGTGCAAGACCCGGATCTCGCCGAGGATCAGGGCAACCTTATCTTCTGGAGGCAGTTTTTCGCCGACAGGCGCCTCGAGGAACTCGCCTGACACGACGGACCGCCGGGCTCGCTGCCGCCGCCGCGTAACAATGCGGCTTACCGCCGCCGCTGGTGGAGCGTTCCAGGGTAGACTCGATCTCGCCAGAGTCATGACGCACATCGAGGCCGGCAACAACCCCCGCCTTGGCCTGTAGTTGCGGCGTCCGGCGACCATGGCGGCGGCCTTTTCTAGTTATGAATTCCGATGTACTATGTATCCCCTTGCCTATTTTAATGAAATTCCGCCTATATTCGCTCATATTTCGCCGAGTTTAACTGAATTTAGCCGAACTTGGGCACTCGGTCTGGGTACGCGAGTAGGAAACTGAGCGTACCCAGGCTAAAAACACAATTCGTCCGGCTAAAAATTAGTCCGGTTTTCGACTTGGGTTCGTCTGACGAGTGAAGATGCTCATAGTATCCCATAGTTACACGAGTTTAGCAGTCCGAGCCTCGCCTCGAGTCTGCAGAGTAGAGCCTGTTGTGGCTTTGCCCCATATGTCCGGCTTACTTGCGTTCTATCCGACGGAACAGCTGGTCGATTTTGACATGGCTGATCGATCCGTCACAGACTGTTTACGAAGGATCGCTGTCCGGCTACTGCGTGCATGAACAAATCCCTCACGGCCCATACACATGCACGGGTACAGGCCTATGTTAACCATAGGCAGCTTGAGTAGTTGGGCCAGCTAATTACATAGCTAATTAATTAATTAGCAGACGAGGCGTTTTGGCTATATGCTCCTGGTTTTTGAATTGAGTTATAAACACGTGTTAAAATATTAAAAAATATGTTTTATGTCCTGTGTAAAAACACAAAATTTGACGTTAAAAAAATGCAGGTAACAAGACATTTCTTTATTTTTCTATCATGACAAGACAAAGATCGGTTTTCCGTGAAGAAGTGCACAAATATAATATTGAGATGTACACGCCAAATTATTTTTCCGAATTTTTTGACATCTAAAGAAAACATTCAGCTAGCAGGAGCATATGCACCAAGATCAAAAATGGATTTCCGACTATTAGCCCATAACTCGGTATAGTAACTGGCAGCATGTACATCGTATCTTGCGGTTTTCTAAATGTGGATGGAGATGATCTTGATATATGGAAAAATCCCGAATTTTCTATTGAGGGAAAAAAGAACGAAGGAAATTAAAAAGCTGATGTTTCAGTCATTGAGAAGAGGCCCCGTCGCTTAATAAGCATGTACCATGTCCTCGCTTTTCCGCATCTCTTCGAGCATGGGAAGCGGCGGCGACGGCCGCCATCAGGAGTAGTGGAGCGGCGACGGCCACCTGGAACTAGAGAGAGTGTCGAATGTGGCAACTGGATATGACCTCTTTCCTCGGGTATTGTTGTTACAGAGGCACATCAATTTAGCTCATCTCTCAGACACCACTAGCCGTTGTGGGTGGAGAATCTACAGGGTGAAGCCCTACTAGAAGTGGCCGATGACGAAGACACTGGCACAAACATGTAGCGTCGGCATGATCTGGCCATCCTACTGGCTATGTAGTTGAGATGTTGGGCATGTTGTCCATGCCCACGTAGAGATTGCAGGGCGTCGCTGGGTCGTGGTTGTGGCTGTGTATCCCATCTTGTTGCTCATTGCTTAATGCTCTAAGTTGCGTCATTACCAATTTGAAGTTTCAAGTGCAGGGGTATGTGGCCAGAGACAGGCATCATTGGCTCGTGGTTGTGGCTGTGTATCCCATCTTGTTGCTCATCGCTTAATGCTCTAAGTTGCGTCATTACCAATTTGAAGTTTCAAGTGGAGGGTATGTGGCCAGAGCCAGGCATCATTGGCTCACTGACTACCACGTCGAAAGCAAACGAGATTCTTATAGTACAAACATTGGAACATGGGAGCCAAATCTAAAACAAAATCTAATATATTTCAAGAAGGTACAAACCAAAATCTAAAATGAAATGTAAGAATACTTAGTGCTAAAAACTACACCATATTGTTTTCTAGGTTTGTGAGCACATATTGAATTATTTTAGAACCATTGCAATGTACGGGCACTTTTGCTAGGAATTATTCTCCGCTATTTGATTAATCGGTTTGTAGATGAATTTTTTACATCGTAGATGTTCCATTTTTCTCATAAATTTTTGATTAAGCTTTACAAAATTTGGTTTTAAATAAACCCCAAACGCAATGTAATTATGAACAAATTAAATAGTAAATAAGAAGTGAACCTAGCTCACTTGGTTAGGGAAGTGGATGTACAACCCAGCCACCTAGGTTCAACTCCTCACGGATGCATATTTGGATTCTTATTATTAAAAAAAACTCACTGTATGGGCTTCTCCTGTCGCATTTCTTTCAAAAAAAAAGGAATAGTAAAAGTATTTCATGTTTATCAAAATAAAATTGAAAAGACCGTAGCAACGCACGGGCATTCAACTAGTATATATATAATTTTACATGCATCAAATTTTAAATTAGACAAAACTGTTAATATAAAAATACCAACTTTTTAATTATTGCTCTAGTAGTGAAAACCTTATTCAATTCTGAGCTCTGAAAATCTAAAAACACATATCTCAACTTTTAGTAACTTTTTGTATAATCAAAATTTGTTTAAAATTACACATCTAAAATTCCCTCTACTTTTAATCATGAAATCCCTCTCTACTTCTAGAGCATTGAGCTAAACTAACAATAAGAGATGAAAGATTGAAGTTGCTAACCTTTTTAGAAGCTTGAATTGATAGATGCCACCAAATCTTGACAAACTTTGGACAAAAAATGAGGATGGACTTGATCTAGCTTGGAGGAAATGGCCATAGGTTTGTGAAGGTCGAAGGAGGGAATATATAGGGGAAATATATAGTCTGGGTGGTGCCAATAACCCGGACTAAATAATGATCTCTAGTCCCAGTTTATAGAACAACCCGGGACTATATGTTCTCCTGGATCTCCCCAGAGCTGTAGTCCCGGTTGGTAGTTGGTATTACCAACCGGGACTAGAGGTGCCCAATAAATCGGGACTAGCCAGTTGCTGCCTCCTAACCGTTGCAAAGGTGACAGACCGGGACTAGAGCTAACAATAGTCCTGGTTCCATACTGGGCCGGGACTAGAGGTCAGAGCAGCTCCAAACCAAAGGTCGTTTTTCTACTAGTGGCTTTTATAGCTAACATGCATGTGTGCACCGCAAGGCATGTATTAAAGCAGTCAAGCATCTGTCATATCATGTATAATATGTGGGTATCTAATTCACTTAACCTGTATATAAAAACAAATATGGTAAGAACCTTACTAACCTTGTACAACCTATTAAATGTCACATCTTGTATGTTGAGCTAAGCTAGACAAGTCTATAACAATTTATTCTTGATCTTGTATCGGTGCTATTGACAGTTGAAGTGCTGGCAGAAGTCGGCTTTATTGCAAATAGTTATCCACTCATCATCACAAGGTGTACTATTAAGCAAGCTTGGGACATATCTCAAAACTATGGACGGGACGACGCCCACAAGTGGGGGGGGGGGGGGGTAGGGCAGCTATCCCCTGTGGCAGCAAACTGTTAACCTAACCTATTAATATATACCAAAGGGTTCGGGCACCTCACCTAAGAGACTATCATATCTAGTTTACAAAGACACAATATAAAAAGAATAGTGTAGATCATTTCACTTAGGCGGTAGACGGTGTATTGTAATGTCTAACGGCAAGGCAATACCAAAGCGGTCCTAGGGACCCGTGTTCCATGCTCGCAAGGTGAGTAGCGTCTTTCAGAGAGACGATACCATGTTAAGTATAACGTATTTGTGTTAGAGGCTACTAAAAAGGGTTAGTCGCGAATAAAGTTTGCGCGGCGGTTTATTTTTAAAATGTCTTTGACATTTGACTTATTTTCATCCATTTTGTGGTAGAAGGGGTATGGTGTTGGGCCCACTACTGCTATCCGATTTTAAAGCATCTATTAATATTAAAATTTGCTTGTTCAGGGAGTTGTACATACTACAAATCTGTTAAGGGGTAACCCCTTGGGGTGGCCTGATCTTTCACGAATTCCACGGGAATCGAGGGGAAAGCGGTGGAAGGGGGAAAGGGGATGAAATCCACGAACACACGCACACGAAGAACCCGATGAACTCACGCGCACAAAAACACGATACACGCCGATAACTCACGCCGGTGGCAACCGGTCCAACATAATCCCTAGGTCGGAATGGATGATAAATTCTTTGGGCCAAAGGTAGTGTTGCCACACTTGAAGGACACGAACCAAGGCAAAAAGCTCTTTGTCATAAATGGGATAGTTAAGGCGTGTGCCATCGAGTTTCTCACTATGGTATGCAATAGTACGCCCATTTTGCATAAGGACGCCTCTAATGCCAATTCCACTAGCGTCACATTCAATCTCAAAGGTTTTTGTGAAATCCGGTAATGCAAGAAGTGGTGCTTCGTGAGGCTTTTTTTGAGCTCATCAAAAGCCTTTTGTTGTGCTTTTCCCCAAACGAACGTGACATTTTTCTTGGTCAATTCGTTGAGGGGGCAAGCAATGGTGGAAAAGTCTTTCACAAAGCGACGGTAAAAGCCAGCCAACCCATGAAAACTACGAAGTTCACTAACATTGGTAGGTATAGGCCAATCTCGTATGTCCTTAACTTTGGAGACATCAACTTCAATGCCATTAGAAGACACAACAAAACCAAGGAAAATGAGTTTTTCTTTTGCAAAAGTGCACTTTGGGAGATTAGCATAAAGCTTTTCATGACGAAGGATTTGAAGGACCTCCTTAACATGAGTAACATGCTCCTCTAGTGACTTGCTATAGACAAGGATGTCATCAAAGTAAACAACGACACTCTTCCCAATGAGAGATCTCAAAATATGGTTCATGAGGCGCATGAAGGTAGATGGGGCATTTGATAAGCCAAAAGGCATAACCAACCATTCATAGAGACCAAGCTTGGTCTTGAAGGCGGTTTTCCACTCAGCACCTTCGGCCATGCAAATTTGATGGTAACCACTACGAAGATCAATTTTCAAAAATATAGTGGCTCCACATAACTCATCAAGCATGTCATCAAGACGCGGTATAGGATGTCGATAATGCACGGTGATAGCATTGATTGGACGGCAGTCCATGCATAACCGCAACGTATCATCCATTTTTGGAACTATAATCACGGGGACCGCGCTTGGGCTAGTGCTTACTTGGATCAAACCTTTGGAGACGAGTTGGTTGATTTGTCGTTCTATCTCCTTCGTCTCTTCCGGGTTCGTGCGATACGTGGCGCGGTTTGGGAGTGGAGCGCCGGGTATGAGGTCGATGCGGTGCTCGATTCCACGACGAGGAGGTAGTCCATGAGGAAGCTCTTCGGGAAATACATCTTGGAATTCCTGCAAGATAGCCATCAAAGAAGGAGGAACATTTGTCAAGTCATTAGTTCCTTGTGCTAGTCCCTTGCATACAAGGACATAGTGCAAGATGGATGGGTTGTTCCGCACTTCTCTCATCTCACTTTTGGTGGCAAGAAGAACACTCTTAGTTTTTCCACTCGAGTTTGGCTTGTGGCATTTACTCACTATCGTGTGGTTCTCTCGCTCACCACTCTTCTCACAATATGGTCTTATGTATTGCGCCCTCGCTAAAGCCTTTGCATTGTCCGCAATTATTTGGCTAGGAGTCATTGGTTGCAAAACACAAGTTTTTTCAAGCCATTTGAAGGTATAAGTGTTTGAGTGACCATCATGCAAAGCACGCTTGTCATATTGCCACGGACTTCCTAGCAACATATGGCAAACCGTCATGGGGACCACGTCACATTCCACCGTGTCTTTGTATGGTCAAATTGAGAACGTTACCGAGACGGTGTGCTTGATCTTGACGGACCTTGGTCAATTAGCCATTGTATATGGTAGGGGTGCTTATGCGGATGGAGGGTGAGGTTGAGTTTCTCACACAGTTCCGTACTTGCAAGATTGTGGCAACTCCCTCCATCGATGACAACTTTGATGGACTTCCCATTGATACCGGCACGAGTTTGGAAGATGTTTGATCGTTGGTCTTCATTCTCATTGGCTTGAGTAGTTAAGACCCTTGTGACCACAAGCGATGGACTTGCGTCATGCTCACACACAAGTAGTTCTTGGTCCTCTTCCAAATGTTGCCTTGCCATGGCTTCCTTGACCCTTGCATCAAACTCATCTTCACTCAAGTATTCTTCATCGCCGTTGTCATGGATGAACAAAACTTTCTTGTTCCCACATCCGGCCAACTTGTGTCCTTTGCCTCCACACTTGTAGCACTCACCATTGAATGGTTGTTCATCTCTTGTGTATTTGCCACTTGGGGGTGGTTTTCCTTGAGGAAGTGTTGGCTTGAAGGGAAGCTTGGTGGTATTTGATGAGCTTCCACTTGGTGTTGTCGGAGTAGTGGTTGGGGCTTGCTTGTATGTGAAGTATGTCTTTGGCTTTTTGTACTTGATATCCTCTTGCACTTGATGTCCTCTTGCACTTGACGCTCGGCCTTTGATGCGATGTGCACAAGCTCAACCATGTTGTTGTACTTTTGGAACTCGGTGATGCGCTTGATTGGATGGTTCAAGCCATTGAGGAAACGTGCCATTGTTTGTTCATCCCGCTCTTCAATGTTGGCATGGATCATGTTGAGCTCCATTTGCTTGAAGTACTCTTCCACGGTCTTTGTCCCTTGACTAAGTGTTTGAAGCTTGTTGAAAAGGTCACGCGTGTAGTGCGAAGGAACAAAGCGGGATCTCATATGGGCCTTCATATCTTGCCAAGTTGAGATTGGGGGCTCTTCTTTTGATTCACGAGCGAGTTGGACTTGTTCCCACCAAAGGTTGGCATACTCATCAAACTCGAGGGATGCCATGGCCATCATCTTCTCATTGCTATAGTTGTGCATGCGGAAGATCTTGTCAACCTTGAGTTCCCACGAGAGGTATTCTTCGGGTTCATTGAAACCGGTGAACTTGGGCATGGTGAACTTGAGCTTGCCGAAAGTTTCTTCTTCACTTCGGTTCCGGTGTCGACGGTTGCCATGATTTTGGCGGCCATCTTCATCATTCGAGCTCTCATGTCTTGCTTGGTGATGGTGGCGTTGCTCTTGCGGTTGTTGAGGTGTCGCGTTTGGTGGTGGAACTTGGTTTTGACGACGAGCTTGGGGAGCTTGCGCGTGTTGTTGTCACGGTTGAGGACGAGGAGGAGGTTGTTGATCCTCACGACGAGCTTGGGGAGCTTGCTCTTGTTCTTGTCGTGGTTGATGTTGAGGAGCATTGTCTTGCGCCATGTGGCGAGGAGGACGTCGAGCCGCATGCGCAATGGGCTGCTCTCTTTCTTCTTGATGTGGAGGAGGCTCGTCATGATGATCATGTTGTCGACGTTGACGTTCATGTCGATGATGACGCCTTGGTGGATATTCGAGTGCTTCACGCCGACGACGATCTTGTTCTTCCACTTCGTATGCTTCACTTGTTGTTGAAAGAACATGTCGATGGCGATAGGCTTGGTGGTCCATGTGAGGTTGCTCTTGTTGAATCACAAGTGCCCTTGGTTGTGGCCAGTCCGCTTCACATCTTGGAGGTCTTGCGGAGAGGTCACCATCATAGCTTGACGTCGTGGCGTGTCGCGGAGATGGTACCGCTTGAGAAGAGCTCATGGATTGAAGGACGGGTCCATCCCGGTGCCTTGAAGCGTGACGGCGAGGTGCGCTTGATTCACTTGAGGAGTGTCGTGATGATCTTGAGTCTCGCGATCGTGGCCTTGCTAACCCATCAATGAGGCGTTGAAGCTTCTCATCCATTGAGGCGAGGGCGCGACCAAGAGCTTCATTTTGATGACCGAGGTTGTGTTGCATGGCATGCATTTGGCCTCGTACTTCTTCGAAGCGGTTGTCGATGTTCTTGAACTCCACTCGGGCTTCGCTAAATTGTTCATCTTGGCGCCGCTCAAGGGCTTCACAACGGTAGTTGAATTCTCCTCGGACCTTCCAATGGTCCCATCTTGTCATGTATTGTGTGTCGTCCTCTGGAGGTGGTGGTGGTTGGGACGGCTCGCCATTCTTGTCCATGATGCAAAGCCGACAAGGGTTGTATATGGATAATAAGGGTGCGTAGAGTTAGCCTTTTACCTCACCTTGGAGATTATATCAAACCAATTGCCACACAAAGGAGCGAACAGCGTGCAAAGTGAAATTTCAAAGAAACTCACAGACAAATAAGCTACAACTCTCAAAAGCTTTTGGTGGATGGGTAGGATTGTGGGGAAGCCAAAGAACCAATCGAACGCAAAGGATAGTCAAAAGTGGAGAAGATCCAACAAAACTCAAGGAAAAAGGAGATGGTCAACTCAAAAGGTGACGAGAACCTATGACTACACACACGCGTGGAGAAAAATGTGTAGGGGTTCGTAGCATGGAAAACAAAAATTTTCTATCGCATACAAACAAACAAGCCAAGATCTATCTACTAGATTGTAGCAACGAGTCGATGGAATAACTTACCCTCGAAGATTCCAAAGTGTTTAACGAGAGCGGATTCTCGTGGGTGATGTAGTCGTACTCTTTCCGATCTCAAGATCGTGTAGACGATCCTTCCGGCGCCACGTTCTGGCAGCGCTCCCGCAGTCGGTCACACGTTCGGTACTCGACGAAGACCTTCCTCTCCCTTGTTCCAGCAGGCAGCGGAGGTTGTAGCACTCTCCTCGCGATTCCGGCAGCACAACGGCGTGGTACCGGAAGTAGAGGGGAGATCCCGCAGGGCTTCGCCTTAAGCCGGAGCGAGTATGGTGGATTATGAGAGAGGGCTATTAGTGGCCTAGAGATTAGACACACCAATTAGAAGGCTCTAAACCGCAGGCTAAAGCAATTAGAAGCTCTAAACCAAACGGCTCTAAACCTGAGATTAGAGGTGGAAACTTGTGTGTTTCTAGGAGGAGCCCTGCCCCTCCTTTTATGGGAGGGGGGTCTTGGCGCGCCAGGGGAGGGAGGGAGTCCCTCCCCAACTCGGCCTAGGGCTGGGCGCCGGCCTGGAGGAGTCCAACTCCTCCTCCAAGTTGGTTCCAACTCCTCTTGCTTGTTTCCCACAGTTTCTTGTTTCCCACAGTTTCCTGTTTTAGCCGTTTGACTTTCAAACTGGCAATTTGACTTTCATGTTTTTGGAACAGCAAGAACACTTAGTACATGATGCAATCATTCAATGACACACTCATGTACCCTCCCCCCCTCCCCCCGGAGTGCCGGACAATCCGGAACCTTCTAGAACATTCCCGATGAAAACACCGGAATCATTCCCGAACTCCGAAACGGGACTTTCCTTATATGAATCTTATTCTCCGGACCATTCCGGATCACCTCGTGATATCCCGGATCCCATCCGAGACTCCGAACAACATTCGGTCTCTTTCTCATAATACCATAACTACTCAAAACAACGTCGAATCCTTAAGTGTGTCTCCCTACGGTTCGTGAATTATGCGGACATGATCGAGACACTTCTCCGAACAATAACCAATAGAGGAATCTGGAAATTCATATGGCTCCCACATATTTCTACGATTACTTTGCGATCGAATGAACCACTTACATACGATACCAATTTCCCTTTGTCTCACGATAGTTTACTTATCCGAGGTTATGATCGTCGGTATCTCTGCATACCTAGTTCAACCTCGTTACTGATAAGTACTCTTTTCTCGTTCCCGTGATATGTGATCCCTTGTGACCAAGTCACATGCTTGCAAGCCAATTGGATGACATTCCACCGAGAGGGCCCAGAGTATATCTATCCGTCATGTGGATGGACAAATCCCACTCTCGATCCATGTGTTTCAACCAATACTTTCCGAACACTTAATGCCACCTTTATAGCCACCCAGTTACGGTGTGGTGTTTGATGTCATCAAAGCATCCATCCGGTAAAGGTGATATGCATGATCTCATGGTCGAAGGAATTAGGTTACTATGTATCAGAAAGCATATAGCAATTGAACTATTGAAATGACTTGATCTTTATGCTACGCTTATCTATAGGAGTATGTCCACCATATCATTCTCCTAACGATATGATCTTGTTGTTGATAACATCTCAATGTTCATGATAGGGAAACCACAATCATTAATCAACCAACAAGCTAGTGAAGTATAGAGGCTATACTAGGGACTTCAAATTAAGTTTACAAATCACACAAGTATTAATGGTTTCCTTGTTAATACTATTATAGCATGAATGTAAACATTTATCATAAACACAAAGATATAATAATAACTACATTTATTATTGCCTCTAGGGCATATCTCCAACAGTCTCCCACTTGCACTAGAGTCATCTAATCTAGATTACATGGTAATATACCGAACACCCATGGCAGTTTGGTGTTGGTCATGTTTTGCCCTCGGGAGAGGTTTAGTCAACGGATCCGCCACATTCAGATCTGTGTGTACTTTGCAAATCTTTATATCCCCATCCTGAATATGTTCTCGAATAGCGTGAAAACGCAGCTTGATATGCTTCAGCTTCTTGTGTGACCTTGGTTCTTGCGCATTGGCTATGGCGCCCATGTTATCACAGTAGATAGACATTGGGTCCAGCGCACTTGGAACCACACCCAGCTCTGCAATGAACTCTTTCATCCATATCGCTTCTTGTGAAGCCTCCGAAGCAGCCATGTATTCCGATTCAGTTGAAGATCTCGCCACAACGCTTTGCTTTGCACTCCTCCAGCTAACTGCTGCACCATTCAAAATAAATACGTATCCGGATTGTGATTTAGAATCATCTGGATCGGTGTTCCAACTAGCATCGGTGTAACCATTAACAACGAGCTGTTCATCACCTCCATAAGAAAGAACCATATCCTTAGTTCTTCTCAAGTACTTAAGGATGTTTTTGACCGCTGTCCAATGATCCACTCCTGGATCACTTTGATATCTGCTAGTTTAACTAACAGCATATGCAATGTCGGGTCTAGTACATAGCATGGCATACATTAGAGATCCTATGGCTGAGGCATAGGGAGTCTTACTCATCCTTTCTCTATCTTCTGCCGATGTCGGACTTTGAGTTTTACTCAAGGTCGTATTGGGCAACATGGGCAAGAACCCTTTCTTGCTTTCTTCCATTCCAAATCTCTTTAGAACTTTGTCCAAATATGTACTCTGTGACAATGATATTTGGCGTTTTGATCTATCTCTATAAATCTTTATGCCTAATATGTTAGCTGCTTCGCCAAGATCCTTTATTGAAAAACTATTATTCAAATATTCCTTGACACTATTAAGAAGGTCTACATCATTCCCAATCAACAATATGTCATCCACATACAGTATTAAGAATGCTACAGAGCTCCCACTCACTTTCTTGTAAATACAAGCTTCTCCATAAGTTTGCACAAAACCAAAACTTTTGATTACCTTATCAAAACGTTGATTCCAACTTCGGGATGCCTGCTTCAATCCATAGATGGACCGTTGAAGTTTGCATACCTTGTTAGCATCTTTAGGATCGACAAAACCTTTGGGTTGCATCATATACAACTCTTCATCAATGTCTCCATTGAGGAATGCTGTTTTGACATCCATCTGCCATATCTCATAATCATAATATGCAGCGATTGCTAACATAATCCTCACAGACTTTAGCTTCGCTACCGGTGAGAAAGTCTCATCGTAGTCAACTCCTTGAATTTGTCGAAACCCTTTTGCGACAAGTCGAGCTTTATAGACAGTAACATTACCATCAGCATCTGTTTTCTTCTTGAAAATCCATTTGTTCTCGACAGCCTTCCGGCCATCTGGTAAGTCCACCAAAGTCCATACTTGGTTTTCGTACATGGATCCAATCTCGGATTTCATGGCTTCTTGCCATTTATTGGAATCTGGGCTCATCATCGCTTCCTCATATGTCTCGGGGTCATCGGTGTTGTCCACCACCATGACATTCATAACGGAATCATACCAATCCGGAGTGGTACGAGTTCTCATTGACCTCCGAGGCTCTGTAGCAACTTCAACCGAAGTTTCATGATCATCATCATTAGCTTCCCCTCTAATTGGTGCAGGCACCACAGGAATTTCTTCCGGTGCTGCGCTACTCGCAATTTCGAGAGAAGGTTCGACAACCTCGTCGAGTTCTACTTTCCTTCCAGTCACTTCTTTCGAGAGAAATTCCTTCTCTAGAAAGGATCCATTCTTGGCAACGAAGATTTTGCCTTCGGATCTATGATAGAAGGTATACCCAATAGTTTCCTTTGGGTATCCTATGAAGACGCATTTTTCCGCTTTGGGTTCAAGCTTGTCCGGCTGTAACTTCTTTACATAGGCTTCGCATCCCCAAACTTTAAGGAACGACAATTTAGGTTTCTTGCCAAACCATAATTCATACGGTGTCGTTTCAACGGATTTAGACGGTGCCCTATTTAAAGTGAATGCGGCTGTTTCTAATGCATAACCCCAAAATGATAGCGGTAAATCTGTAAGTGACATCATAGAACGAACCATATCTAAGAGAGTTCGATTACGACGTTCGGACACACCATTACGCTGTGGTGTTCCCGGCGGTGTCAATTGTGAAAGTATTCCGCACTTCTTTAAATGCTCGCCAAACTCGTAACTTAGATATTCACCTCCACGATCAGAACGTAGAAATTTAATCTTCTTGTTACGTTGATTCTCTACCTCACTTTGAAACTCCTTAAACTTCTCGAAAGTTTCGGACTTATGTTTCATGAAATAGATATACCCATATCTACTCAAATCATCTGTGAAGGTAAGAACATAATGATAACCACCGCGCGATGCTACACTCATTGGACCACACACATCGGTATGTATGATTTCCAATAAGTCCGTAGCTCGCTCCATCATACCAGAAAATGGAGTCTTAGTCATTTTTCCCATCATACATGCTTCGCATCTTTCAAGTGATTCAAAATCAAGTGATTCAAGAAGTCCATCGGAATGGAGTTTCTTCATACGTTTCACTCCGATGTGACCAAGACGACAGTGCCACATATAGGTCGAATTATCGCTTGATTTCAAACGTTTAGCCTCAATGTTGTTGATATGTGTATTTCCACTATCGAGATTCAATAAGAATAGACCATCTATCAAAGGTGCATGTGCATAAAACATATTACTCATATAAATAGAACAACCATTATTCTCAGATTTAAACAAGTAACCGTCTCGCAATAAACAAGATCCTGATATAATGTTCATGCTCAACGCAGGCACCAAATAACAATTATTTAAGTATAAAACTAATCCCGATGGTAGATGAAGGGGTAGCGTGCCGACCGCGATCACATCAACCTTTGATCCGTTTCCCACGCGCATCGTCACCTCGTTCTTCGCTAGCTTCCGTTTATTCTGCAGCACCTGTTTCGAGTTACAAATATGAGCAACCGAACCAGTATCAAATACCCAGGCACTACTACGAGTACTAGTGAGATACACATCAATAACATGTATATCAGATATACCTTTCTTCTTGATGTTGCCGTTCTTCAAATCCGCCAAGTACTTTGGGCAATTCCGCTTCCAGTGACCTTCTCCCTTGCAGTAAAAGCACTCGGTTTCAGGCTTTGGTCCAGCCTTGGTTTTCTTCGTCGGCGTGGTAGCTTTCTTACCACCCTTCTTGAAGTGTCCCTTTTGCTTAGACTTGCCTTTCTTGAATTTTGTGGTCTTATTGACCAACAACACTTGGTGCTCTTTCTTGATCTCCACTTCTGCAGATTTCAACATGGCAAAGAGTTCTGGCAACGTCTTGTTCATGTTCTGCATGTTGTAGTTCATCACAAAGTTCTTGTAACTTGGTGGTAGTGATTGGAGGACACGGTAAATCCCCAAAGAATTAGGAATCACTATACCCAAGCTTTGAAGTTTGTTTGCGTGCCCAGACATCTTAAGCACATGCTCACTGACGGAGCTGCCCTCTTCCATCTTGCAGTTAAAGAACTTTTCAGAAGCCTCATAGCTTTCAATTGCCGCATGAGTCTCAAAAATCAATTTGAGATCCTCGACAATATCATATGGGTCTGACTCTTCAAACCTTTTCTGAAGCTCCGATTCTAAACCATACAAGATAGCACACTGAACTATGGAGTACTGATTCTTCCGAGCGAGGTAAACATTCTTTACTTCATCGGGAGCATTGGCTGCAGGTGGGTCACCCAGCGGTGCATCCAGCACATAGGTCAAATTACCAGCCGTGAGGACAATCCTCAAATTGCGGAACCAATCCGCGAAGTTGCTTCCATTGTTTTTCAACTTTTCTTTCTCTAGGAACGCATTAAAATTGATGGTAGGGGCTGCCATTGATCTACAACATATTTGCAATAGTTTAGACTAAGTTTATGACAAATTGAGTTCAAATTAATAATAAAATTAAACTAGGTGAACTCCCACTCAAAACAATATCCCTCACATTGTTTTAGTGATCACACGAACCAAATCCACCATATCAACACCGATCATCACGAGAGTTGACATAGTTTCAATGGCGAACAATCGTCATGTTCATCATATCTACTATATGATTCATGCTTTACCTTTCGGTGATCCGTGTTCCGAGACCATGTCTGTACATGCTAGGCTCGTCAAGATCAAACCTTAGTTTCTGCATGAGCAAATCTGGCTTGCTCACGTTGTATACACTTGCAGAATCTAACACACCCGATCATCACGTGGTGCTTCGAAACAACAAGCTTTAGCAACGGTGCTAACTAAGGGTGAACACTTTATGATTTGAAATTGATGTGCATGAGGGATCATCTTATAATGCTACCGTCGTCTACTAAGCAATACAAGATGCATAAAGGATTAACATCACATGCAATTCAATATATATGTGATATGATATGGCCTTTCATCTTTGTGCCTCCGATCTCCATCTTCAAGCACGAACATGATCTCCATCATCACCGGTATTGCATCAAGGTCAATGACGCTTCTCCATGGTTGACGTCCACCGGCTTCAACTATTACAACTACTTTGAATAGACACGCGGGTCTTAACATAAATTAAAGACAACCATATGGCTCCTGCCGGTTGCCGACTTACAATAAGAAACATTGCATACATCAAATATAATCACGATCATGGCCATATCACATCACTGCACACCCCTGCAAAACAAAGTTAGACGCCTCTACTTTCTTTGCATATTTTACGTGGTTTGGGGCTTTCAATAAGTGTCGTTCTAACTTACGAACAAGAACCACAACATTGATACTAGCATTGTTGATCACCCGTTGTAAATTGGATCTTAACTATGCTAGGAGAAACAGGCACCCGCAAAGCCACTTATGCAATACAAGTTGCATGTCAAGCGTGGAGCAAGTCTCATGAACGATGTCATGTAAGGTTAGCCCAGGCCGCTTCATCCCAACATACCGCAAGATGCAAAGTACACAAGAAGCAATCGACAATAAAAGCATCAACGCCCACAATGACCATTGTGTTCTACTCGTGCAACAGATCTACATATAGACACGGCTCTGATACCACTGTAGTGGTTCGTAGCATGGAAAACAAAAATTTTCTATCGCATACAAACAAACAAGCCAAGATCTATCTACTAGATTGTAGCAACGAGTCGATGGAATAACTTACCCTCGAAGATTCCAAAGTGTTTAACGAGAGCGGATTCTCGTGGGTGATGTAGTCGTACTCTTTCCGATCTCAAGATCGTGTAGACGATCCTTCCGGCGCCACGTTCTGGCAGCGCTCCCGCAGTCGGTCACACGTTCGGTACTCGACGAAGACCTTCCTCTCCCTTGTTCCAGCAGGCAGCGGAGGTTGTAGCACTCTCCTCGCGATTCCGGCAGCACAACGGCGTGGTACCGGAAGTAGAGGGGAGATCCCGCAGGGCTTCGCCTTAAGCCGGAGCGAGTATGGTGGATTATGAGAGAGGGCTATTAGTGGCCTAGAGATTAGACACACCAATTAGAAGGCTCTAAACCGCAGGCTAAAGCAATTAGAAGCTCTAAACCAAACGGCTCTAAACCTGAGATTAGAGGTGGAAACTTGTGTGTTTCTAGGAGGAGCCCTGCCCCTCCTTTTATGGGAGGGGGGTCTTGGCGCGCCAGGGGAGGGAGGGAGTCCCTCCCCAACTCGGCCTAGGGCTGGGCGCCGGCCTGGAGGAGTCCAACTCCTCCTCCAAGTTGGTTCCAACTCCTCTTGCTTGTTTCCCACAGTTTCTTGTTTCCCACAGTTTCCTGTTTTAGCCGTTTGACTTTCAAACTGGCAATTTGACTTTCATGTTTTTGGAACAGCAAGAACACTTAGTACATGATGCAATCATTCAATGACACACTCATGTACCCTCCCCCCCCCCCCGGAGTGCCGGACAATCCGGAACCTTCTAGAACATTCCCGATGAAAACACCGGAATCATTCCCGAACTCCGAAACGGGACTTTCCTTATATGAATCTTATTCTCCGGACCATTCCGGATCACCTCGTGATATCCCGGATCCCATCCGAGACTCCGAACAACATTCGGTCTCTTTCTCATAATACCATAACTACTCAAAACAACGTCGAATCCTTAAGTGTGTCTCCCTACGGTTCGTGAATTATGCGGACATGATCGAGACACTTCTCCGAACAATAACCAATAGAGGAATCTGGAAATTCATATGGCTCCCACATATTTCTACGATTACTTTGCGATCGAATGAACCACTTACATACGATACCAATTTCCCTTTGTCTCACGATAGTTTACTTATCCGAGGTTATGATCGTCGGTATCTCTGCATACCTAGTTCAACCTCGTTACTGATAAGTACTCTTTTCTCGTTCCCGTGATATGTGATCCCTTGTGACCAAGTCACATGCTTGCAAGCCAATTGGATGACATTCCACCGAGAGGGCCCAGAGTATATCTATCCGTCATGTGGATGGACAAATCCCACTCTTGATCCATGTGTTTCAACCAATACTTTCCGAACACTTAATGCCACCTTTATAGCCACCCAGTTACGGTGTGGTGTTTGATGTCATCAAAGCATCCATCCGGTAAAGGTGATATGCATGATCTCATGGTCGAAGGAATTAGGTTACTATGTATCAGAAAGCATATAGCAATTGAACTATTGAAATGACTTGATCTTTATGCTACGCTTATCTATAGGAGTATGTCCACCATATCATTCTCCTAACGATATGATCTTGTTGTTGATAACATCTCAATGTTCATGATAGGGAAACCACAATCATTAATCAACCAACAAGCTAGTGAAGTATAGAGGCTATACTAGGGACTTCAAATTAAGTTTACAAATCACACAAGTATTAATGGTTTCCTTGTTAATACTATTATAGCATGAATGTAAACATTTATCATAAACACAAAGATATAATAATAACTACATTTATTATTGCCTCTAGGGCATATCTCCAACAAAATGGGGTTAGCACGACTATGAAAGTGAGCACGAAATGGCCTAACGAAGACTACGCTCGGTTGTCGTGCCAACTCAAGGAGAGACCACAACTCGTTTGCCAAAAGAGGGTAAGCAACGGATTTGTGCACTTGCCTTGGCGCGCTTCTTCCTCTCTCTTTTGCTTACAAGCCTGATACTCGCTTTGTATTGGAAGACTATGTATCTTTCTAGTTTTCTTTTTCTTTTCCTCTTTTTTTTGATTCTTTTTCTCCCTTTCTATGCTACTATGTTAACTTTTGTATTTGTCCTCACACTCTCACTTTCCAAAGGCAAGTGCACAATGCTTAGACAAACACAAAATGAGTTGCTCTCATAGGATAGGTACACACAAAGGAAGATATGGCTACAAGGGTTGACACAAGTTATACCTTAGTTGTTGATGATGATCTTGTGTCGATGGAGCGGGGAAGAGTTTGGGCTCCGTGGTGTCGAAGAGCGCAGTGATGTTGCAGAAGCTATCTGTTAGTTGGTGACACGCACACGGAACACAAACAACAAACGGACAAATTAGCCAATGCAGAAAAGAGGAAAAAGGTCAAAACCGGCGTCCAGGGCCGGAGACTCCGGTCTGGGCCGGAGACTCCGGTGTAGACCGGAGACTTCGGTGCACAGGGCCGGAGACTCCGGTGTGGAAGATCTGCTCGTTTTCTTGAGCGGAAATTCACGCCTAGAGTCCTCAAATCCGCGAAAATTTGGCCAAAATTGGCCTGGGAAACGCAGGCAAAAGCTGGACCAACACCTTAGACAAGATTTGGTCGGATCAAAACCACAAATAACACTCCAAAACGATAGATCGATCCAAAGGCAAATTGGGTTTGTTTTTTTGGGGAATTTTCGAATTTATGGTGGATAGAAGAAAACTTGAGGGGAAATTTGTGATCAACCTGGCTCTGATACCAATATGTTAAGGGGTAACCCCTTGGGGTGGACCGATCTTTCACGAATTCCTCGGGAATCGAGGGGAAAGCGGTGGAAGGGGAAAGGGGATGAAATCCACGAGCACACGCACACGAAGAACCCGATGAACTCACGCGCACAAAAACACGATACACGCCGATAAATCACGCCGGTGGCAACCGGTCCAACATAATCCCTAGGATCGGTGTTGGGCGAAGCTCTCTCTCCATGACCAACAACGGGGGCGAGGTGCTTGGTGAGATCTTGACTACTTGGGCACGAGAAACCGAGATCCCAAGGACTTGTACAACTTGAACGCACTAGGCAAGATCCAAGAGGTTGTGGATAATAGGGTGCCCCTTGGTAGGAGCATGAGACCAATAGATGAAAGATCCTCAAAGGGGTGTCCTCAACTATTATTATCCAAGTCTAGGGTTTACAATAGAGGGGTGGGGCTTTATATAGGCCATCCACTTAAACAGGGGTAGTTTAGGAATAAAACCGGAAGTTTGGGCGAAATTGGGGGTTACATGGGCCAGGCCCAAAAGGCCTTGACATACCTGGCGTCGATCAGTCTGGAGACTCCGGTGTTGGGTCCGGAGACTCCGGTCTGGGCCGGAGACTCCGGTCAATCTCCGGACCCGTCTCCGGAGGGGGTATCAGACTGTCCCGGGCTTGGTTCCTGGGGCCGGACCGGAGGGTGGTCCGGAGACTCCAGTGTACACCGGAGACTCCGGTGTACACCGGAGACTCCGGTGTACACCGGAGACTCCGGTGTACACCGGAGATTCCGGTGTGCAGAGCTCGAGCAGCGTCTTCTCCTGGTTCTTCTTCCTTGGTGGCTTGGTGTGGTGATGTTGCTTCATATATGAGGATACACAGCGTAGTTGCATGAAGTAGCAAGCCATCCAAAGGTAGACCAAAATCACATGAGGAGAGGAGCGAGTTAACCTTGGCTTGTAGGAGCTTAGCTCGGGCGCGAGTCATTGGTCCGCTTGGAGGACTAGGTGTTGTAGATGGAGGTGCGTCCGTAGGACGGGCTGCATCAAAATCTTAGCAGATGTTCCAACCAACAAGCGTCGCATCCCTGTGACTGGCAAGAGATCGTTCCATTCTAAACGCGCTAATAGTTAAACAAAAAAATGTGCAAATCACTAAGCAAAAAAGTCCACGACACGTCCCTTCCTCTAGCGTGTGCCCAAGCAATCCTTCGAACACCAATCAGTAAGCGACAGAAATGTTGTCGGCATCAGAATTAAACCCAAAAGTTTAAAATCTTAAAATGTATGTAGGTTAATCATTTATCCGATTTAGAATCCGTTTTCACTATTGTTTCGTCATGACGAGATCTTCGAAACTAGATCTCATATAGATATATTTTGAGAACTTTTTTTCATAGTTAAAATTTATCCACTTGTAACACCTGATTTATCTAGACTGTAACGTGAAGTTATCCACCCTATACAATACCCTGCAAACGTAAAGTTAAAAACCCTATGAACGGGTTATGTGCGGGATCTTTTGCATTCATGCAAAACAGACAAAACTATTCACTTATTTGCATTAAATGTGAAATTTAATAAAAAAATAAAAGTTATGGTGCTTAAACTGTTTATCTGATTCAGGATTTTTAAACAGTTAGACTAGTCACGACTAGATCGTCAAAACTATATTCCATCTTGATATGTTTTGATGATATTTTTTGGGTCCAAAAGTTACCCATAAGTAACATGTAAGTTATCCATAACAAAATGCCTGAATAACTTTAATTGGCACCTAAGTATATCCTAATCAGGTGTGTAACTCTATAAGCAATTGGTGAATAACTTTTATCTAAAAGGATAGGATAACTGTATCCAATTGGTGATGATAGCTATACTATAAACACCTGGCTGGATAACTCTGTAAGTAATAGGTGGATAATTAATGTACCTAGAGAGTATGGTAACTATATCAATATGTTAATGGTAGCTATATGATAAAAACATGAGTAACTCTAACCTAAACACCTGGATAACTCTATATAAAATTCATGGTAACTATTCCCTAATCAGGTGGGTAACTCTATAAGCAATGGGTGGAAAACTTTTATCTAGAGGGGGTAGAGTAACTATATTGAATTGGAGACGATAACTATAGGGTATGGTAGCTAAATCGATACCATGATGACCAATATACCGTTTAAAATACTTGGGTACTCTACTTTAAACACCTAGATAACTTTATATGTAATTAGCTGATAACTATACCCTAAATATCTGGATAAATCTATAAGTAATGTGTTCTATAAGTACTAGGTTGGTAACTATACCTTAAAAATCTTGGTAGACTTCATGGTGATTACTATATAATATGAACACCTAGGCATCTTCATAGGTAATTGGTGGATAACTATTAGTTAGAGGGAAGATGTATATACATCAATTTTGTAATAAAGTATACCCTAAAGACATGGCTAGACTTCACGGTGATTACTATATTATGAATACCCAGACACCTCTATAAGTAATGGGTGGATAACTATAAACTAGAGAAACTACATCGATCTAGTGATGATAGTTATACCATGAACAAATGGGTAACTCCATAGATAATGAGTGAATAAGTATTACCTAGAAAACATAGTAATTGCATATGTTTGGTGATGATAGCTATACCATAAACACCTAGATAACTCTATCTTGAATACCTATATAACTACATATGTAACCGGCGGGTAACTATATCCGAAATACCTAGGTAACTCTATAAGTACTAGGTTGGTAATCATACGTTGAAACCTGGGTAACTCTATAAGTACCGAGCTGATAATTATTAGCTAAAAGGCATGATAACTACATTGACTTCATTCTTAAAACTTAACCACTGGGTAACCACATCAGTTTAGGTCGATAACTATTACCGAAGTGGACGCTGAGTACATGTGTAACACTAATACTACTGTGTTGGTAACTGTTAACAAGAGGATGGGTAACCACATCGATATCGTGGTGATGATAGTACGCTAAGTAATTGGTATGCATATCATGTTTGAGTTGGTAACTATGTCAATATTGTGATGATAACTATACTCTAAACAGCTGGATACCTCCATACAAAATGGATGGATAACTATTAACTAATAAAGGGTCGGGTAACTACATCGATATCGTGGTAACATGTCGTGGTCTACTATACCCTCGTCATCATGGTATTCTCCTTCTATGTCATCGTTGACAAAAATGCATACACGTCGAGTAGCATGTGCTTCCTCCTTCCGCTCTTCATCACGGTATGAAGGACGACACAGAGGGAGAGCGCTGACAAACAACAATTTTAGACTAGTAGGATAGATTAAACAAAAATGCACGACCATGCGAGCTCTATTACCGTAACCGAAGTTGCATCGCACCACAAAATCAAATCAAAACCACAAAAATATCAATATATCACGAGAAATCATACTATGATTTTTGTCTCGTAGACGGTTGGTCGTCATGTTCTTTTTTCCTTTGGCTACCCCACCCAAGACAACGGATGACAAGGAAGGCGCTGACACCGAAACCATGTGTTTGGTGCTGAACTAAACAAACAACAACAAAACTAGCATTTCTAAGCACAAAAATATAGTCATATGGTCAGATACATACTTATACGATGCATCACTTTACCAAAAACAGAAGCATTTTCAAGCAAAAAACATCCAACATGCATGTAGTGAAATCTTCTAAATTGATGTCCAGAAATTAAGCATCTGCACAAACGAAAAATATGTCTAAAATTGATGCAGTATGAAAATTGAGAAAATACAAGATATGTACAAGACGGAAATACTTGACCAAACGAAACCATACGCACCAAGACATATAGTAGATGTGCACGTTCTACATGTATCTTCTATATCTAAATAGGAGTCCCCCATTAAAGGATTTTTCTTAACATGCAGCTATGCCACCTCATCAACCTTCCAGATCATCTATTTCAGCCATGTCATCAGTTGGTCCATTTCAGTTTGTCTATTTTCCTCAGCGATCAATACTACTTGAGTAATAACTGGCATGGAATATTAATTCTAGGAAATAATCCGTTTCCAAGTAGTTGTCAAAGAATAATTTTCGGCTTTTATCCGTTCCCTCACCTTCCTCTCCATTATTTACAACTCCCATCTGTTCCTCTTTCGCCTCCCTCCTGCACGCACCATTGAAAGTCAGAGTGAATCGGTTCATCGCCTACCAGTACGGACTCCTCAAGCAAGGCATGTAGACGATTTCCTCCTCCTTAAAGACCGAAAGCACTAATCCTCTACCAAATCATTCAGACATCGCAAGCGTTGAGTGCACCAGCAGATGGGCAGTGGTTGGCTGGGTTCTAATAGCCCGCCCTGGATCGCATCTGTGGAGTTTCAAAGACTTAAATCACGTATATTTGATATCATACTTGCTGATCACAGCGGGATCTAACATAAGGGAGAAACCATCTAGAAGGTATGCTAGACGTCAGCGCTTAATCTTTGGATCTTTGATTGGTGTTAAGAGATTTGGATCAGATTCACTTTTGTCTCAAGTACGGTCGGTATATGACATATTGACGGGTGTTGGATGACGCACAAGACAAGGTACATACTATTTGTCTATTTTCTATAACAGCCCCGTTTGTTCTTCTTTCTGATTTCGACGGCACCACAGTTCCCCGTCAAGTTGATCTCGGAATACAGACTATTTTTGCTGCAACAACTACAAGCTGCATTATACGAGATTCGTGTTTCTCCAACTTGGATTGTGTTGATGATGATAAGTGTTTCTTGGATGACGCTGAACCAGTCCGAATTCTCATCAGGATCGGCCATCAATTTTTTCTCGCCCAGGTTTGATGTACTATATCGCTTTATGTCGTACAGCCGTACAGGGCTGGATCATAGCATTATATATTTCCTTTTAGATGACCATATGGATGTATATGATGCAGATTCAGTCAAAACAAAATTACTCTTATTCTCTACACCTTTTGTCTTGGATTATATCTTAATATATTCATCTTCCCTTACTATTTATATTGCCATTTATTCACCCCGATGTATATCACTGCCCATTCTCTTCCAGGTCATGGGCGGCGCGGGGGGTATTCCCCTGTATTCCCGTGAATACCAAAGAATCTGAGAAAACAAAATAATACATGTAGTCAATACGTATCCAGCCCATTAAGCTACTGATTGATTGGTTTCTCGCACTGTTAGCGTCCACTTGGCCAGCCCAGCACTCAGCCTACGTTCTGGACGTTCATACGCTCACAACCCAACAATAACAAGAGAGCCCACTCCATCCCAAAAGTCCGGATTAAAGGGAGGAAGGAATCTTTCCCTTATATGGGTGTGGCCTCCTCCCGTAGGCGAGGTGGGACTAAACTTCGTGTAGCCTCACCGGTCAACAGCAGCCTAACATCCCATCCCCCTGAGAATCCCCTCAGGAAGGCATGACGATCGTTAGCTCTGATACCATATGTTAGTGTCCACTTGGCCAGCGCAGCACTCAGCCTACGTTCTGGACGTTCATGCGCTCACAACCCAATAATAAGAAGAGAGCCTACTCTATCCCAAAAGCCCGGACTAAAGGGAGGAAGGAATCTTTCCCTTATATGTTGGGTGTGGCCTCCTCCCGTAGGCGAGGTGGGACTAAACTTCGTGTAGCCTCACCGGTCAACAGCAGCCTAACACGCACACACATGACCTCCTCGCACGCACGGAAACGCACATCAGCGGGGTCAGCACTCTGGACAGCGGCGCAGGCGACCGACTTAGGGCTAGGAAGCGGCGGCGCGGAAGGCCCCCCGTCCGGACGAGCGGCGGCCAGCGGCGCGCAGGCGGGAAGCGGCGGAGCAGCGCTGCAGGAGCCTACGGCGGCGGACTAGGAATCCAGGGCTAGGTGCGTTTCCCTGTTTCTCACCTCCCCCTTCCTCTTTAGTCTTTATTTTTCAGATTTCTTAGATCGCTAGTCGCTATATGCCTAGATGTTTCTAATTTCTGAACCTCAGTACGAATTGCTAGTACTCCTTTCGACCCATATTAGTTGACTTGGATTTGTCAAAATTTGGATGAACCTATATATTAATAGTGTCTAGATTCATTCAAATATAGATAAATTTGACTCAACTAATATGGTTCGGAAAGAGTAGCAGATTCAGTGTTGTAATATCTATCAATTACTAGCTAGCGGATTATGTTTTGTATATATCCATTACTAGCAATTAGCAAAAACATATTGACTATTCCTCTCTTGGTTTCTTGTAATCCAGATAAATAAGAAGAGTGTTGCTGGCGGTAGCATATTTACATTGTAGGATAAAGCTTCAAAAGTCAAAAGGACAAACAAAACAGCCACACCGAATCAGACAGTTGTTAAATCAAGTAGTTCTCATGATCAGGATAAGAGAATGTCATCAATCTCTTCCAACAAGGCGGTCACAAAATTGTAATGTAATTTGGCTTCAATAAAGAGGTAATGCCTCAATTCAAAAATGTTTTGTACTATTATAGTAGATTGGTACTTTGTTGTTATTATGAAATTATCATCTTATCTCTTATGATTTATGAATTGTGGCTTTAATAAAAAATTGTTACTATCATATACTATTTTGTGCTAATCCTATCAATTCTCATAGTTCATTTTATGTACATAGACTAATTCTTTTTGTAAAATAAATACCCTCTAGCTATTTCCTAGCGCCGCCACTGTTCCAGGTCCCAGATCCTCTTTCGTGCACTATCTTACTCATGTGCCTCCATCCTATGTTGCATCTAGCCTCCTTGGGTCTGTTGCTAATAACTCTCTCTCTCGGATTTTTGATGTTTTATACTGTATCTTCTGGATCTATTTCGTTGTCAGGTATGTTTCCAAACTATTAAGATTTTGTTCCACTAGAATATGTTTTGGCTACTTTTTAAGTAAGATAGGTTGAAAATTGTTAATACTTTGAAATTTCTATCCACTACTTCTTGCCTGCAGCCTTTCTAGAATCTAATACTCAACACAAGGTATGCCTGTCCAAATTTCTCTTTCATTTCTTTTGATTTTTTGTGCTTCATCGTTATAGAACATGACTCTCTATGTCAGCATACAACATATTATGCCATGGATGCATGTCTTCCCTCCTCAAACCATGTAGGTGTTGAATGCTGCTCACGGTCACAGCCTCACTTCACCTCGAGGTGTTGCAGTCCGTTCCCGCCCATTGGTGATTTTTACATGTTTTCGAGGAATAGAACTGTAATGTTGCATATATATCAGTAGTTATAATGGAGATTAAAAGATCACACGCGACCAAGACTTGGTTATATCTATATAGAGAGGTGGTGATGCGGCGGTTGTAGCATGAAAGTTTATTCCCTGAATTGGAAAAAAATGTGGCATCTTATTACTATATATCAAGGCTTTAATACACGTTTGTTCCACGGGTAATGGCCGGTTAATCCTATAATCTGATTTTGTCGGTTGTTCAAACATTTAAGTATAAGTTTTAGGATTGGTGTTACCTCTTTTCTAATAAAGTATTCCTACTAGGGCAGAATCATTTATTCTTTATTTAAGTATAAGTTTTATTGCTTGAGTAAAACACTAAACTTGGGCAATATTTTTCGCAGCAACGTGCGGGAAATTATCTAGTATGTTAGAGTGTGTGTAATCGTTCTAAATTTGTGGTGTGATGTTCCTTCGTTGCGCTAATTCTGGCAAGGTAGAAGAAAGCACATCTGCATCGAGTAGTAGCGAGTAGCGACACAACAGAAAAGGCAAGCGTACACCACCACTGCGCCCTACTCGTCGTAGATGGGACAACGGAGCTGACGTCCAAGGCACAAGGCTGACGTGCTATTCTCAGCCATGGCACACGCTCGGCCTGTCGTGGCAGCTTGTTTGGCTCAGGCGACGGTGGAGCCGTGGAGCAGCAGGTCCTCCGACTGAATCGACAATTGGGAGGATGAGGCAATGGCCACGTACTCCTCGGCGGTGATACTCTAGGAGGAGATCATCGATTTCCGCCGGTGGGTGCTGTCGTGCCTCTTAGTGCGCTTGACGGCGTCATGCTATTTCTACTGCTATGGTCTCCTATTGGAACAGTACCTATTTCACGAGGGGAATAGGGCAAACGAAGGAGAAAGGGATCCACCTGACGTGCAACGCGGAGTCCTAGAGATAAGCCGACAATGGAGCCGGCCAGAGCACTTGGCGGCCGTGCGGTGTACGAGTAGATCGACATGGCGACAGCTCGGAGGCGACGGGAGTATACGGGAGGTTGGCGACCGAGAGGTAGTGTCGCATTTGGGTGAGGCGACGTGATTGGTCCGCTGACTAAGACTAATCTTAGACAGTTCTACACGTAGATTTACCATAATATTATTTTTAGAAACATAGAAATATTATTTATAGACTTAAGCGTGAAGGTGACCCAGCTAGCTGAGAACACTCACGACGCGAAGGTAGTCAGCCGTCGGATTACCTAATATAAACCATCCCGATCGTTCCTTCATGCTGGTGAACAAGTCTTTTGTTACCGCGTGGAGCATATCTTTCTTGACGCTAATGGCCCCACTCTAAATACGGTCCACAATGCAGAGGCCACAAATATTTACACGCTGTGAAAAAACTGCAGGTGAAGTCATGACGCCCGCAAATCGACATGCCCAGCCCTTGCCTCATCTCCGCTCGCCGTCGCCGCCTCCTCTGAGTCCCTGGTCAAATCTTTGTCGTCTTTCACTCACCGCCCCTCGCCTCGTCCCTACTCAAACCGGCGACGGCGACGGCGACCTTCATTCGCCCAACCCTATTTTTTGCCAAGATCCTGAAAACCGTGCACACAGATGGAGAGTGAAGCGTACGTGGGAGGGCGGACGACGACCGGCGAAGGAGGCCATCCCCTCTGTTAGGATTTAATTAATAGATTAGATTAATTAAAGAGGATAATCCTTCCATGTAATATTCCTATGTCGGTTGCAATATGGAACCGACTATCTCGCACCCCCTCGTACGGACGCGTCTCTTCGCTCGCGTCCCTTTCCCTTGTATATATTCTGAGATCATCAATGGAATAAACAAGAGTTGAATCATTTGCTATCTGTCTTTCTTTCTCTCTCAATTTCTTCTAACACGTTATCAGCATGCTCTTCACCCTGAGCGATTTCGAGTAGACGATCGACAGCACCTTGCCGCCTCCGATGCTTGCCGTTGTCCACGACCCTGCCATGCCGCTGGGTCGAATCACTGAGTTCGTCATAAATCATAGATGAAAAAGAAGCAGACAAAAGAGCAATCGACAAGACACTGGATGGATCCAAGCAGATTCAAAGTCTTGATCTACTAATTGCTGCGGGAGACATCAGGTGTTATTTACCTATTTCTTTTTCATTGCTTGCTGCACACAATCGATAGTACCAGGAGCAGTTGGCTTTGGCAGCGGAAGCAGACGCTCTCGGCCTACATCACCACGGCGCGACGACGCCTGCAGCCTCCTTTGTCTCGAGTTTGGGGCACCTCCGGCGCAGAAGCTCTCGACGCCGATGCCATCTAGCCGCGCCTGCCATCTCCGACTCCCATGGTCGTTGAAGTCGGTACTGGCGTGCCGCTCCTGATGCTGCCGTCAATGACGCGCTCCCCGGACGCGCCTCACGTGCTGGTGCGGGAGGGTGAAGCACTCGCCTTCATCTCGGCGCTGACCGGAGCATCACAGTTGCCGACGTCGTCGCGCCGCTTAGACTGCCGTCCCCGACGGCCGCCACTCCTCCGCATCCACAGAGCACTAGCGCTCGTCGTCGCACCTTCCGTCTCCGACCCTTGCGGTTGTCGAGATAGAGGGCGACGCTCCCGCGTACGTGTCCGCACCGACGGGGGCCTTTGTCTTCACCCTCGGCTCCGGCGTGAGGACCTTGATGAGCGCCCCCACGACGTCTCCGTCCTCGCCGAGCGTCGAGGCCGATGCCCCGCGTCTACCGTCCCCCAACACCGGCCACGCCGCCTCCTCTACCGCACGCAGGCGCTCACCGCCGCCTCCTGGCTCTCCGCCTCCCGCTGGCCAGACCGTCGGCGGACTCGCCAACGAGCAACCTCGGCCGCCGCGCTGGTACCTGGAGCCTAACCGGTCTCGGGCTCGTGAATGGCGCCTCCAACGGCATCGCCCCGGGGACCTGGCTCCCTACGGGATCCTATGACGAGGAAGAGGACGGCCGGAACGCCGCTCACCGTCGGTGAGCTTCGCTGCAGTAGTACCAGAGGAGGTCGTGTGGTGCTCTCCGTTGTTTAAGTGGAGGATTTTGGGATTGTTCGAGTCTCCTTATCCTCTCGCACAGCACAGGGACTCCTTATCCTCGTGCGTGGCACATGGAGTAGTGGGCATCCCGTATGACACACCACGTCCTCGCGCGTGGCATATGGAGTAGTGGGCGGACAGTACACCACATGCGGTATATCTCTGCTAATTAATTTAGTTGATATTTTAGCATGCACATATTAGATTACTAACAAGTTCCGGTAGTATTCTACTTATGTTAAAGACACTGTTAAATTTCAGTACTTTTTTTAGTACTGGTTATTTGTAGAGTACTATGTGTATTCCAAAAAATATGTGTTGTAAATTTCCGTGTGTGTACATGTTGAGATTTATTACATTCACCGTTTGCAATTGAGATTTTTAATTTCTTGCAAATAGATCAATTCATCGTCTTAACTGAGTCATTTTGACTCGATACGAGCACGAGTTGGTATGCAAAATTCAAAGTGATTTCTTCAAATTGATGTTTCGGGAACACAAGGTAGTGGCTAGATCTACTGCACTGCAGATTATCATCGCTACTGTTTAAAGCCTACATTTTGTCATATTTGACATTATGATTGCTTAACAATGTGCTCTCCCAAACATTTTATTAAGTCATGACATAAGGCATTAGAAGTATGAGCATCTACTGATTTCATCAGATTATACTCTCTAGTGCTGCGAGACGGACTCCGAATATTCTTTTGGAGATTATCTACAATGTGTCATACTTAACAATTTGAAGTTCACACTAATGATTTTCAAGCCCACTTCTTGAACTTATCATTATTTTTTGCATAATTCATTACAACATAACCATGATGGTTTGTGGTTTACCAAAGCATAAATTCAATAATCTCTGGTTTAACCATGATGGTAATCGATGGCCGGAAAAGAGAATTCGATTCACTCGACATCGATGGCCACAACTACCCTACATGGGCCATGGACATCAAGATCACTCTTGCGTCCCATGGATTAGTGCGTGCAATCCAAAATCCGGAGGACCCCCTTCTGGTTGGAGTCATGCCGCTGAGAGATGAGCAGAAATATTCACCCAGATCTTAAGTCTGAGTATTTGGAGGCGGAATCCCCATTTACTTTGTTTCACGCCCTCAAGCTATGAAACTCGGACTGTGGGAATGCATCGCAAAGCAAATGTTTGTCAAAAATAAGCTTAGCGACAAATATGGATGCTACACGCATCCCACTAACAAGTGCAAGACCCGAAACATTTGGTTGTTCTCTACTAGCAATCCAAGGACACAAAGTATCTCAAGGGAAAAGGTTTGAAACTAACTTCAACCTTCATCTGAATGGCACCAATGGAGCTGGTTGTTCGCAAGATGTTCCTCTCGGACCTAGCAACACCATGACTCTCCAGCCGTCAGAGGACTCTATGAGCACAGAGGACATGATCGTTGAGTATACCTCAAACGACGTGTTTGGAGACTTCAACTAGTCCCACTATCTCATTAATGATCAATTTAATCATGTCCTTTTGTGATGTTGTAACAGAACATAAGTATTGTATATCACAATACATTGTATCAGCACTCTGATATAAAAAAGATTGTATGTATTCTATATATTTGAGAGAAGATTTTTATATCGAACTCTAGCTCGATATATAGATTTTTACGGGACTCAATCCGATGGATGAGGAACAAGTATTTGAAAAAGTACCCTCTCTATTGTTTGGATTGCACTACTAGTACATCCAACCGTAGCACATGTTGCATAGTGCAATTCCATTGGTCACAATTTGCTTGAGTCCAAAATTTCCTCGGTCATCAGACTTTGTGTGCACATTGTGCAACACAGGGAAGCAAATTTTGAGGCATTCACACTTCAAAATATAAGTTGGACCGCTTCAATCCCTTGAACACATCCAGGGAAGAATTTGTTATTCCCCAACCATTGTGTGAATCTTTTAAGGTATTCTGCATGGTTCTCAATTATGCATCTATACGATGCTCATACATGTGTTTTATGTCCACATGAAACCATGCATTTACCATGATAATGATGGAAGTAATCAAGTTACATTCCCATTATTGAGAAAGTCGAATTTGACAAATTCGCAAAGAAAATGTTGTAGAATTCTCCTCATGTGCCTTCAATGAATATTGCATGGCCATGCGGATTGAAGTTCAGCACTCTATCCCATACATCCGCAATCATAATGGTTTGGTTGAATCCCTGAATAAGAGGATCAAACTCATTGCATGACTTTTGTCGATGAAATGCACTACCAACTTTACGTTGGAGTCATGCGGTTTTACACGCTGCTGACTGACTAACTGTATATAGCAGTACTTCCCCTCTGCAATTGATACGTGGAAATCCTCCGAGCATTTCCCATCTGCATAAGTTCGGATGCGCTTCACGCGTACCTATCTCACCACCGCAGTGTACATCATTGGGCCCACAGACTAAGGATCTATGTGGGGTACAGATCTCCGTTGATCGACATGTACCTTGAACCCCTCATTGGGGATATATTCATAGCCTAGTATACTGATTGCTTATATTAAAGGATGAATTATTTCCAGGCATTAGGGGGAGACTTCATGTACCACAGAATGCCAGGAAATTCATTGGGACTGCACGTTCCACCTTATATCCACGTATTCAAGAATTTGGACTATACGTCTGAAATTCAAATATTTGCAACATATTGCAAATAACTCGCCAGATTCATTTACTGATCTCAAAGGTGTTACAAAATCCTTTAGTCCGGCTAGAAATACGCCCGAAAGAGTGGAGGTACCAATAAAAACCACTCAACTCTCCGTACCCGAGAAGAGGGGGAGTAGTATGGCCTCTAACCAGAATCTAGCTTCCTACAAGCAACAAAGGAAATCGAGGAGATATCCTCTAAATCAGTAAATGCAAGTCAACCTTGCGTTGATAAACACCTTATGGGTAGTATACACCCAGTGGAAGGAAAACCTCCACAACCCCAGCTTCAGCTTGCACACACTGGCTGGGACATCGGAACACCCAGACTCACGCGTATTGGGAAATCACGAAGAGTCATCATGAGTGCATGAGATTTCCTCCAAAAATATTAATTATGGAGAATCATATAACCAAGACTACAATTGTCGACAAACATTCTCTTTTATGATTGCAAACATCCTTCAAATGATTCAGATCCAAAGACCATGGCCATGGAAGAGTGTAAACCACTCGCTCGGACTGAAACAAACAAAGGATGCAATCCAAGAAGAATTAGCCTCGCTCTTCCAAATGAATTCCCTACATGGGATTCAATATGTTTTCTTCTAGAAATAGAATGAGAACAAGGTGGTGAGAAAGCAAGGTTTGTAGCACAAGGTCGGGTTTCCGCAGAGATCCGAGACCTACTCTCCAGACATGAGTGGAATCCTTATTTTCCGATACCTATATCATTGGCAGTATAAAGTCATCTATTTGTGAAGTTGATAGATGCAGTGACTACATAGCCATGTGGATCACTAGATTCGGACATGTATGGTTACAAAAGGAATCTCAATCCGAATCAAACTACAAATGCAACATAATTGTGTAAAATCAATGAGTCACTACATGGCTTATTGTTGTCGGCATATTTTGGTACAACCGACGTAGTGAGTTCCTTATACACAAGGAAAACTCCTACAATGATGATTACCCATGCGTGTTTGTCATGCTCAAGGATTACTCCTACAATGACAAAGCACGTGATCATATAAAAGACGAAATTTGAGATGAAGGATTTGGTTAAACCCAAACAATGCTTGATACTAAAAGTCGAGCTACCTCACTCAAGTTTTATGGTACACCAAGTTGCCTATATTATAAATATTGGAGAAACCTAAAATGCACAAGTCATATCCATCTCCCATGTCGGTTATTCGATCTCTAGACATAGAGAAAGATTCACTCAAACCACGGGATGATGTAGAAGGGATGTTGGGACTTGAAGTTCCATATCCCGGTGCCATTGGACCCACCAACACAATTGGTTGGGAATCAAGAATATCTTTCGATATCTCCAAGGCACCACACATTATTTGACATGTTCTTGTAATTTCAGAGAAATCTGAACTCCAATATCATCAGAATACACTGATGTTGGCTACTTGAATGATCCCCATAATGTGTACCTACATGGTAGAAGTGTAACTCAGTTGATGTCTTCGATATAGACTTCGGTGACTACACATACCAATCATTCTGAAATACAAAGCCACATTGACATATGTAGCTTTACAGAATGATAAACCACATACATGAGTCATGTGGTATTGGTTCTCTTGAATCATCGACCATTATCTACACAGATAATGTTGCTTGTGTTGCATAGATGCAAATAGGATACATCGAGAACAATATCACTAAGCATATTGCCTCTAGATTGATTTATCTCCATGAACTCCAGAATATTCAGGAAATAAACGTCTTGCGAGTCAAATCATGCGACAATAACATCGCTGATCTATTCACGAAGTCTCTACCAACTTTAACATTCCAGAAATGTTTTCATAGAATTGGTATTCGACGGCTTCAAGATTTGCAAAAATCAGGGGGAGTATCACTCTAGACTACTCCTATTCAAAGCATCATATTACACTCTTTTTCCCTTTATGAGTTTACTATCCAGGTTCTCATCAAGGTTTTTAATGAGGTAATATCAACACAAGATCGTATGTCATACTTTCTTTTTCCCCACCAGGGTTTTTAGGAAAGTATACATGGCATATATATTGTCCTCTAAACTCTATGGGTTTTTCTCTTTTACAAGGTTTTTCTCATATGGAGTCAACACGGAGGCAATAATCATTATATGATGTATCATTTTCTCCTTATTTTCCCACTGGGTTTGAAGGAGTTTTAACAACATATCCAACCATTATATGTTGCACCATTTTCTCCTTATTTTCCCACTGGGTTTAAAGGAGTTTTAGCAACATATCATACACTACTCTCCTCATATTTTTCCCACAGGGTTTTTAGAGGAGATAATTCTAAAGATGATCGATTGCAAGGACATGGAAGGATTAGAGGGAGTGTTAGGATTTAATTAATAGATTAGATTAATTAAAGAGGATAATCCTCCCATGTAATATTCCTATGTCGGTTGCAATATGGAACCGACTATCTCGCACCCCCTCGTACGGACGCGTCTCTTCACTCGCGTCCCTTTCCCTTGTATATATTCTGAGATCATCAATGGAATAAACAAGAGTTGAATCATTTGCTATCTGTCTTTCTTTCTCTCTCAATTTCTTCTAACACCCTCTTCTGATTCTGGTCGGCGTCGTTGGTAGGCTGCGTCGTCAACCACACCACTACCGGTTGAACTTTCTGTTGTGGATATGTGTCATGTGGTGGGAGGTGGGTGCAGGATCAGCGGTGGCGGTTTCAGGCGTTGGAAGTTGCCGACCTGCCTATATACGACTTCTTTTTTCTCCTTCCGTCTTTCCCCCGGCAAAAGGCCCCACAGTCACAACAAAGCCAGCGTTAGCGTCAGTACTGGCACAGGCGTTTGGAGGACGGTGGATAATGCCCCTGCCAACACAAGCCACAAGGTAGCTGCCGGATACCTGCTTTATAGTGTTTTTGGTTCGTACGATTCAACTACTTTACTGTATGCTGCCTGCAGTTTTTAGGGAACTAGATGATTACCCGCATGTTGCTACAGAAATATTATCTACAATTGTCGTATTATACTATTTTGACAATAATACTATAGAATTATACATGAGTGATGGTATAGAGGTAAAGACTGATTCAGCATTCACTTAGGCTAGAGGATTATAGGGTAATTTATCCATGGAATCGACAGGTTTAAGGTTTAGTACAGGCAAATCCACGGTTCTTGTGCAAAGGAAATAACTTTCAGGCTACAACTAAAGCATCGCCACCTTGATTTCTAGATACGACCCCAAGTCTTGATTATGTGTAATCTCCATCAGAACTCACATCTACAGTAGGAGGTATCGATAATCTTGTTGGTCGTTTAACACATCTTCTTTTAGTTCAATGCTGATGTGAGCTCAATGTACCTTCTCTGAATAGTGCAGTTAGATTTCTGTACTTATGTGAAGTAACTTCGTCATAGATATTCAACAATGCTCGATATTAAGATATGTTTAAAAGAAATGTAAGAATAGGATCTATGTCCAGTGAATGATCACATCACCCCTCCTCTACAGTTTAGCAACATGGTTGATACTTGATAGACGCTAGAGTTTATCGAAACAGGCTTTTGTCCCGCTTTATAAACGCTACAAATAGCATTCATTAGAGAAGAGTAGATCAACCATTGCATTTTTTGCACACCTTCATTGTTGTGACACCAAAACAGTATGTATATTGTGCTTGTGATCTGAAGTTGGTAGTCCCAACAGTTCTCCGTAACTGCATGTGCTCTAGGGGCTTTATTAATTTGAAGCCCAGCTCATTCCAAGATCTTTATAAAAAAATGTATGTCACCATTGGCTGACACACAAAAAAAATCAAAAGCTTAGGAGTACTAATCAAATGTGCATATACATGTATAGAAACAATCTTGAAGCCCAGCTCATTCCAAGACCTTTATAAAAAAATGTATGCCACCATTGGCTGACACACAAAAAAAATTCAAAAGCTTAGGAGTACTAATCAAATGTGCATATACATGTATAGAAACAATCTTCTATTTGACATGAAAGTATTGACCGGTAGAATATGTGATTATTACCACTCCCTCCATCCGGTAAAGGATGTCGCATATTTTTATAGATTTACATATATCTATAGACTAAAACGTACCTAGGTACATGTGAATCTAGTACGCAACATATTTTTATGGACGTAGGGAGTATGTGAGACATATTGTATCCAAATCCAGAGGTAATAACCAATCTATCGTTTTTGGGCGTGAGAGAAAGAGATAGTATTTTGTACATGCAAGCTTGAGAGACACTCTTTTAGACTTCAGAGAATACAAAAACCTGATTCAAAAAGAATAAATAATCTCCAAGGTGTGAAACATAGGCAACAAATATTGAGCGAGTATGTGGTTGCAAGTTGAAGGAAGACGCATACCATACCGGAAGCTTGGAATCTGATCTGCAGTTAGACATATTGAACCGTTCATGTTCTTTTTGGTAGGACCATCTATGATACTTCCAAAATAGACGTTGAAAATTTATCTAAATTTGGATGAACCTTTATACTAAATAGTGTTTAGATTCATCCAAATTTGGACAAATCTAAGACATCTACTTTGAGACGAAGGGAATACAAAAATTTGAAAATTTGTGCCTTTCCTAAAGACATGGGATAGTTGTTCCATCCAATATCAAGATGTGACTAATATTGTTGTGCTATTTTAGACATGTTTACATAGCCATCCATTCAAGTAAACCAGTACCACATTCACATGTGTATGAGCCCACCCACTTCGTGTCCTTGAATTGTATCACACAGGTTACCATTTTAGAGCTGCTTGCCTTACAAATACTGCATTGATTAAAACACAAACATGTGACGGCCTGGCTGCGTCCTAAATCGAACACCGGATGCGCAACACCTGCAAGTCTTTGTAACAACACCAAGAAGGCGGCGAGGCGAAGCTCGCCTATCAGTCTAGTCTAATACAATCTCGGTAGATAGGTGCCGCGTCGACAATGTCATCACCATGACACAGTTCCTAAGGAGGTCTTTGCCAGAAAGGGTCGAGTTAGAGACTGTCCTATCACTAGTGGAGAAAGGGCCTTTAGTCCCGGTCCTAGAGGCCTCTAGTTCCGGTTTTGCAACCGGGACTACGGAATCGGGACTAGAGGTCCCAGACTGACCTCTAGTCCCGGGTCAGTTACGGACCGGGACTAGAGGCTCTTGACATGGCCGCGCAGAAGGGCACGAGGTGGAGGATCTTTAGTCCCTGTTCGTATCACGAACCGGGACTAGTTATTCTCTGCCGCAGCAGCATTTTA
Source organism: Avena atlantica (assembly GCA_910589765.1). NCBI lineage: Eukaryota > Viridiplantae > Streptophyta > Magnoliopsida > Poales > Poaceae > Avena > Avena atlantica. Next base: position 411,276,663 of record OU342735.1, on the reverse strand, counting down.
CCAATTCGGCTGTCGCGGTGGCCGATGGGGGTTTCTGCCGCGGCAGAGTTTTGGGGCCGTTTTCTGCCGCGGCAGCCGATTGGGGTTTCTTCCGCGGCAGAAATTTGGGGCCGATTTCTACGGCGGTAGCCGAACGGGGGTTCTGCGGTGTTTGGAGGATAGGTAGAGGAGGGTTGTGTTTGACGTAAAGTGAAATGTAACGAAGGAACCCATTACACACAACATCGTCATGATTATATAGATATAATTCTACATTATATATATACAATTTGATTAAATGGATATCACAACCCGTCTATTCGATTACATGGAGATCATTAAATCATGGGAGTCCCGAGGTATGGTATTTTACTTCTAGGTGTATGCCATGGTCAACAATAAATCCCGCCAATTCCTCTTGAATTGCTACCAGGCGCTCCCTTGGTTGGAGATACTCCCGCAATATTTCCAACTATATATAAAAGAAGGATATCAATATAAATATCAATAGTCATAACAAATATTATGAATGACACTCAACACAATTTGTGAATATATTGTTCACGTACTTCTATAAATGTCCCTCCATCTCGCTCACTGACCTCCGAGCGAATGTACTCGCACACGAAGTATCCACACAAATTAGTCCCTGGTGGCTGCCTCTCGCACTTTATCAGAATAGAATTCAATCAAAATAATCAAGCATGATATAATGGTATTGAAACTAGAATTGAAGAGATGCGCGGATCTAACTCATACTACTTTTACCCGATGAAAACTAAGCTCATCTTTAAATTCACCAACCATAGCATTGGTGAAAGCTTTCCAAACCCTGCTCGGCAAAAAATAAAGAATATATGAGTTATTAGTTACTTGATTTCACAGGATATATATGAACTAAAGAGACCGATATAGTGTGGTAATGACTGAAATTATCTCTAGAACACATCTTTAATGAATGCGTACTCTGATTTGTCTCTCATTAGTGAGTCCTTGATTTCAAATCTTCCAGCGTTAACTTCAATGATTATGTGGCATCCCGCAAAACCACTACTAGAAAATCGCGTTGAATTTGTGCATTGCATCGTCATCATCATGCATTGTTTGACTGCATTATTTGAAAAGCCTAGTTTTGAATTGTACAAAAACCCCTCTTTATTATAAAAGGCAAAACCCCGAAGGTAGCGGATATTTTGTTTCACCTAAAAACTATTTGCAAAGTGGTTCTGTTTTAAATTAAAGAGGACCAAACAAACACAAATAATAAAACAGCCCCCCTAAATCTTAGTCTCGCCCAATCTATTCCTACCCACCAATCCCTGGCTGCCACCTCACCCCTTCCCCTTTTCCCTACCCACTCTGCCACCTCAGCAATCCCTCCCCTCTTCCCACCTCTCTCCCTTTTCTCACCTAGCCATTCTACCCTTGCTCCTAAAACTCTCCCTTACCCCTGGGGCCCTCACCGCCCTGACCCCACCCGTCAGTCCCTCTCTCTCCTTTTCCACCCCTCTCCCTGGCCCGCCTGGCCCACCCGCCACGTGGCCCCGTCCCACCTAACCCCCAACGCACACACTACATGCACACACCTGCCGCGCGGCAGCCCCGCACCACACGCGCGCCTGCCTCCCTAGTTCCCACCTCCCCCTGACCCGGTCCCACCTCTACCTGGACCCGCGTCCCTGCCCGCTGGGACCCACCCGGCCGACCCCACCCTCTCCTTTCCTCTCTCCTTCCTCCTCCCTTCCCCTCCGCGACAGCGCCCCCAGCCCCCACGCCCCTCACCTCACCGCCGGCCACACCGCCCCGTCCCCGTGCCCTTCCTCCCCAGGATCCCCCGCGCCCCCACGCTCCTCTTCCCCCCCCCCCCGCTCAACCTCACTCCTCTCCGCCTTCCCTGCTCACCGCCCCGCCCTCTCTCGCCCGCAGCGCGCCGCCCCTCCTCGCTCAACCTCGCCCGCCGCTCCCGCTCCCCGCCTCCGCCGGCGCTCGCCCCCGTCAGCGACCGCGCCCCCACCTCCCCCGAGCCGCGGCTCCCTCGCCGCCTCACCCTCCCTCGCCGCTCCTTGCGCCCTCCCGTGCAGGCCCCACACCGCCGCCGCCGCGCCGCCTTCACCGTCCCGTCCCGTGCGCCCTGCGCCGCCGCGCGCCCGCCGCCGCTCCTCCTCAGGCTCGCCTCCGCCGCTACCATCGTCCGCCGCCCGAGCCCCTCCGCGACGCGCTCCTCACCGGGCTCCCCGTCCCCGCAGCACCTCCGCCCCCGTACACCTCCCCGCCGGCCAGTGCGGCCCCCGGCGCCGCCTCGCCGCCTCGAGCTCCCTGCGCCGCCCTCCGGAGCCTCCCCGCGCCCCCACCTCGCCAACGAGCCGCCCCGCCATCCGCCCCAGCGCGCGTGCGCGTCCCCGCCGCCGGCGCCGGTCCCGACCTGCAGCCGCCGCCCGCTCGCCCCAGTACCCAGCCGTCCCGCGCGTCCCCTCCACCCCGCCTCAGCGACCGCCCCGACAACCGCCTTCTCACCCCCTGCGCGGCCCATCCTCGCCGTCACCTGCGGTGACATCCGCGTGGCGCCGCCCGGGCATCATCGGCCCCGCATCACTGACCCCCGCTGTTCACCCCAACGCCTCTGGCCGCGTGCACGGGTTGCAGACATGGTGCTACTGCTATGGAGAGACGTTTGGCAATGTTGCTTCAGTTGATTCAAGGCCCCTGTGATGTACAGGATCGACAAGAACTTCTACCGGGAACCAAACCCCGAAGACCTAACCCCCCCGGTGCGACAAGTACCCTTTTCCGGACGCCAAGATCTCCTCCGAGCCATGACCGAACCATCGACGAGGAACCGCGAACCGAACCCGGAGTCCTCCGTCACGGAACCGACGGACGCCAAGTACTCCTTCTCGGAGGCGATACTCGAGGACCCGGACGATAAGAACATCGACGCAGAACGCCGAGTGCTTCACCGGATGCGCCAAGACCGACCCGACACGCGGACCCGGCGAGTTCTTCTCGACGACAAGATCATCGGCATAGAACCCGAAGGACACATGTGCGACAAGGACTCCCTCGAGGACGACGAGTGCTTCACCCCGGACACCGAGACCCCGGATGCGCCAAGACCCTAACCCCGGAGCCGAGAACGTTCCGTCGAACCCCGAGACCGGACCCTGGACCCTGTCGGACCCCGAACCCCGGAGCCCTAACAAGATCGCCGAACCCTAAATGTGTGACCCTTTCCCTCGAACCCTATTTTAAAACATAACAACTCGTTGCATGTTTAATTGTCATCTCGCATGCATATCTGTGGTTTGGGGGCCTTATGCCGATTCACCTAATAATTAAATATGGGGCCCATATGCGGGCAAATCTAGCCTTATATTGGCCTCATTTAAACATGTGTAGCGAACCGGTTCCATCTGTTGCTTTGTTAAACAACATTTAACTTGCGGGGGTTCTAAACAACTTGCACCATCTAATTAATGGTCGGGACCCCGGTTCCACTTAATTTGACCTAATTGCATCGCACCTTGCCATGTCATGTATCATACATGCATCATGCCGATCTTCTGCCCTTGTATTAAATATTGCATCCGGTGTTTCTTCTAGTGTTTTGCTTCTTCGCGGATAAGGCCGTTGAGTTGATGTGAGCTTCGCCCCGATCTTCGGTTGAACCTTCGACAATGTTTTCAGGCGAGCATCTCCCCCTTTCTACCTATCTTACTTTTATAGTATTTACTTCCCTCCTGTTGATCTATTGCTATCTGTGTTGCGATGCTTTAGTTTCCGTACCTGTGATATACCGTGCAGCCCTATATTGCCTTGGACACATCCTATTACCTGTTGTTTGGTAGATAGTTGGACCTGCGCGTCGTAGTCGCTTGCTCAAGTGCTGTCGCGTGTTGTCAAATGCCACAGTTGCTGATGTATTGCCGCATGATGTCGATGTTGGAAGTGATTCTAGTTTTACTTATCGTCACTTTAATTCCTGTTTAACAACTAAAATTGAAATAAGCAGAGGCATCGGTGGGTGATAGATAATATTTGGTTTCCGAACGCCCACTTGTGTCCCGTAAGACCCCGAGTACTTGATACCTGTTCCTTGTTTTATCGCGCTATCCACATCCGGGAGGTATATGGGACCCCCCTGAGCCAGAGCTTGATTCATTCTTATTTCTTGGGGCCACAAACTAGTTTGAGGTTTTATTTACGATCCTGTACTTATGCCATGCTACTTTCTGTATTTAAATTGTGCGACAGATAGCACACTGTACTGTTTAGGATCGGGACACGATTCCGCGGTGTCGACAAGCCCAGCCACAATTTCGGGTTCCCAGTCGTTCACAGCCGTATTACCCAAACCTTGAGGCCGTCTCGGAGCTTGCTTACTCCGTTGCGGATTCTACTTAAGGGGTGGCCCCCTGAAATATTTCTGAATCCTGTGATTGTTCAGTCGTGAAAGCCTCGTTGGGTTTTGATTTGGTTTTTCCGAGGTTGATCGAGCGTGTGTTGCTATTGGTGCACCCCGGCCGGGTAAAACTTTCTGAAAGCCGTGTCCGCGGATATGGACGACTTGGAGCACAGTATCTCGATCATAGACAAGCATAACTAAAGTTTACTGTTATAAATTTGACTTATAATGACTAGTAATCAGCTTCACTATAACGGAATGGCTAATTAATACTGCCCACAACTGCTTGTTTGGAGTGTCGCTTGCGACCATTGTACCTGACTAGTAAGTACTGCAACTACAACGGAATGGCCGAATAAAAGTACCAACAACTGCTGGGTTTTGGGTTATATCATGCTAATTGTATCTGACTAGTAAGTGTTGCCACTATAACGGAATGATTAACTAAAAGTGCCCACTGCTTACTTTATCAGGATGAATATCTAAACCTGACTAGTAATTGTTGCAACGATAACTGAATAAGTAAAACTGCCAACTGTGTGGGTTCCTCGGTTGACTTCCTCGTTTGGTCTCGAGGGGGAAACGCCAGGATGGGTTTGTTTGATGCTAGTATCAGGTGGGATCCGAATAGGTCTTTCTTATCCCTCTCTGTTAGCCGCCAGTTGTATCGAGTCTCTATAGGTTGTTTAGCGCCTGCTTCCGCTGCCGCTCAGTCCACCATACCTATGTAGGCGAGGACCGCCGAAGTCTAGCCTCGCCGTGTACTGGCCTCAGTACTGACGCTCCTTCTTTTTCCTTTGCCCTTTGTCGGCACCCCTTTTGTTTCAGCAGGTTTGAGATCGACGTCGTTAGCAGGGTTACCCTTCCGGCTTGGCCTGGGCAGGGTTATGGACGCCATTGGTTATTCTTCAGGGCTCTTAGCCCCATTTGCATCTTGTCCGTAGCTGGACGCTCTATCGTTTCCAAGGTGATTTGGATCTTTGTATCTTATATCTGTATTCTTGACTCTTTGAGTCGCTGTTATATATATCTGTTCTGTGGGTCCCATCGAGGACTGTTGTGTAATGTTATTACTTCGTTTTCCACCCGCACGAAAGTGCCTGGTGGGCACCTTTGAATCGTTTCTATGCGGGTTTGGCGAATTTTGCTCAAACTTGCATAGGTCCGATTCTGAGGGTGTTACAGATTAGCAGAATCCAGTGATAGTTGTGCATGTTTATATACGTCGGTAACTTATCAATTACACTTAACAGAATCAAGTGAATGTATATAAGGCAACAACACTCTTACTTGTATTTGTAGGGAAATAATATTCTCCGTTTGTAATGTTGCCTCAATAAGACCCTTAGCAAGTTACGCTTCGTGTCCTTGGGGTATTCCTTAAGCAATGCTTGATTAAGCCGGTGTGGGTCAATGAAACCAGTGTCAAAGATTTTCTTTCGTTCACATTCATCACTCTTCATTCTGCATAATAGCATAGTGAAGATAATTACATGCAATTAACGAGCTAAGTTAGAGACTTTATCATAGAAATAAATGAACCACTTACAGACAATAGGTAGCGAGGAGACTCAAGTAGAGGGCATATTGTTTGAATAACATGTAGAATTCCTCAAAATAAATTTTCAACTGGTCTTCACCATTAAAATGCTCACTTGTAATTCTTACAAGCAGCGCTGACAATCGATCTTCTTCATCGCATGTAGAGACTTTCTCGTACAACTCATGCAGTCTTCGCATTTTTGTTTGTAGAAGGTTGACCTCATTAGGTCTGACCAGAGTCTTCCCGTATTCATATCCCCATGCTATTTCCTCGTATTTGGGGATATGTCCGCCTAGCGCTTGATCAACTGTAACACTAGCACATTTGGCAAATTCCATTGCTATAATATTCTGATGATCAATATTGGATAACACCTTGAGCGGGACGATCGATTTGTTTGCCTGCATTCCGAGTTGGGATATATCTCTTTTATCGCTGCTTGCAGTAGTACTTCCTGGATTCTTCCTACGAATTCTCATCAGACATCGTTTGTAGTCATCAGCCTTATTTATCTCATATTGGGATGGTTGCTCAAGAAAACCCTTAGCCCACTTTTTGTTTTTCGGATCAAATATTTACTTTGGCTCGTGAAATTTGGGTGCAAAGAAGGCTTTCACTTGGGCATCGTTGATCGCTTTGGTTTCCTCATCAGTCATCTCGTAAGGTAACTTGGGAGGAGGCGGCGGGATTTTCTTTGACTTTTTACCTTTGGCTTTCTTCTGAGTAGTATTACTAGTTGACTGAGAGGCCGCCTTCTTCGTCTGACACGACGGCGGCGGAGTGGGCTGACGCGGAGGTGGACCCGCGCTATGGTGGTCGTCCCACTCCTCATGTGGACTTACTGGAGGCGGCAGAATCGGCTGACGCAAAGGAGACGGTGGTGGCCTGGGTGTAGAGCCTGAAACACGATGTATTTCTTGCGCCATAGAATGATATATCCCCTGACTTCTCCTAGCGTGCTCTCATCTTCAGGTCTAGGAATGTCAAGTTGTAGTGATTCATATTGAGGTAGAACCTCATCCACTTCGACATGAGCATAGCCATCTGGAATCTCTTTGCAATGCCAGTGTGCTTCAGGTTCACAAGATAACGCATAACCGAGAGACGCCTTGAAGGATAAGTTCATCACTCCCACATGCAGCTCACAACTTGTCTTCCCAGTGATATTATCCACGGGATAGCGATCTATCGGATCGGCCGCCGTGGAAGTGACACTGCTTCTCAGCTGAGATGGGCCACCGACACTTTCTTCCAGCCGCTGATGAGTTGTCCCTTGCTGGTGCATTTCGTCCAGTTGCCTCTATTGCTCCTTTAGCATGGCATATATTTCCTCGTTCTTTCTTTCCATGCTACGCAACCGGTCTTCCTCCTCTATCTCTTTCCGCTTCTTTGCCCTTGCTCGACTTCTATAGGATTCAATGTCCTCAGGAAACCCAGTCTTCCACGGCACAGAAGGTCCAAAGCCTCGTGTTCGTCCTAGTTTTTCAGGATTCCCGAGGGCCTTTGTCAGCTCGTCGTTCTCTCTGTCGGGTTTGAAGTTACCCTTTTTAACCTCCTCGGTTGTTTTAACAATTTCTCCATGGGGTGTAGCAACATTGGACTTTTCATCAAATATTAACTCCCCTATTTCCATGTCATAATTTGCCCCATGCACAAGTAACCAATTCCTTACTCTGATGGGATAGTCCTCTGTAGCTGGAGTGAGCCATTGGGCATGCAAGGCTTTCTCGGCTTCCTCTCACTTAGGAACAGAAGTCCTGTAGCCACATGTCCCCATCTTATGGTGATATTTAAATTTTGCAGCATTTTCTTTATTCTTTTCAGACCTTTTTTTGCTACTGTTGATTTATTGTAGTCTAGAAATCTTTCCCAGTGAGCCCGCTGCTTCTCTAGTGTGCCAATGAATTCTGGAACTTGTTTTTCCTCGAGATATTTATTGTAGAATCTTTTCTTATAGTTATTAAACTGTTCGACCATCTTCTTAAGAGCGAAACGCTTGACTTTGGACCTCATATCATCTGTGGCCTTCTGAGACTCCAAGACCGGTAGGGTGAAATGTGAAATGAGCTTCTTCCATAGTATGTCTTTTTATATGTTCTTGACAAAACTCATAGAATTTTCATCTCCCTTTGCTGGCTTATTCCAGTTGATAATGCTGATCGGGACGTTGTCCCTAACAATAAATCCACATTGATGAATAAATGTGTTTGCGTTACTTATGGGAAGCAACAGTTTGCCCTCTGGAGAGACCTCATCAATTGTGAGATGCACATCTTCGGCCATCCCTTTGGCCGGTCCTCGTTTACTATTTTTAACTGACTTAGTCGTTGTGGAGGTCTAAAATAAGAAAGAACGTTCGTTAATATATATATATACACACAATCAATTAATGCATCTATCTAGTGATCAAGAGGCTTAATAATATACCTCGCCAGACTTTGTCAAGGCTGGTCCATCATTTTCCAAGCCGTCATTGAAATTAAAACTAGTCTTCGCTTCGACTAGAGGTTCTATCTCTATTCCCTCACCGGACTCATTCAGAAACTGTGAGCCATCTTCTGCTCCACCCTGATCGACGAGCGCTTCATCCTGATAGGGGAGCGCTTCATCACCTCGTATCATATCGAATAAAGGCTCTTCACCTTCTCTACCGTTGAAGTCCATAGAATAACTGTTATGACATAATGTGCATATGAGTAATAAAATTAACAATGTATCATATATATCACAACAAGTAGTAGTGATACATCTCGAATGACAACAAAGTACTAATATCATATAACATCTCGAACAACATCTCAAAAAACAACAAAGTACTAATACATCTCGAATAACGACAAAGTACTAATATCATATAAAGAACAACATCTTGTCTGATAACATCGCTCAAACTCAACGTCGACTCCAGGTTACTGAGCCGCGGGATGTGCGGTGACCCAGCATACCACTGCATGTGTAGTACACTATAGTCGTTGACATGCCATCCACAGAACACCATTCCGTAAATATCTCATCCCTAGGAGTGGTACAACAGAAACATTGCGGGTCCATATTACAAATATAAACACATTATTATTATTACAATACCGGAAGTTCAAGACTTCCTAAAGATTCAACTTACAAACCAAAATATAAAGTGTTTCAGCGGAACTTAAAAGTAGCAACTCCGACTAGGAGTTGAGCTCAGCAACTTATTCTATAGAGTTCATGCTGCTCGGCTCCGTTGGTTACTACCAACTAGGGATACTTAGTTGGACTCGTTATCATCGACACCATAGAGGATTTCGTAATCCACTCCTTCAACACCTCCGGATAGATCAGGTTCCTCGTAGAACACATCTTCTTGACATTCGGCTGCATACATTGGCACGTCTTCGAGATCCTCAGAGTCTAAGCAAGGGATCAAAGGAAAGGATGAGTAACATCGTTACCCAACAAGTTCATTATATACAGGGTGGGAAGTTTGATGCTCTAACTACCACCTCGGATTATAAATCCTTGGCACTATGCAATTTTGTAAATCTTTCTTCAAACATTGATTTTATTATGGAAATCTATGACAATCAGCCTTCACAGGTTGACCAGAACTTTCATGGAGTTACTTTCCTGCCGCGTTCATATCTCCTTCCCGGAACAGGGAGTAACAAGTTACAATTCTTACACTCTGTAGAGGTACGTTACTTTACCGATGAGAGATCAACTTCTTGTTGCACAACCGGGCGTACTTTCCCGTCCACAATTCCATGATGTGGGGGCCAGTAGTTGGTCCAAGCCAATCACTGCCCCCTTCGCGACCTCGCGTGCCTCCTTGGTGTACACCATGCCCACATAAAGAATTATGGCAATGGTTTGTACAGACCGTTAGATGCCAGAACTATCGTGGGACGATGAGGGTTCCCACCCATATGCTGCATATCCTCTACGAATTACCAATTAATATGCACGCTACGAGGATAACAGCCACGACCTGCACATCCGGCTTCATGCGAGAGGAAGAAGATACAGCTGACTTCTCTGTCCCATTCCAAATCTCATGGCTAACGCGTAATATACGGCGCTAGAATCACTGATTTCAGGGGTTATTAAGTCCCTACTTGATTATCATTGTTGCAAGTAGAACCCTAAGTTCTATTGCTCCATTATATCATCACTTAGGATGATATCTATGATTTCTTTATTTGTGAAAATAATATTTTCTTTCTTTTATAGTATATATATGATAACACACAATTTGCAAATACTTTGATAAATACTCTTCAAAGGACATGAGGAAGAAGATACAGCTGACTTCTCTGTCCCATTCCAATCTCATGGCTAACGCGTAATATACGGCGCTAGAATCACTGATGTCAGGGGTTATTAAGTCCCTACTTGATTATCATTGTTGCAAGTAGAACCCTAAGTTCTATTGCTCCATTATATCATCACTTAGGATGATATCTATGATTTCTTTATTTGTGAAAATAATATTTTCTTTCTTTTATAGTATATATATGATAACACACAATTTGCAAATACTTTGATAAAGACTCTTCAAAGGACATGAGCAAGTGATGAACTTGCCTTGTGATGGAAAGGTAGTTAAGTATGATGCTTGCACTGGACCTTGACCTTCTATGTCTACAAAAACATCATTATTGCCCGGTAAGGACAATATTTAAAGAAGCAAAATGATTATACAAGTAATGTAATGCATCATTTAATTTGATATGCATTTTGCCCATTATTAATAAAATTATTTCTAATAATATTTTAATATTTATAATATAATATGGTATTCTTTTATTTTATTTCTCTTTTATTTGACTTTTATTGATTTATTAATTCTTTTAAGAATTAATATTTAAATATTGAAAATTGTTACTAAATATTTGTTTAGTATTTTTATAAAATACTACAGTATTAATATATGATTAAAGTGAATTTTAATTAATTTTATCACCTTTCAATAATTTTGTAAAATTCCATAAGGATTATAAAAATTACAAAATTCTTAATAAAATTTATGTGTATAAAATTTTATTTCTTAATTTATTTGGATAGTGTGGATTATTGTGAATCCAAAAATATTTTATTTATAATTTTTGGACCTTTATTTCATTTTCTAGGATTTAATTAAATTCAGGGGTATTTTGGTCTTTTCCTATTTATTAAAACAGGCCTTAAAGGTTTTTTGGGCTGGCTTAATCTTATTGGGCCCTTGTGGCCCATTAGACATAGTAAAAATAGCCACCCCGAAGGGTCTAGCCCAACTCAGCCCACTCCCTCGCTGCCTCTCACCCTCGAGCTCATTCCTCTCCTCCTCTGTCCCCGACCCCGTGGTCAGTGATATCGCCGCCGATGATTCCCGCTGTCGTTCTGTTCTGGTCGTCTCCATGGTGCAGGAGGAGGTTGTAGACTATGCCTCTCCATCCTGTCCAATTGGATTTGAGCATGTGGCTCTCCTACGATGGATCGATGTTGTCCCGAACCCTAGGGTTTGGGGGTTGGCATGGATCTTGGTGCTGCCGCTGCCATCGTGCGTCGTGGTGATTCACCTCGCCTCTAGGCATGGCCATGGTCGCTGTCGTGGCGTTGTATGGGTCGCAGCTCCCTCCTGGGGTGCTCCCCGTGCCGCCATGGTCGTCGGCCACCTCTGCTTCCTCTTCTAGTCTTCAGCGAGGACCTTTGGTGAGTTCTTTTCCTCTCCCCTCGTACTCTCTGTGCTCGCTCATCCTATGCTAGATGTTGGCCATGACCACTCTGGTTCCTGTCTTGCCCTGATTAAGATGATTTATTCGATTTAGGGTTCTTATCCTGTGGTTAATGATACACTGGATGAATTAGATCATGTGTGGATGGTCTGTAAGCATGCTAAATGATTATTAGCTTGAGGCTTGGTGCTTGAGATGAACTATAATGGTTCTAGTGGACTATTAGATGATTTTATGGTTGGATTTCATATGATTCAGATGGTATAGTGGCTTTGAAACCAATGCTTGGTAAAGTCAGTGGGTTGGATAACTTACCACTGTCATTTATTGGGTAATGATAATGGGTATGGTGTGATGAAATCACTGTCTTAGTGTTGTTGGCTTGAGAATTAATGTGTGGTTTGAGATCACAATTATCTCAACCAGTGAAGATAAGCATAGGAATGTCCTAATATGATTCCTGTAATGACAGGAAAATTATTAGTAGATTGATTGATTGAATCTATAATGATTGAATGTTTATCCTGATTCATGTAGAATTGTTCTTGTTGTTGGAATTATGCCCTAGAGGCAATAATAAATATGTTATTGTTATAATTCTTTTCCATGATAAAGTTTATATTCCATGCTAGAATTGTATTAAGCGGAAACTTTGATACTTGTGTGGTTTATGAACAACACCGTGTCCCTAGTACGCCTCTATGGACTAGCTCATTGATTAATGATGGTTAAGGTTTCCTAACCATAGACATGAGTTGTCGATTAATAATGAGATCATGTCATTAGGAGAATGATATGATGGACAGACCCAAATCAAGCAGAACAATTAGATCATGTCATCGTGTTCATCTTTGCGAAGCTTTTTCTTATGTCAAATATTGTATTCCTTGGACCATGAGATAATGCAACTCCCTAGTATCGGAAGAAAGCTTTGAGGTCATCAAACGTCATCCTATGCGAGGGTGATCATAAAGGTGTCTCCCAGGTGATCGAAAAGTACTTGTTGGGATGTATGTATCGAGATGGAATTTGTCCCTCCCGAGTCGGAGAGATATACTTCGGGCCCACTCGGTAATCGATATCAACACCGCTTGCAAGCACGTGGTTAAGGAGTTGATCACAAAGTGATATCAGATTACGGAACGAGTAAAGTACTTGCTGTGAACGAGATTGAACTAGGTATGCCGATACCAACGATCGAATCTTGGGCAAGTAAAATATTGCGTGACGAAGGGAATATATATATGGGATTAATTGAATCCTGGTATCGTGGTTCATCCGATATGATCATCGATGAATATGTGGGAGTCAATATGGGTTTCTAGATCCCGCTGTTGATTATTGATAAAAGATCATGTCTGCATATTCTCGAACCCGTAGGGTCACACACTTAACGTGTCTCGACGCTAGGATAGAATGTATAATTGGTTTATGAGTTTTTGTTCGGAGTCTTGGATGAGATTCAGGACGTCACGAGAGGTTCTGGAATGGTCCGGAGAATAAGATTCATATAAAGGAAAGCAGTTTTTGGATTTCGGAATCGTTTCAGAGTATTCGGTATTGTACCGGAAGGTTCTAGAAGCTTCCGGAGTGGGACCAACGTGGCCCCACTTATCGGAGGGGTGCGTGGGCCTACAACGGAGTGCCCTGGCCGCTTTGGGCCAGGGGCACAAGGCCCCATAGGCCCAGACGGCCAAACCCTAGGGAAACCTTCTAGAAGGGGGGGAAGACTTGCCCCCCACTCCACCCTTAGGGCCGCCGACCTAGGGCTTGGAGGGGGGCCAAGGGGTCCGGCCAGCCCCCTATATAAGGTGGGCAGGGGGCGCACCCTCCCCTCACCCCAAACCTAGCCGCCAGCTGCTGCCCTACCTCTCTCTCTCTCTCTCTCTCTCTCTCTCTCTCTCTCTCTCTCTCTCTCTCTCTCTCTCTCTCCCGACTGCGTGTAGGCGAAGCCCTGCTGCAGAAACTCTCCACCATAGCACCACGCCGTCGTGTTGTAGATACAATCTATCTCTCCACCCCACTTGCTGGACCAAGGAAGGAGGAGACATCGCGGCACCGTACGTGTGCATCTCTCGGAGGCGCCGCCACTTGCGGCGTTGGATCAGATCAGATCGCGAGGAGGAGAAGGCGAGTACGACTACACCAACCACGTTCTGTTGAACATTTCCGCTGTGCGATTTCTTCAAGGGTATGAAGATCTCATCTATCCCTCTCATTGATTGCATCTCCTAGATTAGATCTTGGTTTTCCCGTTCGCATCCGTAGATTTTTTTTGATTTACTATGCTGTGAAACCCTTCACTTGTGACACCATCTTTGTATGGCACACAAGGTTGATTCTAATCCATTGATTGGGTTGGTTTAAGCTTAAGATAGGCTTAGCTTTAAAAGATAAATAGAAATGTTCTTTTCTGAAATCCCTAGGACCAATGATGTTGGTCTGAGGCTTAGGGGTTAGGCCTTATCTAGTTGATTCATATGGATAGTTCTGGTAGTGGTGCCAGCTACTGTTTCTTGAATAGAAGTTTAGAAAAAAATTATAGTAGGCTTGATCATTTATATGGATCCAAAAGATTAACTTCTAAGGTGCTACCCTTATCTTAGGGATGTGCCTAGAAGTGAAATCTTAGCTATATTTGTTCTTGTATTGAAATATATAGCTTGACGGCCAATTCAATGTTGTTGTTCTGAGTTTTGGTTGGATCCTTGTACTTTGTTGTTTGCTTTTAGAGTTTAAAATATCAGTGATGGATTCACCCCACTTGGGAGCTTTCTGAGAGTTTGAATGTGATACAGATCATGTATTCTTGTCTAATCTTAGACAGAAAGATCATGTGATGGTCTATGTACTCACCACTGTCACTTGATGTTGTGGTTGCTAGTGGTGGATCTTGTGGTAGCTTTATCTTGTGGTTGATCTTGTGCTCCCCTGGTATATTTAGCTCCCGGCTTGTCCTTGATATAGCCCATCATCTCCTAATCCTGATGGCTTGACCTTGGTCTTGCTGTCCACATGATCTTCCCCTCCTTATGTCACCATCCTGGTGATGTGATCTTGGGCTTTGGTTGGTTTGGCTGCTGGCTGCTGTGCTTGATTTAGCTGCTGGCTATGCTAGTTGTTCTTGTGTGTGTGAGAAGTGAAGAGATGCACTAGTGCCTCTCCATGGTTGTGCTGATGGTTTTGTGTGTTTGAGTTGTGCTGTGAAGCTGACAGCACACACCACACATTTAGGTGTGTGTCCTGCCTGTGTGCTTGTTGTGCACTTGTGGATATGCTCTGGACTTGAGAGTTACTTTGATCTGATTACTTTTACCTAGCTGGTGAAACTTGCCCCTCCTTGCTGTCATTTGACTTTTTTTGGCTTAAAATGATGAAGATAGATTATTTCATATTGGTGAAACTTGCCCCTTTTATATATTACTTAGTGATGAATCTTTATCAGTGCACTTCACTGACGAGTCTAAGAATAAAACAATATTAACCCTAACCTTCTTTATTTTTTTATCAGTGTTTATTTTGCAGGTACAAATTTGAAGATGAAGATTTTAGTTTAGGTTTTCTTTATAGAATAGTTAATGTAATCTTCTTTATTCTTTTGTAATTTTCATTTTATTATTTTGTAATAAAGATTATATCATTATCAATAAAGAAATATTCTTATTCTTTATTTATTTGCTATTGTGAAGGTTGTGGATAATTTCAATAAGTTACATTTTTGTAACTTATTTATTGAATGAAAATATGAAATAGATATTCATATTCGTAATTGTTTTATTTAGATAAAGTTTGACTTATATTGATTAACTCTTAATTAAATCAAGATTCAAACCTTATTCATAAATCATTTGAATTATAATTTAATCACTCAAGTTTAAAATTCAAATTCATTTAACAAAACACATAAATCCTCAAAGATCATATCAAAGTCTATAGCAATCATCCTTTAAGACTAAACGTAATCTCAAAGTATGAAAGAAACCTTGATCACTTTAGATTTTTACTTGGCGAAAAATTTACCCACATTTTCATAGATGAATGCATGCAACATTTCAAATTCCTAAATCTATCCTTCGTTGGTTCCTAAATGCTAGGATGCTACAGGATGTGACCAACCAAATAGTCGGAACCATCACAGGAGTATAGCTAGGGTGAGATCCCTGAAGAACCTGCCATGTATGGGGGGCCACCCTGGCGTCCAACATCACCATGTAGCGACAGACGTGCTCGTCCTACTCCTTGACACGACGTCATACCACCTCCTCGGGGCCGGCCCCCTCTGCACAATTCCTGGACCACGTGACCTCCATCAAAGAAGATCCGGGTCGACGGAGACACCTGGATTCCTCACCAAGCTACGCGTCCCTAGAGGTAGCACCTCCCAGTGCCAGCCCTCAAGGGTTTCGCAGCACAGTAAATCAAAAAAATTCTACGGATGCGAACGGGAAAGCCAAGATCTAATCTAGGAGATGCAAACAACGAGGGGGATAGATGAGATCTTCATACCCTTGAAGATTTGCACAGCGGAACGTTCGACGGAACGTGGGTGATGTAGTCGTACTCGCTTCTCCTCCTCGCGATCCGATCCGATCTAACACCGCAAGTGGCGATGCCTCCGAGAGATGCACACGTGCGGCACTTCGACGTCTCCTCCTTCCTCATTACAGCAAGTAGGGTGGAGAGATGGATTGGATCTACAACGCGACGGCGCGGTGCAAGCGGTGGAGAGTTTCTGCGGCAGGGCTTCGCCTACGCGCAGTCGGGAGGGAGAGAGAGAGGAGGGGCAACAGGGCGGATAGGGTTCTGGAGGAGGTGTGTGCAGGGTGCACCCCCAGCCCTCTTTATATAGAGGGGTGGGCGGCTGGCCCTTGCCCCTCCCCCAAGCCCTAGGCCGGCGGCCAAAGGAGGGAGGAGTGGGGGGCAAGTCCCCCCCTTCTAGAAGCTCCCCTAGGGTTTCCCTAGGGTTTGTCCGGCTGGGCCCTATGGGGCCTTGTGCCCCTGGCCCAATGCGTCCAGGGCACTCCCTCACAAGCCAATGCCCCCTCCCGACAAGTGGGGCCACGTTGGTCCCACTCCGGAAGGTTCTAGAGGCTTCCGGTACAATACCGATTAACCCGAAACAATTCCGAACTCCAAAAACTGCATTTCCTTATATGAATCTTATTATCCGGACCATTCCGGAACCTCTCGTGACGTCCTGGATCTCATCCAAGACTCCGAACAAAAACTCATAAACCAATTATCCAATCTATCCTAGCGTCGAGACACGTTAAGTGTGTGACCCTTCGGGTTCGAGAATATGCAGACATGGTCTTCTATCAATAATCAACAGCAGGGTCTGGAAACCCATATTGACTCCCACACATTCATCTATGATCATATCGGATGAACCACGATGCCAGGATTCAATCAATCCCATATATATTCCCTTCGTCGCGCGATATTTTACTTGCCCGAGATTCGATCGTCGGTACCGTCATACCTAGTTCAATCTCGTTCACAGCAAGTACTTTACTCGTTCCATAATCTGATATCACTTTGTGATTAACTCCTTAACCACGTGCTTGCAAGCGGTGTTGATATCGATTACCGAGTGGGCCCGAAGTATATCTCTCCGACTTGGGAGGGACAAATCCCATCTCGATACATACAACCCAATAGATACTTTCCGATCACCTGAGAGACACCTTTATGATCACCCTCTCATAGGATGACGTTTGATGACCTCAAAGCTTTCTTCCGATACCAGGGAGTTGTATTATCTCATGGTCTAAGGAATACAATATTTAACATAAGAAAAGCTTCGCAAAGATGAACACGATGACACGATCTAATTGCTTCGCTTAGTTTGGGTCTGTCCACCATATCATTCTCCCAATGATATGATCTCATTATTAATTGACAACTCATGTCCATGGTTAGGAAACCTTAACCATCATTAATCAATGAGCTAGTCCATAGAGGCGTACTAGGGACACGGTGTTGTTCACAAACCACACAAGTATTAAAGTTTCCGCTTAATACAATTCTAGCATGGAATATAAACTTTATCATGAACAAGAATTATAATAATAACATCTTTATTATTGCCTCTAGGGCATAATTCCAACAGTCTCCCACTTGCACTAGAGTCAATAATCTAGTTTACATCTGGAAACAATCTAACACCCATGGCACTAAGGTGCTGATCATGTTTTGCACGTGGAAGAGGTTTAGTCAATGGATCTGCGACATTCAGATCTGTATGTACTTTTCTAATCTTCAGATCTCCATCTGCTATATAATCTCGGATTATATGAAACTTGCGGTTGATATGCTTGGTCTTTGGATGATATCTTGGTTCCTTAGCTAGTGCTATGGAACCAGTGTTGTCACACAATATCTCCAGTGGGTCCAAGGCACTTGGAACCACGCCAAGCTCAGTGATGAAGTTCCTGATCCAAACTCCTTCACTTAATGCTTCTGCAGCAGCCATGTATTCCGCTTCTACTGTAGATCCCACGATCACGCTTTGCTTGCAGCTTCTCCAGCTCACAGCTCCTCCATTCAAAATATAAACGTATCTTGTCTGAGATTTAGAATCATCCTTGTCGGTGTCGAAACTAGCATCGGCGTAACCCTTTACGACGAGTTGTTCATCACCTCCATAGACTTAGAACATTTCTTTAGTCCTATTTAAGTACTTTAGGATGTTCTTCACGGCTGTCCAACGTTCCACTCCTGGATCACTTTGGTACCTGCTCATCAAACTAAGAGCATTGGACACATCCGGTCTAGTACACAGCATGGCATACATGATAGAACCTATGGCCGAGGCATAAGGCACTTTGCTCATAGCTTCTCTATCATTTACCGTAGCTGGACACTGAGCCTTGCTCAATATCTTAGCTGAAAACATAGGCACTGAACCTTTCTTTGCCTCATCCATTCTGAACCTTTTCAGAACTTTGTCTAGGTATGTACTCTGGCTTAAAGCTATCAGGCGCCTTTGTCTATCTCTATAGATTTTGATGCCCAATATATAAGCAGCTTCCCCTAGGTCTTTCATTGAAAAACATTTGTTCAAATAACTCCTCACATCGTTAAGCATGTCAATATAATTTCCAATAATCAATATGTCATCCACATATAGTACCAGAAATGTCACTGAGCTCCCACTCACTTTCTTATAGATACAAGTTTCGTAGCAATTTGGAACAAATCCAAAGCTCTTGATCACTTGATCAAAATGAAAGTTCCAACTCCGAGATGCTTGCTTCAGTTCATAAATGGAACGCTGAAGTTTGCACACTTTATAAGCATCCTTAGGATCGACAAAACCTTCGGGTTGCATCATATACAACTCTTCATCAATGTTGCCATTGAGGAACGCAGTCTTGACATCCATCTGCCATATTTCATAATCATGAAACGCAACAATTGCTAATAAAATCCGAATGGACTTAAACATCGCTACGAGAGAGAAAGTATCATCGTAGTCAACACCTTGAACTTGTCGAAAACCTTTCGCGACAAGTCGTGCTTTATAGACGGTAACATTACCATCCGCGTCCATTTTCTTCTTGAAGATCCATTTGCACTCAACGGCCTTTCGGTCGCTAGGAGGGTCCACCAAAGTCCATACTTGGTTTTCGCTCATGGATCCCAATTCGTATTTCATGGCCTCTAGCCATTTCTCAGAGTCTGGGCTCATCATCGCTTCCTCATAGTTCGTAGGTTCACTGTCTTCTACCAACAAGACAGTCAAGACAGGGTTTCCGTACCACTCAGGAGGGGCACGCGACCTTGTCGACCTGCGATGTTCAGTAGCAGCATCGTCCGAAGCTTCATGATCCTTGTCATTAGCTTCCTCTATTGTTGGTGCAGGCGGCACTGGAACAATTTCAGGTGCTGCGCTACTCTCCAATTCAAGAGAAGGTTCAACAACCTCGTCTAGCTCTACTTTCCTCCCACTCACTTCTTTCGAGAGAAACTCCTTCTCAAGAAAGGAACCGTTCTTTGCGACAAACACTTTGCCTTCGGTTCTGTGATAGAAGGTATACCCAATAGTTTCCTTAGGGTATCCTATGAAGACACATTTCTCCGCTTTGGGTTCGAGCTTGTCCGGCATCAACTTCTTGACGTAAGCTTCGCATCCCCAAACTTTAAGAAACGACAACTTAGGTTTAGCACCAAACCACAGTTCATACGGTGTCGTCTCAACGGATTTAGATGGTGCCCTATTTAAAGTGAATGCAGCGGTTTCTAATGCATAACCCCAAAATGATAACGGCAAATCAGTAAGAGACGTCATTGATCGGACCATATCTAATAGAGTTCGATTCCGGCGTTCAGACACACCATTGCGCTGTGGTGTTCCGGGTGGCGTGAGTTGCGAAACGATTCCGCTTGCTTTAAGATGCGTGAGAAAATCATAACTCAAATATTCACCTCCACGATCGGATCGTAGAAACTAAATCTTTATGTTATGATGGTTTTCCACTTCATTCTGAAATTCTTTGAACTTTCAAATGTTTTAGATTTATGTTTCATTAAATAGATATACCCATATCTACTTAAGTCATCGGTAAAAGTGAGAAAGTAGCGATATCCACCGCGCGTCGAAACACTCATTGGTCCGCATACATCGGTATGTATGATTTCCAACAAGTCCGTTGCTCGCTCCATCATTCCGGAGAACGGGGTTTTGATCATCTTGCCCATGAGGCATGGTTCGCATGTGTCAAATGATTCAAAATCAAGAGACTCCAAAAGTCCATCAGAATGGAGTTTCTTCATGCGTTTTACACCAATATGACCTAGACGACAGTGCCACAAATAAGTAGTATTATCACTATCTACCTTGCATCTCTTAGCCTCAATGTTATGGATGTGTGTTTCATCCCTTTCGAGATTCAGAAGAAATAAACCATTCACAGCAGGTGCATGACCATAAAAGATGTTACTCATATAAATAGAACAACCATTATTCTTAGATTTAAATAAATAACCGTCTTGCAATAAACACGATCCAGATATGATGTTCATGATCAACACAGGCACATAATAACATTTATTAAGGTTTAAAATTAATCCCGAAGGTATAACTAAGGAGAGCGTGCCGACGGCCATCACATCAACTCTGATACGTTGCCAACGCGCATCGTCACCTCATTCCTCTGAAGGGTTTCGCGGCATAGTAAATCAAAATTTTCTACGGATGCGAACAGAGGGAAAGCCAAGATCTAATCTAGGAGATGCAAACAACGAGAGAGATTGGATTAGATCTTCATACCCTTTAAGATTCGCACAGCGGAACGTTCATCGGAACGTGGGTGATGTAGTCGTACTCGCTTCTCCTCCTCGCGATCCGATCCGATCTAGCACCACAAGTGGCGGTGCCTCCGTGAGATCCACACGTGCAGCACCTCGACGTCTCCTCCTTCCTCGGATCAGCAACTATGGTGGAGAGACGGATTGGATTTACAACACGACGGTGTGGTGTATATGGTGGAGAATTTCTGCAGCAGGGCTTCGCCTACAAACAGTCGGGAGGGAGAGAGGAGGGCAGCAGGGCGGCTAGGGTTGGAAGGGAAGGTGTGGGGGGTGGTGCGCCCCCAGCCCTCTTTATATAGAGGGGTGGGGCGGCAACCCTAGCCCCCTCCCCCAAGCCAAGGCCGACGGCCAAGGAGGAGGAGTGGGGGGCAAGGAACCCCCCCCCCCTTCTAGAAGCTCTATCTAGGGTTTAAACCCTCTTTGGCCGGCTGGGCCCTATGGGGCCTTGTGCCCCTGGCCCAATGCGGCCAGGGCACTCCCTCATAGGCCCATGCCCCCTCCCAGAAGGTGGGGCCACGTTGGTCCCCTTCCGGAAGGTTCTAGAAGCTTCCGGTACAATACCGATTAATCCGGAACAATTCCGAACTCCAAAAACTGCACTGCCTTATATGAATCTTATTCTCCGGACCACTCCGGAACCTCTCGTGATGTCCCGGATCCCATCCGAGACTCCGAACAAAAACTCATAAACCAATTATCCAATCTATCCTAGCGTCGAGACACGTTAAGTGTGTGACCCTGCGGGTTCGAGAATATGCAAACATGATCTTCTATCAATAATCAACAGCGGGGTCTGGACACCCATATTGACTCCCACACATTCATCGATGATCATATCGGATGAACCACGATGCCAGGATTCAATCAATCCCATATATATATATTCCCTTCGTCTCACGATATTTTACTTGCCCGAGATTTGATCGTCGGTACCGTCATACCTAGTTCAATCTCATTCACAGCAAGTACTTTACTCGTTCCGTAATCCGATATCACTTTGTGATTAACTCCTTAACCACATGCTTGCAAGCGGTGTTGATATCGATTACCAAGTGGGCCCGAAGTATATCTCTCCGACTTGGGAGGGACAAATCCCATCTCGATACATACAACCCAACAGATACTTTCCGATCACCTGAGAGATACCTTTATGATCACCCTCTCATAGGATGACGTTTGATGACCTCAAAGCTTTCTTCCGATACCAGGGAGTTGTATTACTCATGGTCTAAGGAATACAATATTTGACATAAGAAAAGCTTCGCAAAGATGAACACGATGACACGATCTAATTGCTTCGCTTAGTTTGGGTCTGTCCACCATATCATTCTCCCAATGATATGATCTCATTATTAATTGATAACTCATGTCCATGGTTAGGAAACCTTAACCATCATTAATCAATGAGCTAGTCCATAGAGGCGTACTAGGGACACGGTGTTGTTCACAAACCATACAAGTATTAAAGTTTCCGCTTAATACAATTCTAGCATGGAATATAAACATTATCATGAACAAGAATTATAATAATAACCTCTTTATTATTGCCTCTAGGGCATAATTTCAACATTCTCCCACTTGCACTAGAGTCAATAATCTAGTTTACATTTGGCAACAATCTCACACCCATGGCACTGAGGTGCTGATCATGTTTTACACGTGGAAGAGGTTTAGTCAATGGATCTGCGACATTCAGATCTGTATGTACTTTGCTAATCTTCAGATCTCCATCTGCTATATAATCTCGGATTATATGAAACCTGGGGTTGATATGCTTGGTCTTTGGATGATATCTTGGTTCCTTAGCGAGTGCTATGGCGCCAGTGTTGTCACACAATATCTCCAGTGGGTCCAATGCACTTGGAACCACGCCAATCTCACTGATGAAGTTCCTGATCCAAACTCCTTCACTTGACGCTTCTGCAGCCGCCATGTATTCCGCTTCTACTGTAGATCCCGCGATCACGCTTTGCTTGCAGCTTCTCCAGCTCACAGCTCCTCCATTCAAAATATACACGTATCCTGTCTGAGATTTAGAATCATCCTTGTCGGTGTCGAAACTAGCGTCGACGTAACCTTTTACGACAAGCTGTTCATCACCCCCATAGACTAAGAACATTTCTTTAGTCCTATTTAGGTACTTTAGGATGTTCTTCACGGTTGTCTAGTGTTCCACTCCTGGATCACTTTGATACCTGCTCGTCAAACTAAGAGCATTGGACACATCCGGTCTAGTACACAGCATGGCATACATGATAGAACCTATGGCCGAGGCATAAGGCACTTTGCTCATAGCTTCCCTATCATTTACCGTAGCTGGACACTGAGCCTTGCTCAATATCTTACCTGACAACATGGGCACTGAACCTTTCTTTGCCTTATCCATTCTGAACCTTTTCAGAACTTTGTCTAGGTATGTACTCTGGCTTAAAGCTATCAGGCGTCTTTGTCTATCTTTATAGATCTTGATGCCTAATATATAAGCAGCTTCACCTAGGTATTTCATTGAAAAACACTTGTTCAAATAACTCTTCACATTGTTAAGCATGTTGATGTCATTTCCAATAATCAATATGTCATCCACATATAGTACCAGAAACGTCACCGAGCTCCCACTCACTTTCTTGTAGATACAAGCTTCGTAGCAATTTGGAACAAATCCAAAGCTCTTGATCACTTGATCAAAACGAAGGTTCCAACTCCGAGATGCTTGCTTCAGTCCATAAATGGAACGCTGAAGTTTGCATACATTATCAACATCCTTAGGATCGAAAAAACCTTCGGGTTGCATCATATACAACTCTTCATCAATGTTGCCATTGAGGAACGCAGTCTTGACATCCATCTGCCATATTTCATAATCATGAAACGCAACAATTGCTAATAAAATCCGAATGGACTTAAACATCGCTACGGGAGAGAAAGTCTCATCGTAGTCAACACCTTGAACTTGTCGAAAACCTTTCGCGACAAGCCGTGCTTTATAGATGGTAACATTACCATCCACGTCTGTTTTCTTCTTGAAGATCCATTTGCACTCAACGGCCTTTCGGTCTCTAGGAGGGTCCACCAAAGTCCATACTTGGTTTTCGCTCATGGATCCCAATTTGGATTTCATGGCTTCTAGCCATTTCTCAGAGTCTGGGCTCATCATCGCTTCCTCATAGTTCGTAGGTTCACTGTCTTCTACCAACAAGACAGTCAAGACAGGGTTTCCGTACCACTCAGGAGGGGCACGCGACCTTGTCGACCTGCGATATTCAGTAGCAGCATCGTCCGAAGCTTCATGATCCTTGTCATTAGCTTCCTCTATTGTTGGTGCAGGCGGCACTGGAACAATTTTAGGTGTTGTGCTACTCTCCAATTCAAGAGAAGGTTCAACAACCTCGTCTAGCTCTACTTTCCTCCCACTCACTTCTTTCGAGAGAAACTCCTTCTCAAGAAAGGAACCGTTCTTTGCGACAAACACTTTGCCTTCGGTTCTGTGATAGAAGGTATACCCAATAGTTTCCTTAGGGTATCCTATGAAGACACATTTCTCTGCTTTGGGTTCGAGCTTGTCCGGCATCAACTTCTTGACGTAAGCTTCGCATCCCCAAACTTTAAGAAATGACAACTTAGGTTTAGCACCAAACCACAGTTCATACGGTGTCGTCTCAACGGATTTAGATGGAGCCCTATTTAAAGTGAATGCAGCGGTTTCTAATGCATAACCCCAAAATGATAACGGCAAATCAGTAAGAGACATCATCGATCGGACCATATCTAATAGGGTTCAGTTCCGGCGTTCAGACACACCATTGCGCTGTGGTGTTCCGGGTGGCGTGAGTTGTGAAACGATTCCACTTGCTTTAAGATGCGTGAGAAAATCATAACTAAAATATTCACCTCCACGATCGGATCGTAGAAATTTAATCTTTCTGTTACGATGGTTCTCCACTTCATTCTGAAATTCTTTGAACTTTTCAAACGTTTCAGATTTATGTTTCATTAAATAGATATACCCATATCTACTTAAGTCATCGGTAAAAGTGAGAAAGTAGCGATATCCAACGCGCGTCAAAACACTCATCGGTCCGCATACATCGGTATGTATGATTTCCAACAAGTCCGTTGCTCGCTCCATCATACCGGAGAACGGGGTTTTGATCATCTTGCCCATGAGGCATGGTTCCCATGTGTCAAATGATTCAAAATCAAGAGACTCCAAAAGTCCATCAGAATGGAGTTTCTTCATGCGCTTTACACCAATATGACCTAGACGATAGTGCCACAAATAAGTAGTATTATCACTATCTACTTTGCATCTCTTAGCCTCAATGTTATGGATGTGTGTTTCATCCCTTTCGAGATTTAGAAGAAATAAACCATTCACAATAGGTTTTTTCGATAAAGGACGCTTTTATTACTTAAAAGGTTTAAGTATTACACCCGGCCTCTGCATACTGAGATGCACACAGCCACCATAGTTCAGAAGTCCAAACAGGAAAATAAATAAGCGAATTACATATCAGAGAAATTGTAAGACGCCTACCATTCACAATAGGTGCATGACCATAAAAGATGTTACTCATATAAATAGAACAACCATTATTCTCCGATTTAAATGAATAACCGTCTTGCAATAAACAAGATCCAAAAATAATGTTCATGCTCAACGCAGGCACATAATAACATTTATTGAGGTTTAAAACTAATCCCGAAGGTAAAACTAAGGAGAGTGTGTCGACGGCCATCACATCAACTCTTGATCCGTTGCCAACGCGCATCGTCCCCTCATCCCTCGCAAGCCGCCGTCTATTCTGTAGCTCCTGTTTCGAGTTACAAATATTAGCAACTGAACCAGTATCAAATACCCAGGCACTACAACAAGGGCTAGTAAGGAAAACATCAATAACATGTATATCAAATATACCTTTGATGGTGCCAGCCTTCTTGTCCGCTAAGTACTTCGGACAGTTGCACTTCCAGTGACCCTTGTCCTTGCAATAGAAGCACTCAGTGTCCGGCTTAGGACCAGACTTGAGCTTCTTCTCAGCAGGGGCAGTGCGCTTGCCGCCGCCCTTCTTGAAGGGCTTCTTTGCTCCCTTACCTTTCTTAAAGGTGGGCTTGTTGACCATCAACACATGATTATCCTTTTTGATGTCCACTTTCGCGGCCTTCAGCTTTGCGAAGAGCTCGGTGATCGTATCAGTGGAACCAATCTGATTATGAGTCACTACAAAACTTTTGTAGCTGGGAGGGAGTGATTGCAGAACCCTGTCAATCTTGAGCTCCTCTGGAATCGTGCATTCCAGTTCCTCAAGGCGTTGAGTGTAGCCCGTCATCTTAATAGCGTGCTCACTAACTGAACTCCCTTCCTCCATCTTGCAGTTAAAGAACTTCTCAGAGATCTCATATCTCTCAGAACGGGCCTGAGTCTGAAACATGGTTTTCAACTCTTCGAGAATCTCGAAGGGCCCGGGATAGTCTTCAAAACGATTTTGAAGTTCCGGTTCCATAGCAAACAACATGGTGCTCTTAATCACACCATAATCATCTTTGCGCGACTGATAGACAGCTTTCTCATCAGCCGGCGCAGTTGCAGCAAGGGGGTCACCTAACGCTTTCCCAAGGACATAGTCCTTTTGACCGCCAGAGAGAATGATTCTTAGATTGCGGAACCAATTGGTGAAGTTAGACCCATTGTTTTTAAGCTTTTCCTTCTCAGCAAAAATGTTGAAGTTGAAGTTGGACTTAGCCATTTGATCTACAATATTAGCAAGTACAAATTAGACTATGTTCATGATAACTAGTTCAACTTTTAATCAAATTACTAGATGAACTCCCACTAAATTCAACATCCCTCAAGTTGTTTAGTGAACACGATCCAAATTCACCACACCTAATCCGATCTTCACGACAAGAGATGTGGTTTCAATGGTGGACAACGAAGTGTCGATCATATCATTCATATGACTCATGCTTAACCTTTCGGTTCATGTGTTCCGAGGCCATGTCTGTACATGCTAGGCTCGTCAAGTTAGACCCAAGTATTTCCGCGTGTGCAAAACTGGCTTGCACCCGTTGTATGTGAGCGTAGAGTCTATAGCACCCGATCATCACATGATCCTTGGACACGACGAACTTTCGCAATGGTGCATACTCAGGGAGAACACAGTTTTTATCTTGATCTTTAAGTGAGGAATCATCTTATAATGCTACCGTCGCGATCTAAGCATGATAAGATACATAAAAGGATAAACATCACATGCATATAACTTTAATGTGACATGGTATAGCCAATCTTCGCGCAATGATCTCCATCTTGTGCGTTCCGGCATGATCTCCATCACTCCACCATGATTGCCTCCACCACGAATATCAACTACAACTATTGCTAACTACTTAGCGATAAAGTGAAACTATTACATGGCGCATAAGAAGTTGACACACAGGTCATACACAATTATAAAGACAACCATATGGCTCCTGCCGGTTGTGTACTCATCGACATGCAAGTCGTGAAACATTACAAAATATGATCATCGCATACATTATACACATCACATCTTGGGCCATACCATATCACAGAAAACACTCCCTGCAAAAACAAGTTAGAAGCCTCTACTTTGTTGTTGCATGTTTTCCGTGGCTTATGGGAGTAGATGCTAAGAACGATTCTTACCTACGGAAAGCCACAACGGTGATATTATGATTGCCAAACTCCGGTGTTAATCCCATGACAACTATAGTGAGAGAAACTGACATCCACCAGCCGCATGTGTGGAACAAGCCACACGTCAAGTGCGGAGCCGGTCTCGCGAACGACGTCGCGTAAGGTTGGCCTGGACCGCTTCAATCTCACTATCCCGCGTCATAAGAAGAACACAAACAAGAGGCTTGCAACAGAAAACATCAACGCCCGCAACAACCATGTTGCGTTCTACTCGTGAAACACATCTACGCATAGATCTAGCTCTGATACCACTGAAGGGTTTCGCGGCATAGTAAATCAAAATTTTCTACGGATGCGAACAGAGGGAAAGACAAGATCTAATCTAGGAGATGCAAACAACGAGAGAGATTGGATTAGATCTTCATACCCTTGAAGATTCACACAGCGGAACGTTCGTCGGAACGTGGGTGATGTAGTACTCGCTTCTCCTCCTCGCGATCCGATCCGATCTAGCACCACAAGTGGCGGTACCTCCGTGAGATGCACACGTGCAGCACCTTGACGTCTCCTCCTTCCTCGGACCAGCAAGTATGGTGGAGAGACGGATTGGATCTATAACACGACGGTGTGGTGTATATGGTGGAGAATTTCTGCAGCAGGGCTTCGCCTACAAACAGTCGGGAGGGAGAGAGGAGGGCAGCAGGGCGGCTAGGGTTGGAAGGGAAGGTGTGGGGGTGGTGCGCCCACAGCCCTCTTTATATAGAGGGGTGGGGCGGCAACCCTAGACCCCTCCCCCAAGCCAAGGCCGGCGGCCAAGGAGGAGGAGTGGGGGCAAGGAAACCCCCCCTTCTAGAAGCTCTATCTAGGGTTTAAACCCTCTTTGGCCGGCTGGGCCCTATGGGGCCTTGTGCCCCTGGCCCAATGCGGCCAGGGAACTCCCTCATAGGCCCATGCCCCCTCCCGGAAGGTGGGGCCATGTTGGTCCCCTTTCGGAAGGTTCTAGAAGCTTCCGGTATAATATCGATTAATCCGGAACAATTCCGAACTCCAAAAACTGCACTGCCTTATATGAATCTTATTCTCCGGACCACTCCAGAACCTCTCGTGATGTCCCGGATCCCATCCGAGACTCCGAACAAAAACTCATAAACCAATTATCCAATCTATCCTAGCATCGAGACACGTTAAGTGTGTGACCCTGCGGGTTCGAGAATATGCAGACATGATCTTCTATCAATAATCAACAGCGAGGTCTGGACACCCATATTGACTCCCACACATTCATCTATGATCATATCGGATGAACCACGATGCCAGGATTCAATCAATCCCATATATATTCCCTTCGTCTCGCGATATTTTACTTGCCCGAGATTTGATCGTCGGTACCGTCATACCTAGTTCAATCTCGTTCACAGCAAGTACTTTACTCGTTCCGTAATCCGATATCACTTTGTGATTAACTCCTTAACCACATGCTTGCAAGCGGTGTTGATATCGATTACCGAGTGGGCCGGAAGTATATCTCTCCGACTTGGGAGGGACTAATCCCATCTCGATACATACAACCCAACAAATACTTTCCGATCACCTGAGAGACACCTTTATGATCACCCTCTCATAGGATGACGTTTGATGACCTCAAAGCTTTCTTCCGATACCAGGGAGTTGTATTATCTCATGGTCTAAGGAATATAATATTTGACATAAGAAAAGCTTCACAAAGATGAACACGATGACACGATCTAATTGCTTCGCTTAGTTTGGGTATGTCCACCATATCATTCTCCCATTGATATGATCTCATTATTAATTGACAACTCATGTCCATGGTTAGGAAACCTTAACCATCATTAATCAATGAGCTAGTCCATAGAGGCGTACTAGGGACACGGTGTTGTTCACAAACCACACATGTATTAAAGTTTCCGTTTAATACAATTCTAGCATGGAATATAAACATTATCATGAACAAGAATTATAATAATAACCTCTTTATTATTGCCTCTAGGGCATAATTCCAACACCCTCGCCAGTCGCCGTCTATTCCGTAGCTCCTGTTCCGAGTTACAAATATTAGCAACTGAACCAGTATCAAATACCCAGGAACTACAACGAGGGCTAGTAAGGAAAACATCAATAACATGTATATCAAATATACCTTTGATGGTGCCAGCCTTCTTGTCCGCTAAGTACTTCGGACAGTTGCGCTTCCAGTGACCCTTGTCCTTGCAATAGAAGCACTCAGTGTCCGGCTTAGGTCCAGACTTGAGCTTCTTCTCAGCAGGGGCAACGCGCTTGCTGCTGCCTTTCTTGAAGGGCTTCTTTGCACCCTTACCTTTCTTAAAGCCGGGGGCTTGTTGACCATCAATACATGATTATCCTTCTTGATGTCCACCTCCGCAGCTTTCAGCTTAGCGAAGAGCTCGGTGAACGTATCAGTGGAACCAATCTGATTATGAGTAACTACAAAACTTTTTGTAGCTAGGAGGGAGTGATTGCAGAACCTTGTCAATCTTGAGCTCCACTGGAATCTTGCAGTCCAGTTGCTCAAGGCGTTGAGTGTAGCCCGACATCTTTATGGCGTGCTCACTAACGGAACTCCCTTCCTCCATCTTGCAGTTAAAGAATTTCTCAGAGATCTCATATCTCTCAGAACGGGCCTGAGTCAGGAACATAGTTTTCAGTTCCTCAAGAATCTCAAAGGGCCCGGGGTAATCTTCAAAACGATTTTGAAGGTCCGATTCCATAGCAAACAACATGGTGCTCTTAATCACACCATAGTCATCTTTGCGCGACTGATAAATAGCTTTCTCATCAGTCGGCGCATCTATAGCAGGGGCGTCACCTAGCGCATTCTCAAGGACATAGTCCTTTTGTCCGCCATCGAGAATGATTCTCAGATTGCGGAACCAGTTGTGAAGTTAGACCCATTATTCTTAAGCTTTTCTTTCTCAGCAAAAACATTAAAGTTGAAGTTGGACTTAGCCATTTGATCTTCAAAGTTTGCAAGTATAGTTTAGACTATGTTCATGATAACTAGTTCAACTTAATCAAATTACTAGATGAACTCCCACTAAATTCAACATCCCTCAAGTTGTTTAGTGAACATGATCCAAATTCACCACACCTAATCCGATCTTCACGAGAAGAGATGTGGTTTCAATGGTGGACAACGAAGTGTCGATCATATCATTCATATGACTCATGCTTAACCTTTCGGTTCATGTGTTCCGAGGCCATGTCTGTACATTCTAGGCTCGTCAAGTCAAACCCAAGTATTTCCGCGTGTGCAAAACTGGCTTGCACCCGTTGTATGTGAACGTAGAGTTTATAGCACCCGATCATCACGTGATGCTTGAACACGACGAACTTTCGCAACGGTGCATACATGGGGAGAACACAGTTTTATCTTGATCTTTAAGTGAGGAATCATCTTATAATGCTACCGTCGCGATCTAAGCATAATAAGATACATAAAAGGATAAACATCACATGCATATAACTTTATGTGACATGGGATAGCCAATCTTCGCGCAATGATCTCCATCTTGTGCGTGCCGACATAATCTCCATCACTCCACCATGATTGCCTCCACCACGAATAGCAACTACAACTATTGCTAACTACTTAGCGATAAAGTGAAGCTATTACATGGCGTATAAGAAGTTGACACACATGTCATACACAATTATAAAGACAACCATATGCCTCCTGCCGGTTGTGTACTCATCGACATGCAAGTCATGAAACATTACAAAACATGATCATCGCATACAACATACACATCACATCTTGGGCCATACCATATCACAGAAAACACTCCCTGCAAAAACAAGTTAGACGCCTCTACTTTGTTGTTGCATGTTTTACGTGGCTTATGTGAGTAGCAAGCTAAGAACGATTCTTACCTACGGAAAGACACAACGGTGATATTATGGTTGCCAAACTCCGGTGAAAATCCCATGACAACTATAGTGAGAGAAACTAGCATCCATCAGCCGTATGTGTGGAACAAGCCACACGTCAAGTGCGGAGCCGGTCTCGCGAACGAGGTCGCGTAAAGTTGGCCTAGACCGCTTCGATCTCACTATCCCGCGTCATAAGAAGTACACAAACAAGAGGCTTGCAACAGAAAACATCAATGCCCGCAACAACCATGTTGCGTTCTACTCGTGAAACACATCTAGCTCTGATACCACTGAAGGGTTTCACAGCATAGTAAATCAAAAAAATTCTACGGATGCGAACGGGAAAGCCAAGATCTAATCTAGGAGATGCAAACAACGAGGGGGATAGATGAGATCTTCATACCCTTGAAGATTCGCACAGCGGAACGTTCGACGGAACGTGGGTGACGTAGTCGTACTCGCTTCTCCTCCTCGCGATCCGATCCGATCTAACACCGCAAGTGGCGATGCCTCCGAGAGATGCACACGTGCGGCACCTCGACGTCTCCTACTTCCTCGGTCCAGCAAGTAGGGTGGAGAGATGGATTGGATCTACAATGCGACGGCGCGGTGCAAGCGGTGGAGAATTTCTGCGGCAGGGCTTCGCCTACGCGCAGTCGGGAGGGAGAGAGAGAGAGGAGGGGCAACAGGGCGGCTAGGGTTGTGGAGGAGGTGTGTGGAGGGTGCGCCCACAGCCCTCTTTATATAGAGGGGTGGGAGGCTGGCCCTTGCCCCTCCCCCAAGCCCTAGGCCGGCGGCCAAAGGAGGGAGGAGTGGGGGGGCAAGTTCCCCCCTTCTAGAAGCTCCCCTAGGGTTTCCCTAGAGTTTGGCCGGCTGGGCCCTATGGGGCCTTGTGCCCCTGGCCCAATGTGGCCAAGGAACTCCCTCATAGGACCATGCCCCCTCCCGACAAGTGGGTCCACGTTGGTCCCACTCCGGAAGGTTCTAGAAGCTTCCGGTACAATACCGATTAACCCGAAACAATTCCAAACTCCAAAAACTGCATTGCCTTATATGAATCTTATTCTCTGGACCATTCCGGAACCTCTCGTGACGTCCTAGATCTCATCCGAGACTCCGAACAAAAACTCATAAACCAATTATCCAATCTATCCTAGCTTCGAGACACGTTAAGTGTGTGACCCTTCGGGTTTGAGAATATGCAGACATGATCTTCTATCAATAATCAACAGCGGGGTCTGGAAACCCATATTGACTCCCACACATTCATCGATGATCATATCGTATGGATCATGATGCCAGGATTCAATCAATCCCATATTTATATTCCCTTTGTTACGCGATATTTTACTTGCCCGAGATTCGATCGTCGGTACCGTCATACCTAGTTCAATCTCGTTCACAGCAAGTACTTTACTCGTTCCGTAATCCGATATCACTTTGTGATTAACTCCTTAACCACGTGCTTGCAAGCGGTGTTGATATCGATTACCAAGTGGGCCCGAAGTATATCTCTCCGACTTGGGAGGGACAAATCCCATCTCGATACATAGAACCCAACAGGTATTTTCCGATCACCTGAGAGACACCTTTATGATCACCCTCTCATAGGATGACGTTTGATGACCTCAAAGATTTCTTCCGATACCAGGGAGTTGTATTATCTCATGGTCTAAGGAATACAATATTTGACATAAGAAAAGCTTCGCAAAGATGTACACGATGACACGATCTAATTGCTCCGCTTAGTTTGGGTCTTTCCATCATATCATTCTCCCAATGATATGATCTCATTATTAATCGACAACTCATGTCTATGGTTAGGAAACCTTAACCATCATTAATCAATGAGCTAGTCCATAGAGGCATACTAGGGACACGGTGTTGTTCACAAACCACACAAGTATTAAAGTTTCCGCTTAATACAATTCTAGCATGGAATATAAACTTTATCATGAACAATAATTATAATAATAACATCTTTATTATTGCCTCTAGAGCATAATTCCCACAAGCCCGGCGGAGCCCAGTCTCGTACAACTCCGGTAGAGCGTAGTACTCCCTCATTGTTACCGAGTCGACTACGAGATGCGGTGTAGGCATATCCTAAAGTAGGTATGGATTTGACCGAAAAGTGCTAAGTAAATAATTATATTTTAATAATACTAATAATTTCCTAAATACTAGCAATAATATCCTAAATACTAAAAAATATTATATACAAATCCCTAAATATGGCTAAACTAAATAATAATATGTCTAAATAAATTATATATCAAACTAAAATATCCTTAAATCTCTATATTAAAGATATGTAATAATATATATGAAACTAAACAATATACTAACAAATTTATATCTAACTAAAAATATTATATATACTAAAAACTAAAATATTCCTAAATCCCTAAATAATATACTAACAAATTTATATCTAACTAAGATACATCTAAACTATATACTTAAAACTAAACAATGATATATCTAAATTATATACTAAGCTAAATTATATATACTTAAAACTATAAATGATATATCTAAATTATATATTAAACTAAATTATATATACCTAAAACTATAAATGATATATCTAAATTATATACTATACTATATTGAAAAAAAGAAAACAAAAAATACTTACGACGGCGACCACGAGCGCAGCACAGGCGACGACGGCGACGCACAAGAAGGTTGAGGGCCAGGCGACACGGGCGGCGGCGCGGGAACAGTGCGGGGCGGCGGCGATGAGCTCGACGGGGGCGCGGCGAGCTCGACGGGCGGGGCGGCGACGACGAGCTCCACGGGCGCGGCGCGGCGACGGCGAGCTCCACTGGTGCGGGCGGCGGCGAGCTCCACAGGCGCAGGTGGCGGCCTGGCGACGTCGCGATTTGGAGAAGAGGAGGCGTCCCGGTGCATTGCCCGAGCCGGGAGGAGGGAGGTGGTATTTATACCCACCACCTCTAGTCCCGGTTCCAGCCTCCAGCCGGGACTAGAGGGGGGCCTCTAGTCCCTAGCCACGAGCCGGGACTAGAGGTCTTTTCGGTCGCGTCGTTTCATCGCGCGCCAAAAACCTCTAGTTCCGGTTTGTGGTATGAGCCAGGACTAGATATTTCAATTAATTATATTATTAATTTAATATCTTTTATTATGTAATGATGAAAAATATGTATTATATATCAAAATTTGCAGAAAAAATATCTATAATATAAATCTATTAGCATACTCTGTTATAAAACTAATATTTTGTTGAATTAAATAAAATCTTTTGTATACTAGTGTTTTGAATTTCTTATGCCCGTTTCAAACTAAGGTCGAACCGGCGTGCATGAAGATAGGGGACGAGTCTCGTTAGAAATTGCATTGGATCTATGAAGAAACAACATATTATGAGTCTAAAAATGATTTTTTTCAAAAAATTACAGGCGTTAGATCATGTACCTGTAGTTCAAACCGGATCCACTTCTTGCCGATTTAGCAGACATTTGTCTTTTTCACCCGGGAAGGACGAAAAGTTTTGAAATCTCCTGGTTGGGATATCGTCCATGTAAGGTGGTCTAGTATTTTAAAAAATGGGACTGTAGCATTCAGAAACAGCATTTCGGTGGCTCCTTCACAAAACAACCCGTTTTTTGCGCTTGGAAAATAAAAATGGTTTTTCCGTGCGACAAAAAGGAAAACTTTCTCTGAAACATTGTTCTCCATCCCAATGCCCACATGTATGTATAATATGAGCACAGTATCACAAACTATGCCGCGATTCTGCACATAACATCGGTCATTTGGATCGAAAGCCATGAAACCATCGAACACGATAGGTCGTTTTGTGAAGGTTTTTTTGAGACATAATCAATATACCAAGTTTGGTATTTTTCTTGCAACTATGTCAGATAATATGACACCACGCGAAGGATTTTCATTGTTTGGACCGTTTTTGAATTTCTTATGCTCGTTTTGAATTTTTGCTGTTTCAAACTAAGGTCGAACCGGCGTGCATGAAGATAGGGGACGAGCCTCGTTGGAACTTGCATTAGATCTCTGAAGAAATAACATATTGTGAGTCTAAAAATGATTTTTTCCAAAAAATCACGAGCTTTAGATCATGTACCTGTAGTTCAAACCGGACCAACTTACTACGAATTCGGCAGACATTTGTCTTTTTCACCTGGAAAAAACAGAAAGGTTTGAGATCTCCCGATTGGGAGATCGTCCATGTAAGGTGGTCTAGTATTTTATAAAAATAGGGGTAGCATTCGAAAACAACATTTCGGTGGTTGCTTCACAAAATGACCCTTTTTTGCGCTTGGAAAATAGAAAATGGCTTTTCCGTGCGACGAAAATGATAACTTCCTCCTGCAACATTGTTCTCCATCCCAATATCTTTAGTCCTAGTTACCAACCGGGACTGAAGGGATTGCGACATACTAGGGCAGGCAACACTAATGATAGGGGTGAATGTCGACATTATGTCGTGCTGCTTGTACATTGTCCTGGATGGTGTCGCATCTTTAGTCCCGGTTGGAGACACCAACCGGGACAAAACATGAGTCGGCAATAATGATAGGGTGAGTGTCGACAGTATGTCGTGAGTGTCGACACTATGTCCTGCTGCTTGTACTATAAATATGCATCTGTGTGAGTCCTCGGGCATCTCTAAGATGGTTTGCGAGAGCAGGAACACCACTACAGCCAGCTTGAGGGAGATGTCGTGGAGCCCAGTCCTCCGGCATCTCCAACAAGCTGGTCATAGAGGCACTCCCTGATATATAAAATTAGTTAGCTACCAGACGTATTGATCTAGTTAGAGAAGTTACAAGCTGCAATATGGTGTGCGAGAGCAGGGACACCACTACTGCCAGTTTCAGGAAGATGCCGCCGGAGCCCAGTCCTTCGGCATCTCCAAGAAACTGTTCATAGAGGCACTATCTAATATGAGACCGCGCGCGTTTGGAGATCAAATCTTCATGGTAAGTATGAATCAGGACAAGATCTTAATAGTTTGGGAAAGTCGTAGTATGAATCGAGACTAAAGGCCCCCTTTAGTTCTGGTCCAACCACAAAACGGACTAACACTTAATATATTTATTAATATTATTAATATCTAAACAATGCGTGCATAGCAGGCCAATCATGGATGGTTATGAATAACAGCGCTCGTAGGTCAAATGACTTATTTTTCTGCTCATCCCACATACGTACACATTCATCACGCCACAATTATAGTAGTTCTTCAACTAATAACCTTAGGTACACATCAATGTCATTGTCGGGTTGCTTCGGACCTCGGATGAGCACTGTCATCATAATGAACTTCCTCTTCATGCACAACCAAGAAGGCAAGTTATATATACATAGAGTTACATGCCAGGTGCTATGACTGCAGCTCTGCTCCCCAAAAGGATTTATGTCATCTGTACTTAGACCAAACCTTAAATTCATTGCGTTATCTGCGAAGCTCGGGTACTCTCTATCGTTTTTATCCACTGCGACCCATCAGCGGAGTGTCTCAACATCGAGTCTTTTCTGAGTCTTCTTTGTGCCATCGCAACAACTTGACATGCTCTTTGTTTCTAAATAAATATTTCAACCATGGTATTATAGGAGCATACCACATCACCTTTGTAGGACCCTCTTCCTGGGGCGCTGCTCGCCCTCAACATTACCAGGGCCATCTCGTCTGATCTTATAACGCAATGCGCCGCATACCGAACATGTATCCAAATTCTCGTACTCCTCACCGCAATATAGTATGCAGTCATTAATGCATGCATGTATCTTCTGCACCTCTAGTCCTAGAGAGCAAACAAACTTCTTTGCCTCGTATATATTGACAGACAATTCGTTATCCTTTAAAAGCTTCTTCTTCCAAATTTTCAGTAGCTTCTCAAATCCCTTATCAGATAAACCATTCTCTGCCTTCCATTCCAGTGATTCCAGTGTGGTATCGAGCTTTGTGTTTCCCTCTTCGCAATTTGGGTATAACATTTTTTTGTGATTCTCTAACATGCGCTCCAACTTCTTCTTCTCGTTTTTATTTTCGCATTCGCTCCGTGCATCAAGAATGGCCTGACGAAGATCATCAGCAGTCTCATCTAATGCCCGTTCTTCATCTTCTTCTTGTTCATTGTCTTCTAGTGCAGTACCATCGTATTCAAGAAACATTGGATAGTTATCATCGTTCTCTTCTTCTTCGTTGTCTTTCATCATAACCCCGCTTTTTCCATGATTTGTCCAAAAAATATAGCCGGACATGAAACCTGATTGAATCAGATGTATGCGAATGGTTTTGGATGAAGAGTAATCCTTCTCATTCCGACAGACACGACACGGACAACACATAAAACCATTCCACTTGTTTGCCCCAGCCAAATCAAGGAAAGAATGCACGCCTTAATAAACGTGTCAGACATTCGGGGAGCGTCGTACATCCATTCTCGGCTCATCTACAGTATAATTAAAATTTTCTATCATATAAAAAGTTTGGATCATTTTTACTACATTTACTTTTACAAATCTAAAATTTTACATGCACTAATTTTTGAATTGGACAAAACTGTTAACATAAAAAATGTTGACTATTTAATTATTGCTCTAGCATTGAAAACCTTAATCAATTTTGAGATCCGAAACTCTAAAAATACACATCTCAACTTTCAGTAACTTTTTTATAATCAATATTTGCTTAAAATTACACATTTAAAATTCCCTCTACTTCTAAGCATGAAATCCCTCTCTACTTCTAGAACATTGAGCTAAACTAACAATAAGAGATGAAAGATTGAAGTTGTTAACTATTTTAGAAGCTTGGATTGATAGATGACACCAAATCTTGAGAAAGCTTGGATTGAAGTTGCCACCAAATTGGACAAAAACGAGGATAAACTTGAGCTAGCCTGGAGAAAATGGGCATGCTTTTGTGCAGGGTCGAAGGAGAGATATATAGGAGAAATATATATCCCGGGTGGTACCAAAACCCAAACTAGATAGTGATCTCTAGTCCCGGTTTGTATAAAATCCCGGGACTATATGTTTCCATGGGTCCCACAAGAGCTCTAGTCACGGCTTGTGAGCCGGGACTAGAGGTTTCCAACGAACCGGGACTAGTCCTTTGCTGCAATCTAACCGTTGCAAAGTTTACGAACCGGGGCTAGTGTTTTCTAGACTAGGCCGTGACTAGAGGCTAGAGCAGCTCTAAACGAAAGGTCGTTTTTCTACTAGTATATGTGGAGGACTTTATTTATTTTCAAAAGTTTCAAATTTAAAAATTCAAAAATAAAAAAACGCAGGGATGATGATAATGATTTATAATACACGTGCAAGAAATCATGTGAAAAAACGTTGTATTTTGGCCTTAGCAAAAAACCAAGAAAATTTCAGATATGTACGTGCATAGTGCAATTTTGAATGGCCTGTGTTTTTTCAAAATTTGTCGTATTTAATTTTTTGTTGCTCCCGAAATACAGGGCAGTTTCTATTGAAAATTTGATAATACTGGCTATAAGTAGGTGTTTTTTTTTGAAAATATTCGATCGTTTTTGAGAAATTCAAAAGAGCCCGTCCACTGTATCCATTTTCCGGTCTTTGCCATGATTTCTTCACTTGCTCCGGCTCCGGTCCAGACCCAAAAACAAGGCAGATGAAGATCCGTATCGCCTCTGCTTCTCACGGTCTCTCCTCCCGTCGCCAGGCCACCGTCGCCGCATGCGCGCATCCCGGTGTTCCCTACCTTGCCGGGGCACATTAGCCCGCGGCGCACCGCAATATGCGCGATCTCAGCGGCTGGATAGTGGATACGCCAGGTTCCGGCGCGGTGCGCGCGCCATGCCTCTACTCAGGCGGCACAGCAGCGGCCATGGCTTAGGGCGTCGGCCCGCTCACATCCAGAATCTGCAACATGACTTGCTTACCCGTCATTTGGCTACTCTGAATTCGGTACGCTCTGAACCTGAAACCCCAAATTTTAACCCAGAATCCTATTATACTTGTGGTATAGATTTGTAGAGCGGCAAATAAAAGATTACACCTGAGCCAGCAGTACGAACTCTCCAATGCACAAAAGAGGTATAATGGTATATTGGTCACCCTCGGTCAATAATTTCTAGACAAAAGGCATTTGCTCCACAAACGGCCCCGACAAGCAAGTGCCTAATTTGGTAGACGACTTGCAGACAAATTACGGCATTCTATCGAAGTACGTATTAAAATTTTCAGTTGCTTACAACTGTGCAATACTGGAGCAGGCACACAGCACAAATATAAACATATAGATGATGATTGTCAACTGAAGAGCACCTTTGGTGGCAATTCAAGGACACTTGTGTTCCCTTCTAGCATCTCGACGACTCTAGTCATTGTTGGGCGATCGGTAGCGCTTAATTGTATGCACCACAGCCCAACCACTATCATCTTCCTTACAATCTCTGTGATCTCACCATTAATTTCAGAAGCACTGACACAGTATTCATCTAAATGTTCATAAATCCATTGTGGGAAATATTGGCTGCTAGATTCACTATTTGGACTGATATTATCCCTTGCCCCAACCATCTCAAGGACCAACATTCCATAACTGTAGACATCAGATTTGCTACTTACTGCTCCAAATTGCTTCGAATAAACCTCGGGGGCGATATATCCAATTGTTCCTCTTGCACCACCAATGGAAATAGCACTTTCCTTATTGAGGCACAGCTTGGCCAGTCCAAAATCAGAGATCTTTGGACAGAAGTTTTGATCCAGTAGAATGTTGTGGGGTTTGATATCAAAATGCACAATGCGAGTATTGCATCCCCGGTGTAGATATTCAAGTCCTCGAGCAATGCCCACTGCTATATCGAACAATTTTTCCCAGCCTAAAGTATTTCCACCTTCAGAGTTATCTTTGAAAGCATACCTTTCAAGTGAACCATTAGACATATAGTCATAAATAAGTGCCCTTTTGGAACCTTCCAAGCAAAATCCTATGAGAGTTACGACGTTGACATGAGACGTTCTACTAATGCTAGCCACCTCATTAATGAAATCCTCACCATCAGTCTTATAGTCCTTCAGCATCTTCACTGCTATCGGTCGGCCATCAGAGAAGGCACCTCTGTAAACAGCACCAAATCCACCCTGACCTAACTTTTCAGCAAAAGATGCAGTCATTCTTTTCACTTGTACATAAGTGTATCTTTTTGGATGTAAGGTTCCATTCTTTTGTAGGAAAGACTCAATCCTTGCTGCTTCCTTTGATCTCCCTTTGCATCCGTACTTCTTGTAGCACAACCAAAATGCAAACAAAACCAGACATAACATAAGTATGCTGCTGCCTGATATTGCATCTGCGTAGACAATTTGAAGGGAAGGGCATCAAAAGGGGAACCAAGTTATGCGATCTTCTAGTAATTTTTTTCTCTTCACTTAATCTTCTACCGCACAACAACAACAAGAGACATAAATGAGTGCAAACATGGAAGTAACATACTAGTGTCACACAGTAGAGAGCAATACATCTTGAGTCACTGAAGATCCTTGATGAAAAACCTACTCTATTGTGTATTTTAAAAGACTAGATATATTTTAGAGTATATTTTAATTTTTACCCTTTAGTTGTGACTTTGTGTCAGCTTTTACCCTATTAAAAATTGTTGCCACATTTTAACCTTTAGTTGTGACCTTGTGACATTTTTTACCTCATTCTGTCATTTCCCCTGAACTGAAAAGCCAGGTCCACGAGTCAGAATGACGTAGGAGCTGACTGGACAGACAAATCGGACACATATAAATTGGGGGTGCATTCGATGTGGCGTGGGAGCATCACGGAGCAGCTAGCAGCACGTATTTGGCATAATTTAACGCAGATTCATTAGTTTGACTTAATTTGATGAAATTATAGAAATTTAACATAATCTATACCATCCCCAAAAAATGCATGTCTGCGTTGTCCGCTTTGGTCTAACTTTTCAATTTGGGAAAAATAGTAAATGAGGGTAAAATCTGTCGCATGGTTCAACTAAGGATGGATGTAGCAAGATTTTTTAATGGGATAAAACCATCACAAAAGTCACATAAAATTGCAATATATTGCATGGTTAAATATATACAATTGAAGCAATGTTCATAAAGCATGGAAGATGCAAAACAGTTTATCATGTGGTTGAGAGATATTTCTTACATATTATTGTGGCGGTCTTCCCCAGACTCCCTGCAAAATTTTCAGCATAAGTGCTCATGAGTAGATGGAAGATGCATTTATTCGACAAAAATAATGTTTGCACAGCACAGTTAGTATCATCATTAATTAAGGTCACTTGTTATTCATCTACTGGTCCATCACATTGGTAACTGTGTTATGGGAACAACTGAGTGTTGTTCTCACAAGATTAAAAACGACCATCATTTTTCCTGTATAAACCCAGAGAGTATTCTCAAAGAGAAGATGGTCAATTTAAGCTGATCTTACTTCCTAGACGTAAAATCTTGACCTATGGCGAAGTCTCTTATCATTTTTTGGATTAATGATAATGGATGTTGTTTGAGATCAGAATGGTGTAGCTGTTGATGTAGCTTGGTTATTTCAGGCCAGAACACAA
The DNA here is from genome assembly GCA_910589765.1 of Avena atlantica. Lineage (NCBI taxonomy): Eukaryota > Viridiplantae > Streptophyta > Magnoliopsida > Poales > Poaceae > Avena > Avena atlantica. The sequence goes on along the minus strand of OU342735.1, from coordinate 411,234,590 downwards.
TGTCAATGTGTAAGCGAATATTTTCAGGTGACTATCGCTACTTAGTTAACGTTGCACATGAGAAGATGGTGACGATGCGCCCCTCGATTGGTCTAGGATCTAAAGATCATCCGAAGATAAATTGGTCTATGGTCACAACGATAAGAAGTTTGACACACCTCATTCATATGGATATGTCTTGCCAGTCATCAGTATCATGGTGCCTTTACATCCAGTAATTGCCCTAGACCGATATTCCTTTTCACATGAAGATTTTATATTTTTGATTTGTCAAATACATATCTGTAAGCGCAACTTAGTATCATACTGAAACTTGGTTGGACGAGATAGTCTTTAACTCGTAAGTCGACTATAAGGCCCTGGTCAGTTTGTCATTTTCCAGCCCAAAACTGGGAGATTAGTTGGATCTTAAAAAAAGTTGGCTCAGGCCCCAAAACGTGCTTTTCTCGCCTGCGATAAGCAGAGGGTGATGTGAGCTGGTACTGTTGTGTTGAGGCGGCGGTGCGACGATGGAACACGCTTCACGGGAGCGGAATCTGCAGCATGTGGCAGCGGCAGGGGCGATGTCCACGACAACAACGACGAGAGCTCCTGTGGCTACAACAGTGTGGCCGCCTCCCCAGCTCCTCCCCGGGTAGCTCTCCTCTGCCATGATCTTGTCCTGCAGCTGGCCTATCTCCACGACGCAATGCTTCTGTTCCTCTTCCTCACGCTCCTCGGGTCAGCTGTTCTTGCCTACTTGGGAGTCGTCTCTCTTTCACGTCTTGGACTTGAATGAGGGGAACAGACCGGGACTTTAGTTTAATAAATCTAGGTCTTCAAAAACCATGTACATCTCTTATTAATCTGATTGGTTATTCTTGTTAATATGTTATGATGTGTCATTATGGTGCCTAGTTCAATGCTTAATATATCATTGAATTCTTGATCGTTTCCTGGTATTTAGTAGAAACTAGCTGTTTATAGATCATAGTGCTTGTTTGGTCAATTTAACCACTCAGGGCAAGGCTTAAAGCTCACAATTAGGAAATTGTTTTAATCTTGTTAAGTTTCTCTTTTCCTTTCCTTTATGCATATGCTAATCATGCATGACAATCAGTTCCTCCTTTCATTCTCGAAAAAAAGGGTTCCTCCTTTTCATAAAGTAGGAACTTTAGGGATGTTTTCTTTGAGATATTTATGTCTGCAAATTAATACTCCCCCCGTTTCAAAATATAAGATGTTTTAACTTTGTGAAAGGAGTGTATCTAGACCCCTTTTAGTGTGTAGATTCGGAGTGAACCTACACACTAAAAGGTGTCTAGATACACTTCTTTCACAAACCTAAAACATCTTATATTTTGAAACAGAGGGAGTATACATTAAGTTATTATGTTCTATGGTGCTTTGTAGACAAGAGTTTTGTTCTTTTATTCGACCAATAGATATAGATACTTGATTTTATAGATATATGTACTTTGGATTTACAGTTGCAACCATCAATTCCCCTGAAGTGGACACGGACATTCTTCAACTGATACATACATGCAGCTTCAGTTCCCCTGTAGCTTCTGCTGCCATGGAGACAAATCAAACTTACAAGTTGCATATATGATACGGAAACTATGTTGCTCTCAATCATGGTGTATGTCTGCGTACTATTACAGGAGGAACTACAAGTGCATGTTGCTTCTAAGTCATGATCCTTTATTTATTGTTCTTTGCGCCGAGTAAATTCTGAATGAGTTCATGTATGTTTAAAAATTGCAGGAGTGAACGCTAGAAGCTCAAGATTAAAAACAATCAAGCACTTTACAGCAGCTGAGTTCAAGTTTTTTCGGAATCGGTGAGTCCAAGCCTTTGCTGTTGTGATTTTCGAACTGATCGGAAGAATGTTTTAGCTCCGCGTTCAATTTGTTAAATACACATGGATAAAGATTGTTAAGTTTCAAATAGATGTTCTGACAATATGGTTTATAATCAGTTCTGATTTACAATTTTGGAACTGATCAAGTGTTGTTCTTAGCTCTTGTTTCTGCGAATGGCAATGTTTCAGGCCCAAAATAATTCATTTTGACATTTTTTTAGTTGGACATTTTGGGTTTGTTATTTGTACGTCACTTTAGTGTGTAATTACACTGTATGTTTTCCCTCCAGTGCCTAATTAGGCTAGTTTAGTGGCTTCCATGTCATTCCCCTATCCAAACAAGAAACGCAAAGCAGTCTTCTAAAGCATCAAGGGGTTCTTGGCCCTGGGGTGGACGTGGATGTTGGAGCGGTGGCTCGGTTTATCGCCTCCGCCGTGTCGCGCTGAGGTGTTTGGGTGTCAGCTTCGACTTCGATCGCTTGGGTAGTCTGGTTGTCGACTCGTGTGGGCGTGGTCTCGGTTTTTGACCTTTTTTCTATAAGCTGGTCAATTATGTTCTTGTATATCAATGAAAAGGCAAATCTTTTGCCTCGTTTAAAAAAAAGGTTTAGTATTTTACGGTGCTTACGTGATGTAGATGCGACGCAATTCTGAAGGCCACTTTCCCACCTGAGCACAAGCAACCAAGGAATTTCTTGTTCTCGCTGTAGGAGCACCATCCGTTGGATTTCTCGCAGAGGCAGCGCTGTACTCTGGTTCCATTCCAACTTGAGCCCCTCTTAAGCACGGCGTCGTATTTGCTCGGTAACATGAGCAGTTTACTTCTCACACGAGCATCTTCATGTACCGGCACCACAAAACCTGTCTGCAGTGGTCAGCCAATTGGTACTCTTGAGAAACGTTGACCTCCTCAGAGGTGAACACGAAGGAAACACCATCTCCATTGCCTGCTGGCGAACTGGAGTTGAACCCTTCGCAGTTTATCTGGTAATTTTCAGTGGGGAAATTAGGAGGCAGCTGATCACTTGGGGCAGAGTAGCAGTCGAAGAAGAATGCGAGTCTGTCGAAGGAGTTGGTGTAGTTCAGCCACTCGTGGCCGAATGACATGTTGTGACTAACTCTGGGGCAGTCGTTGCCACGGAGCAGGTCGGTGTCCCCGAGAATGACGGTGTTGTTGTGGTAGGAGATGTTCAGAATGGTGTTGCTTTCTCCGTTGAGTTGAAGGATCGGGGAGCTGTTTTTGTCCTCGCCTTGGCAGAAGATCTTCAGATCGGTGTAGCCACACGAGTAGTTGGAAGTGTAGTCGGGGGTTGCTTGAGTCGCGTTTGACAGATAGAATGGATAGGTGATGTCAACGCCGCCACACCTGAACGACTCCGAGCACCAGGGTGGAATCGTCGTAGGTACTAGGCAGAAGAGGAGAGCCATGTGAGGCATGGATGCCGAGGAAGAGGAGGACGAACAAGCGTGGTGCGTGAGCCATGGCGACTGGCCAGAGGAGGCAGACGAGTTTGGCTAATTCTGGCTCTAGTCCTACACGCCAAGCGACCACAGCTGTACATAAATATGGTGTGGACTTTGACCAGGTTTACTGGTTGCTTGTTGTTGACCCTGCAATTACCCAATGAGAGCGATCAGCCTGCAAGACTGGTGCATCTCGGAAAACACCGTCTGGTCTGTTTAAGCAAAAGATGTGGAGCAGACTCCATGCTACAGGCTACAGCAATCATCAGAATTCACTTTGGGCCGTTTGGGCACAAGCAACTTATGAATTCACAAATTTGGTTGTTAGTCCGGCAGAAATGTTCAGTTTATATCTATCTAGTGGGGCACTTCTGTATGAATTATTTCATCAAGATCTGTTTCACGTGTCTCACAAATTAAAAAAAATTGATTCCCTTGCTATTTGGAAAATTGGGTGCCAGACTGAAAAGTGCTTTGGAGTTGAATTGTACGTACCGCAGTCCTTATCCTTGATTTGCCCGTTGCCGCACAAGCAACTGACGAATGCTCCAGCTTCGTTGTAGGCGCACCGTCCATCAGATTCCTCGCACTGCACACACTGGCCGGGTTTGTTGTCGTTGTCCCACGACACCTGGAAGCCCTGGCGAAGAACCTCGCCGTATCCAGTGTTTCTCCACATAGTATCATTTGGGTTGATGTAGCCTTGATTGAGCACAGGAACTTTTATGACTTGCTGGCAATCTTGCACCCAGTTCCCGGTAGGAATGCTATCGTCCGGGAACACGAACGATTGACCAGGATAACCGCTGACAAATCCTTGGCAGGTGATCGGGCCGATGGTAGGTGGTTGGACGCCAGGCTTGAAGTAGCAGCCGAGGAAGAACACGAGGTAATCGACCATGCTGGGTGGGAAGTCGAGCCATGAGCCCGGGCCGAAGGTCACGTTGTGGTCGATTCTTGGGCAGCTGGCGACGACGACATCCGGATCGGCAAAGGACAGGTTTGCGGTCCTGCCCTGGATGCTCGTAACCGTGTAGTTATCGCCGCCGTCGATCTCCAGGACGGGCTTGCCGTCATAGCAGGTGATCCCCAGGCCAGGGTAGCCGCAGTACGAGTTGCTGCTCCCCTTGAGATCTCTTGTGTCCTCAGAGAGATAGAACGGGTAGCTGATACTCAGCTCTCCGCATCTGTAAGATTGATTCAGACACATGGAGGGCTCGTAAGTATCACCGGATGAATCGCCATGGGAGGCGGCAACGGCAATCAAGAGGAGAAGCAGTTGCAGTTGCAGTAGCTGGTGGTGGCTTTGCATTAGAGGCATGGCTGCTTGGCTAGCTAAGCAGGAGTAGAGTTGCATTCTCTGTTTTGATCTTTAAACCAGTGGGTCGCAGGCCGCCTGCCTGTCTTTGTTGCCATGTTGCGAGGGCTCTTGGTCTTGGAACAGGAAGTTTCGGAGAAGAAAAGGCAACTGAGCGGACCTCGTAAGATTCAACGGTACATGATAGTTGGCGGGGTCTTACCACTCATCAGTATCTCTGCGCCAGAGTAGTCAGTCGTCTACTGTCTCTGTCTTGAGTCTGTCTCGTTGACTATAATTTACATGAGCAGAACGATACTGAAATTCATTTTCACATAAAGGTTTTATATTTTGGAATCGTCAAATTTAAATCTTTAAGCGGCAAAACTTAGTATGCATACTCAAACTCTTTTTTTGCGGGTAGCATACTTAAACTCTGTTGGACGAGATAGTCGTAAGTTCAAATTTGTAACTCATAAGTCGACTGTAATAAGTAATAAGTCTTCTAAAGCACCAAGTTAAGTGGTTTGCAGGGCTTGGGTGATGTAAATAGTAGGAGTATAATACGGAGTGCGTCGTTTGTTTTCAGATGGGAATACAATTGAAGGATCAGTTCTCAAGAACTTACCCGATGATGTGGTGGCGCCGCTGTTGTGGCAATCCTGAGCATCCACCTTCCCATCGGAGCAGAAGCAACCGAGGAATTTTTTGTTCTCGCTGTAGGAGCACCGTCCGCCAGATTGCTCGCAGGGGAAGCATGTCTGCTCTGTTTTCCATTCCAACTCGAACCCCTGCTTAAGGACGGCACCGTATTGGCTCGACAACACTGGCGGATTACTTCCCATCAGAGCAGCTTCATGTACAGGCACCACAAAATTCTCTCTGCAGTGGTCAGTCAATTCGTACTCTTGATAAAGGTTGCCTTCCTCAGAGGTGAACACGAAGGAAACTTCAGTGGGATTGGAGTTGAACCCCGTGCAATTTATCTGATAATCTTCTAAACCAGCAGGCGGCTGATCGCCTTGCTTGGAGTAGCAGTCGAAGAAGAAGGCGAGGCTGTCGAACGAGTGGGTGTACTTGAGCCAGTCTTGGCCGAATGACACGTTGTGGCTGACTCTGGCGCAGCTGTTGCCGCGGAGCACGTTGGTGTCCGCAAGAATGATAGTGTGATTGTCGTAGGAGATGTTCAGAATGGTGTAGCTGTCTTCGAGATGAAGGACCGGGGTCATGGTTTTCCCGTCGTCCTGGCAGAAGACCTTCAGATCGGTGTAGCCGCACGAGAAGTTGGATGTGTAATCAGGCGTTGCTTGAGTTTCGTTTGACAGGTAGAATGGATACCTGATGTCAACGCCGCCACACCTGAACGACTCCGAGCATGCGGTACTGAGCGGAAGTGGGGAGACATGGACGCCCAGGGAGAGGAGGACGAGCAAGCTTAGTAGGGGAGCCATGGCCACTGGCTAGAGGAAGTAGACGAAATTGGCTGTTATCCGCTCTAATCCTGCACGTCCCTTCCCTTGGACGAAGAGGAGATTGGGTAGAGTGCCGATTTTCTGTGTGAGACAGTGAGATTCTTCGCTACAGTCCATAATCACGATTCAGGAGATCTAAGGGCAACGGGTGCTTATGGAAATTTTGCGCCACATGACCACGACTGGACGCGACCGCTGGTCCATTCCACGCCATTTCCTCCTTGCCTCTCCCAGGCTCCCCATGTTTGTTGCAAATTGTTATTAACGGGTCAATGGAAGCCTGTCTTTTTTATAAAGGCCGGGGAATATATTAATAACAACTACACCAACCTCTACAACGACATAATGTCAAAGATACACATGAATATCCAGCTGCCTTATCGACATGGTGATTTCTCCTTCGTTTTCTTGCCGATCTCTTGGAACCACCATGAAATTCCCCACCAAAGTGCATTGCTAATTGTGCCTGTGAGAGAATTGACCACACCTGGGCCTTTCTATTGCATGTGTATTTATATAAGAATTACCATCCTAATCATAAATGGGAGATCACAATAATAAGGTCTTTCCACGATTCAGAGGATCAGAGAGTTATGCCACATAATGTGACATATCTCTAGAAATCATGACATATAATGTGACATATCTCTAACATTCCCCCGTAGTCACAACGGGAGGAGTAGGGACGTTGAGACTGGACCGAAAATCCAGAAACAACGGTGATGAAAGACTCTTCGTCAAGATGTTGGCGAACTGTCGAGACGAAGGAACATGCAACACGCGAACCTGACCCATGGCAACACGATCACGGACGAAGTGAAAATCGATCTCGATGTGCTTGGTGCGCTGGTGCTGGATGGGGTTTGTTCACATGTAGATGGCGCTAACATTGTCGCATAACACAACCGTAGCTGGAGGAGATGGTCGATGAAGCTCGTGGAGGAGTTGACGAATCCAACTAGCCTCGACAACGACGTTAGCCACAACACGGTACTCAGCCTCAGCGCTGGAACGAGAGACCGTGTGTTGCCGCTTCGAAGACCATGAGACGAGGTTGTCACCGAGGTAGACGCAGAAACCCGTGCTTTGTCGAGGGTCGGGGCAGCCCGCCCAGTCGGTGTCGGTGTAGGTGACCATGCAATCAAGAGGAGAAGCAGTTGCAGTAGCTGGTGGTGGCTTTGCATTAGGGGCATGGCTGCTTGGCTAGCTAAGCAGGAGTAGAGTTCCATTCTCTGCTTTGATCTTTAAACCAGTGGTTTGCGGGCTGCTCGCCTGTCGTAGTTCACATGCTGCCAGGGCTCTTGGTTTTGGATACAGGAAGTTTTGGAGAAGAAAGGGCGACTAACCGGGCGTAAGATTCAACGGCAAATGATTGTTGGCGGGGTCTTACCAGTCATCTGTATCTCGGCGCCAGACTAGTCAGTCGTCTACTGTCTCTGTCTTTGAGTTTGTCTCGTTGACTATAATTTACATGAGCAGAACGATACCGAAATTCCTTTTCACATGAAGGTTTTATTTTTTGGAATCGTCAAATTTAAATCTGTAAGCGGCGAAACTTAGTACGCATAATTGCATACTCAAACTTGGTTGGACGATATAGTAGTAAGTTCAAGTTCGTAACTCATAAGTCGACTATAATAAGTCTTCTAAAGTACCAAGTTAAGTGGTGTACAGGGTTTGCGTGATATAAATAGTAGTATAGTACATCGTGTGTTTTCAGATGGGAATACAATTGAAGGATCAGTTCTCAAGAACTTACCCGATGATGAGGCGTCTGCATAAGCAGTGGTGGCGCCGCTGTTGTGGCAATCCTGAGCATCCACCTTCCCACCGGAGCAGAAGCAACCGAGGAATTCCTTGTTCTCGCTGTAGGAGCACCGTCCGCCAGATTGCTCGCAGAGGTAGCATGTCTGCTCTGTTTTCCATTGCAACTCGAACCCCCGCCTAAGCAGGACGCCGTATTGGCTAGGCAACACGGGCGGATCACTTCTCAGCAGAGCATCTTCATGTACGGGCGCCAAGAAGTAATTTGCGCAGTGGTAAGCCAATTCGTACTCTTCGGAAGCATCGACTTTTTCAGAGCTGAACACGAAGGAAACACCAGGCGAGCTGAACCCTTTGCAGTTTATCTGGTAATCTTGTAAACCACGAGGCATGTCATCGCCTCGCTTGGTGTAACAGTCGAAGAAGAACGCGAGGCTGTCGGCGGAGTCGGTGTAGTTCAGCCAGTCCTGGCCGAATGACACGTTGTGGCTCACTCGCGGACAGACGTCGTTGCCGCGGAGCAGGTCGGCGTCCCGGAGGATGATGGTGTGATTGTCGTAGGAGATGTTCAGGATGATGTAGCTGTATTCGTCGAGGTGGAGGACCGGGGTCCCGGTTTTCCCCTCGACGTGGCAGAAGATCTTCAGATCGGTGTAGCCGCACGAGTAGTTGGAAGCGTAGTCGGGGGCTGCTGCTCGAGTTGCGTTCGACAGGTAGAATGGATATTTGATGTCAACGCCGCCACACCTGGACGACTCCGAGCACATGGAGTCGTCGTAGGCAGTGAGCGGGATAGGGGAGACATGGACGCCGAGGAAGAGGAGGACGAGCAAGCGTGGTAGATGAGCCATGGCGACTGGCCAGAGGAGGTAGACGAATTTGGCTAATTCTCGCTCTAGTCCTACAGGCCACTGCTTTCGCAGAGGGCAGCTGTGTTAACCCGTGTGGACTTTGACCAGGTTTAGCGGAAAGTTTGGTTGCTTGCTTCTTGTTGGCGCAGTCTCCCTACAATTACCCGATGAGAGCGACCACAGCCTGCACTGCAGGACTAATGCATCTCGGTAAACGCCGGTCTGTTTAAGCAAAAGATGTGGAGCAATCACTATAGTCCACAGCAATTCGAACTCTGTTCAAAGAGAAGCAGTGAGTTGAGGGAGGAGATGACGCCATTGACGCGTACATACCTTAAAGCTCCGAGGAAAATTTTATCCATTTTTTTAGTCAGTTCATGTTGAAAACAAATAAAGGAGCTCGTGTTGTGAAAGATAGGTATGTCGAGGAGAGATGACGAGCGAGTAGAAAACGCATACATACCGCACTGATCCGTGGTCGGGCCGCCATCGCAGAAGCAGGTGAACCCCATCCATCCATCCGTCTGGTTGTGCCGGTAGCCGCACCATCCGCCGGATCGCTCGCATACGCCGCACTGCTCGGAGTGCGGGCTGTAGTTCAGTTCGAACCCGCCCATCAGCACATCAGCGTATCTTCTCTCCAGAGGCACTTCCGCCATGCTCTCCTTATGAGTATCAAGCACCGGCGCCACCACCGCCGCCTCGCACCCGTACTCGTACGCTTCGCCGGCGTAACCATCGCCAGTGAACACGTACGAGCTCTTGTTGGATTCTGGACAGCCACTTAATTCCACGGCAGAGGGCCAGGAGGCGTCCTTCGTGCAGTTGTAGAAGAAGGTGATGTTGGAGTCCGAGCTTGTGAGCCGCAGAGGGGAGCTGGCGTCGATGGTGAGGTTGCTGTGGAGGAGCGGGCAGCTGGTCGTGTTGAAGGCCGCGGCGTCGTCGACGAGGGAGATCGTGTGTGTGTCGTAGTCGATGCCCGAGACTCTGTACCGATGGTGGGATTGATCGACGAGAAGCAGAGTGTTGTTGTTCTCGCAGGCAAGGCCGAGGCCGGGGTAGCCGCAGCTGGAGGGCGAAGAGGAGTTGAGCCAGAACGGGTAGGCGATGGTCAGGTCGCCGCAGGTGGCGTTGCTGCAGGCGGGAGGGTAACCGTGGGCCATGGCGAAGAGGAGCAGGGCGGGGAGGAGGAGCACATGAAGCATCATGTGGATTACGAAGAGGAGACTGGGTAGACTGCCGATTTTCCCGGTGAGATTGTTCGTGACAGTTCGTATTCACGAGGGCTGAGGGCAGCGGGCGCGTATGGAAATTTTGCGCCACATGACCACGACTGGACGCGGCCGCTGGTCCATTCCACCCCATTTCCTCCCTTTCTATACCTCTCCCCCATGTTTGTTGCAAATTGTCACTAACTGGTCAATGGAGATGGAAGCATGTCTGACTTTTTTTTTTTTTGAGAGAAGAAGCATGTCTGACTTCATTAGATAAAAAGCTGTACTCCCGCATAAGTTCAAAAAAAAAAAAAAATACAAGTGAGAAGAATCTTTAAACAGAAGTTACATCAAAGTCTTTTTTTAGATCGAACAAGGTCTTATATATTTTTAGATCCAACAAGGTCTTTTATTTCAATGAGCTGTAGATTTTTTTTTAGAGTGAATTCCACATTTTATCTCCTAGTTGTGCGTTTGTGACATTAATTACCCCATTTAGTGGAACTAAAACTGAAATATCTCATTTTAAAGCCTTTGAACACATTTTTATCCCAATTTAGCACTTTGCTTGTTTTTGTTACATAGAGATGGCATGTTACGCCAGGGTAACGTGGTAAAATGTGTAAAGATCGGAGGGTATGATCAACAATCATGTTCATACTTCTTGTATCCATAATTTCAATTCATCGGTATCGTCTTGATACATTTTAATTCCGATCAACACCTTGCACCTTACCCAATAGACACACATCAGAAAACGAGGGTTCAAAACTTCTAAAAAGGGTAATACAGACATTTTTTCACTCGACGGGGTAATTAGCGTCACAAATGCATAACTAGGGGTAAAAAGTGGATTCACTATTTTTTTAAGAAAAGACGCCCAAATGGCATCTCATATCCGATATTCATTAAGGAAACATAAGACATTACAAGCTATGGACAACAAGACACAAAACAACCAATAGAAATAAAACTACACCGATAACCATATTGGCTGTCTTCTTCCTCTGCTTTCATGTAGCCCGTTGGAAGTTGAAAAATACACGCAACAAACAGGAAATGATATGGACAGGTGCAAACACGCTCATACAAGGCTTTGAAGACCGCAATAGCCGCTCCCCACGAACAACGAGATCTGATAGTTGCCCATCGAACATCGGTTGAGTACGCACCCCAAGCAGTACATGCTTGCAATCGTTCACCACCATTCCAAAGGGCTGAAAAAACCCGGATCTTGCCACGGAGCAGAGCTGAGAGAAGAGGTCGATGTCTCCACGCCAATAACCATCCGGTTGTGTCCCTTGATAGACACCAATTGCCAAGATCCAAAGTGAATCAACCGATATAATGTCACTAACTCTCATCGTCCCTTCGTTCAAGCCGATAAGGACACCCTCCAAGTAGGGAGATACCAGAGAGACCTTATTCATGTGTGTCATTGCCGCCACCCGCGTGCCGATACCTCTAGAGACACAAAAACCAACGGGAAACATGAAAAGAAAAACAAAGAAGACGGACCGGGGAGAGGACGGAGACCTGGGTGGATGCGTGGAAGGATCTTAGACGTCGAAGACAGGGTTATTTTCATCCAGAATACCAATAAAGAAACATAGAAGGCTAGCCTACTTATGTTTCCCTTGTTTTTCAATGATGTCTTAGTCTTTACGTCCTCCATTACACCTAGATCGTACAACCTATGATATTAAGAGCAATCTACTAGCGTCACTAATAATGTGCCCGAGCTGCTCCAATTCGTGTCTGCTATGGGGTTGTCATACACATGTTTGAACAAATGGGGTGACCGCCTCTAGTGACAACCCCTATACTTTCTTGAAAAATATATACTAACACCTCAAATTTCATTTAAATTTTGTCATAAATTATAATGGAGTTTGAACAAAATTTAGACTAAACATACTATTAAACCCTAGTTCTAGTCATCGGAGGGCACATCGATGGTGCCAGCCTCCTCCATCGACATGCGTTCCGACGTGTCCTCTGTGTCGTCATAGATTTGCTCCCACCTTCTAAGGGGTGAACTAAGGGCCCTTCAACTGCATCGACAACCACTACTGGCGTTGGTGGACATCACCATCGCGCTGCGGTCTGTGGGGATTGGCTACACAGGCACCCCGACCAACAGCTCACACTCCAATCACTCGGTAACCTAGAGGCCGGTTGCGCGGGGATGTCAAGCTCTATGACCCGCTCGCCTCATTGATGTCAATCTTTGTGGATTCCCACGACTTGATATGGCCTCGTTGTTGTTGTTGTTGTTGACATGATCAAACTAGGAAGGATATATAAATGTTAGCGCGGGAGGTGGCCAGTAGGCCATCGACATTGGTGTCAGTTGCCGTAATGTCTGCGATGCATGGGGAAGCCGCAACTCCCATGCGTGGGGGAACCGACGCGATGTGGAGGGGCATGCGACGACATTAATTTATGGCTGGTCGACTCGTGTGGATCGTTGACAAGCTGGTCCTACTACTGACTAGAGCCCTCGTGTCCTATGTGGTGTCCGTATTTAGGCATGTCCGACACCTCTGTGTTGGACCCGATGGTTGGGGACGGACATGGGTTGTCATATACTTTTCTAATTTGTACACTGCTTCTATGTTGAACTTTGAAGCTTCAACCAAATGCAACAATTCTTTATCTGTAATGCATTATCAAAAATTTGATAGCATTACTTGCAACTTTGAATACCATCATGCAACATTGTATGAACACACTTGAATCATGATCTATGGTTCATGGTTCAATCATTATTTACATCTGACCACAACTTCCAATGCATGTTTCAAATATATCGAAGTAGCGACAAATATTTGCAGTATTTCAAGTATGCAATCAATAATAATAGATGTTTACCAACTATTGACTTAAGAAAACTAAAAACCACTTTAGGAGGAAGTTCCATGCCACTTGTTCTCCCTTCTTGTATCTCTACCACTATAATCATTATTGGTTGATTAGTAGGATTTATACACCATAACCCAAGCACTATCATTTTCCTTGCAATTTGTATGATCTCACCACTTCTCTCAGAAGCAACGATACAATAATTATATTGATGTTTATAAATATATTGCAAGGAATATTGGCTGCTAAATTTATTACTTTCATTGATATTTTTCTCCCGAGACAACCATCTCAAGGACCACCATTTCTTAACCATAAAAATTAACCTTCATACTTAGTGCCCTTAAAATTTCTTTGAAAATAATTCAGGGTCAATATAGCCTATTGTTCCACTTACTCGATCAATGGAAATAATACTCTCTTTGCTTACACATAGCTTTTCCATTGCAGAACTAGAAATCTTAGAACAGAGAAATCCATTCAGTTGAACATAGTGGGGTTTGGTATCAAAATGCACGATGTTGACGCTACATCCACCGTGAAGTTATCCACACCGCCAATTGTAAACTTTTTTCCAAGTATTAGAAGATGCATCTTTGAGTTGTTCAAATCATCTCTTCTAGTCGAGCCGTTAGGCATGTACTCATATATGGAGCACTCTTGGGTCTCTGTAGGAAAATCAAAAGAGATATATGTCATTAACATGAGAAGTTTTGCAATATTTCAAAAACTATAGAACTTACTGATCAAGAGATTTAAATTAGGAATCAATCAAATGAGCAGATAAGTAGGCTATCGCAAGAAGCTAAGCTAAAATGGTATCTAAATTCAAGGTTCAAAATATAGTGGAGGGAGATATTGAGATGCTTCCACATGGTATAAAATAGGAATATATATAACATAATATTGCGTCCATCCAAGATGAAGGACATACCGAAGCCGTGGCTCATCTAAAACCGTTCATGGACACTATTATAAGAACCTTTTGGATCCCCTCATGTGAGTCTTCTCTCGTTGGAGGAACATAAAATTGGTGATATTCCTTAGGTATCACTTGATGAAAATATGATCCTCAATGATCCATTTACAAAGAATGAAGTGAGGGAAGCAATTTCCCAAAGATCATAACAAATCACCAGGCTATAATATTTTCCCATCAGAATTCTATCAACATTTTTTTTGCAGATAATAAAGGATGCTTTGTTATAGTTGCTCAAGGACTTACATAATGGTGAATTTGGAACTGTTTAAGTTGAAATTCAGGAAAATCATTCTTCTAAAGATTAAGGAACCTTGCTACATTCAACAATATAGCCATGCATGTATGCTCACTACATCTGTACTAAGGTAGCAAATATCATGTGAAATGGGGTCAGAGATAAGGTGATGTGGTGAGCATACATACATGGCAACCAATCGGCTTTCATACAAGGTAGGACATCCTAGATAGAGTGGTTTTGCTACATGAAATGGTTCATGAGATGCAACAAAAATAGGAAGATCCTAAATAGATTTTGAGAAGACATTTCATAAAGTTAACTAGCCTTTCCTATAACAAACTCTCCCTATGAAGGGATTGTCTCATTTGTCGAAAGTGGGTTAATAACTTTGCGTGTGGAGGTAGCGTTGCCATAAAAGTAAATGATCTTAAATGCCATTACCTTTGACTAGGAAGGGACTTCATTAAGGTGTTTTACTTCCCCTATGCCCTTTAATATAGTGGTTGATGTTTGCAATACTCTCATTAAGCATACAAAGCAAGATGGTAAAATCTACAGTGTCATGCATCACATTATGTAGATGATGGTTTATCCATTCAACAACATGCTGATTATAGCATCCTCATTATGGATCATGATTTGGATAATATCAAAAATACTCAAACTGGTTCTACATGCTTTTGAGGAGCTTTCTAGTCTAAAAAGCATCCTCCACAAGAGTGAACCATTCTGCTTCGGTGAAGCTCAGGAAGGTGTGGTTCAACATGCCAACTTCTTTGGATGTGAGAGAGGTAAGTTTTCTATCCACTATATTGGGATCCTTGTACGTTGCCGGAGACTTAATATTTTGAAATCGAAGCAGGTAGAGGAAATACTCTGAAAAAGGCTCATCAACATCAACTGGAAAGGTAAGTAGGGGACGTTTGGTACTAATCAACATTGTAGTTATGAACATGGATATTTACATATTTCCTTATTGCATGTGCTGAAATATTGTTGCAATGGTTGGTTTATTAATGGTCAAGGTTTATTGGCAGTTTGATAGCAAAAAAAATACCTTTCTCGCCAAATGGAGTGCCCTATTCCATCCAAAGGATAAGGTGCACTAGGAATCCGTGATTTGGAGACTAAAAGCATCGACTTCCTTAGTAGTTGGTTGTTTAAACTTCTTATCGTGGATGGGATGTGGTGGGAGGTACTTCGGGATAATTGTACATTGGTTCCAAGACTCTCTCTCACATGTCAAAATGAGAGTAAAAAGTTACCTTTTCAAATTTGGAACATTCACTATTAGTGATGGTTTGCCACTAAGATTCTGGAAGACATATGTCTTGGGAATGTACCATTGCGTATTCAATAGCCATGACTTTTAACATATTTTTAGATATAATTATGTTAAAGTTAAGGGAGTACTAGGGTCATATATCCCAAATGTGTCTTCTAGGTGAGATCTATTACCTAATTAGGATGCTTTAGTGAATGGATAATAAATATTTTCCTAATACTTGGACATGACTTGGAATTTGCATAAGGAGCGGTTAGTGTTAGTTTGGCTATAGGGAATTCCTTCAAAATTTTAAAAACACATCCTTGCTGGAGCAGTAGCCTTATGATGAGCTTTGTTGCTTTGTAGGAATGATATCATTTTGAAAAAATTAGAAGTCTCACTAATATGTAGGTTATCTATTTGTGTAGGAACCGACTCCATACTTGGTCCCATCGATCATAGCACTGGGTGCTTTCTTATGGAGCCATGCAACCAAGTAGAGCGAGCGGCCCTGAAGATGTTTACCCAGCATGGATGACAACATCTGATCTTATCCAACATAAAGATTTGTCGGTTTTGTAGGAATTGTGTGGTGGCTTCGGGAATCCAATGTGAGATCCTAGCGCATGGCTTAATAGTATTGATAGATACTCATACTAACAAGTTGCTACTCTTTTTCCAGAATCTCATCTAAAAAGAACTCTAAGGTTAAGCGTGCTTGGTCTAAAGCGATTTGAAATGGGTGACCGACCGGGAAGTTGTTCTCAGGTGCGCACGAGTGAGGATAAAGTGCATAGAAAAGACTAGTGTTAGTCTGTGAGGTAGTATAGAGATCCTAGTAAGCTTCCACGGGTGATTGCCGTCGGTCCGGAGAGGCCGGGGTGACAGCCACCGGTCCGGAAAGGCCGGGGTGTTACAAGTGGTATTAGAGCAGATCCTCGTAGTGGAACGGACATGTGGAGCATGTCGTGTGTGGCCTAGAGTGAACATGGCATGACACATGTGCTGGCATAAGACACACAGACGTGTGCCAAGAGGGGATATTCCTGGCTCATGTTTGATCGACGAGGGCATCGATCTTCTAAGGGTAGGTGTATGTGAGATCCTGGCGCATGGATTAATAGGATTGATAAGATATTCATACCAACAAATTACAACTTCTTTTCCAGAAAATCATTTGAAAAGAACTCTAAGATTAAGCGTGTTTGGCCTAGAGAGATTTGAGAATGGGTGACCGATAGAAAAATTGTTCCCGGGTACGCACGAATGAGGACAAAGTGCGCAGAAAATACTAGTGTTAATCTATAAGACCAGTCTAGATATCCTAGTAAGGTGTCAGGGATGACAGCCGCCGTTCCAGAGAGGCCGGGGTGTTATACCCAACTGAAAGGATAGAGATGTCGCCTAGAGGGGGGGGGGGTGAATAGGCAATTTCAAAACTATTACGGTTTTGGATTGATAGAATGCGGAATTAAACTAACGTTTATTTTACAAGCACAAAACCTAAATACACTAGGCTCAACTAAGTGCACCAACAAAAAGTTAAGCTAAGCAAGATAGCACAAGATAAATATACCACAAGTGATAAGCAAGATATAAGTACTTCAAGCTCGATGGCTATCACAAGGAAAGTAAGCTCGGATATAGAGATAACCGAGGCACGCGGAGACGAAGATGTATTACCGTGTTCACCACCTTTGGGAAGGGGGCTACGCCACGTTGGAGAGGTGTGAGGTTCCACGAAGGATTCCTCACGCGCCACAAAGGCTCATCTTCTTCTCCGAGTCTATCCCACGAAGGAATAGGCCCATTCCTTATGGCTAGCTTTTCCTCCACTCCGGAGATGGCAAGCTCCACAACCACTTCACAAGCTCCACGAAGGAGAATCCCGGGTCTCTTCACAATCTTCCACAAAGAGAACACTGCGGTACCAACTGCCAAGCCAACTAGGATGTCACCCTCCAAGAGTAACAAGCTCACGGTCTCTCACTCGAACAAATCGTAATGGAAAGCTCAACACTTATGCAAGAATGCAAAGCAAGACCACCAAGGGTGCTCAAATCCGACCAAAGCAACAAGTGCTAGGGAGGAATTAGAGAGGAAGAACAATGGTGGAAGTCAACCAATGACTCCAAGATATAGATCCAATGGGTTCCCCTCACTTAGAGGAGGAATTGATTGGTGGGGATTGTAGATCTAGATCTCCTCTTCCAAAGCCCTCAAAAAGATGCAAGAATCATAGGAGGGAAGGGGGAGGAAGCAAGCTCAAGAGGTTCAACAATGGAGGTCAATTTCGTGGTCAAGAACACTCTAAAACGTTGGGAGAAGAACCCCCTTTTATAGTGGAAAGCAAATATGGCCGTTGGGAGAAAACTGTGCGAATCCGGTTGAAAGTTCGGTTGGACCGGCTCCAGAACCGGATGGTTCGGTTCCTGGACCGGAAAACCGGATCTCAACCGGGATAAGGGTCAGTACACAGTCTCGGTATAGAAAAACCGAAAATCCCGGTTGAATCTCGGTTGAAACCCGGTTGAATCTCGGTTTTCCGGTGCTGGCACCGGACCACCCGGTCTGGGAGCCGGTTGAACCGGATCCACAACCGGGATGAAACTGACTTTACGGAAAACACAATAACTTTTGCATCCGGACACCGATTTCGATGATCTTGGGCTTGTTTTGACGAGGACAACAAGCCCTACAAGATTGTATAGAGAAACATCATAGCCCAACATAGGAGGATAGAACCAAATGAAGAAGGGTAAGAAGCCTCCCTAAATAAGAACCGGTAAAACCTTCAAACTCGAAAACGCCATAGAGATGCATACAAATTCCATTTTCGATGAACTTGGGCTTGTTGAAGAGATAGCAACAAGCTCATGAACCTCACATGGAGAAACACCAAGAAGCAACAAAATAGGAAGATGCAAAGTATGCAAACGATTGAGCTCCCTATGACGATGTGATCAAGTTACACAACCGAGAGCCCCTCTTGATAGTGCGGCTATCTATCCTATAACCCGGTCTCCCAACAACCACCTTGAGACCGGTAAAAGGAAAACCTAGCAAGGCCATACCTTTGCCTTGTGCATCCTGCTTGATCTTGATGACAACGCTTCAAGCTCCACCCAAGCCAGAATGCAACACTTGATCATTGTTGCTTCGTGAAGACTCCTAATTTGCTCCCCATACACCACTATGGGATAGCTTCATTAATACATGTCTTCACATGTCCATTATCACCAATATGGACGGCAAGTTTCAAGCAAATGATCTTGTCGAGATGCTTATCTTGAACTTGTCCTTCTCAACCTTGATGACGATCACCACTTGATGTCATCCTCTCATGGGCTATATAATATCTTCATTTTTGAAGCATGCCCATGGAAAGATACCTGTCCCATATAGAAAACGCAAAGGCAAATCTATAATGGGTTAGTTCATGATGCATAATTGACAAGGCTTACCATACCACAAGACCATGTGGTACATTCTTTATGCTTCATGTGTTGACCAACTTGAAATCACTCTTCACTCTTTGTATTGGTCAACCAAGTATCTTCTCGCGCTCCATCTTAATATCTCGAGGTACATAAGGAACTCTTAATTTGATTACATGCTCTAAATCTTAGTCAACCATAGCTCAACTAATGAGGCTATCATGACACCGACTTAGAGCCATATCTTGAATTCTTCTATTGAGATCACACTCTCAAGATCTTGATCATATCATATTATTCTCTTAATCTCGATGATTTTGATGCCAATACTCAAGGTATATCTTTATCTTCATGGCATCCATACTTGAATCCAACACATGGACTACAAGCATGACCTATGGAATATACCTTCATATAAAACTCAGTGAAAACATTAAACCATAGGGATTGTCATTAATCACCAAAACCACACATAGGGGCAATTACCCTTTCAATCTCCCCCATTTTGGTAATTGATGACAATCACAACAAGAGGGTTTATATAATGAATATTAGAAACAAGTACGCAACTTATCGGAGAATAAGTTGTATACAAGAGGTTGTATTTGATATGGTTAAGTAACACAAAGATACTATCCCATATCAAAACCGATTCTACTCACATAAACTACAAATAATGTAGGAGATGTGAGTAGAACCAACATATATATAGAAAACTCCCCCACAATATATGCACACATGATGATCTTGAATTTCATTGCATACATTGTCAAGCATAACCTTTGGGAGAGTTTCCACTATATATACAACCATGCAAAACATAATAAAGATGAAATGCATGAAAGGCAAACACTTAAGAACAAACCAATCTTAAGTAGAAAACCATTTCCCTTAAAACCCTCTAAACTTCTCCCCCATTGACAACAAGTGCCAAAATGGATAACAAGGTTAGAAGGACAATATAGTATGAGTTCCTACACAAGGTGTGCATTACTCGTAATATGAGTGAAATCACATGCACATATCCAATGACGAACACTTGGAGTAAATCAAACTATATTGAGGATCAAGGATTGCTAAAAGGATAACAAGGTGAAGGAACTTCAACGGATGAAGCAAGCAATCAAAAGATCCAAAAAATCAAATGGACAAATAGTGATCTATATGGAATAAGGAAGCTCCCCAAGGTTCGTGCATAAATTAGTTGTTTCATTTGAATACAATATGCACAAACATGGAATCCTCACTCCCTCTATATTATTTAGAACACAACAAAGATACAAGGATTAGATATAAACCAATACACTTGTCAAGACAAGCTTAAGTCCAAAAGAAACCAAATATGAGATATGAGTGCATGAAGATGAAATAAAAATAGACCAAGCACTCATAAATCAAGACCTTACCAAAACCATTAAAACTCAAGAGGATAAGAGTGATGGTCAGAAAAGAGTGAGCATATCAAGGGGAGAGATTAACACTCTCGTTTATATAAGTTTCTAAGGGGAAAACATGAGAATAATCCACAAAGAAACATCCACACATAAGAGGTTAATAAAAAGAATACATGATATCCAAGCGGAAGTCATGAGATATACCAAAAAGTATACTTTGCTTAAGTGCATATATAGCCCATGGCTCTATTTTATCTTATGGTATATCAACGAACTTCACCAAAGAATAAACAAAAAATCTCAAAACCATCACAACTAACACTAAGGGAACTAATGCTAGTTGGGATACTTTGAGAAAGGCAACAAGTATCAAAAGGAATGATTCAATGCAATTTCAACAATATTTCACATGAGAGTACCTTGAGGAGTTGATAGGCAATAAATTGCTAGAAGGAATATTTGGAATTGGTGAATCATGAACATGATTTTATATACTCCCCATTATATGCATCATCTCAAATTACTCACATAAGCAATAAGGATACATAAGTCTTTCAAAGATAATTGCAAGAATCGAACATTTACAACCAAATAAATTCATGCCAAGATGCAACCTACAAGAGATTGGATGGAAGAATAGTATGCATGAATAAGATACTTGTTACCAAGATAGCAATGGTATGATGTAGTAGATAAGAATTTTTATATCATCCTAGCTTGTCTCCAATTATCATGTGGTGACAACTTTCTTTATAGACGAGACAAGCATCCATTGCATCTTCAGTGTACCTAAAACAACATTCAAGTACATCTTGGTCCCCAAACTTATTGGGTCCAAAGTGGTTAGAATAACCACAACACATAGGATACACTCCATAAAAATATGTGCATATTTAGAGATGAAATTTTAATTTCATGCACATCTTAGCCGTTAAGGATTTGATGGAGTATACCTTATATATTGGATCAAAGAAAGCAAAACATGACATAAGATATACATTTATTAAACATGCATGCGCGAGAATTTCAAGATCCAACAAAGATATACTTTGGACAAATCACCAAAAATATTCAAGAAGGCATACAAGGTGTGACAAAACACATTTGTTGTCCAAACTATATCAAAGAATCAAATCAACACAAGATTTGTTCAACAAAGTTCAACAAATGAACCGAGCAAAAACTATTAAGCATGAAAGATGAAATAATAACACAAAAGCTCAAAGATTTATCTCATTCAAGAAAATAAAATAGAGAATAAAGAATGAGATAAAAAAAACTCCCAAAAGAGCAAGGTTTCAACAAATAAACCAAACCCTGAACACTTTTCACAATGGCACAAGGTTCCGAGAAGAAAATGTTTGTCTTCCACTAACACACATTTGATAATAATCAAAAACACCATCAAAGAGATGTTCAAAAGCCAAGGAAGACAATGGGAGCCACACCAAAGTTTTGGAAAGAAAATAAGGCAATAAGAGGTTAACTCCAAAGTGAAGATGATCCACAAATGCTACCACACACAAGTATATCAATTGTCGAAGACAATGTGTTTATTGGAATATATTTCTAGTGGTATAATGCACGGATATTAAAGATAAATCTTCACAATAAAAAACATAGGATAGAAATAAAAATATTAAGCACTATGCAAAGATAGAGATTCTTGATAGCTTCAACTAATCACACAATCATGCAAAGCAATTATTAGAATAACTTGAATCAAATGGTATCCCAAATAAGATATAGAGATATGTATTTGAGAAAGACCGCGCCAAGAATTTCTTACTCAAACAAAGACCAAAAAGACAAGCAATAAAAGCTTCTAACAAAAATAGGACCTTGTTTGAGCCAACATGCCACCTAGAAACAAGATAATCAATAATATCAACTCTAAGTGGCACTACCTCATATGTTCACATTTCCTAGGATTGTGATATGCAAAAGAGGCATATTACTCCCCCATAATGTGATATTCATTTTTTCTTAATAAGAGGCAAATCAACCTCAACTAGAGAGAATTAATGGACATTTAGAATTTGAATTTCTCATGAGTATGATACACCACATAGTGACTAGATAAGCTTGCAATATCAATACAAAGTGGTAGTACTCATGTACACATATTTTAAGGTTTGAGATATGCGCGAGGCGTGTCACTCCCCCAAAATGGGATGTTCCATTAACCACTCCAAAATAGCCAAATAAGATATCATCAAGATGCATTAGAGGCTCAAAATAAAACACACGAGTAAATGATGTGCCAAACACCTAGACATACTTGAATACACAAAATAATCAAGCATGAGGCACACCAAATACAAACACATACTTGGTACAAAACCAAAACATGTAAAGGGGCAAGTAACTTACAATATAAATGAGTTAAGTACAAGTTACCGCGAAGAGGCACATTGGATATAAGATAGGGAAATAATAATCCAAAGGACTTGGCTTGATCAAATACAACATATGAAGATTCCTTAATTCTTCATGAGTTAGCCAAGTCTCCAATGCCCTCCATAAACACCTATTGATCAAGTTTGAGCTAGTTGGTCCCCAACCAAGTTGGGTCCTAAGAGGTTAGTCACAATAGGATTGGCAACCCAAATGGTTCTTTTCTTGACACCACTTTGAGTTCCAACAAACTTGGCAAACACATTGCCATCCTTATCCTTCCTAAGAGAATAATCATCATCAACAATGATAGGGTTAGATAAGGTACCGTTTGAACATGAAGAGGCAAAGTGCCCCTTCACCGACATATGTAGCAACAAGTGCTCCCCTTTATCTTCTTCATTGATTTCTTGGCTTGGGGAGCATTATCTTGATTTTTCTTCGGAAGTGGCCTAACTTCAACTTGGGATTGAACATGAACTTGTGGTCGCTTCCCTTGTTGCTTCTCACTCAAGTGCTTTTTCTTCAATGGACAAGATCTTACATGATGTCCTTCAACCTTGCACTTGAAGCAAATAATCTTGGCCGAATTCTTGACTTGGTTTTGGCCCTTCTTCTTGTTTGTATTGGACTTGTTCTTGTTATTGGAGTTGAATCCAAGTCCACTTTTATCATTGGGGGATTTTTGCACACTCAAGATATTATCGAGTGTGGATTTCCCTTCATGACTCTTTTCCAAGTCATTCCTCAAGGAAGTGACTTAAGCCTTGAGCTCTTTGATTTCCTCTACATGGTTAGTATAAATACAAGTACTAGAGGAACTAGAAGCTTCATTGTTAGAGCAACAAGGCAAAGCAATTAATCCAACACAAGGTTTATCAATAGTATGGCTAGATGAATTACTAGGACTAGCACATGGCAAAATAGCATTTTGAGTAGAATTTGTGCTAATGTCCAAAAGAGGCTCACAAGATGTTACCTTAGTAATAATTGCCTCATGAGCTAACTTTATCCCATCATAAGAGATTAGAAGATCATTATGAGAGCCCGAGAGATTTTCGTGACTTTCTTCCAATTTCCTATACTTGTTAGTTAGCAACTCAAGTTGAGCCCTTAGCTCAACATTCTCCTTTAGGATAGATGCTTCACAAGAAGTAGAGTTAGTAGCACAAGCATCATTAATGGAATTTTCCTTTTCATGCTCATAAGATTCAATTTTTTGTGTGAGGAGACAATTAGTGTGCTTCTCCTCGGCAAGCTCTTGCTTAAGGAGATTGAATCTCCGACTCACATCATCAAGTTGGAAATCCAACTCCTCTATGGTTCCCGTTTGTTTAGTTATGGTGTCCATAACGTGTTTGAGACAAGTAACAGCCTTATTATTACCACGAAGAGAGGTACACAAAAAGTCAACTCAAGCAAGAGAGCACTAGTATCCTCATCAATGTCATCATCACTATCATCATTATCATTGCTATTATCTTTACAAGATATATTGGGATCCAAAGTAGGAGATACCTTTTATCCTCTTGCCATAAGGCACATGTGAGCATGGGAGAATGAAGACGAGGGTATTCTTTAATCTTCATTCATGATCATGTCTTGCTTCATAGAATGTTTGATTTCCTCTACATTGTTAGATAAACAACTAGAGGAAATAGAAGCATTTTGTTCATGGTAACAAGGCAAATCAAGCGTATCATCTACACTAGTAGTCAAATTATTCCTAGATGATATTCAAGGACTAGAAACACAAGGGGATATAGCATTATTGTTGCAAGAAGTGCTTAATTCCAAAGAAGAAACATTGCAATGGGATAGAGATGAAGGATCATCATTAGCGAGCACAATATCAACATTGCAATTCCCAACACCACTCACCATATCTTTACCTTGTGTCTTGCCACACATTGGTGAAGTGGGTGAAGATGAGAACTCATCGCGGCCGGAGGTGGAAGCAACTTGGAGCTCTTCATGATGTGAAGGAAAAGAGATCTCCTCGGAGAAACCACCGACAATATTAGAAATGGAACCACCAAATATTTATCTAAGCTTGGTCCACTTCTCATGAGACGACTTGCGCTTTACAATCGTCAAGAACATATTAACTCTGGGGCTCAAAAAGAAAATAAGCTCATTAGATACTTGAGCTTCGAGATGTAAATTTTTCTCATCCTCTAAAGATAGATTTTGAGGATCCATAGGAGGAGAAAAACCTACATCTTAAAATCGCTCAATATTTGGACACAAGGTCCGAAGATTACAAAGCAAGCAATTTCTCCACAAAGCATAATTTGTGCCATCAAAGATAATTGTGTCATTGTGCACTATACTACTAGCCGGCATATTTACACTCTAGGCGGTGAAGCCTAAACAAGGAGAGACCTTGCTCTGATACCAATTGAAAGGATAGAGATGTCGCCTAGAGGGGGGGGGGGTGAATAGGAAATTTCAAAACTATTACGGTTTTGGCTTGATAGAATGCGGAATTAAACTAACGTTTATTTTACAAGCACAAAACCTAAATACACTAGGCTCAACTAAGTGCACCAACAAAAAATTAAGCTAAGCAAGATAGCACAAGATAAAATATACCACAAGTGATAACCAAGATATAAGTACTTCAAGCTCGATGGCTATCACAAGGAAAGTAAGCTCGGATATAGAGATAACCGAGGCACGCGGAGACGAAGATGTATTACCGTGTTCACCACCTTTGGGAAGGGGGCTACGCCACGTTGGAGAGGTGTGAGGTTCCACGAAGGATTCCTCACGCGCCACAAAGGCTCATCTTCTTCTCCGAGTCTATCCCACGAAGGAATAGGCCCATTCCTTATGGCTAGCTTTTCCTCCACTCCGGAGATGGCAAGCTCCACAACCACTTCACAAGCTCCACGAAGGAGAATCCCGGGTCTCTTCACAATCTTCCACAAAGAGAACACCGCGGTACCAACTGCCAAGCCAACTAGGATGTCACCCTCCAAGAGTAACAAGCTCACGGTCTCTCACTCGAACAAATCGTAATGGAAAGCTCAACACTTATGCAAGAATGCAAAGCAAGACCACCAAGGGTGCTCAAATCCGACCAAAGCAACAAGTGCTAGGGAGGAATTAGAGAGGAAGAACAATGGTGGAAGTCAACCAATGACTCCAAGATATAGATCCAATGGGTTCCCCTCACTTAGAGGAGGAATTGATTGGTGGGGATTGTAGATCTAGATCTCCTCTTCCAAAGCCCTCAAAAAGATGCAAGAATCATAGGAGGGAAGGGGGAGGAAGCAAGCTCAAGAGGTTCAACAATGGAGGTCAATTTCGTGGTCAAGAACACTCTAAAACGTTGGGATAAGAACCCCCTTTTATAGTGGAAAGCAAATATGGCCGTTGGGAGAAAACTGTGCGAATCCGGTTGAAAGTTCGGTTGGACCGGCTCCAGAACCGGATGGTTCGGTTCCTGGACCGGAAAACCGGATCTCAACCGGGATAAGGGTCAGTACACAGTCTCGGTATAGAAAAACCGAAAATCCCGGTTGAATCTCGGTTGAAACCCGGTTGAATCTCGGTTTTCCGGTGCTGGCACCGGACCACCCGGTCTGGGAGCCGGTTGAACCGGATCCACAACCGGGATGAAACTGACTTTACGGAAAACACAATAACTTTTGCATCCGGACACCGATTTCGATGATCTTGGGCTTGTTTTGACGAGGACAACAAGCCCTACAAGATTGTACAGAGAAACATCATAGCCCAACATAGGAGGATAGAACCAAATGAAGAAGGGTAAGAAGCCTCCCTAAATAAGAACCGGTAAAACCTTCAAACTCGAAAACGCCATAGAGATGCATACAAATTCCATTTTCGATGAACTTGGGCTTGTTGAAGAGATAGCAACAAGCTCATGAACCTCACATGGAGAAACACCAAGAAGCAACAAAATAGGAAGATGCAAAGTATGCAAACGATTGAGCTCCCTATGACGATGTGATCAAGTTACACAACCGAGAGCCCCTCTTGATAGTGCGGATATCTATCCTATAACCCGGTCTCCCAACAACCACCTTGAGACCGGTAAAAGGAAAACCTAGCAAGGCCATACCTTTGCCTTGTGCATCCTGCTTGATCTTGATGACAACGCTTCAAGCTCCACCCAAGCCAGAATGCAACACTTGATCATTGTTGCTTCGTGAAGACTCCTAATTTGCTCCCCATACACCACTATGGGATAGCTTCATTAATACATGTCTTCACATGTCCATTATCACCAATATGGACGGCAAGTTTCAAGCAAATGATCTTGTCGAGATGCTTATCTTGAACTTGTCCTTCTCAACCTTGATGACGATCACCACTTGATGTCATCCTCTCATGGGCTATATAATATCTTCATTTTTGAAGCATGCCCATGGAAAGATACCTGTCCCATATAGAAAACGCAAAGGCAAATATATAATGGGTTAGTTCATGATGCATAATTGACAAGGCTTACCATACCACAAGACTATGTGGTACATTGTTTATGCTTCATGTGTTGATCAACTTGAAATCACTCTTCACTCTTTGTATTGGTCAACCAAGTATCTTCTCGCGCTCCATCTTAATATCTTGAGGTACATAAGGAACTCTTAATTTGATTACATGCTCTAAATCTTAGTCAACCATAGCTCAACTAATGAGGCTATCATGACACCGACTTAGAGCCATATCTTGAATTCTTCTATTGAGATCACACTCTCAAGATCTTGATCATATCATATTATTCTCTTAATCTCGATGATTTTGATGCCAATACTCAAGGTATATCTTTATCTTCATGGCATCCATACTTGAATCCAACACATGAACTACAAGCATGACCTATGGAATATACCTTCATATAAAACTCAGTGAAAACATTAGACCATAGGGATTGTCATTAATCACTAAAACCACACATAGGGGCAATTACCCTTTCACCAACACGGATGATAATGTTTGCTCATACCCAACATAAAGATTTGTCGGGTTTGTAGGTATTGTGTTATGGCTTCAGATTGTTTTGATGTATGCTACATCTCTTCCATGGAGAGTCCGGGAGTCTCAATCTCCTTTTCTAAAAAATGGATTACAGAGTAGTGCACCTAAGACTATTTCATCTGCCTATCATTGGAGTTAATTATTTTTTGACACTTCAAATTATCATGGTTGGACTTTGTGTGTGTGTGTGTGTATATATATATGTCATGTAGAGTCCGGGTGTAGAACTTTTTGCCTACATCGTCTTGATGCGACATTTGAGTTGATAAAATTACATTCTTTATAGAAAAAATAAGCTACGTCATTTTTCTCTCCATCACCCTTGAAGTCATTTAGCATCTCATCCGGTAGCCACCAGAGAGGTCTGATCTATAAACAACAACAAATCAACCTTGATATATCTTCACAGTAAAATATTTCTTTATTCTTTTCACTTCTGCATACTTGTATCTACTTGGGTGTAGGATTCCATTCCTTGTAACAAATACTCAATCATTTGTGTTAGCTTTTGATATCCTTTTGCTCTTTATTTTTTGTTGGAAAGGTTTAATATTTGGTAGTATTACCATTGATATATTTTTAGATTCACCTTCCTTTTTTTCTTAAGGAGCGATTGGCGGATGCTCTTACTTTCTGTTAAGTAGAAACAATTGCCTTGGGTAAACAGGGTCAAAACCAGATAAAGTGAGCCTTTGACCTCCACCGATTGATAAAGCAACCGGAACCAACACAACAACGAAAAAAGTGTCGAAGCCTACATGCTAAATTATCACCGAAGAAGATCCCCATCGTGTCGTGGCAACCCTGCATCCTCTCTGGCTGAGCCAGATCCAACATGACCAGCCAAGAGGCTCAAGGAAACCCCCACATGCTCCTGAAAGGAACTCAGACGACGACTAGCCAAAAATGAGTAGAATTTCTTATAGCCCAACAAACATGCAAAAAATAGTAGGCATATCAAAATTGTGCTCGAGGTGCTTGCTATTTTATCTGCAAAAAGGAGGGGGGAAGTTAAGAATAATTGCAATATCTTACTATAACACATATCTTAAAATGGAGTAACTTTGAAAGAGAGAACCATGTGTGAGTAGTTAACACTCGTTCATAACTACTTTTTGTGAAAGGGTGTCACTTGTAGAAATTTTACGAATATGACAGACGTTCTGCCAATTCACCAAGACATGGAAAATTAAAAGAAGATCCAAGGGTGTATGTCTTTCTAAAAAAAAAGGGTGTATGTCCATATCATAACGATCAGCACCAGCTATGTCTCACAAAGTAGGGACTTGCTCTGCCATTCAATTGGTCTGTGCTAACATTTTAGTGACATGGTGGGAGCATTCAACGATCCTTTTTTTAGATATCGAACTTTGTATCAAGTCTATTTGTGTTCATATCAAGTCATTTGCTCCTTTTGTAGTGAGATACTATAGCTTGTTTGATAATAATAATAGTAATAATAATGAACATAAAATGAGAAGCAATAGTGCAACACGATGAACTCGAGAATAGGAAACGTCACTTACACAGTTTTTGTCTCTTCAGTCGTAAAGAGCGTGCATCCCCTGCAATATTTGAACGCAAAGTACTTAGCAATCTGACAGTGGTAAAATGAAACTAAATATCGCAATCAACTTTGAAGATGCAACTGTATACTACTCCCTCCGTTTCAAAATATAAGATGTTTTAGATTTGTGAACAAAATGAATCTAGACTTGTTTTAGTATATAGGTTCACTTAACTTTAAGGTGAATCTACACACTAAAAGAAGTCTAGATTCATTTTCTTCACAAACCTAAAACATCTTATATTTTAAAACGGAGGGAGTACCAGCTTGGCAATGACATGGAACAACCTATGTTGGTAATGATGGATGGGGGTTGCTATCCTTATGCCGTCGTGTACCGGGCGTTTGACTGAATGCAAAATTTAGAAATTATACATGTGCCCGCTCCAATTTTTCTTTCTTCCATATTTGAATTGGTCAGTCTTAATGGAATATTCTACGGCCGGACACATCGGTCGTGATCAGACGTGCCGGTCTACCAATGGCAGCTCCCCTGGCTGCAGGTCAACGCAGACTACCAGGACGCAAAGAGACTTGGACTCGCGACACGCGAAGACGCGCGCCTGGTTCGCCAAAGCAAATTCCAGATCGATCGAGCATAGAGAAGCTATGTAGGAGTAGTACTGGAGGAGTAAATTACGTACCGCAGTGGCGCTCGTTGACGCCATCGTCGCAGACACAGGCGAACTCCGTGCCGCCGTGCTCCTCGATGCGTCCGTACCGGCACCGTCCGCCAGACCGCTCGCACGCGCCGCACCGCTCGGATTTGGCGTCGTAGCGCATCTCGAACCCGTCGCTCAGCACCTCGCCGAGCGATGGGTTGGCCAGACGATGCAGACTCAGCTGCACCGGCGTCGTCACCGCCTCCTCGCAATCGTACGCTTTGCCCGTGGCCCCGTCATCCGGGAGCACGTACCAAGTCGTGTCCTGTCCCGGGCACCCGTCGAGTCTCACGGCGGAGGTCCGGGCGACGCTGGCCTTGCAGTTGTAGAGCAGGGTGAGGTTGGAGTTGGAGGCTGTGAGCTGCAGCCATGAGTTGGGGTCGGGGGAGAGGTTGAAGGTGAGCCGCGGGCAGGTCGTGTTCCACGCGTCGACGTCGGCGAGGGAGACGGTGTGATTGGCGTAGTCGATGCGCAGGACCCTGTACTGGTGGAACTGGTGATCCAGGATCGGAGCGTTCTCCTTGCAGGATACGCCGAGACCCGGGTAGCCGCAGTTGGGGCCTGAGTTGGCGAGCCAGAACGGGTAGGCGATGCTCTGCCCGCCGCAGGTGGCGTTGCTGCAGGAAGCGGCGTAGGCGCCGGCTGTGGCTGTGGCGAAGAGGACCAAAACGGCCGGGAGGAGTAGATGCCGCATGGTATGGTGAACTATGGAGGGACGAGGACGAGGAAGAAGAGACCGAGAGGACGGTCCGCCATGGCAGACGGGCGAGGGAGTAATAAGGCAGTCGTGCCGGGAGGAACCGGTCAGTGGTTCCATAGGATGTGGAATTTTGGTGCAATACGACCACGAGTCAACGAAGCAGCTAATCCATCCCACGACCTTTCCTCGTTCCATTCCATGATTCCAATTAACAATCACCTGTCGCTTTCTGCACGATGGTGACTTGTTGTCACGAGTTCACGATCCTACTAATTATCTCAGAGTTCTGGAGATGAGGAGATTTCAGGAACATGCAAAGGTAGTGGGTGCAGTGCATTTTGCCCTTTCGTTTTCTTTTTGGGTCACAAATATAAACAAGGGAGAACTAGTAAAAGCTACTCCATTCTTAAATATAACATGGTTTGCGAGAAACATCTTAGAATTAAGAACAGAGGTGGTAGTTATTTTCTTCCTTTTTTGTCGAGTGTAGTTTTCTTTTTATGAGAAATCCTAGCTGACCGGACCTGGAATAGACAGTGCTCAGGTAAGCCGCGTTTTGCTTCAGTTTTTTATGCTTCACATTCATACGAAGAAAATCCCTTAAAAATCACATTGATAAAAATACAGTATTAATTTTAATTATAACAATGAAGAAGAAGGAGTTATACAAAAATATTCATGATTAATATCTCATAGCACAGTATGCTATACAAAATATATTCTAACTCACAAAGTATAGTAGAATAACAACCATCCGATCATTTTTTTAATCTACAGTTAATTTCCATGTAGGTTAGCGACTTTTTTTTGTGTGGAAAGGAGCATATATTAATATTGTGATGATACCAATTACACTTACCCTCTGCAACAACGCATTATCCTATTGGCATTACGAATACACATAACCAAAAAAAGAAGAAGAATTACAAAAAAGAAAAGTCCTGCTACAACGATAAGAACCTTAGTGGCAGCGACACTAACCCCACGAGAACAACACCAGAAGTCCAACATCTCCAATAGTGACGCCTTCAAGAAGGAAACAGAGCATAAGCACCATAGTCGCCCGATCAAAAATCATAGGTTTTCACCCTGAAGAAAATCCCCGCTCACAAAACAATGCCTTCAACAAGTTCATTACCAGACACAACCAATTAAGACCAGACCTTGGATTTTCACCCTGCAAGGTAAGACTGCGAACTCCTCCTGTGCTGCCGCCCCACCTTCCGATGCCGCTGCTACAATTCACGAATCACCAAGCCAATTCCTCATCGTCACCAGGACTCGACCCACCATAGCTAGTCCACAAATCTTGGCTTCCATGACATTCTCCGCACACTGACTTCACCATGGAACTAAAGACATATTCCACGATGGCAATAGACTGCAGAGCTTCGCCTCGCTCCCTCTGAAACCAAACGGTCAGAAAAACACCGGTTGCGCGACGGAATCCCATCCATTCCAGCAATCTCCAGGCATGAGTCGCCCATGGGAGTTCACCGGCGAAGCCTTCCAAAACACGACGCCGCCACCAGATCAATGAAAACAGGCTGAAGGTAGATCTTTGTCTTGGCATAAGAGAAACCCTAGGACTGCGCCCCTGGCAGCAGAGTGACCTGTGCCGCCATCCGCCAAAGGAGAACCTCCATCAAAGCCCGAGGCCGCCGCCCCGGCTTCTAGACCCCGCCGCCATTAGATCGTCGTCGGAACGATAACCTTCGAGCGCCAAGGGACTCCCTACGGAGGAGAGGCCACCACGCGAGGAAGCAGCCATCGTCGGCCGGCCGGACTTTGCCCGCCGGCGTCCTCCGACGACAGCGGGGGAAAGGTGGGAGGAGGAGTCAGGGGCAGCGACGGCTTAGGGTTCCGCCCGTGCCGCCTCCCCCGAGAGGCAGCGCAAGCGTGCGTATGTACCTCACCAAACAGAGTGATTACTTGCTTAATTAATGTTTCTGTAGGTTAGCGACTTGTAGAACTCGTTCGTGTAAATCAAAGAAATATTTAACTTGTAAAACACATAATTGAATATGGTCACATTAAAGCAACGAGACTCGGTCGCTGATGGCATCCATGCGTCCTGAGTGCTCTTGTTTTTTACATTTTTATTTTTATTTTTATTTTTATTTGGGTGGGGTTTAAACTTGAGCTTGAACCAAATGTTGTACTCCCTCTGATCCATATTACTTGTCACTAAAATGGATGTATTTAGACATGTTTTAGTGCTAGATACATCCATTTCAATGACAAGTAATATGGATCGGAGGGAGTACTCTATATGTAATGCATCAGTCTTCAGCGGCCGATCTAACCAAAACTGCATAAAAGAGTGTAAGTAGTAGTCGTGAATTTCATCTAGATTATGCAATAATGCAGTGTCACGTGAACATGCCTGAATCCTTAACAGCAATTCCTGATTCCATCATAGTCTATCCTACCGACAAACGTGTGTAGAAGTATTTCAGGTTTGCAATGACAGGAAAACATGTCATACATACATAACTGCTTATCAACTCAAACTCAGTACTCGATCTTCAAAAAAACTCAAAAGCACTTTAGGAGGTAACTCCAATCTACGACTCTAGTCATTGTTGGTCGATTAGTTGGACTTACTTGTATACACCACAGCCCAACCACTATCATCTTCCTTACAATCTCTGTAAACTCACCATTTATCTCAGAAGCACTAACACAATAATCATCTAGATGTTCATAAATCCATTGCAGGGAATATTGGCTGCTAGTTTCACTGTCATTGATATTCTTCTCCCTTGCTCCAACCATCTCAAGGACCATCATTCCATAACTATATACATCGGACTTGCTACTTACTACTCCGAATTGCTTTGAGACCTCCGGGGCAATATAGCCTATCGTTCCTCTCGCACCACAAATGAAGATAATACTCTCTTTATTTATGCACAACTTGGCCATTCCAAAATCTGAAATCTTTGGGCGGAACTCTTGATCTAGTAGAATGTTGTGGGGTTTGATATCAAAATGCACGATGCGGGTGCTGCATCCACAGTGAAGATATTCAAGTCCTCGGGCAATGCCAACTGCTATATCAAATAATTTCTCCCAAGTGATAGAATTGCGTCTCTTGAGATGCTATTGAAAACATATCTTTTAAGTGAACCGTTACGCATGTACTCATAGATGAGAGCCCTTTTGGATCCTTCAAGGCAAAATCCTAAAAGAGACACCATATTGACATGGAAAGTTTTGCTAATACTTGCTACCTTATTAATAAATTCCTCCCCATCACCCTTCGAGGCTTCTAGCATCTTGACAGCTACATGTCGACCATCGGAGAGGTTACCTATGTAAACAGTACAAATCCACCTTGACCCAGTTTTGTAGTAAAATATTTAGTTATCCTTTTCACCTCTACATACTTGAATCTTTTCGGATATGGGGTTCCATTCTTTTGTAAGAAAGACTCAATCATTTGTGTTCGCTTTGATATCCTCACATTCCAATTTTCTATGTCGAGCTTAATACTTGATTTTACCTTTGATATAATTTTGGATCCATATCTTTTATAGCCCAAGAAACATCCAAAGAATAGTAGGCATAGCAAAATTATGCTCGAGGGCCTACTATTATATCTGCACATAGAAGGAGAAAGGCATTAAGAGATTCTGAAATAACATCTAGATTTGTTAAGTGAAATTAATCTAGCATACCACATTGGTCGAAAGGGCGTAGAGTTTGATCAATAGAAACATATGCGATTACTTAATATTTGTTCATAAATTTACTCTTTGGAGGTCAAGAAGAAAAGGCTCAACAATTTTGTAGATTGGGTCAACAATTTTATATAGTTTCTCTTTCGTAGCTTTAGTTTCTTAGCTCCCTTTTTGTACCCTTTTTATATAAAAAATAAAATACAAATCACCTTCATGTTATCTCCTATAAAAAAAGTAAAATGGTGAACTCCATAATGAGAGATGTCACTTACACAATTTCGTTCTCTGTTTTTGTCTCTTTATGCGCAAAGAGCTTGCATCCCCTGCAATATATTAACGTGAATCATCATGAGTTGATAATCTATAACTTCACTAGAAAGGTATTTTTATTAAACCGGGTAGATAAACATAATAAAACACATATTTGAATAGGCATTTGTACTTTAACTTGGCCATATGGAACTATCGGAATATTATTATTTTTCTTCTCCCGACGGGCACAGCGGGGGCGCATGATGCATATCTGGTACTGTTAACTCGTTGATCTTTGTGTACGACCTCTGTGGCCCATTTTGTTTTCAGAAATGGAGGTGGCCCCCGCCTCTGCATTAATTGATGTATAAAGTTTTTTTATTATCTTATTTAACAAAGGTCTAACAAAGAGCATACATAAAGAAATCTGAAGCCACCACACAACACCTACAACCGAGACAATGAAAGAAAGATCACGCTAATAGGGATGTATTCCGAACACAAGAAAGTCTCCCATCAACTAGGAGCCGGGAACATCGTATACCCCAAGACACCCTTTAGGCGAAACGAGAGCGCTCATCCGGACTAGTAGGTTCTTAGAGAACACCCGTCACCGCCTTCGAACCGTCAAGCAATCCTCAGGATAAAAATCACCATGATCTTCGTCTTTCCTGTCGTCGACGTCACCATGACGCTAGACAGCGCCTCCGTCCTGCGTGAGTCCATCAAGCCATGACGGTCACCAAAGCCCCGCTACACCACGCAGCCGAGACCCAACAACATCGTCGTATAATATGTACACCACTCCACCTCTCGCCACCACCATCCAGCTGCTACTCCAAAGACAATGCCCTCATGAGGGAAATCGATGCCTAAAGAGCTGACATCGTCCGATCCAGATACCCAGATCTAGGGTTTCCCCTGGAACAATACGAGTGAGAAGACGCCTACTGCAAAGGTAATGCCTTCAACAAGGTAGCGATGCATATACACCGCCATCACCCCGCATGACCGGAGTCCGAGCTTGGATTTCACCGGCAGCTGCACCTCCTCATCTCGCCGCTGATCACAACCAGTCAGTCGACCCCCTCCGATGGAGGAGGATGCCACCATCTCCATGCCGGACTTCCTCATGCCGCTGACGAAGCCCAGGAACAACCGGGAGGCGATGTTGAAGACGAAGTGTTGCAGGTCGGAGCCCATCTGAGCCCCTATGGCCCAGATCGGGGCTGCCTCGCCGCTCGATACCGGTCTCCTGCTCGCCGTGATCCTGGCCACCGTCATCCATGCCACTGCCATGGGGAGGAGCTAGGCGGGCGTGCGCCACCAGAGCTCGACCTGCGGCCGAGGAGAATCCGTCGTCGCTGCTGCCGTGGCACCAGGGCTTTGCCTGGCGACGCCACCAACGACGGCGGCGGGAGGGGACATAGTGCAGGGAGGGGACGAGGTTGGCCGGCAGCGGCCGCCCTGGCACGGGGCGGCGCCACCGTGCGGGGTGAGGGGTAGGGTTACAAGTGGTACTAGCTGTCCATGAGATGTAAATTTTAAGCTATAAAACTATCGCATACGCAGGAATCGAGGTACCCAAGATAAGGAGAGCCGGTTACAGCCAGAGAAGAAGACCACGCGGGAAACAAGCCAGGATGACCCTCGGTTCTAGACAGGACGAGCCATAGCCCTAGGGGAGTTCGTGCGGGGACTTCCACCGGGGTGCCCATGAGCCCGGCGGAAGTCCCACCTGCATACCCGACGTGAATAGGATGCGGGAGACATGAGTCAGGGTGACACGACTCGCCTCTAGATCGGTCTGCAGGAGCCATGGAGCACGCGATGCCAGGGAAGATTCGCGCAGCTATGGTTCATGCCTCGGCCAGCCGCGTGGCAAGGCTCACACTGCCGCATGTATTTCGACCCCTGTGGTGTCCCCTTATGGTATAAAAGGAGGCCTAGGTCGAGTGGTAGGGGGAAATTGTCTTAGAGTAGGGTTCCTTCCCAGGAGAAGGAACTAATTGTAATCCAGTGATAATCAGATAGTAGACATTGTAGGATGTAGGACTCCTCTCATGGAAGACCTAAACCTGGGTAAAAAACCACGCATCTCTCTCTCTCTGTGTGTGTGTGTGTGTGTGTGTGTGTGTGTGTGTGTGTGTGTGTGTGTGTTTGTGTTCGTCTATCTCGCCGGACATTGTGTCCCTGGCCAAACAACAAAGGGGGACTCACACCACTGGTGTCGAAAATCAACAGGACATCTGGCACGCCAGGTAGGGGGCGTAACCCCGGCGACACTTGTCGGCCAAATCTATCAACCCATGATCAAGATCAAGGAGGAGCCATGGCTAGGGACCCTATGATCTCCTGGCAAAAGGGAGACTCACGCGGGGGCTTGGAGAAAGGCTTGGGAGAAAGGCTAGGAGAGGCCAGCGGAGGAGGAGTGTTGTCACCCGCACTGGTAGCCCCAACCCTCCTTCTCCACCCCACGTCCGACGTGTTGCTAGGGAGGCTCGTCTCACAGGCAACCATACGTCCTCGAAACGGGGTATGGTTGACAAGGTGGTGGTGCCGGCCTGGACACATCAACGTCCTCCACCAATGGCCAGGGGAGTGCCTCCGGGACTACCTACATCCATTTCGGATCATACTCAACACCGTGCATGAGCCCCCCTCCGCCCTCGTCATCTGGGACCTCCATCGGGGAATGCATTATGCACTCCTCCGGAGGTAAATACGAGTCCGGGCGTGAGCAGGGTGTCCTGGCTATTCAGCGTGGCATGCCTCTATGCCAGGATTTAAGAAGATGAGCTATCCTTCACGAGGAGGGGAGAACCGTGGGGTCCATGACCGAAGGCCTTGCCGGGAGGTCTCCCCGGGACGGAAGCTCAAGGAGAAAAGAGGTAGGATGAGGGGACCCCCGGGTGACATGGTTATACCCTACGGGTACCCGATGTTAGCCTACCTGGTCCAGCCCGACGGAAGGCCCACTCGATGACCTGCCAAGATCCAGGACGCCTATGACGTTTCGACTGCTATGAAGCCCATATGGACACGGACTCCCAAGCGCCAAAGACGAGGAAAGCTCAAGACTAGAGTTTGAATACAACTTGTAACCAAATCGTATTGGCACCCAAGACCTAGCCTCCCCATATATAAAGGCTAGGAGGGGCCAACGAGGAGGACACCCCCCGATAGACTAGACCACAATAGATCTACAGATCTAGATCTCTCTCTCTCTCATACTTTCTCATACACACCTCCACGCCAGATTGCATCTGCGCACCCCTGTAACTTTCGGTTCCGCCGTAATCAAGAGCAGACAAGCAGGAGTAGGATTTTCCCTCCGGGGGCCTGAACCTGGGTAAACCTTGTGTCCCCGTGTTGCTTGTTTGCTAACCGTTCCACGATCTCCAGCATCCCCATCTTCTCCAAAACCCAAGTCCATAACAATGGGTATTGATGAGATCATACCTCGTCAATTGGCGCCTTCTGTGGGAGGCTCTACGTCGTTTGTCGTACATCTACGATTCGACTGATCACTCGGGGGCTACTGACATGGTTATACCCTATGGGTACGTGATCTCAGCATACCTGGTCCAGCCCAAGGAAAGCCCACGGCAGATGTACGCCGGCCCATGAGGATTTTCGGGTGGCCAAGGCCCATGACGCCTTCGGATCCTTGGAGAGCAAGACTAGCGTAGATAGGAAATTCAAAGGGGTAAAACCCTAGAACTTGTAACCGACTAGGTCTATGCCCGGGACCTGCATGAGTCTATATAAAGGCTAGGAGGGCATGACCTAGAGCTCTCTCTCATACTTTCGCATACACACCTCCACGCCAGATTGCATCTGCGCACCCCTGTAACTTTCGGTTCCGCAGTAATCAAGAGCAGACAAGCAGGAGTAGGGTTTTCCCTCCGGAGTCCTGAACCTAGGTAAACCTTGTGTCCTCGTGTTGCTTGTTTGCTAACCGTTCCACGATCTCCAGCATCC
The DNA here is from genome assembly GCA_910589765.1 of Avena atlantica. NCBI lineage: Eukaryota > Viridiplantae > Streptophyta > Magnoliopsida > Poales > Poaceae > Avena > Avena atlantica. The sequence goes on along the minus strand of OU342735.1, from coordinate 411,196,241 downwards.
CCATCTTCTCCTGTTGCAGGCTCTACGTCGCGTTATCATCCAGCCGATCTACAAGATCTGTATTTCTTTTGGCGAGACTTTCTACGTCCGATGACCAAGTCCGATAGAAATTACATCTATGCTGCCGTGTTGCTTAGAACCACAATCATTGGATCAACAGAAGCCTCAAGCAAACCACGCACGCGTGCATGTTTCGGTCAGAGACAACATGCAGGAAAGAAATCAAGACTATTCAATTCCCAACCCTCTCGTTTACTCCATTGATTATTTTCGCCATTGATTATTTTATTTGCATCTATTCCTCCACTCACGTATGCATCTATTTGGTATATGTATGTCTGGCTTGGGACAATGGAGAAAAGTTCGATCAAACGTCCGCGTGGGAGAAAAAGCGTGGGTTATCCGGCCGGCAACGACAAATCATCTGCTCGGCGCTCCGGAGCTCAATCTCGCCATCAGCGCGAACTACTCCTGCTCGACGCAACAACCTTTACGTCCGAGGGCCCGTCAACCTATTGCCGGGTCGACTCCGGTCCGCCGCGTCGACCATGTCCGTCGCGTGACCCGCTGCAACGTCAACTACATGGCTGCTGCACAACTCTCGACTGCCATGTTGATTACTCGTCTGGTGTCGATCTCGCAACCTGCTGCGATCCGCTATGACCTTCAGCTCTACGCTCGGGGGCTGCGGCGACTCCGTCGCGTGACCCGCCGAGTCCTCGACACTGGCGACCCGCCACAGTTTTCGACTCTAGCGCTCCGCGGAATCTTCGGCAGCGGTGACCCGCTGCACCTTTTTAGATGCGGCGACCCGACGCGATCTTCGATTGCCGCAACTGGCCGCATCGGCTTCAGCGACCACGACTCGGGGCTCCCTCGACATCGGCGACCCAATGCGGTTTCCGGCTGCAATGACCCGATACATCCTTCGGATGGCGACCTGGTGCGGTCTTCGACCGTGACAAACTTCGGATGAGGAACTCTCTAGCACCATTAACTTCGGAAACCCGTCGCCGTTATGATTATGGTTCGCCGTGTCGGTTACGTCCGCGTGCAACCCGCTACCGCGTCGATTCCATCCACGACAACCACCAACAGAGCTAAGTTTTCCCTCTACTTAGAGTTGGTTTCTTTTTTAATTCGCACTCGAAACACTCGGGGGCTGCGCCCTCTTCGAGTAACCTAATGTGCCATCGGCTCCACGCACTCGAGCACCTCATACGCGACAGCCCGAGTAGCTGATTCTGCCTGATCGTCGAATCCTTAAACTCCGAGTGCCTCGGCAAGGTACTGAGACTAAGGGTAATCAGGCTAACGAAAAGGCCTAGCATACAGTGCAAAAATGTCGACTCGATCGGCACCAGAATCTTACTGTACAAGCTGAAAGGCAAATATTCTTTACAAGATACAAGTACTTCACAATTATTTATGTTTTCTGTAGCTTACAAGGACGTCGACTACGCCAAGCTATTTAATCGGATCCTCCAACAGGAGTCGACGAAACAACTGGCTACGCCATAAACTCAAGACCTGAGTCGAATCCCTCCTCGGATGGTTGCAAAGTTTGATGCTACACAACGCGACGTTGGTCGCGCACCCAACAGAAGAAACGACGTCGACTTCATCCGGAACGTCGAGTCTTTCCGGCTAAACGTCGCAACTCTGCCACGTCAACTCCTGGCTCCTTATGCGTGAGATGCTGACTCGATGCACTTCCGAGTTAGTGGTTTCTCCTCGCATGAGTCTTCACTCGTGTCTGCGACTCGATTAGACACTCGGGGGCTACTCCTATCAGGAGCGCTGTTCGCGCACCCGATGTACTTCCGGGTCAGCGATACGCCCACGAGATTCCGACTACAACGGCATGATACAAGACTCAAGTCTCTGCCCGAGTCTACGACTCCGCCAGACACTCGGAGGCTACTCCAAACTGGAGCGCTGGTGGCACACACATAGGATCTTCGAGTCCTACATCGAGTCTACGACTCCACTACGGACTCGGGGGCTACTCCCATAGGGAGGATGGATTTAAGCATCCGAAAATTTTTGTGTCCTACGGACCTGACATTAAACAACGACTGAATTAAAGTATCCGCTCGAGTCTACGACTCGAACAGACACTCGGGGGCTACTCCCATAGGGAGCGCTGGTCGCGCACCCTATAAAATTTCGACTGCGATCCTTCGGATCAGTATGCAAAAACTTTTCGGTAACTCTGCCCCAATTAACACTAAGTGAGTAACATTCTCCTTGGCCACCCGAAACACCTCCGCGGTGATAAACATTCGGATGTTGTGTTTGCGACACAAAGATAAGACCTACAGATATCATCTGATGGCCTAGTAATGCACACGACTGCGCTCTGCTAGTAAGAATCCGTGCCAACAGGCGCGATAAAAAATCCCGACGGACGCGTTGGGTACATCATTTAAATTCACTGGAATTCCACTCTTGTAAGTCCTCCGCGGCCTGAGTCGAATTACACCAGCATATGTTCCGGGTTCGAGTCGAGGGACTCGAACCTGAAGAAGATCGTGTTGTTTTGTCCTAAGACAGTTAACTGACCCTGATCCGTCGGGAGAGTCAGGCACACGCATCAACAATCCCTACACACTCAAATCATTCTCTAGCAAACAGAGATAGCTGCACCCGAAAGATTGAAGAGTCCTCAGCCGAATCTACGATTCGACTGAACACTCGGGGGCTACTGACATGGTTATACCCTACGGGTACCCGATGTTAGCCTACCTGGTCCAGCCCGACGGAAGACCCACTCGATGACCTGCCAAGGTCCAGGACTCCTATGACGTTTCGACTGCTATGAAGCCCATATGGACACGGACTCCCAAGCGCACAAGACGAGGAAAGCTCAAGACTAGAGTTTGAATACAACTTGTAACCAAATCGTATTGGCACCCAAGACCTAGCCTCCCCATATATAAAGGCTAGGAGGGGCCAACGAGGAGGACACCCCTCGATAGACTAGACCACAATAGATCTACAGATCTAGATCTCTCTCTCTCTCTCATACTTTCGCATACACACCTCCACGCCAGATTGCATCTGCGCACCCCTGTAACTTTCGGTTCCGCCGTAATCAAGAGCAGACAAGCAGGAGTAGGGTTTTCCCTCCGAGGGCCTGAACCTGGGTAAACCTTGTGTCCCCGTGTTGCTTGTTTGCTAACCGTTCCATGATCTCCAGCATCCCTATCTTCTCCAAAACCCAAGTCCATAACAATGGGCATTGATGAGATCGTACCTCGTCACCGGGATACCCCTCCGAGGATACTAGTAGAAAGATAGGGGGCACATGTCCCTGGCGTATTTCCTTACAGGGAGCTCCATTCCTGATGCATGGTTTTGATATGTGAAGCGGTTCTCCATTCGAGGAAACATAAGGGGAATACTGGCCTTGCGCCTCATCGTCGGAGCAGCCTTGCATTGGCCGCTGTAAGGTGGTGAGAGGGCGGATTACCCGAACTGTTAGGTCAAATGAGCATCCCTAGGACTAGAAACCATTCCGGGAACAACACCCCTTCGAACACCGCCTGGGGTAGCACCTAGAATCCCAAAGTAAGTATCGAGAAAGCATCATGTGTGACCTTTGAGTTTGACCTACAGATAAGTGTCGTCCAGTCGTGAATCGCTAGTAAGCTTTCTTTTGAACAAAAAGGCACAATCGTGTCTTGAGCGTGCTCCCTCTAGGATGTTGCACTGTTACCAGCGTATTCCTAACCATAGGGAGGGCGTCCTAGGAAGGGAGCATCCCCTTGGGAGTCGCCTGGGTCCGTCTAGGGGGTCCTCAGTGCTAGGGCGCTCTCAACCAAAGGGTGAAGAGATTGCAAGGTAGGGCTGCATACCATAGTCGGTACTAGGGAGCCTGGCTCCTAGTGCTACGTCTGCTGTAGTCACGTTAAGCGATCCCCTAGAGAGACATGGGAAAATGAGTACTCTACTAAGGGTTGGCACCAAGCATGGGAGCACCCCCCGAAGCAGTTTTTATTAAAGTGAACAGATAGAACAATTGTATGTGATGCGTGCACCCAGTGTTGTCGTGGGACGCTTCGTTGGAAACCCCAAGAGCAGGGTTTGATGCAGCACAACAACAAGTTTCCCTCAGTAGAGACTGAGGTTATCGAACCAGAAGGAGGAAGGAAACGTCTCAAAGGTGTTTCAAGCAACGTGGAAACCTGCACAACACAAACTCAAGACTTGCCCCAACGAATCAGTGAGGTTGTTAAGCTCACCGGTTTGCTATAGCAAAGGATTAACTGTATGGTGTGGAGGGTGATGATAGTTTGCAGCAAGTAAACAAGTAACAGTGGAATATGTATCAATGGTAAAGATTGGACCGGGATCCATAGTTCACTAGAGGTGCACTCCTTAGATAAACAACATGGCATGAAGGGTAAACAAATTATAGCAGGGAAATTGATAGGAACTGATCAAGGCATAACAATGCAAATACTAGACAAAAAGATCCTATGAGATTCGATTGGGCAATACAACCATCCAACTGCATCTATGACTAGTAGTCCACCTTCAGGTTATCATCCGAACCCCCAACAGTATTAAGTTGCAAGCAACAGACAACTGCTTTAAGCAAAGTGTGTAAGGTAAATAGTCCACTTGCTCCATGAACAAGAGACCGTTGTTTTCTCCCTAGTGGCAACAACACATCTACATCAGAAGAGATTTCTGTCACTTCCCTTGGAAACTAGAGGCATGAACCCACTATCGAGCATAAATACCCCCTCTTGGAGTCACTAGCAACTACTTGGCCAAGATAGCTACTAACAACGGAGAGCATGCAAGATCACAAACAACATAGACATGATAGAATCAATAAGACAAAACCATTAATCAATCTGACATAATAATCTCAATATCCATCGGATCCCTGCAAACACAACATGCATGATTACAAATAGATTAGATCTTGATCATGAATGGAGCTCACAAGATCTATACATGAAAGCACAAGGAGGAGATACAACCATCTAGATACTACATGGACCTGTAGTCTAAGGTGGAAATACTCACGCATCATAACGGAGAACAAGGCCTCCGGGATGATCTCCCCTCCAGCAGGGTGCCGGGAAGAACTTCAGATCCCCCTGATCTAGGGACGATGGTGGCGGCGGTTATAGACGGTTCCGTGGAGTTTTGATCGGGTGCCTAGGGTTTCTGCATCAGGGGATTCTTATAGGCGAAGATGCGAGGCAGGGGGTGCCTAGGGGGCCCACACCATCCCCAGGCGCGGGCCAGGCTTGGTCACGCCCAGGGGGTCTGGCCTCCCTGTGGCACCTCTCTGTCTCCCCTCTGGACTTCGTGTCGCCCACGGTAAAATATTGAATTTGGCTTTTGTCCCGTCCAATCCCGAAAATATTGATTTTCTGCCTTTCTGGAACCAAAAACAGAAGAAAACAGGCAACTGCCACTGTGGCAACTTGTTAATAGGTTAGTTCCAGAAAATATATAAAAACACCTCAAAGTGTAGACAGAGCAAAGCAAATTAGATACTAAACAAGCATGGAACATCAAAAATTATAGATACGTTTCTGACATATCAGTATGCCGAAAGAATTATAGGATTTCCAAGCTCAATGCTTCACCTCTTTTATTCCTAAACAGAAAGAGAAAGAAGTGCGTGACTTCAAGAAGCCGGATCACGATGATGGCACGCGACTACCTTGGACACTGCAGCTTCCATGTCCTTCTGGAAAGCATGCATACTTCTTCCTGGGCCGGGGTCTGGAAGATCACGTCAACATCGAAGCCAGGTGAACCCGAGAGAACATCTCTCAGGCTATGCCACTCGCCGCATCCTTGCCTTCCTCTAGCATATCCAATTCTACAGATGGGCGTAAGACCTCAAGATGGGACATCAGAGAAGACAAGAGAGTCAAGCCGGCACCTGCCCTTGTATCGGGGGCTAGACTGATGGCAGGTGAAGGGACTACAGGAGGTCATTTATCCTGGAAGTCACCCGGAGAAAGGAGGCAGAGTCTTTGTCGCTAGCCCTTCGCTCCAGGTGAAGATCATGCATCGTCTCCTTGGCCTCCTCCCGGGCCCCATCTAGCTAGGCCTTCCAGCACAGAACCCTCTGCATGTAGTCCGGGAAGAGACCCCCTGGCATGAAAAGTATCTTCCTAGGAGGATGCGGGTAATCTAGGCTAGACCACCTATAGGATCACGCGTCGCTTAGAAGCCGTTTTCGGTGATGCGCCTCGTCGGCTGGCTAAGGCGCGGTGTTCTTTGGGCCCTTGAGACCCGGGCGACCTGAGGCCCCCGGTCACCCGCTCTATCCAGTTCTACTCGGAGAAGCAAGCACGTAGGATCATGGTTGGCTTTGTCAGGAGGGGACCCAAGCGCTCGCGCTCCTACCAAGGGGGGCTGGCATGGACCCCTCCCCCCTTTCCCACCACGGAAGGGATCCGGGCCAAGGTCTTCCCGGGGGCATCAGGGGCTTACTAGCCTGCCCCAGGAGGACCTTAGGAGGAGCTAGAGGACCTGAAAAGAAATGGTCAACCATCCAAAGAAAGGTACCAAGACATTGCCCGAACAACAAGAAATAAGAGGAGCCTCACTAGTCGGCCCAACGGGGGCCCCTGGACATGGAATCACCTCTAGTTCATCGGGTTTATACTTTGGCGGGGAATTTAGATCCATACGAGAAGTCTAGGGCACCAGGACCACCCTCGGGGGAAGGGCCTCTCCCTCTAGGAGTTGAAGCTTAGTCATGGCACTGAAGAAGCTAGAGAGGGTAGCGTTTTCCATGAACCCGCTGTCGACTTGTGGAGGCGACTCACCACAAGAGGATCCCCCTGTGGAAGAGTCAGTTGCGAGCGATGAGTCGGCGCTGGCGTCGGAGGGTGGTACTCTTCCTGTGCGCCCTCCCTAGCATCGGAGGAGGACTCCTCAGCCCCCACCAGACCCCTAGCGGAGAAGGGAGGAAGGCTGAAAGTGCACTTCCTATTCTTATGGTTTTGATGTTTTGATGATAACACACCTATCAGTCTAATCGTGCACTAAGTGTATCTCAGGTCTTTTAGGTTGTGGCACAAAAATTGCATTGCCCATAGTTGGAACTTGCCGAAGTCACCAGTGCTGACCGGTAGTACCGGAACTTACAACCGGTACTACCGCTTGGCACCGGTACTACCGCTCCCTAGTACTGGTCGCATCTGATTGAGAAGAAAAGGTTTCGTTATTCCTCAGTACCACTCAGTACCGTGGGGCAGCGCTACCGCTCCAACCGGTAGTACCGCTTGCGACAAGCGGTACTAACACTTGGTCAGGGTAGTACCGCTCGGCTGTACCGGGCGACACTGAGGGAGGACAAGACCTCTTCATCCCGCTCAGTACCAACCGGTACCTGGGGCCGGTAGTACCGCCCTGACCGGTAGTACCGCCTCTCATGTTCGGTAGTACTGCTTGGCGGTAGTAACGCTAGGTGGTTCCGGTGGTGACTGAGGCTGGCTCAACCATGTGGCGCATACCCGGTACCTGGTCCGATACCTAACCGGTAGTACCGGTTGTGTCCGGTACTACCGCTTGAGTACCGGTAGTACCGGTGCATTTAATGCCCAACGGGCAGATCTGCTCAGGGAGCTATAAATGTCCCTCCACCTACCTTGGGAAAAGTTGCTCGTTGCATTTAAGAACACCACGTCCATTTGAGCCACCAAATCGCCAAGATCTCTTCACTCAACCATCCAAAGTCATTGATCTTTGGAGAATCGAAGGAGGAGCCCTTGATCTATTGATTCACCAAGAGAGATCTTCATTCCCCCTCATTCACTTGAGGGCCCCTTGCTCTAGTGTTTCGTTGGAAACTCTAGTTCTAGATTTGGTTCTTACAAGTTTTTCTTTGATTGTTTGACAACTTGCTTGTATTCGGGAGCCTCCAATTAAGTTGTGGATGTGTGCCTCGAACTAGCTGTAAAGGTGCCAGCTTCCACCTCGAAGGTTGCCGATATAGTGGAAGAGGTGAATCGAACCCATCGGGGTGAGGTTCATCGGAGAACAAGGGAGGCCTTTCGTGGCATAGGTGGTTTGATACCACCCCTCTCCAAACATAGACGTACTTCCACTCAAAAGAAAGGAACTACGGGAAACAAATCCTTGTGTCTCCGCGTCCACCTCTTTGGTTGCTTCTATCCTTTACCGCACTTTACTTAACTTGTTCTTGCTTAGTGTTGTGTTAGTTTGTACTCGTTTGACATATAGGTAAATTCACCTTAGTTGAATAATCTATAGAATTTACCTTTCTTGTCAAACCCTAATTTGAAAAAGAAGAAAATTTGAATTAGCACCTATTCACCCCCTCTAGGTGCCCATACGATCCTTTCAATTGGTATCAGAGCCTCGGCTCTTTATTCGGGCTTTACCGCCTAAGAGTATATGGGTAGCGATGATGGGGAAGGTGGCAGTGAGCGTACCTCGGTGACCATGGATTATCTCAAAAACTTGGAAACAAGATTGAGCTCATCCTTGGTCAACAAAGTAAAGAAAATGCTTGAGCAACTTCTTAAAGATAAAGATGGCTCATCATCCCCTTCTCCTCAAGAGGAGCCTCCATCAGTAGTACCTAAGGGGAATGCCCCGGTATCATTGAGGGTATGATGGTGGGGGGTAATCAAGACAATACTAATTCCTCCACAAAAAAGGATGGGGGAACGGTGAGAACCATGATTCTCATCCATGGTACTCTCCCGACCCTCCAATTCCCCACCCTCATATACAAAATAGAGGAGAACCACCAAAGCTTGAAGCATCTACTACTTTTTCTCAATGGAAATCTCTAATGAAAACTCATGTGCGCAGCTCTTGCATTGAACTATGGAACATCATAGAACAAGGACTCTATATTGGGGGTCCAAACAACTTGACAAGAAGAGAAGTCGTCAATAGTCAACTCAATGCCACCGCTTTGCACATGATTCAACAAGGATTGGGTACAAAGGATTACCCTCACATTGAGCACCTCAACACCTCCAAGGAAGCTTGGGATGCTCTCACAGTATTGTTTGCTGGGAATGAGAGCATGAAAAGGAACCGGTATGATGCACTAAGCACTGAAGCCGAAGGCTTCTATATGAAGGAAGATGAAGATCATGAAGCTATGTATCGTAGACTCAAATCCACCACCACCGCTTTCAGGAATGTGGGTTCCTCACATGTGGATGATGCTTGGATAAAAAGGAAATATGTGAGTGCACTTATGCCCTTTGAATCCACCGACTTGAAGAGCCTACAAGGAAGACACAACTACCACCTCATGACCTCCAATGAAGTTGCAAGAGATGGCCTCTTTCAAGGTTTCCGCCAAGAATGCCAAAGATGCCCGTTCTTGGACCCTTGGAATGAGAAATGTTGTCAACCTTGCATTGGACAAAGTTGTGGAACATAGGGATGGAGATGATAGTGATGAAGTGATGACCCACAAGTGTAGGGGATCACAACAGTCTTTGTGGGTAGTATTACCCAATTTATTGATTCGACACAAGGGGAGCCAAAGAATACTTGCAAGCCTCAACAACTGAGTTGTAAATTCAGATGCACCTGGAAATATTTCTTGCTCACAGATGTTTATCAGTAGCAACAGTTTGGTAGTAGCAACATCAACAGTGAAACAGGAGCAATAGTAACAGTAATAGTAAAAAGTGGGATTCGAGTGCGGTAGGCATAGGGATGGATGGATGGGCGTTGCATGGATGAGTCTAAACATGTAACTTCAAGATCTATGGCATTACAGATAAATAATAACAAGCATACAAGTACTAAACTATCCTAGGCATATGCTCCAAATATAGTCATACGTGCTCGCAATGAGAACTTGCGCAACATCTTCCGTCCAGTCAGCCCATGGTAGCGGGGCCTCGAGGTAACTACTGGCAATTAAGGTGCTCATTTTAATAGAGCACCGGAGCAAAGCATTAACACTCCATGAACACATGTGATCCTCACACCACAACCATCCTCTCTGGTTGTCCCAATTATTGTCACTTTGGGGCCTTTGGATCCGGACAATGATATGTGTATACAACTTGTAGATAAGATCACAAACAATACTATCATAATGATTGAATAATAAGTTCAGATCTGAGATCATGGCACTCGGGCCCTAGTGACAAGCATTAAGCACAACAAGTTGCAACAAAGTCAAATATCACTAATAGAGATACTAGGCACTATGCCCTAACAATCTTATTAGATTACATGATATAACTCATGCAATCCCTACCATCCCCAAGCCTACAGCAGGGGATTACTCACTCATGGATGAGGGAAACATTGGTGGTCGATGGAGATGCGTTGGTGATGATGATGGCGATGATCCTCTCCAAATTCCCCGTCCCGGCAGGATGCCAGAACAGAGTTTCTCGATCCGAATCTTGGTTTCTGGTGGCAGCGGCGGAGTGGAACTCTTTTAGGAAAACTATCGAACTCCCCTCGGTTTTTAGGTCAAAAGGCAACTTATAGGCGCAGAGGGAGGCTGAGGGGGTGCCTGGGGTGCTTGCACCCCCCCAGGCGCAGGCAGGGCCCAACCGCTCCTGGCATGGGTGTGGGCCCCCAGGCTCCTTCTCCGTCTCTTCTTCGGGCTCCGTGGATTATCTGGTGAAATATAATTTTTGGCATATTTTTTGGTATTTTTCTTGATAGTTCATTTTCTGCACAAAAACAAGACACCAATGTAATTTTGCTGAAAAGAGCGTCAGTCTATGTTAGTTGTATCCAAATCACACAAGTTGAGAGAAGAAACAATAGCAAAGTGTTCGAGAAAGTAGATACGTTTTGAACGTATCAACTCCCCCAAGCTTAGCTTATTGCTTGTCCTCAAGAAATTTAGTTGAAAACTCAGTGCGATAAAAGAACTTTCACGAACACATTTGCTTCACATGATGTAAATATTCTCAGCTCAGGAGTAGATGCTTAGACAATTCATAATAAAGAGTATGCAACTAAGTCTACCCAATATCCATTGCAAGCTATGAAGAGAAACCAACTTAATAATAATAAGTAGCATGAAACATAAACATAAGCAACATTGCAATGCTCATAATAAGGTATGATAGAGTGGTATCTCGCTTGCCTTTGTTTGAAGAGCATAATATAAATGCGAAGTAAAGATATCAGAGATACAAGCATCAAAGTAATGACATAATTAACCAAGTTTTGAGAAAAACACAAGAATGACAACTATGCTCTCAAGAAGGTGCTCAAAGAATAAGTGGTGACTCAACAAGGTTGTGAAAACGGTTTTGAAAGGTTTGGAAGGCTTCCAAATGCTGAAAGAAAGGTACTCGTTAGCTTTGAGCTCTCATTGCCCCTATCATGGGCATCTTCATGTGGTTAAGGTGAAAGTGAGGTCCACTCTGAATCATATGATTGACAGACCATAGACTGAAATCCCAAGTCCCTTGAGTGCGAGGGCCACTCTGCATGCTACTCAAATTTGGTCACGTGAAAGTTCTTGTCATTGTAAATACATGCATATCATCGAGAACCGCCAACGGGGTACCCCTTGCACATGATACATGAGCGATCCCATTATCAAAATGACAAGGCAAGCAGACAATGAGCATCTCAGCGATCTTTTTATTTACTATGTGTATAGCTTTTTATTGAGGATGCTTCACAAATGCTCATTATGGTGATGCTGCAAGTTTCCACCATGATTAGGCATGGCTTAGGCTAGTGGCCCAGGCGTTTCTCTAACACAATGTATAGACTCCATGAACTCACAACCTCCCCTTTTATTTCACATTGTCGACATCTGCAAACAAAAGAGCAAGGAATCATCTGGATGAGATATCCAAAAAGTGTTGAAAGCGTTCCCCGTGACAGCACGGTTCTGCCGACTCCTAGCATATAATTTGCAAGCATATAACTTTCATGGAGTAGTCACAGTGGTTCAGGATTATTAAGCGCAAGGAATAAAGTGTGCCATCAAGTTCGTGAGAGCTTTACTAACTAACTTTCTCAAAATAGACAAACATTTTATTTGGAAGAAAACACGACATATAGAATATGCACTGAAGTAGCAAATGATGCTAGTAGGTAGGTATGGTGGACATATATGGCAATATTGGTTTTGGGGAGTTGGAAGCACAGGTAGAGCACATACTCAGTGCAAGTGAAGGCTAGCAATAGAGAGGGAGCGACAAATGAGAGAGCAATAATTGTCATAATCATGCTTGCAACAAAACATGACTAATTATGGCATGAAAGTGATACAAGAACTCTGAGGCAAAATAAATCATCGAGGATTACCGACTATTGATTAGTCATATGCATGCGTGAGCATGTGCCAAGTCGATTCACATGAACAGTCAGAGGGGGATACCATAATATCATACCAAAGTATGAATAAAACAATGCAGGCAAACATTCATATAACATGCTACAAACTATTAGCAAGCTGGAGCTAATCATAGACAAGCAAGAACTACTAAGCATCCATAATGACATACACCTTACACAAACAGGCTAAGCATGCTCACAATGATGAATATATGTACAAAAATGAAACAAATAGAGTTTGTTACCAGCTTCTTACCACTCCTCGAGTTGTATTAATCTTCATTACTGCCCTTCACTTGTGTGACTTGAATAATAACATGAAACCGAAATCCACTGAGGACGGCTTAACCCTGCAAAGAACTCACAAAACCAAAGAAGAACAACAAATATTTTTGGTGTTTTCAATTTTTTAAAGAAAGCAAACAAAGCAAAAGCAAACCAAACAAGAAGCAAACAAAGCAAAATCTTTTTGGATTTTTCTTTGAAGGCAAACCAAAGAAAAGAAGCAAAGAAACAAACCAAGAGAAACAACGAAAATATTTTTGGTATTTTTGTGTTTTTGAGAAAGAAGCAACAAGAACCAAAAAGAAAGCGAAACAATGGATATACAAAGAACCGACTGAACATATATATATGAGTGTGACGTCGGTATACCTCCCCCAAGCTTAGGCTTTTGGCCTAAGTGGGGCTCAATAGCACGGGTAGTAGCCCCATGCCGGAGGGTCATCATAGGAATGATCATAGTCATGCGCCTGCGATGAAGAAGAAGACGCTCTCCAATCAAATGAGGGCTGCTGGTATGAAGACTCTCCCAAGTTGGAGGGCTGAACTGAATTGTCTTCGGCATCCTCTTCAACATTCTCCTCTTGCTGTGAGAGCTCCGCCACATATGTGTCAACCTCCTCCTCCGTAAGCGACCATCCTTGCATGTTATCAAAATTAAACAAAGCAGGTGCAGGCAAATAAACTATTTTCTCAGTCCCGCCCTTTCTCCGACCTTGTTGGGCAAACGATAATTCATACGGTAAACTTCTCACATTAGCCCCCAAGGAAACAAAACCATGCTGAATCATGGATTCAATATCAATCCTCTCTATGGGGAACTAAAAATCTGAATAGTGAGGCTCTAAACCATGGAAAGCTAGCAACCTAGAAGCAATGAGACCTCCACAAATTCCACCCTTCTCACGGTTGGTGGTGAGACGGTGAGCTATCAGAGAACCCAGGCTATAAGATCTATTCCTACTCAAAGCAGCTGCGATAAAAGCTATATCAAAAGAAGACAACTTTCTAGCAATCTTTATAGCAAGAACACACTTGGTAATGAAATAGGCAAAGTATCTAATAGCTGGGAGCTGAATGTTCCGAATTTTACCACTTTCCTTTGAGAAGTCAAAACCTTGGCAAATCTCAGCATATAAATCCATAAGTGACTTGGGCCTCTCCTTGATCTTCTCACAAGATCCCCACTGAGGTACTCTAATTGCTGCACAGAAATCAGCAAAAGGCAGGTCGACGGGTATATTATATAATTTGTAATGGACCATAGGATTAGAAGTAGCCCAAGTGAACCGGAAGTCCTGCACAAAAGCCATGGTTAGCTTAACATATTGGAATGGTTCACCTTCAACAAAGTGTTCCAACCCTGCATTTGTGACCATAGTTTGGAAATCTTGGAGGATCCCCGCAGCTCTCATAAATTCATGGCATGAATATATGGAAGGAAAAACTGCCTCCTCACGATGAACCTTCATTGGCTCATGCACCATCAAGTCATATTGGTTCAGTGGATAAGCACTCATCTTCCTTGCTGAAATTTTTAGACAACCATCAAACCAAGTGATATCTAAGTTGATAAATGGTGAGAAATCACTATAGGAACTTGATAGAGGACTACACATGCATCAAAATAAACTTTCTAAGAATATAACAAGCATGCAAGCTCAAACAACCTGACACCTATAGTAGCAAAATACTCAAGATACAATCTACCAATCACAAATCTAATTGGACAAGTGGAGGAGATACATACCAAGGAACAATCTCTCCAAAAAATAGCACTTGAGATGGGCTGAACAAGGAGATCGAAAATCACGAGCAAGAACAGCAAGAACTCGATCTTGAGAAAGTTTTCTGGTGTTTTTCGGGAGAGAGAAAGAAGATGGCTTTGAGGAGGCAGCCTGGAGGGGCCTAGGTGGGCTAGACCTCCCAGGCGCCGCCACCTGGTAGGCCACGCCTACCACAAGTGTGGTGGCCTGGGGTGGCCCCCTAGGTCACTTCAGGTGCCTCTCTGCCCCTTCTTTCGAGGAAAAAATTATTTTGGATTTTCTGGGATTTTTCGAGAAACTTTATATTTGGCCAATTTTCAGGGTATGAAAATTCATTTTCTCGCAGAAACAGTTTTTTCAAAAGAAGCAAAAGAAAACCAAAATCCAAACTACAGGAGCTCTAAGAAACTCAAACAAACAAACAACTAGCAAAACTAAAGCTAAAGCAAAGACTAGGAAGGAGGAGAGTAAAAGAAAGCAAGAATAACCACAGTGGAAACATTATTTTTTTCATTAAAATCCTTTTGTTAACAAGGTACATCAAGTCTTGTTACCAAAACAATCTTATATGAAACAAAACTTTGCATTCCACGAGGTGATTATGTTACCTCATACTTGATAGCAATTGTCCCAATCATAATAGTTTCAAAATTTTCTTGTGGAATGGGACAATATATTTATCAAACCTTGATGCTCTCAATATTTTCAATGGAATTCAGGCAATAGCTCTTAACCACCTTCTTGGGGAAATTGACAGTGTGCTCTTTTTCATTAATATTTAATGTTACTTTCCCTTGATTACAATTGATGACAGCACCTGCAGTATTAAGAAAAGGTCTCCCAAGAATAATAGACATATTATCATCTTCAGGCATTTCAAGCACAACAAAATAAGTTAAAACCATGCAATTATGAGCTAGTTGAACAGGAACATCCTCACATATACCAACAGGAATAGTAGTTGACTTATCAACCATTTGCAAAGATATATCAGTTGGTATCAACTTTTCTAGCTGGAGCCTCTTGTAGAGAGAAAAAGGCATAACACTAACTCCAGCTCCCAAGTCACATAAAACAGTTCTAACATAGTTATTATTAATAGAGCAAGGAATAGTTGGTATACCTGGATCACCAACTTTCTTTGGAAACTTACCATTGAAGGAATAATTAGCAAGCAAAGTAGAAATCTCGTCATTAGGAATCTTTCTTTTATTAGAGACAATATCCTTCATATACTTTGAATAAGGAGGCAACTTAATAGCATCAATCAAAGGAATTTGCAAGAATAAAAGCTTCATCCACTCACAAAACTAGTTGTAGTGTTCTTCCTCCTTTGACTTGTGTTTCTTACCTGGAAAAGGCATAGGTTTCTGCACCCAAGGTTCTCTCTCTTTACCATGTTTATTAGCAATAAAATCTTACTTTGTGTACTTGGTGTTCTTAGTGTGCTTATCAGGTTCTTCCTCACCTTCCTCCTTATCTGGAGACTCATTTTTACCATTACCACTCTTAGTTTCATCATCAGAGACAGATATACTATTAGGATCTATAGTAGGTTCAAGTGGTTCCTCAACTATCTTTTGTTTCTTTTTCTTTCCCTTACGGGGACTACCACTATCTACTTGTTGGGAATCTTGCTCAATTCTTTTAGGGTGTCCTTCAGGATATAAAGGATCTTGAGTAGCTATACCACTCCTAGTTCTAATTCCATAAGCATGTTTATCTCCTGAAGCATTAACTAGCATATCCTTTTGTACCTTAGCAAGTTGATCAAGTTGAGTTTGAACCATTTGAAAGTGTTTACAAAGCATTTTAATATCATTATAAGTTCTTTCCACAATATCTTTCAACTCATGGATAGCTCTAGAGTTTTCCAATAAATGATTCTGGACTTGTTTATTAAAATGACCTTGTTTAACAATAAAAATGTCAAGTTCCTCTAAATATTGATCAGGAGGCTTACCATAAGGAATATCACCTTCATCAAAATGCTGGAGAGAGTGTACCTCAATAGTATATGAGTGGGGAATTGGCTTACATAATTCTTCTATAGGAGGTAGATTTTTCACATCTTCAGCTCTAATACCTTTCTCCTTTAGACACTTCTTAGCTTCCTTCATCACTTCATCATTTAATGCAATAACTCCCCTCTTATTTGTTGTTGGTGTTGGAATTGGTTCAAGCATAACTGGTTCAGGAGTAATAGGCTCAGGTGTATTCAGCTCAGTTGAAGTCCAATCATCATAATTCTTGCTTATTTTAACCATTAATTCTTCAGCATCTGTAGGAGTCCTTAATACAGAACCTTGTCCATGACTCAGGCAATTTCTCTTCGTCTCCCTGTTTAAAATCAAAAAGTTTCTGCAAAGCAGCATGTCTAGCACTGGGAGGAAAATATTTCTGGAAGAAATAAGCAATCAAGCAATCAGCGTTATCAATGGAAGAAGGAGGTAATCTATTAAACCAAGCCCTAGATTCTCCTTTTAGTGAAAAAGGGAAGATCTGGTAACACCCTCAGAATCGGACCTATGCAAGTTTGAGCAAAATTCGCCAAACCCGCATAGAAACGATTCAAAGGTGCCCACCAGGCACTTTCGTGCGGGTGGAAAACGAAGTAATAACATTACACAACAGTCCTCGATGGGACCCACAGAACAGATATATATATCAGCGACTCCATGAGTCAAGAATACAGATATAATATACAAAGATCCAAAACACCTTGAAAACGATAGAGCGTCCAGCTACGGACAAGATGCAAATGGGGCTAAGAGCCCTGAAGATTAACCAATGGCGTCCATAACCCTGCCCAGGCCAAGCCGGAAGGGTAACCCTGCTAACGACGTCGATCTCAAAACCTGCTTAAACAAAAGGGGTGCCGACAAAGGGCAAAGGAAAAAGAGGAGCGTCAGTACTGAGGCCAGTACACGGCGAGGCTAGAATTCGGCGGTCCTCGCCTACATAGGTATGGTGGACTGAAGCGGCAGCGGCAGCATGCACTGAACAACCTATAGAGACTCGATACAACTGGCGGCTATCAGAGAGGGGTGAGAAAGACCTATTCGGATCCAACCTGTTACTAGCATCAAACAAACCCATCCTGGTGTTTCCCCCTCGAGACCAAACGAGGAAGTCAACCGAGGAACTCACGCAGTTGGCAGTTTTATTTATTCGGTTATCGTTGCAGCAATTACTAGTCAAGTATAGATAATCATCCTGATAAAGTAGACGGTGGGCACTTTTAGTTAAACATTCCGTTATAGTTGCAACACTTACTAATCATATACAGATGACATGAGATAAACCCAAAACCCAGCAGTTGTTGGCACTTTTATTCAGCCATTCCATTGTAGTTGCATTACTTACTAGTCAGATACAATTGTCGCAAGCGACAAAACAAACAAGCAATTGTGGGCAGTATTATTTAATCATTCCATTATAGTGAAGCTGATTACTAGTCATTATAAAGTCAAATTTATAGCAATAAACTTTAATTATGCTTGTCTATGGTCGAGATACTGTGCTCCAAGTCGTCCATATCCGCGGACACGGCTTTCAGAAATTTTTACCCGGCCGGGGTGCACCAATAGCAACACACACTCGATCAACCTCGGAAAAACCAAATCAAAACCCAACGAGGCCTTCACGACAAAGCAATCACAGGATTCAGAAATATTTCAGGGGGCCACCCCATTAAGCTACCCGCAACGAAGTAAGCTAGCTCCGAGACGGACTCAAGGTCTGGGTAATACGGCTGTGAACGACTGGGAACCCCAAACGGGGCTTGTCGACACCGCGGAATCGTGTCCCGATCCTAAACAGTACAGTGTGCAGTACCTCGCACAATCGTAAATAAAGCAGTAAAACATGGCATAAGTACAGGATAGTAATAAAGCCCCAAACTAGTTCGTGGCCCCAAGAAATAAGACTGAATCAAGCTCTGGCTCAGGGGGGTCCCATATACCTCCCGGATGTGGATAGCGCGATAAATCAAGGAACATGTATCAAGTACTCGGGGTCTTACGGGACACAAGTGGGCGTTCGGAAACCAAATATTATCTATCACCCACCGATGCCTCTGCTTACTTCAATTTTAGTTGTTAAACATGAATTAAAGTGACGATAAGTAAAACTAGAATCATCTTCAACAGCAACATGCGGCAAGACATCAACAGTTGTGGCTCTGAACGACACGCAACAGCACTTGAGCAAGCGACTACGACGCGCAAGTCCAACTATCTACCAAACAACAAGTAATAGGATGTGTCCGAGGCAATATAGGGCTGCAAGGAATATCACGGGTACGGAAACTAGAGCATCGCAACACAGATAGCAATAGATCAACAGGGGGGAATAAATACTATAAATGTAAGATGGGTAGAAAGGGGGAGATGCTCGCCTGAAAACATTGTCGACGGTTCAACCGAAGAACGGGGCGAAGCTCACATCAACTCAACGGCCTTATTCGCGAAGACGCAAAACACTAGAATAGACACCGGATGCAATATTTAATAAAACGACAGAAGATCGGCATGATGCATGTATGAGGGATGACATGGCAAAGGTGCGATGCATTTAGGTCATATTAAGCGGAACCGGGGTCCCGACAATTAGTTAGATGGTGCAAGTTGTTTAGATCCCCGCAATTTAAATGTTTATTAACATGGCAAATAATAGCACCGGGTTCGCTACACAAATTTAAATGAGGCCAATATGAGATTAGATTTGCCCGCATATGGGCCCCATATTTAATTATGAGGTGAATCGGCATAAGGCCCCCAAACCAATGAGATGCATGCGAGATGACAATTAATATGCGACAAGGTTATTATGTTATTATAAGATATGGTGTCGGGAAGGGGTTCACACATTGAGGGGTCTCGACGATCTTGGGGGTTCCGGGGTTCGACAGGGTCCAGGGTTTAGGGTTCGACGGGGTCGTTCTCGGACTCAGGGGTAGGTCTTGGCGCATCCGGGTCTTCGGGTCACGTTGTCGGTCTTGGCGTTCTGAAAGAAGTACTCGGCGTTTCGTGAAGATCTTGTTGATTCCATGGCGGAGGCCTTGGCGCTTCGGTTCGGTCTTCGGATCTCCACATGACCGGTCTTGGTGACGAGCTTGTGCGATGGGGATCTTGGTTCAACATCAACGCGGTCTCCGAATCCGAGGGTTAGACCTTGGCGTCCTAGGGGGAAACCCTGTCGTTTCCGTACCGACGACCTTGGTGTTCAGGGAAGCTCCCGGTGTCTCGAGGAGGAGATCTTGTCGGTTCCACCTCGAAGGCCCTGTTGTTCTGCAGTGGGGATCGTGGTTCAACGGGGTTCGGGTCTCCGACGTCGCATACGGGAAGAAGGTCTTGAGGATCCGGCGAAGATCTTGGCGCACATGTGGTCTTCGGGTCCGGGGTTCCCGGCGTCCGTAGTAGGTCTTGGTGCTTCGGCTTGATGTCGTCTCCCCAGTACCGCGGGCTCTCGATGTAGTTCTTGTTTGGATACCTTGCAGGGGTAGGGCGCCTGACGGAGTTGGCCTTGGAAACGGCGGCGTTCGGAACCTGGTTCGCAGGAGGGTGGCCTGAGAGCGGCACGGCGGTCGCCGAGGAGGCCCTGGCGAGCTCGGGCTGCAGGCGGGGCCGGGCGCAGGTGGGGGACGCGGCGGAGGGTGCGCGGCGGCGGAGCGCCGGAGGGGGGCAAGGCGACGCGGGGTTGGGCACGGTCGCGCGG
The DNA here is from genome assembly GCA_910589765.1 of Avena atlantica. Classification (NCBI taxonomy): domain Eukaryota; kingdom Viridiplantae; phylum Streptophyta; class Magnoliopsida; order Poales; family Poaceae; genus Avena; species Avena atlantica. The sequence continues at coordinate 411,176,166 of OU342735.1, read as the reverse complement.
AGGCGAGGAGGCGGCGAGCGCGGGCGGCGCTGCGCGCTCGGAGGGCGGCGGCCGGAGGTGCTGGGGGCCTGCGGGCGGAGCGGGGCTCGGGGGAACGGCGCGGTCCGGCGAGGTGGCAGGAGGCGGGCCGGAGGTCGGGGAAGCGGCCGGGGCTGGCGCTCGCTGGGGAGCGGAGGAGCGGCGGCGCTCGCGCGACGAGGGGGCGAGGCAGAGGCGCGGAGGGCGTAGGCCCGCTGGCGGCGGCGGGGTCCGCGCTCTGGCCGGCGGGGAGGTGGCCGGGCCCGCACGGGCAGAGGAGGCGTGGCCTGGGCGGGGTTGGGGAGGAAGCTGGGGAGCGGCGAGGGGAGGAGGGAGCAGCGGGGCGGCTTGCGGCCGCGGGCGGCGCCAGCGCGCGGAGAGAGGGGGTGGAGCGGCCGCGGCCGGGCGGCGCTCGGCCGGAAGCGGCGGGGCAAAGCGGTTGCAGGGGTCGGGGGGGAAGGCACGCGGGGGGGCTCGGCGAGGGAGGACGCAGGAGGGGGGCGGAGAGGTACGGCGGCGCCCGGAGGGAGGCCAGCCGGCGGGAAGGTGGCTGCCGCGGCGGCGCGCCGGCGGTGGAGAAGACGGCAGCGCGCGCGTGCGTGAGGGCGGTTGGTGGCTCAGACGCGGGGAGAGAAGGGAGGGAGGCAGGGGCCGGTCGTGGGCGAGCGTGGGAGGGCGCGCGGGTGGGTCCCGCATGCTGGGGCAGGTGGGGTCCGGTGGGGGCGCTGTGTGGCGTGGCGTGCGTGTGTGTTTGGCGGGTAGGGCAGGGAGTTGAGTGTGAGGTGGAGGGGAGAGAGAGAGGGGTTAGGTGGTGATGTGTCAGGATAGGATTGGAGGGGGAAGAGGGGGTAGCTGAGGTGGCGGGTTCTGATTGGGTGGAGTGATGTGGAGGCTGGGTTGGGTAGCTTAGGTTGGGTGAGTTTAGGATTTAGAGGGCAGGTCTGTTGGACCGATTTAACAATTCTGGGGCGGTCGTTCGGGTCGATCGTCCCGTTCGACTGCTCCGGCCAAAATAATTAATATTTTATTTACTTTAATTGGACCATTTGCAAACCGATATCGGGCAAGACAAAATATTCCGGCGACCCGGATTTTGATGTTTGAAACAAGAGGGGGCGTTTTAGAAAACAAAACGGGTGTTGCGAAAATAGTTTTGGCAAACAATGCATGATGATGACGATGCAATGCACAAATTCAACGCGATTTTCTAGTAGTGGTTTTGCGGGATGCCACAATTCGACACCACTAACAATGGATCTCGCCCTCGAGATCCGCCTCATGGTACCGGGAAGAAGGTCGGCGATCTGAATCTTCTCGCGCTTCGTGTAGATCCTCGCGACACCACTAACAAGAGGTCGTTGCTCCTGATCGTCGAGGGAACACTCCGGAGAAACAAAGGACGAAGATAGAGGTATCAAACGAGAAGGCCACCTCTAACTTCCATTAGAAGAGGGAAAAGTTACATCGATCCACCAGTTCGATGTACAGAGCGAACAGTAAGAGTCGGGTAGGGTGATCAGTCCATCCCGGACCCAACTATCAACTCTATACATGGGTAGGAGAATCAGGCAACTCAACTCTCGAGATTTAGACTGAAGATCTTCATAGGTGGTATCCGGAACAAAGGGATGCTGCCAGCAGAAATCGTATGAAAGACACACTGATTAGGTTTCGCGATGGTTCCATTGGCATGAACAACACGTGCTCAAGGTCGACTCCAACTTCACCAAAGCTCGTCCTTCTCATATGTTTTTCAACGACACTGATATCCAGCAAGGAACACATCTGGATAAAGATCTCAAGAACAAAAGATCGGATGTAGGGCACAACAGACAAGTTGCAGATTGATGATCGTAGCACCTCCGTTACAAAAAGGGAGAAAGCGAAACCCTGAAGGTACGACGGAAACCCAACCACGAGAAATCCTGGACTCGAAGAAAAGATAAGAGGTTAGGTTCAAAACACGTCGAGGTAAGCGGAGAATAGCAGAGGGGTAAGGAGTAAAATCAGACCTAATCAGAACTATCCAACCGATTTTGCAAAATAGTTTTGACTCTCTACTTCGGCCGTTAGCTAGGTTATCCTACAGGCTGGACTTGTGGGGTATCGTAACTGTTCGCTCTGATACCACTCTGTAACACCCTCAGAATCGGACCTATGCACTCATTCTAGCACTGGGAGGAAAATATTTCTGGAAGAAATAAGCAATCAAGCAATCAGCGTTATCAATGGAAGAAGGAGGTAATCTATTAAACCAAGCCCTAGATTCTCCTTTTAGTGAAAAAGGGAAGATCTGGTAACACCCTCAGAATCGGACCTATGCAAGTTTGAGCAAAATTCGCCAAACCCGCATAGAAACGATTCAAAGGTGCCCACCAGGCACTTTCGTGCGGGTGGAAAACGAAGTAATAACATTACACAACAGTCCTCGATGGGACCCACAGAACAGATATATATATCAGCGACTCCATGAGTCAAGAATACAGATATAATATACAAAGATCCAAAACACCTTGAAAACGATAGAGCGTCCAGCTACGGACAAGATGCAAATGGGGCTAAGAGCCCTGAAGATTAACCAATGGCGTCCATAACCCTGCCCAGGCCAAGCCGGAAGGGTAACCCTGCTAACGACGTCGATCTCAAAACCTGCTTAAACAAAAGGGGTGCCGACAAAGGGCAAAGGAAAAAGAGGAGCGTCAGTACTGAGGCCAGTACACGGCGAGGCTAGAATTCGGCGGTCCTCGCCTACATAGGTATGGTGGACTGAAGCGGCAGCGGCAGCATGCACTGAACAACCTATAGAGACTCGATACAACTGGCGGCTATCAGAGAGGGGTGAGAAAGACCTATTCGGATCCAACCTGTTACTAGCATCAAACAAACCCATCCTGGTGTTTCCCCCTCGAGACCAAACGAGGAAGTCAACCGAGGAACTCACGCAGTTGGCAGTTTTATTTATTCGGTTATCGTTGCAGCAATTACTAGTCAAGTATAGATAATCATCCTGATAAAGTAGACGGTGGGCACTTTTAGTTAACCATTCCGTTATAGTTGCAACACTTACTAATCATATACAGATGACATGAGATAAACCCAAAACCCAGTAGTTGTTGGCACTTTTATTCAGCCATTCCGTTGTAGTTGCATTACTTACTAGTCAGATACAATTGTCGCAAGCGACAAAACAAACAAGCAATTGTGGGCAGTATTATTTAATCATTCCATTATAGTGAAGCTGATTACTAGTCATTATAAAGTCAAATTTATAGCAATAAACTTTAATTATGCTTGTCTATGGTCGAGATACTGTGCTCCAAGTCGTCCATATCCGCGGACACGACTTTCAGAAAGTTTTACCCGGCCGGGGTGCACCAATAGCAACACACACTCGATCAACCTCGGAAAAACCAAATCAAAACCCAACGAGGCCTTCACGACAAAGCAATCACAGGATTCAGAAATATTTCAGGGGGCCACCCCATTAAGCTACCCGCAACGAAGTAAGCTAGCTCCGAGACGGACTCAAGGTCTGGGTAATACGGCTGTGAACGACTGGGAACCCCAAACGGGGCTTGTCGACACCGCGGAATCGTGTCCCGATCCTAAACAGTACAGTGTGCAGTACCTCGCACAATCGTAAATAAAGCAGTAAAACATGGCATAAGTACAGGATAGTAATAAAGCCCCAAACTAGTTCGTGGCCCCAAGAAATAAGACTGAATCAAGCTCTGGCTCAGGGGGGTCCCATATACCTCCCGGATGTGGATAGCGCGATAAATCAAGGAACAGGTATCAAGTACTCGGGGTCTTACGGGACACAAGTGGGCGTTCGGAAACCAAATATTATCTATCACCCACCGATGCCTCTGCTTACTTCAATTTTAGTTGTTAAACATGAATTAAAGTGACGATAAGTAAAACTAGAATCATCTTCAACAGCAACATGCGGCAAGACATCAACAGTTGTGGCTCTGAACGACACGCAACAGCACTTGAGCAAGCGACTACGACGCGCAAGTCCAACTATCTACCAAACAACAAGTAATAGGATGTGTCCGAGGCAATATAGGGCTGCAAGGAATATCACGGGTACGGAAACTAGAGCATCGCAACACAGATATCAATAGATCAACAGGGGGGAATAAATACTATAAATGTAAGATGGGTAGAAAGGGGGAGATGCTCGCCTGAAAACATTGTCGACGGTTCAACCGAAGAACGGGGCGAAGCTCACATCAACTCAACGGCCTTATTCGCGAAGACGCAAAACACTAGAATAGACACCGGATGCAATATTTAATAAAACGACAGAAGATCGGCATGATGCATGTATGAGGGATGACATGGCAAAGGTGCGATGCATTTAGGTCATATTAAGCGGAACCGGGGTCCCGACAATTAGTTAGATGGTGCAAGTTGTTTAGATCCCCGCAATTTAAATGTTTATTAACATGGCAAATAATAGCACCGGGTTCGCTACACAAATTTAAATGAGGCCAATATGAGATTAGATTTGCCCGCATATGGGCCCCATATTTAATTATGAGGTGAATCGGCATAAGGCCCCCAAACCAATGAGATGCATGCGAGATGACAATTAATATGCGACAAGGTTATTATGTTATTATAAGATATGGTGTCGGGAAGGGGTTCACACATTGAGGGGTCTCGACGATCTTGGGGGTTCCGGGGTTCGACAGGGTCCAGGGTTTAGGGTTCGACGGGGTCGTTCTCGGACTCAGGGGTAGGTCTTGGCGCATCCGGGTCTTCGGGTCACGTTGTCGGTCTTGGCGTTCTGAAAGAAGTACTCGGCGTTTCGTGAAGATCTTGTTGATTCCATGGCGGAGGCCTTGGCGCTTCGGTTCGGTCTTCGGATCTCCACATGACCGGTCTTGGTGACGAGCTTGTGCGATGGGGATCTTGGTTCAACATCAACGCGGTCTCCGAATCCGAGGGTTAGACCTTGGCGTCCTAGGGGGAAACCCTGTCGTTTCCGTACCGACGACCTTGGTGTTCAGGGAAGCTCCCGGTGTCTCGAGGAGGAGATCTTGTCGGTTCCACCTCGAAGGCCCTGTTGTTCTGCAGTGGGGATCGTGGTTCAACGGGGTTCGGGTCTCCGACGTCGCATACGGGAAGAAGGTCTTGAGGATCCGGCGAAGATCTTGGCGCACATGTGGTCTTCGGGTCCGGGGTTCCCGGCGTCCGTAGTAGGTCTTGGTGCTTCGGCTTGATGTCGTCTCCCCAGTACCGCGGGCTCTCGATGTAGTTCTCGTTTGGATACCTTGCAGGGGTAGGGCGCCTGACGGAGTTGGCCTTGGAAACGGCGGCGTTCGGAACCTGGTTCGCAGGAGGGTGGCCTGAGAGCGGCACGGCGGTCGCCGAGGAGGCCCTGGCGAGCTCGGGCTGCAGGCGGGGCCGGGCGCAGGTGGGGGACGCGGCGGAGGGTGCGCGGCGGCGGAGCGCCGGAGGGGGGGCGAGGCGACGCGGGGTTGGGCACGGTCGCGCGGAGGCGAGGAGGCGGCGAGCGCGGGCGGCGCTGCGCGCTCGGAGGGCGGCGGCCGGAGGTGCTGGGGGCCTGCGGGCGGAGCGGGGCTCGGGGGAACGGCGCGGTCCGGCGAGGTGGCAGGAGGCGGGCCGGAGGTCGGGGAAGCGGCCGGGGCTGGCGCTCGCTGGGGAGCGGAGGAGCGGCGGCGCTCGCGCGACGAGGGGGCGAGGCAGAGGCGCGGAGGGCGTAGGCCCGCTGGCGGCGGCGGGGTCCGCGCTCTGGCCGGCGGGGAGGTGGCCGGGCCCGCACGGGCAGAGGAGGCGTGGCCTGGGCGGGGTTGGGGAGGAAGCTGGGGAGCGGCGAGGGGAGGAGGGAGCAGCGGGGCGGCTTGCGGCCGCGGGCGGCGCCAGCGCGCGGAGAGAGGGGGTGGAGCGGCCGCGGCCGGGCGGCGCTCGGCCGGAAGCGGCGGGGCAAAGCGGTTGCAGGGGTCGGGGGGGAAGGCACGCGGGGGGGCTCGGCGAGGGAGGACGCAGGAGGGGGGCGGAGAGGTACGGCGGCGCCCGGAGGGAGGCCAGCCGGCGGGGAGGTGGCTGCCGCGGCGGCGTGCCGGCGGTGGAGAAGACGGCAGCGCGCGCGTGCGGGAGGGCGGTTGGTGGCTCAGACGCGGGGAGAGAAGGGAGGGAGGCAGGGGCCGGTCGTGGGCGAGCGTGGGAGGGCGCGCGGGTGGGTCCCGCGTGCTGGGGCAGGTGGGGTCCGGTGGGGGCGCTGTGTGGCGTGGCGTGCGTGTGTGTTTGGCGGGTAGGGCAGGGAGTTGAGTGTGAGGTGGAGGGGAGAGAGAGAGGGGTTAGGTGGTGATGTGTCAGGATAGGATTGGAGGGGGAAGAGGGGGTAGCTGAGGTGGCGGGTTCTGATTGGGTGGAGTGATGTGGAGGCTGGGTTGGGTAGCTTAGGTTGGGTGAGTTTAGGATTTAGAGGGCAGGTCTGTTGGACCGATTTAACAATTCTGGGGCGGTCGTTCGGGTCGATCGGCCCGTTCGACTGCTCCGGCCAAAATAATTAATATTTTATTTACTTTAATTGGACCATTTGCAAACCGATATCGGGCAAGACAAAATATTCCGGCGACCCGGATTTTGATGTTTGAAACAAGAGGGGGCGTTTTAGAAAACAAAACGGGTGTTGCGAAAATAGTTTTGGCAAACAATGCATGATGATGACGATGCAATGCACAAATTCAACGCGATTTTCTAGTAGTGGTTTTGCGGGATGCCACAGATCTTAGTAACAAAGTACTTGCGCATCTTAAAATCATCAGAGAATAAAGCACTCATAGTAGAAATCTCATTCATATGAGCCACTGCATTCTCATTTTCAGTCCCACAAAAAGGTTCTTCCTCAACAATATCTAAATAAGATAAATCAAGAGAGAAATCATAATCTTTATCTTTAATATCTATGGGAGAGGTGGCAAACTTAGGATCAGAGGACAACTTAGGCATAATAGTACGTCTAGCAAGGAGACTCTTAATAGCACTAGTACCATGTGTGTTTCGGCACTCTTAACAAAATCATCAGTGAACTCAGTGTAACCATAATTAATATCATAACTCTCACTAGGCTTAGGTGAAATAACAGGTGTAACAGTGTCTTCACTAGGAGTTTTGGTATTTCCTAGACTAGCCATAGTAGCATCTAGAAAAGGACCTAATGAACCACTCACATCAAGCACAATAGAAGTAACATCATGAGTATCAAAAGCAGTTTCAGACTTAGCAGTAGTAGCAGTGTGTGTAGCATGAGTATGTGGTGGTGGTGTAACAAGCTTACTTATAACAAACGGTGAATCAAGAGCAGCAGAGGTGTTTAGGACTGTACCTCTTCTTGTAGTGGATGGTAAAATAGGGAACTTTCCATCGCGAGACTTTACCATAATGAAAGGAGTAGTAGTGAACAATAATAGATCCAAGTGAACTTACAAATAAAGCTATGCTCCCCAGCAACGGCGCCGGAAAATAGTCTTGATGACCCACAAGTGTAGGGGATTGCAACAGTCTTCGCGGGTAGTATTACCCGATTTATTGATTCGACACAAGGGGAGCCAAAGAATACTTGCAAACCTTAACAACTGAGTTGTCAATTCAGCTGCACCTAGAAATAGTTCTTGCTCACAGAAGTTTATCAGTAGCAACCGTTTGGTAGTAGCAACAGCAAAGCAATAGCAACAGTGAAACATGAGCAATAGTAATAGTAACAGTAAACAATGGGATTCGGGTGCGGTAGGCATAGGGATGGATGAACGGGCGTTGCATGGACGAGTCTAAACATGTAACTTCAAGATCTAGGGCATTGCAGATAAATAATAACAAGCATCCAAGTACTAAACAATCCTAGGCATATGCTCCAAATATAGTCATACGTGCTCGCAATGAGAACTTGCACAACATCTTCTGTCCAGCCAGCCCGTGGCAGCAGGGCCTCTAGGGAACTACTGGCAATTAAGGTGCTCCTTTTAATAGAGCACCGGAGCAAAGCATTAACTCTCCGTGAACACATGTGATCCTCACACCACATCCATCCCCTCCGATTGTCCAAATTATTGTCACTTTGCGGCCTTTGGATCCGGACAATGATATGTGTACACAACTTGCAGATAAGATCACAAAAAATACTATCATAATGATTCAATAATAAGTTCAGATATGAGATCATGGCATTCGGTCCCTAGTGACAAGCATTAATCACAACAAGTTGCAACAAAGTCAAATAGCACTAATAGAGATACTAGGCACTATGCCCTAACAATCTTATTCGATTACATGATAGAACTCATCCAATCCCTATGATACATTGGAAACGTATCTATAATTTTTGATGCTCCATGCTTGTTTAGTATCTACTTTGCTTTACTTGCCCACACTTTGAGGTGCTTTTTACATGTTTTCTGGTACTAACCTACTAACAAGTTGCAACAGTGCCAGATGCCTGTTTTCTGCTATTTTTGGTTTCAGAAAAGTTAGTAAAGAAATATTCTTGGAATTGGACAGGAGAAACGTCAAAGTCAATTACTTTCCGTGGGGAACAAGAAGTTCCAGAGGAGAGCGGGAGGGGCCAGCCAGGGGGGCCAGTCCCACCCTAGGCGCGGGTTAGCACAGCCTCGCGCCTGGCTAGGGTTTGGGCACCCTGGCCACCTCCTCGGTCTCCCCCTTTGCCTATAAGAAACCCCTGATGCAGAAACCCTGGGTACCCGATCAAATATCCACGAAACCGTCTGTAGCCACCGCCACCATCGTCCCTAGATCGGGGGGATCTGAAGTTCTTCTCGGCACCCTACCGTAGGGGAGATCATCCCGGAGGCCTTCTCTCTGGTATGATGCATGAGTAGTTCCACCTTGGACTATGGGTCCATGTAGTAGCTAGATGGTTGTATATCCTCCTTTGTGCTTTCATGTATAGATCTTGTGAGCTCTGTTCATAATCAAGATCTAATCTATTTGTAATCATGCATTTGTGTTTGCGGGGATCCGATGGATATTGAGATTATGATGTTGGTTTGATTAATGGTTTTGTATTTATGATTCTATCATGTCTGTGTTGTTTGTGATCTTGCATGCTCTCCGTTGTTAGTAGCTATCTTGGCCAAGTAGTTGCTAGTGACTCCAAGAGGGGGTATTTATGCTCGGTAGTGGGTTCATGCCTCTAGTTTCCAAGGGAAGTGTCAGAAATCTCTTTGGTTGTAGATGTGCTGTTGCTACTAGGGAGAAAACAACGGTCTCTTGTTCATGGAACATGTGGACTATTTACCTTACACACTTTGCTTAAAGCAGTTGTCTGTTGCTTGCAACTTAATACTGGAGGGGGTTCGGATGATAACCAGAAGGTGGACTTCTAGTCATAGATGTAGTTGGATGGCGGTCTATTATCTTGTTGTATTGCCCAGTCGAATCTCATAGGATCCTTCTGACTTGTAATTGCATTGTTATGCCTTGCTCAGTTCCGGTCAATTGCCCTATTGTAATTTGTTTACCCTTCATGCCATGTTGTTTATCAAAGGAGAGCACCTCTAGTGAACTATGGACCCCGGTCCAATCTTTACCATTGATACATCTTCCACTATTACTTGTTTACTTGCTGCAAACCATTACCTTCCACACTATATGTTTAATCCTTTGTTACAGCAAACCGGTGAGCTTGACAACCTCACTGATTCGTTGGGGCAAAGTCTTGAGTTTGTGTTGTGAAGGTCTCTGCGTTGCTTGCAACACCTGTGTGACGTTTCCTTCCTCCTTCTGGTTCGATAACCTCGGTCTCAACTAAGGGAAAACTTGCTGCTTTCTCTTCGCACCCTGCGCTTGGGGTTACCAACGAGTGCCACGTCGAGCACCATCACCCTAGCTACCATCCCCAAGCCTACAGTGGGGGATTACTCACTCATGGATGAGGGAAACATTGATGGTCCATGGAGATGCGTTGGTGATGACGATGGTGATGATCCTCTCCAAATTCCCCGTCCCGGCAGCGTCCCAGAACTTAGTTTTTGGATCCGAATCTTGGTTTCTGGTGGCAGTGGCGGAGCGGAACTCTTTCTAGAAAACTATCGAACCCCCTCGGTTTTAGGTCGAAAGGCAACCTATAGGCGCAGAGGGAGGCCGAGGGGGTGCCTAGGGTGCTTGCACCCCCCAGGCGTGGGCAGGGCCCACCCGCGCCTGGCATGGGTGTGGGCCCCCCAAGCTCCTTCTCTGTCTCTTCTTCGGGTTCCGTGGATGTTCCGGTGAAATATAATTTTTGGCATATTTTCCGGGATTTTTCCCGATAGTTCATTTTCTGCACAAAAACAAGACACCAAGGTAATTCTGCTGAAAACAACGTCAGTCTGTGTTAGTTGTATCCAAATCACACAAGTTTATATAAGAAACAATAGCAAAGTGTTCGAGAAAGTAGATACGTTTTGGACGTATCATGAAGGTCTATCCATGAGCCACCCCGATGATGTCAAGAAGTTTCATGTTCAATATATGGCCTTCTATGCAAACAACTACTGGAAGAACCCCGCCAAGGCCAAGATGGAAATGCTACGAAAAATCAACCCCAATGGACAAAGAAGCAATATCCCAAAATTAAGAACTTGTTACAATTTTGGCGACCGAAATCACTTTATGGCCAGTTGTCCCTATGAGAGAAGAGAAGATCATGGTGGCAACCTCGTGCCAAAGATACCTTCCAAAGCTCCTTACAAGAAACCTTTCATCAAGAAGAATCCAAAAAATAAGAAGAAGGGTGAGATTGTATTAATCACTCATGAAGAATTCTCCTCCGACAATGAAGATGATGAAGATGAGGAAGAGGAAACATCAAGTAGTGTGGTTGCTCTAGCCACTACTTCAACTCCGACATTCCCCCTCTTAGATTATCCTAATGAGAATACTCCCAACAAGAACGTCACTTGCCTTATGGCAAGAGGAACAGAGGTATCCTCATCATCTCACTCCACTCCCTTGGCTAATGATGAAATAGATGATGAGATGTCTCTTGAAGTAAAAAGAGAATTAGTTGCTTTTGATGAGTTTGTGACTAACTTACAAGGGGAGGCCAAGATTCATTTTGGGAACATCTTAGATCAACTTTCCCACACACAAGATCTTCTAGATGTAAGATGTAAACTTGGGAATGAACACAGATAGAAGCCCTGAATAATGCTCTAGAAGAAGAACAAGATACTAGGATGTCTCTTGAACTAAAACTTGAAGGGCTTGATGAGGCCAATGACATAATTATTAATAGACTCATCAAGGAATGTGATCATGCTATTGCTAAATATAAAAAGGGCTAAAAATGACAAGATTGAGTTTGGTGTGGTTCATGAAAAACTTTTCGAGGACTTTAGTTTGCTTAACAAGGATCACAAGGCTTTGGAAAGTGAACTCTTGAAACTCATAAAGTCCCATGAAACGCTTCAAACTCAATTGACCAATATTCCTTCACCTAGTAATTTCATTCCCTCTAGTAGTACAACTATTCTTGAAGAAAATGCTAGGTTGAAGGGGGAACTAGCCAAGGCCACATTTCCACAAGGTAACAAGTCCATTGATGATATTTTGAGTAAGCAAAGGCCTAGTGGTGAGAAAGGAGGCATTGGTTTTGTCTCCAAAGCCAAGAAGAAGAACAACAAGAAGAAGAAGGCCAAGCCTGCACAAGAGAAAAACAAAGCCATTATGGATAGTAAGACCACAAGTGGTAAAACTATGCCTCATGATGATTTTACGGGAAGTACCAACCCTCACTATGTTCTAATGTGTGATTATTATGGTGATGTGTATGCACAATATGTTGGCCCATATGATGGTTATATTTCTTGGTCTATTTGGATCCCCAAGACCCTTGTTGCTAACAAAAGAGGACCCACTGAAAAATGGGTACCTAAAAATTAGCTTGATATTTTGTAGACATATGCTTTCGGAGGGTCAAAGTGGGTGCTTGATAGTGGTTGCACAAGTCATATGATCGGAAGCTCATCTATTGTCAAGGACTTAAGGCCAAATGATGATCAAATAACCGTGACATATGCCGACAAGTCAAAGTCTAAGGTAATGGGTTTCAGCAAGGTAGTGGTTGCTCACTATATTACACTCATGAATGTCATGCTTGTTGAGACCCTTGGATACAATTTACTTTCAGTCTGTGCTCTTGGAAAGATGGGCTTTGCCGTCTTTGTTGATGATGATATTGTGGTCATCATGTGGAGCAAGTCTCTCAAGGTCGCTTTTGTTTGGTACGTCGAACATGACTTGTATGTGGTGTACTTTTCGGGGCAAACCACTACAAGTGCGATGTGATTATTCGGAAAGGCCGATGTGGGTTGGTTATGGCATCGCCGACTAGCCCATGTCAATATGAGAACTTTGTAAAGTCTCCACAAGGAGGGCCATATTGTTGGACTAAAAGGAAATGTTTCCTTTTCCAAAGATCGTGTTTGTAGGGCTTGTGTACTAGGAAAGGTGCATGATGCTCCCCAAAAGCCAAAGAACCGCATCAAGTCAACAAAGATCTTGGAGCTCCTTCATGTGGATATCTTTGGTCCTCCATCTCATGCAAGTCTTGGTGGGAATAAATATTGTTTGGTGATTGTTGATGACTTTTCAAGATACTCATGTGTATATTTCTTCAAGTTGAAAAGTGAGACCCAAAATTCCTTCATCGACTTCATCAACTTGGTTCAACGTCAATACAATGTCCCCGTGTTGATAATAAGAAGAGACAACGGCACCGAGTTCAATAACTACAACTTGAATGATTTCCTTAGTGATGAGAGGATAAAACACCAATATTCCGCTGCATATACCCCTCAACAAAATGGTGTTGCCTAGAGGAAGAACCGGACTCTTATTTAGATGGCTAGGACCATGTTGGCGGAGTTTAAATCTCCATACAACTTTTGGGCCGAAGCCATCTCCATCGCTTTCCATGCATCAAACCGGCTCTACCTCCACAAAGAAATCAACAAGACTCCATATGAAATACTTACCGGTAACAAGCCCAACATATCTTACTTCCGCGTGTTTGGTTGTAAGTGTTTCTATCTCATAAACGGTGTTTGTTTGTCCAAATTCGAGTCTATAGCATTAGAGGGTATTTTTGTTGGCTATGGTCTCGAATCTCACACTTATAGAATCTATGATAAGCTCGCCAGAGCCGTCATAGAATCTTGTAGTGTGACCTTCGAAGAATATGATGGTCCCCAAGGGGGGCGTGTTGATGCTTGTGATGCAGATGATGAAATTCCTCAGGATGCCATAGGAAGAATGGGTGTGGGATATATCCGCCCCGTTGAGGAACCCCCTATGGAGGATCGAGAAGAACTATGCTCTAGTCAAGTGGATCCCTCATCTTCACAACAACAACATGTCCCATCCACCGAGGTGGACAATGACCCAAGCCAAATACAAGCTGTGGACCCTCAACATGTTGATCAAGGTGACATCTGTAGTGCGGAGGAGCTTGATTCATTCTCTAGGATGTCAAGTGGTGCCAAGTCAATTACTCAAGGAAGATGCATACAAACTACCTTGAGGCAAGCTCAAATCAATGCTAGAAGAGTGCTTGATCAAGACCAGGTCAATCTTTGCCTCTTAATGAAGAGAATGATTCCGGTAATGATCAAGGTCAAGTTAATGGTCAAGACGAGGACCAAAATGATGAAGAGGGTCCTCCAAGAAACAACGAGGAGATCCACACTCGTCGCGAAGCTAGAACGGATAGGATGTTGGAATTAAGAGACCACTCTCTAGAGAATGTGGTTGGTGATCTAAGGAGAGGCATTTACACAAGAGAACAATTGAAGAGGTTTAGTGAACACCAAGCACACATATCCATGATTGAACCAAAGAAAGTGTGGTAAGCCCTTGAAGATTCGGATTAGTTGGAAGCAATGCACAAAGAGCTCAACAACTTTGAGAGAAAGAAAGTATGGAAGTTAGTTGAAAAGCCAAAGGATTGCTGCAATGTTATAGGCACCAAGTGGATATTCAAGAACAAGAAATATGAGCATGGAATTATAGTGAGGAACAAGGAAAGATTGGTTGCACGAGGGTTCTCTCAAATTGAAGGCATTGATTATGGAGAGACATATGCACCCGTGGCTCGCCTTGAGTCCATCCATATCCTTCTTGCTTATGCGGCACATCATAACTTTAAGTTGCAAAAAATGGATGTAGAAAGTGCATTTCTTAATGGTCCCTTAAATGAGTTGGTATATGTAAAGCAACCCCCGTGATTTGAGGATCCCAACTTCCCAAACCATGTCTACAAACTTGATAAGGCGCTCTATGGGCTCAAGAAAGCCCCACGCATGTGGTATGAGCACCTTAGATAGTTGTTGTTTGACTGTGGATTTTAGGTTGGGAAAATCGATCCCACTCTTTTTACTAAGAAGGTCAATGGGGAGATTTTTGTATGCCAAATATATGTTGATGATATTATCTTTGGCTCATCTAACAAAGCTTTTAATGATGAATTCTCAAAGCTTATGACTAGTAGGTTCCGGATGTCTATGATGGGGGAGTTGAGGGTATTCCTTGGCTTTGAGATCAAGCAAGTTAGAGGAGGGATATTCTTCAACCAAGCCAAGTATATTCAAGATATGCTCAAAAGATTCAATATGCAAGATTTAAATGGAGCCCCTACTCCCATGGCTACAAAGACTCATCTAGAACAAAATCCAAATGGTAAATATGTGGATCAAACAGTATACCGGTCTATGATTGGTTCTTTGCTTTACCTTTGTGCATCTAGACCCGATATTGTGTTGAGTCTAGGCGTGTGTGCAAGATATCAAGAGGCTCATAAAGAAAGTCATTTGATGGCGGTCAAGAGAATCTTTCGGTATTTCATACCCCACATTATGGTCTTTGGTATCCTCGAGGGTCAACATTTGCTCTTTGTGGATACACGGACTCAGATTGGGATGGTGATAAGGATGATAGAAAATCAACATCCGGGGCTTGCTAATTCCTTGGTAGGTACTTGGTATGTTGGTCTTCTAAGAAGCAATATTGTATATCTCTCTCCACTGCCGAAGCCAACTATGTGGCAGCTGCTAGTGCTTGCGCTCAATTTCTATGGATGAGGCAAACTTTAAAGGAATACAGTGTCCATTGTGACAAAGTGCCTCTTCTATGTGACAATGAAAGTGCTATCAAGATTTCCTACAACCCGGTGGATCACACAAGGACAAAGCATATTGATATTCGCCATCACTTCATTAGAGATCATGTTGCTCGAGGTGATATTGATCTATCTTATGTGTCAACCAAAGACCAACTTGCTGACATCTTCATGAAGCCACTTGATGAAGCAAGGTTTTGTTACTTGAGGAATGAACTAAATATCATAGATTCAAGGAGCTTGAGTTTATCACCTTGCATACTCACCTATGTCTTGACTCTTATTTGGTTTAGGTGCAGGCATGGATATAGGGGAAGTGCGGTCCTAATTGATTGGACTAACCCTTCGGTGACCCAGCATACCACTGCATGATGTAGTATACTATAGTCGTTGACATAACACCAATGAAACACCGTTCACCAGTATTACATCCCTCAGAATGGCACAGCAGAAACACATCGGGTCCAATACATGGCTAAAGGTTACACTCACTCTTTACATAAGATCCAGAGAACACTCTAGGTTAAAGAGAGGGAAAGAACTTCTTACTGAGAAGAATCAAAGATAAACAACGCAAAAACTAATATACTATTAAGTCTAGTATTCTGGCTAAGAGGTTGGCATTGCTGATATTGCAAAACACTACAGAAATAGGTTCTTTGGCTAGAGATTATATTCCTATCTAATCAGTAACTTCGTCTTTACGTGAGTTGAGGTATGTGTTGACTTCCTTGTCTTCATTGAAGAGCTTTAACTGGGCATGATAAGTCCTGGAGCATAACTTCATGTGGTTATTGTCTATTCCAACTTTAGAATCTAGCAAGGGTTAAGAAGTGTAATGCCCCGAAATATTAAAAATTAGAAATTGATTGTTATTTTCTTTTGTGCATCATCATGACATCATCATGCATATTTTACCCGTAAAATTATTTTATCAAACCATATTTTGTTTTACTAAATATCCATGTAGTTTTATTAAACCCGTCTCTCGTTTTTATTTTAAAATTAAAATAAATAATATTTCTCGCAGCAAAAGCTTTTCTTGTTTTATAAATAAAATTAGGCTAAAAGCCCATCTAAAGTTTTAGCCCAAAACTAGCTCTATCTAGTCTACTTTGGACTAGATAAATAATCGTTTCCCTTTTTCTTTCACCCCAAATCCTAGACTAGACCAAACCCTAGAAATCCTACCCTTTTTCCTCCAACCCCTGCCGCCGCCACCCCTCTCTTAGCGGCAGAGCACACACACGCACAGACCCACCACACACACTCGGTCACGTCCCACGCACCCAGGTACAACACACGCAACACCACACACGCGCTAGAACCCCCGCCTGACACGACTCCCGTTCACCTTGCACACTTCCTTCGGTCAACCAACAACCCCGCTCCCCTTCCTGGCCCACCAGGCCACCACACGCGATCCTGAGGCAGCCAGCATCGCGACTGCGTCCTCCCCTCGCCTCCTCTCGATCCTATCCTCTCCATCAGGACTCCGCCGCCAACCGCCTCCAGTGCCGCCTACCCCGGCCTTCCTCCGTCCTGCAAGCTCCGCTCTGGCCGCCTCCTTCGCCCTCCTTCCCGGTGTCGCAAGGCCTACACCCCGCTGCCTCGCTCGCTCCCCGTGAGGTCGCCCTCCGCCGGAGATCGTCGCCGCCGGCCGCGGCACCTACCAGCTCCACCATGGCCGCCGCCGCCTCTCACCTCCCTCGCTCTCCTCTCCTGTCGCCCCCAGCCAACGTCCCTGAGCGTTGCCTTCCTTGCAGCATCGGCCAAACCTTCCCCACTTACAGGCCGCGCTGTCGCCTCCTGCAGCTGCCGCCGACCCTGCGCCTTGTCCCCGTCCTCGAGGGCGCCTCCCCCGCCATGGTTTCCTCCTCTGCAAGCTCGTCGCCGAGGCCTATGGCTGCCCCTGTCTGCGGCGACCCCCTTCCCGTTACCTTGCTCGCTAGCGCGCGCTTGTCCGCGTCGTCACCAACGCTGAGCACACCCGGCTCGTCATGGACGTCCTTGTCCTTGTTCTGCGTGTCCAACCTCTCCTTGTAACCGTGCAAGGTCGCCCCTGCTACCTTCGATTTGTTCCCCCAACGTCCCCTTCCAGGAGAAACTCAATCCTCCTTAGCCAAGTGATGTTCAGGTGATGTCCTAGTTTCGGTATGTTGCTACTATATGATGGGACACAAACAAAGTGTGTTGATGGATGTGGTGAAGTGGTGTTGAAATATTTGCAGATATGGTCGTGGTTCTATGAAGATGATGGTGTTGTTTGAAGAAACACCATTACCCAACGGAAGGTGTGTGTGACCCTCCTTGGTCTGTGAAGTCAAGTTCTCCGGTACCTTGGTCACGCTAATATGTGATACCACTGGAGGAACCACCGAGATGCTACCCGAAGTAATTCAAGATCACCTACACGGAGCGACAAGACCTCCACCATGGAAAACCCTGAGTTCTTCTTCTCGAAGACAAAGACCATTCTCAGTCCCGTCGAACCCCGGTTCCTAACACAAATGTATGACCCCTTCCCGATAACCTATTTTGATAAGTATAATATAACTTGCGCATATTAAATTACTCATGCTTGCATATATATTGTGGTTTGGGGGTATATTGTCGATTCACCTCATAATTAAATATGAAGCCCATATGTGGGCGAATCTAGTCTAATATTGGCTCCATTTAAATTAGTGTAGCGAATCGATGATATAATTTTGTCTTGTTAATACAACATTAAATTGTGGGATATCTAGACAACATAAACCACCTAATTAATTGTCGGGATCCCGGTTCCGCTTAATACTGCCTAACTGCAATGCACCTTTGCCATGTCATGCATCATATCATAATCATGCCGGATCTTTTGCCTAGTATTAAATATTGCATCGGGTGTTCTTTCTAGTACTTTTCTTCTTCATCGGATATGACGACGAGTTGATGCGATATGTGACTAGCCTCCGGTTTTCCGACTTTGTCTCACAGGCGAGCATTCTCCCCCTTCTACCTATTTTTCATTTATAGTCTTTACTTCCTCCAATTGATCTATTGCTATCCTTATTATCGATGCTTTAGTATTGTCCCTTTAATCACCTGCTCCACTATATTGCCTTGGTTATCCTATTGCCTTGTTTGAGTAGCTAGTTTGTCCTTGCGAGTCGTAGGCATGCTTAGTACCTCTCTCATACAGGTGGAACATATTACTTAGATATTGTTGGTGATAATATAATTAAATTGGTGATGTTGGTTATGGTTATGGTTTCACCTAATGATAAGGCCCCGGCAGGGACCACCTTTGGGAACTTCTTGAGCCGACCTAAGACCCGTTCGTTCTACGATACGAGTTCTGAGTTGATCGCGCTAACCAAACGTGGGGCCTCTGGGATCCCCCCTCAACTACCGGCGCTATTCGTATATCCAGAGGGTTACAAAATTGGTTTTCCATTTAGTGCATATGCATAATATGTATTCGGACATGGGTGAGTTGATATGTCTTCGGACTTGATGTTTTGGTGGATTGCCATGGCTTGCATACATAAATCGCAGTACACGGTGGCGGCACCCACGGTGTGTACAAGTTACCCTGCAGGGCCCGATCCACCAGTAGGCGCAAACGATGTGCCTCCCTCGAGAATCGTCGTACCTCTTGGTTGGATTCCCCATAGTAGGTGATGCCTCTGGATATGCGCGTAGTTATGTGACAGTTCTTGTTGTGAGATTCGGATGGCACGCGTAATATGTTGCCTGATGGGTTGAGCATGCGTTTGGGTACAGTAGTGCACCCCTGCAGGGTAAATCTTTTCGAGAAGCCGTGTGTCCACGGTTATGGACGCCTCAGGAGTACAGTGTCATGATCATAGACAACGCCACTAATGCTCTGCCTCTAATAATATGATTAGTAATTAGCCTTATCAACTAAACATCTGCTTAACTAAAATTGCCACCGTGTGTGTGTTCTGCAAGGGGACTTCCTCGACTGGTCTTCGAGGGGGAAACCTTTGGATGGGTTATGTTTGGTGTTATATTATTGTTACCGCATAGCGCTCTCTTATCTCGCTCTAATAGCCGAAGTTGTAGCATGTCTCTATAAGTTAGATAGTGCAAGCTTTGCTGCCGCCGAGCCCACCATACCTATGTAGGCGAGGACCGCCGAATTCTAGTCTCACCGTGTACTGGCCACAGTACTGACCGCTCTCTTTCTGTTTTCCTTTGCCCTTTGTCGGCACACTTTTGGCTTGACAGGTATGTGATTGACGACGTTAGCAAGGTTTCCCTTCCGGCTTGGCCTGGGCAGGGTTATGGACACCGCTTGCTTATTCATCAGGACTCTTAGTCCCATTTGGATCTTTTCCATACTTGGATACTATCTTGCCTTCTTCTTGAGTTGTATCTTCGTATTGTACCTTTTGTATTCTTGACTCGTTGAGTCGTTGCTGTATATATAAGTTCTTGTGGACTCTGTTGTAAACTACTATGATGTAACTACTTGTATTCCAATCCCACCCACACGAAAGTGTCTGGTGGGCGTCTTTGAATCTCTTCTATGCGGGTTTTGGCGGCAAATGCTGAGATCTGCATAGACACGATTCGGGGGCGTTACAAGTGGTATCAGAGCAAAGGTTTACGATACCCCACTGGTCCAGCCTATATGATAACCTAGCTAATGGCCGATGTATAGTGCCAAAACTATTTTTCTACAAATGGGTTGGATAAATCTGATTAGATCTGATTTTACTCCTTACCTCCATTCTTTCTCTTCTTATCTTTGCGTGTTTTAATCTTCCCTCTTACCTTGTTCAAATATAGGATTCTCGTGGATGGGTTTTCCGTCGTACCTTTAGGGTACTTCTTCCTTCCTTTTGCAACGGTGGAGCTACATTTGGTTCTTTTCCTATCTGACCTCCCTTCATACATTTCTAAAGTTTTCCAAATACTGATTGCCAAGATCTTCCGCCTGAATTCCGAGAGTCTAGTTGCAGGATCCTCCTATTCAGGTATAGAGTAATGCCTTGAGTGCGGGATGTAGTCATGACCATACCACTACTCTTATCATTCTCCCTTGTAACCATGCAAGTTTACTCCTTCCACGGAAGTTAAAGGTGGCCTTATCTTTGATACCTACTTCTGACTTTGCCTCCCCAGAGTGTTCTGCCGAATAACGTGACCAACAAACCCTTGTTGGTGGTGTCGACGATTTCAAAACGGAGCAAGAATTCTTGTTAGTGGTGTCGCGACCATCAACCCTACGCAAATGATCCAAACATCAACCCCATCCCCCTGGTGTCCATGCTTGGATCTCAGGACGAGATCCCTTGTTAGTGGTGTCGAGTTGTAATGCCCCGAAATATTAAAAATTAGAAATTGATTGTTATTTTATTTTGTGCATCATCATGACATCATCATGCATATTTTACCCATAAAATTATTTTATCAAACCATATTTTGTTTTACTAAATATCCATGTAGTTTTACTAAATATTTTATCAAACCATATTTTATTTTGTTTTACTAAACCAACGCTGAGCACACCCGGCTCGTCATGGACGTCCTTGTCCTCGTTCTGCGTGTCCAACCTCTCCTTGTAACCGTGCAAGGTCGCCCCTGCTACCTTCAATTTGTTCCCCCAACGTCCCCTTCCAGGAGAAACTCAATCCTCCTTAGCCCAGTGATGTTTAGGTGATGTCCTAGTTTCGGTATGTTGCTACTGTATGATGGGACACAAACAAAGTGTGTTGACGGATGGGGTGAAGTGGTGTTGAAATATTTCTAGATGTGGTCGTGGTTCTATGAAGATGATGGTGTTGTTTGAAGAAACACCATTACCCAACGGAAGGTGTGTGACCCTCCTTGGTTTGTGAAGTCAAGTTCCCCGGTACCTTGGTCGCGCTAATATGTGATACCACCGGAGGAACCACCGAGATGCCACCCAAAGTAATTCAAGATCACCTACACGGAGCGACAAGACATCCACCATGGAAAACGCCGAGTTCTTATTCTCGAAGAAAAAGACCATTCTCGGTCCCATCGAACCCCGGTTCCTAACCCAAATGTTTCGTGGGAATGACCACGGCAGATGCTGCAATCGGCAGGGAGTAGTAGAACAGGGGGCAAGGGCGGCCAGCCATCTGCGGTGCGAGATGAGGGCGGAGACACAAGGATTTACCCAGGTTCGGCCCCCCGGAGGGTAAAGACCTACTCCTGCTAGATTGTATTATGGTGGAAGTACAATGAGGAGAGCTCGGCGGCTAGGCGGCGAGTCGCTTGGGTGGATGATGGAACGTATCCTCTACTCGCCCCTTAGGGAGGTTTATATAGACTCACCCCCTAGGGTTTACAGATATCAACCGAATCAGTTAAGGTTTCAGCAATCGTTTAACCTAATCCGACTAGGTCTATCTATGCTTCTGGGCCTTCAGCTTCGAGTCGCTTGAGTCCACGCTAGGTCGTGATCCAGTCGTTGTTACTGCAAGCCCACTCGCAGGTGCCTGGGCCAGTCGGAATCGTCCTGCTGGGTATACCCCGGTAGGCATATCCCCATCAGTAGTCCCCGAGGCCGTCGTTGATTGGCCGCAGGTGGTCGCTGGATACGGATCCAATGCGGGCGCCCAGTCGAATCAGCGGCGGACTCCTGAATAAAGGAAAAAACCAGTTATTCTAGTCGCACTAACGGCGACCGATTTAGTCGCAGCTCGGCGAACGGGTCGGCGAATATTCAGTCACTGTTGTAGCGATCGGGTCGGCGAATTAGCAAGTCACGCGGAGCGACGAGTCGAGTGGATGAAGTCGGACCGTCAAGTGGGGTCAAACTAGCCGTTGGGGTAATCCAACGGTAACTTTTCGCGTAATCACCGCGGAGTAACGGCTCCCGAAATTGGCGGGTAACAACCGCTATATAAGGGGAATGACGGGCGAGCGGGGAAACATTCCTTCATCTTTCCTCCGACCTCGCCCATCTCTGTTTCCACTCCGCATCGCGATCCAGCCGATCCAGAGAGTCCCGACCTCCGCAAATCTTCCAACCAATGGCCCCCTCCACCGAACCATGGGGCCGATCCAAGTGCACCAGGGCGCTATTGGCGTCGTTCGAAGAGGCCAGAATCTTGTGCGCCGGCAGGTGGCACATCCCCGCGGCCGGAGAGGTGACTCCGGACCCACGCGAGGGAGAATTAGTTTGCTTCCCCAGTCACCTGGAGCGGGGGCTGGGGTTTCCCACTTCTCTATTCTTCCGGCGGTTCTGCGCCTTCTACGAGATCCAGCCGTCAGATCTGGGCCCGCACAACATCGAGCAGCTCGCCATTTTCGTGGCGTTTTGCGAGTGCTATCTGGGCTACAGGCCCTACTTCCCCCTGTGGCAATATCTATTCCATGGGAGGATTAGCCGCGAAGAATCGGGCGGGCCGATGCTGGCAGTGGTTGGCCTGACGTTTCAACTGAAGTCGAAGGCATCCTTCTTCGACCTAATGCTACTGGCCAAGGCGGCAAGCGAGTGGAAGAAATCTTGGTTCTACGTCACCGAGGCGACTCCAGATGGCGAGGTGGCGCTTCCAAGGTACTCCGCCAACCGGCCTGAACCGCGTCGGCTCCAAGCCAGCAAGCTCCCGCTGAACCAGCGGATGGTTGTCGACGAAATGTTGCAAACCATCCGCGGCCTGAAGAAGAAGGGCCTCCAAACCATCAATCTTTACAACTGCTGGCTCGGGTGGTGGCTCGTGCCTTTGGCCCGCCGCGACCATTAGATGTACGAGTACGCGGGTAGGGACGACCCGACAAAATCCTGCCTCGTCGAGTGGAATCTCGAGGACTATATCCTGGCTCTGAAGAAGATCACCCAGGCGGCATACCTGGACGCGAAGGATGGCGTCGCCCCCTATACCGCAAGGCGCCCAGCTCCGATGGTACGTCACTATTTTTGTCGCCATTCCCAGTCGCAGATGATGCAATCGCGGTTATGCTGACGTTGTTTCATCTTTATTGTAGCTGTTTCAAGTGGTGGAAGGATGGCTCCCACCCGCAGATGACGAAAACTCGAACTCGTCCGTTCGGGATGGGAGCGAGTCGCCACCCGCCAGAGGCGACGCCGGGAGCGACGCGGGTGATGACGAAGACGAGCCCGTGGAGGACGCCGCTCCGATGGTTCGCAAAACTCGTGGACAGCATCAACGCGAGCTCGAGGCGAGCAAGAGCCTCGAACGTCACGACGACGATGATGATGAGCTCCCCGAGCACACCTCACATCGTGAGGCCATGCCGTCGAAGAAGAAGAAGAAGAAGGAAGTGAAGGCTCCGCAAAGGAGGAAGACGAAGCCGGCGAAGCAGGCGTCTCCGCCTCGCTCTGCGACTAGTTCTGACGCCAGCAGCTTGGCTAAGGGTGAAGCGGCGCACCCGACGGCAACACCGGAAGCCGTTGTCCTCCTTGATGAGGTACCTTTGGCCTCGCTTCCACCCCTGTTCGCCCCGGTCTCTGGGTTGGGGGCCAGTCCAGCCGCAGCGGCTTCACCTCCTAGGAGAGTTCCGGCAGACGCCGTCACGGAGGCTCCTGCCGCAGCCTCGTCTTCGAAGAGGTCCTCCATGTCTTGGGCACACGACGTGCTCGAGATGGGCCTCAACCGGAAGCTGGGTCCCGAGCTGGAGAAGCCGGCCAGTATCCGCACGGGACTGCGGTTCATACCAGTCGCCAAGTAAGTTTCGTTCATCTGCTTGCCTTCCGTTGTACTCGGACAAGTTTGCTCATATCGTTGTTTCACAGGACTGGAGTTAAGAAGATCGTACACCCTTCCGTGGCCAAGGTGCCGCCAGTCGTCGCCGAGGAGGACCCCTCACGAAAGAGGAAAGCTGACGAGGTCGCTGCCCCTGCAGACAGTGCTAAGAAGGCCAAGGGCGACGATGTCGTCACGGTCTTTGACGACACGACGGTTGCTCCGAGTGGTCCTCCGACTGCGACGGAGGTGGCCTTGACGACCAAGGAGGATGTTTCCTTGCCTGTAATGACCGAGCCGGCTCCTGTTGGTGCTGGAGCATCCGCCGCGACCTTCCCCCGCTTTATGGCCAAAGCGGCTAGAGCGAGTGGTACAGCGCCATCGAGCCGCACGCCTGGGGTCGCCGAAACGGAGGTTGAGCAGCGTCGCGGACACACTCTGGCTCTTCTTGCATCTCTGGACGCGCTATAGCTCCACGGCATACTGGGCGCAGCCATCCAGGTATGTCCAGTCCCCGAGGATCGGGCCACTGAATTTCAGTGGTCAGATTCTTTTAGTGTTTGTTTTTATTTGTAGCACCCAGTCCCCGAGTGCCTAGTCGCTGAATTTCAGCGGGTGGGCACTTAGGTTTTTTTATCTCCAGTCCCCGAGTGCCTAGTCGCTGAATTTCAGCGGTTGGGCACTTAGGATTTTTGATCTCCAGTCCCCAAGTGCCTAGTCGCTGAATTTCAGCGGTTGGGCACTTAGGATTTTTAATTGTTGTTGACTGTTTGATTTGTGCGCAGGGCTTGCAGCGTGAGTCAGCCGATCGGCTTGCTGCGAAGTGTCGCGTGGAGAAGGAACTTGTTGCCGTCCAAGAAACTAACAAGGGACTCCGAGCGATCGCTGCCAAGGCAGAGGAGGTCCGCCAGGGCCTTGTCCCGGCGAGTGAGCTGACGGCGGCTCAGTCTGCGTTGAGTACGGTTGAGAAACGGATCGCTGATCTGGAGCGCGAGCTCAAGGAAGCGAAAGTGGAGGCGAGCTCGGCGGATGGGCCAGCAAAAGCTGCTGTTACGGCTGCCGCTGAAGAGCGACAGGTCTCTGACACCCTCGTTATTGGGCTGCAGAACGACTTCTCCTCGCTTCAAAGCTTCATCACGGGCCTCTGTCGTCCTTTGATTGGTAAACTTTCTGCCTCTGTCTGTGGTATCTGCATTATGTAATCTTTGTTGTACTCACTGCCGCCCTTTGTCCAAGGTCGGATTATCGACAACTCGGAGGAGGCGCAGTTGTATGACGCGCGACAGTGCGTGACCACTCTGGTCGACTCGGCCATGTTGTCCGCGGCTTGCATTCGGGCGTATCTTCAGGAGATATCGCCTACGGAAGTGATTCCTTGCGACCTCGTCGAAGTATGGCGGTATCTGGAGAAGGCGCCGTCATTCGTCGAGTTCATGACGCGGTCGGCGTTCCGGCGCGGGGCGGCGACGGCTCTCAGCCTTGGGCTTGCCCACTTCCCGGAGGACTTCGATCTTGACGACGTGACGAGTGGCTACCCCTCATCGACGGGCTCGGTAGAGATCGCCGAGGTGCTGAAGCTGACGGACCGGGCCGCGGTGTACTCCGATCGCGTATGGGCGATGGGCGACCTCCTCCCCTATCAGGAGACGACTGTCGCCCCCAACGATCCTGAGCTGCCGCATCGGGACTTCAAGGTCGAGCAGCCCTTCCGAGCGGCGATGGCGGGTGAGTTGGCGACGTATCCGTCGAACCCGTACACGCCCTTCATTTGCAACCGTAGGAGTGGCGGCGAGTCGCCGTCGAAACCTGCGGAGTAGAAACACTGTGCCCAGGGGCGTTAGTAGCGATTGGCCATTGGACTCAACTTGTATTTTGGAATGACGCTGTTCGGCTGTAATGAAATTTCGTATTAATTTGTGAATTGTTTCGTAATTTTGATTGCTTATTAGACGAGTCCCCGAGCGCGTCCGCCCTTTTGTGGGGTTTACCTCGTTTGTTAAGTGTTTGTGGTTTTGAATGTTTTGTTAGTTGTTTTGTTACTGAGGTCGAATCGCCCAAGCTCGGAGAGCTAGTCGCAAGGCGACTGCCGTGAGTGTTCTTTACTTGACCGTTTTCCCTTGCGCGAACGAGGTCGGGTGGCCGAGTCCCCGAGCGTGGTACTTGGTGGTTCTAGTCGCAGCTCCAAGGTGGGTGAGGATTGAGCGTGTTAGAGGAAGTGCGTCACTCCTGCCTGACCCGTAGGGTCAGTCGCATGGCGAGTCCTGAGCGTGCTCTCATACTTAGCGTTTTTCCCTAGTTGCTCGTACTCGACTGGTCGTCAGTCCCCGAGCGTGGTACTTGGCCATTCGAGTCGCGGTGCCGAGGATGCGGAGGATCTTGGTAGTTGTGAGGAACGAGGGCAGTTATCTTGGCTCGTTGAGCCTGTCGAGCTAGGCAACTCCAATGGTGCTCCGGGTTGGCGTTTTTCGTGGACGTTACGACTCCTGGGGTAACCCAGTGCACTCGGAATGCACTACTTGGACGTGCCGGTTGCTGTACCAGAGGTTGACTTCTGTGGTTAGCTTGACGCTACTATTACGAGTGCGAGTGACACAAGGCACGGAGAGTAGACGCAATTTGCGGTAACCGATTTATTTTATTTCATAGTAAGTGGGGAGTACATGTATGGAATTCTAGGAGTATAATTTCCGTAGTAGGTTTACATTACACGGTCGCTTGACGTCGAGTTTCCCATCACCTCGGACGTCAATGAGGTAGTAGGCGTCGTTGCCGAGGACTCGCCCGATGGCAAATGGTCCCTCCCACGGGGGGGGGGGGGGATAGCTTGTGCATGCCCTTCTTGTCCTGGATGAGGCGTAGCACCAGATCGCCTTACTGGAACGTGCGAGTCCTTACTCGCCGGCTATGGTAGCGGCGGAGCCCTTGTTGGTAGATGGCGGTGCGGGAGCGGGCGAGGTCGCATGCCTCGTTGAGTTGGTCGACTCCATCCTGGCGTGCGAGTTCGTTTGCGGCCTCCGTGTAGTGGACAACCCTGGGAGAATCGTGTTCTAGGTCGGTGGGCATGACTGCCTCGGCCCCATACACCATGAAGTAGGGGTGAAGCCTGTCGACCTGTTGACGGAGGTGTGGATGCCCCAGATGACGGAGGGTAGATCCTCGACCCAGCACCCGGCGGTGCGCTCGAGTGGTACCTGGAGCCGTGGCTTCAGGCTGTGGAGGATGATCTGGTTGGCTCGCTCCGCCTGGCCGTTGGACTCCGGGTGAGCGACTGAGGCGAGGTCGAGTCGGATGTGATGTTCCTCGCAGAAATCGGCCATGGCTCCTTTGGCGAAGTTAGTGCCGTTGTCCGTGATGATGTTGTTTGGGAACCTGTAGCGATAGATGAGCTCGCGTAGGAACTTGGTGGCGGTCTTCCCGTCGCATTTCCGGACTGGCTTGGCCTCCACCCATTTTGTGAATTTGTCAACTGCGACCAGGAGGTGGGTGAAGCCGGAGGGGGCCTTTTTGAAAGGGCCTACCATGTCCATACCCCACACGGCGAACGGCCAGGTGATGGGGATTGTCTTGAGCGCCGAGCTCGGTACGTGGGTCTGGTTGGCGTACTTCTGGCACCCGGGGCACCGCTGGACAATGTCGACAGTGTCTGCATGTGCGGATGGCTAGTAGAAACCGTGTCGCATGGCCTTTGCGACCAGAGAGCGGGCGCCGGCGTGGTGGCCGCAGTCGCCGGAGTGGATGTCGTGGAGGATTTTGCGTCCTTCAGCGGGTTGGACGCAGCGTTGGAACACGCCGGTCACGCTGCGCTTGTGGAGCTCGCCGTCGATGATGACAAAGGATTTGCAGCGCCGTGCTATCATCCGGGCGTCTGTTTCATCTGCTAGCAGGGTGCCTCACTCCAGGTAGGCGATGTATGGCGTAGTCCAGTCCTCTGGCTCGGCGATGAGTGCGACCAGGGCTGCCTCTGGTTGCAGCGGGACTCCGATGTCGATCTCCCTTGGGGGAGAGACGGAAGGCTTAGTGCTGGTGTTGAGGAAGACGCCGGCGGGTGGTGCGAGTCGAGCCGAGCCAATACGAGAGAGTCCGTCGGCCTCCTCATTCTTCCGCCTGTCGATCCACTCGACGGAATAGCCTGCGAAGTGTCCGCCCAGCTTGTCCACTGCTTGGCGGTATGCCGCCATGGTGGGGGAAACGGCGTCGCAGGTGCCAGCGACTTGCCCAGCGACGAGGTCGGAGTCTCCGTAGCAGCGTAGGCGGTTGACATTCATCTCCTTGGCGTCTCGCATGCCGTGGAGTAGTGCCTCGTACTCGTCCATGTTGTTGGTGCAGGGGGTGAAATCGAGGCAGAGGACGTAGCGTAGCTTGTCGCCCTTCGGAGAGGTTAACACGATCCCTGCTCCTGCACCGTCCGCATTCTTGGAGCCGTCGAAGTGTAAACTCCAGTAGTGGAGGTATGGCAGCTTTTCTAGCTGCTGGGCCTCCTCCTAGTCGGCGATGAAGTCCGCGAGAGCCTGCGACTTGATCGCTTTGCGCGGCTCGTACTTGATGTTGTGGACACCGATTTCGACGGCCCACTTGGCGACTCGCCCGGTCGCCTCACGGTTGTGGATGATGTCCTGCAACGGTGCTGAGGAGACGACCGTTATCGGGTGCTCCTGAAGTAGTGCGGCAGTCGCCGCTGCGCTCTGAAGACCGCGTATACCAGTTTCTGGTACTGCGGGTATCGCTGGCGCGACTCGGTGAGGACCTCTCTGATATAGTACACGGGTCATTGTACTGGGCGTTCCTTTCCTTCCTCTGGTCGCTCGACGACCATGACGGCGCTGACAACGCACTCGGAATCCGCGATGTAGACTAGCATGGGTTCCTTGTCGACGGGGGCGGCGAGTAGCGTTGCTGCGAGTAGCACCTTCTTGAGGTCACGGAGCGTGTTGTCCGCCTCCTTGTCCCACTGGAAGGTGGGGTTCTTGCGCATCAGGCGGTATAAGGGCATGGCCTTTTCGCCCAATCGGGGGATGAAGCGACTGAGAGCCGCGACTCGCCCGACCAGCTTCTGGACGTCGCGCAGGCACTCAGGTTTGCTGAGTCGAGCGATCGTGTCGATCTTGGTGGGATTCGCCTCGATTCCGCGCTTGGAGACGATGTATCCCAGTAGCTGCCCTGCTGGTACACCGAAGGTGCATTTGCCTGGGTTGAGCTTTATCTTGTATTTCCGCAGGTTGGCGAATGTTTCCGCCAGGTCGGCGAGTAGGTCGCCCTGGCAGGCGGACTTCACTACCACGTCGTCGATGTAGACGTGGATATTGTGGCCAATTTGGCTCTCAAGGCACTCCTGCATACACCGCTGGTAGGTCGCCCCGGTGTTCTTGAGGCCGAAGGTCATGGCGGTGTAGCAGAAGGCTCCGAATGGCGTGATGAACGACGTCTTCTCTTCGTCCTCAACGGCCATTTTGATCTGGTTGTACCAAGAATAGGCGTCGAGGAAGCATAGCGACTCCGAGCCCGCGGTGGAATCGATTATTTGATCGATCCGCGGGAGGACGAATTGCTCCTTTGGGCAGGTGCTGTTTAAGTTTGTGTAATCGATACACATCCTTCAGGTCCCATTTTTCTTCTCGACCAGGACTAGTTTTTCCAGCGACTTGGAGTATTTTATTGGCCGGATGACGCCTGCAGCGAGTAGACGCTACACCTCCTCGGCAATGGCTCGGCGGCGCTCTTCATTGAAGGGCCGCAACGACTGCTTGACAGGTCGCACTTTGGGCTCGGTGTTGAGTTTGTGCTCAGCGAGTTCCCTAGGGACACCGGGCATGTCAGATGGCTTCCATGCGAAGATGTCCCTGTTCTCACAGAGGAACTCGATGAGCGCGCCTTCCTATGCTGGGCTCATGCCCGTCTCGATCGTCACCGTCTGGCTGGAGTCGCCTGGGACCGGCTCGACGGTGCGGGTATGCGTCGTTGCCTCGAAGGCTGAGGTGTTTCCGCCCTCCAAATTGGGCTTCTTGAGTATAGTGGGCTCGTCGTTGTTGACCCCGCTCGCGTATTTGGCGAGCTCGTCGGCGTGGTTGGCCTCTGCTGCGATGACGGCGTCGGCGAGTTCGGCTCCTTTGGCTTCGCACTCGGCGGCCATGTCGGGGTCGCCGTGGATGGTGATGACACCGCGCGGTCCGGGGAGCTTCATAGCGTTGTACGCGTAGTGGGGCGCCGCCATGAACTTGGCGAATGCCTGGCGCCCCAGGACGCAGTGGTAGGGGTTGTCGAAGGGCACCAGCTCGAAGATGATCCGCTCGGTGCGGAAGTTTGCCGGTGTGCCGAAGGTGACTGGCAGCGTGACCTTGCCGATAGGGTATGCTTTCCGACCGGGGACGATGCCGTGGAACATGGTGTAGGTCATCTCGACCATCGACTGCGCGAGCCGCAGTCGCCTGAAGGTATCCAGGTACAGGATGTTGATGGAGCTACCGCCGTCCATCAATGTCTTGGGGAGCCAGTAGTATCCCACCTTGGGCTTGACTACCAGGGCGACTCGGCCTGGGTACTCGATGCGTGGCGAGTGGTCCTGGCGGCTCCAGGTGATGGGTTGCTCCGACCAGTTGAGGAACTGGGGAACGTCCACCTGGGCCACCGCATTGATGGCGACGGCGCGGGCGATGACCTTCTTCTCGCGCTTCATGTTGAAGCCTATGAAGGTGTGGAGCGAGCCAGCCACGATGCCGAATTTTCCGCTGTTTGGCGGGTTGTTGTCGGGGTCTTCCCGCGCTCGCCGTGCCTTCTCGATCTCCTTGAGAGAGTGGCAGTCGGCGGTCGTGTGCGTGGCGGGCTTTCCTTCCCTGCTGTGAAATGCACAAGGTTGGTTAAGGAGGGCCGCGGGGTCGAACCTTGGTTTCGCCTTATAGTTACCGCCGTCGCGGCGTTGACCCCCATCGCGACGGAAGCTCTTGGGATCGCGCTGTGCGTGCCCAGCGTTGGCGACGAAGTCGACTCGCCCGTCACTGCGGCGCTTGCCGGTGAGGCGAGTGTTGCTGTAGCGTAGATCGGATCGTCGTCCGTTGTCATTGCCGCTCGTGCGGCGTTGTCCTCCCGACTCGTCGTCGGTTTCTTGATTTGGGTATTCCTCCGCGTATCTTTTGGCGATCTCTAGGAGATCCGGTATGTTGTCTAGTGTGCGGTATGCTCGTTTGAGCTTGGCAACCAGGGGTCCGTAGCGGCACGAGGTTTTGAAGCAGTGGATTGCGGTGTCTGGGTGGATGTCGACCGCGTTGTACCACAGTTCTTGCCACTGTTGGACCCAGCTGCGGGTCGACTCGCGAGGTTCGTTGACGTATCATTCCAGGTCCTCGATGGTGGTGGCGCGGGTGTATGAACCCTCGAAGTGCCTGACGAAGGCGTCGCGCATCTCTTCCCAGGAGTCGATGCTATCCGCGGGGAGAGTGTTGATCCACTTCCTGCACGCCCCCTCCATCATCAGGGGAAGGTAGCGGGCGGCGAGTAGATCGGTGTGGCCGGCGATCCCCATTGCCATGAGGTAAGTATCCAGCCACACGGAGGGATCGTACGTGGGGTCGTACTTCTCTATTTCCTTCGGCGCTTTGAAGTTCGCCGGGTACCTTTCGCCTTGGATCATCGGTCCGAAGCACCAGGGCCCGATTCGGCTTAGCGGCCCCCTCGGCTCGCCGTCGCGGTGATTGGTTAAGGTATGCCGTAGGTCCGGCTGGCGTGCGCGCCAGCTCTGGTTGTTGATGATGTGGGTGCGAGCGTCGACGGGCTGACCGTTGGCGGCGATGAAGTTAGTCGCTGGCCGGGGGTCGTTGGTGGAGAGTGCCGCGTTCGCGGGTCGGTGTTGGAGCTGCAGTGGTTCGGGTGGCGGGCAGTTGAGGGTGTTTGCCGCCATGGGGCGACCGCTTAAGGCCGCTCTGCTGCCCGATCGCGAGTACATCCGACCCTGTGAGTCGACGCCTGCGTTTTGTTGCTCGACCGCCTTTGCGAGCAAGGCCTTGATGTACTGGATCTGCGCTTCATCCTGGTGGCGCGTTCTCGCAGATCGTGCGCTCGGCCGCGCGGTCCGGTTCGCTCTCATCATCGAAGTTCAGGGCACGCCCCTGGACGGTGGGGTTCAGGCGCGACCTGATTCGTTGCTGATGGTAGCGCGACAACTCTTGCGCCGTCACCTGCTCGAGGCGAAATTTTTCGCGCTCGGCTTTCTCCTTGCGGACTGCTTCCACCAGCTTCAGGCGGAGTTCCTCGACCTCCGTTGCCGTTGTGTTGGGAGGGATCGGGGTGGAGAATGGATCCTCCGGTGGGTCGGCGCCAGTCGCCATGTATGTCGCGGCATGGCGACCGGTCCCGTCGTGGAGATCGGCGGAGTTCTCCGACCCGGAGTCAAAGTCGAAGATCCCAAGGATGGAGGGATCCTCGAAGTCTCCGATGTTGGAGACCTGGGTGATGGAGCCCGCGGGCGACGCGGCGACGATGGATCTGGCGAGTGACGCCGGGGTTGCCGAGTCGGCGTCGTCGTTGAGGGCCGCGTCTTCCGCAGCCGCAGTGGTTTCAGCCACGTCGCTGTGGGCTGAGTCATACTCGGAGGCGAGACGGTGGATCGTGCGGACCTGACTCTCAGAGAGCCGGTCGCGTGGCGGCAACTCGCGGATGCGAGCCGAGTCCTCCGAGACGATGACGTCGGTGAGGTCGACGAAGAGACTGATCGTGCCAACCGGCAGGATCATGCTGTGCGTGACGGGTCGCGCCGCCAGGACGTAGCTGCTCGGCAAGATTTGGAGCATCTCGCCGATCGCTATCATGCGGTCGGTGGCGACCGACTCATTGATGGGCAGATTGGATCTCGCCGTAGAACACCGGCCAGGCCCCACGGTGAGCGCCACTGTCGTGGGAATGACCACGGCAGATGCTGCAATCGACATCGAGTAGTAGAACATGGGGCAAGGGCGGCCAGCCATCTGCGGCGCGAGATGAGGGCGGAGACACAACGATTTACCCAGGTTCGCCCCCCCGGAGGGTAAAGACCTACTCCTACTAGATTGTATTATGGTGGAAGTACAATGAGGCGAGCTCGGTGGCTAGGCGACGAGTCGCTTGGGTGGATGATGGAACGTATCCTCTACTCGCCCCTTAGGGAGGTTTATATAGACTCACACCCTAGGGTTTACAGATCTCAACCGAATCAGTTAAGGTTTCAGCAATCGTTTAACCTAATCCGACTGGGCCTATCTATGCTTCTGGGCCTTCAGCTTCCAATCGCTTGAGTCCACGCCAGGTCGTGATCCAGTCGCCGTTACTGCAAGCCCACTCGCAGGTGCCTGGGCCAGTCGGAATCGTCCTGCTGGGTATACCCCGGTAGGCATATCCCCATCAAAATGTATGACCCCTTCCCGATACCCTATTTTGATAAGTATAATATAACTTGCGCATATTAAATTATTCATGCTTGCATATATATTGTGGTTTGGGGGTATATTGTCGATTCACCTCATAATTAAATATGAAGCCCATATGCGGGGGAATTTAGTCTAATATTTGCTCCATTTAAATTCGTGTAGCGAATCGATGATATAATTTTGTCTTTTAATACAACATTAAATTGTGGGATATCTAGACAACATAAACCACCTAATTAATTTTCGGGACCCCGGTTCCGCTTAATACTGCCTAACTGCAACGCACCTTTGCCATGTCATGCATCATATCATAATCATGCCGGATATTTTGCCTAGTATTAAATATTTCATCGGGTGTTCTTTCTAGTACTTTTCTTCTTCATCAGATAGGACGAGAGTCGATGCGAGATGCGAATAGCCTCCGGTTTTTCGACTTTGTCTCACAGGCGAGCATTCTCCCCCTTCTACCTATTTTGCATTTATAGTCTTTACTTCCTCCAATTGATCTATTGCTATCCTTATTATCGATGCTTTAGTATTGTCCCTTTAATCACCTGCTCCACTATACTGCCTTGGTTATCCTATTGCCTTGTTTGAGTAGCTAGTTTTTCCTTGCGAGTCGTAGGCATGCTTAGTACCGCTCTCATACAGGTGGAACATATTACTTAGATATTGTTGGTGATAAGATAATTAAATTGGTGATGTTGGTTATGGTTATGGTTTCACCTAATGATAAGGCCCCGGCAGGGACCACCTTTGGGAACTGCTTGAGCCGACCTAGGACCCGTTCGTTCTACGATACGAGTTCTAAGTTGATCGCGCTAACCAAACGTTGGGCCTCTGGGATCCCCCATCAACTACCGGCACTATTCGTATATCCAGAGGGTTACAAAATTGGTTTTCCATTTGGTGCATATGCATAATATGTCTTCGTACATGGGTGAGTTGATATGTCTTCGGACTTGATGTTTTGGTGGATTGCCATGGCTTGCATACATAAATCACGGTACACGGTGGCGGCACCCACGGTGTGTACAAGTTACCCCGCAGGGCCCGATCCACCAGTAGGCGCAAACGCTGTGCCTCCCTCGAGAATCGTCGGACCTCTTGGTTGTATTCCCCACAGTCGGTGATGCATCTGGATATGCGCGTAGTTATGGGACAGTTCTTGTTGTGAGATTTGGATGGCAAGCGTAATATGTTGCCTGATGGGTTGAGCATGCATTTGGGTACAGTAGTGCACCCCTGCAGGGTAAATCTTTTCGAGAAGCCGTGTGTCCACGGTTATGGACGCCTCAGGAGTACAGTGTCATGATCATAGACAACGCCACTAATGCTTTGCCTCTAATAATATGACTAGTAATTAGCCTTATCAACTAAACATCTGCTTAACTAAAATTGCCACCGTGTGTGTGTTCTACAAGGGGACTTCCTCGACTGGTCTTCGAGGGGGAAACCTTTGGATGGGTTATGTTTGGTGTTATATTATTGTTACCGCATAGCGCTCTCTTATCTCGCTCTAATAGCCGAAGTTGTAGCATGTCTCTATAAGTTAGATAGTGCAAGCTTTGCTGCCGCCGAGCCCACCATACCTATGTAGGCGAGGACCACCGAATTCTAGTCTCGCCGTGTACTGGCCTCAGTACTGACCGCTCTCTTTCTGTTTTCCTTTGCCCTTTGTCGGCACACTTTTGGCTTGACAGGTATGTGATTGACGATGTTAGAAAGGTTACCCTTCCGGCTTGGCCTGGGCAGGGTTATGGACACCGCTTGGTTATTCTTCAGGACTCTTAGTCCCATTTGGATCTTGTCCGTACTCGGATACTATCTTGCCTTCTTCTTGAGTTGTATCTTCGTATTGTACCTTTTGTATTCTTGACTCGTTGAGTCGTTGCTGTATATATAAGTTCTTGTGGAATCTGTTGTAAACTACTGTGATGTAACTACTTGTATTCCAATCCCACCCACACGAAAGTGTCTGGTGGGCGTCTTTGAATCGCTTCTATGCGGGTTTTGGCGGCAAATGCTGAGATATGCATAGACCCGATTCGGGGGCGTTACAAGAAGATACTTTGAGTACGAGCGTACTCAGCAAGTTCACTAGAAAAGAAGTGTTTGATGCACTATAACTACAGCCACAGACCATAGGTCGTAGGAAATGCAAGTTTTCACAAACATTTCTTCAAAGGTTGCTTTTATTCTGAAAAGCTATGTTCGTCATCCTTCACGGGTTTACCAGAACTTTCATGAGTTCCCTTCCCTCCGCGTTAGCAGCTCCTTCCCGGAACAGGGAGTAACAAGTTACAGTTCTTACACTTTGCAGAGGTGCGTTACTTTACCCATGAGAGATCAACTCTTTGTTGCACAACCGGGCAGCTTATTCCCGTCCACAATTCCATGATGTGGGGCCCAGAAGATGATCCAAGCCAATCACTGCCCCCTTCGCGACCTCGCATGCCTCCTTGGTGTACACCATGCCCACATATTGGATTACGGCAATGGTTTATACAAACGGTTAGATGCCAGAACTATCGTGGGACGATGAGGGTTCCCACCCATATGCTGCATATCCTCTACGAATTACCAATTAATATGCACACTTCGAGGATAACAGCCACGCCCTGCGCATCCGGCTTCATGCGAGAGGAAGAAGATACAGCTGACTTCTCCGTCCCATTCCAAATCTCATGGTCAACGCGTAATATACGGTGCAAGAATCACTAGCGACATTGGTTGTTAAGTCCTAGGTGATATAGTTCTGAGTGGTATTCCAACTATCAGATTTAATAGATTAGCTGATCACCCTAGATCAGCAACCAATAGTTCACATTATTATCAAAAATAGTGTTTTTAGACCTTTTTCAAATGCAGGTGATAACAACACTGGATTTGTAAAATACTTTACAGAAAATAAACAAAGCACATGAGCAAGTGTGAACTTGCCTTTTGTGATTGCAAGATTATGCACTCACGGTCTTCGAGTCAGTGTATAAGATCCAAAATATGAAATCAGCATCATTGGTCCGGTAAGGACTACTGTTTAAAGAAGAAATATGCTTTTATGCATAAGTAATGTGATGCACGTTCTAAACGCAAATCCCGGGGATAACGTTGTCCGAGGGTTTGTATTTCGGAAATAGTTACTTTGGAATGTGTGGTCCTTTTAGATAAATTTCACATTAGTGCTTCCATTAGAGTTTAAGAGTGGTTGTGAGTAACATATATTTAGCAGTAAAATATATACTTATGATATACTAGTCCAAATTGCTTATATAGGAGTTCTTGCTTGAAGTGGCAAAAATAATAACCTTCGAAGAAAGGGTTTCTCTTCTAAGGTCTAAACAATCTTTGTGGTTAGTCAGTGGTGGTTGATGTTATTTGTGTTTGCTTGACTGGTTTGGGTTTTCGATGTTTTTTTATAACTTAACTACTTCAGACCAAAGTTAACTATAAAACATATACTGATGTTTATTGTATTATATTCAGATTTTTGGAGACAAAAGTTAACTTTAAAAGAAGAATAGTTTGAAAGTATCATACTTATAACATTTGTATCTTGTGTATTTGGAAAGTTTCCTTTAGGTTACTTAAGATTAGTTATCCTTTTACTTGGTGTAGTGATTTATTGAGTCTATAATGAAGTGGTATCATTTACCTTTTATAGATGAGTGAATATAGTTTATGAACCAAGATATATTTTTACTTAACTACTAATGAACTTATTATAGTGTTGTGGTAGTTCTTGTAACTTGGTGGTTAAAGTAGATAGGAATGATCCGATTTATTCACAAGTTGTTCTTTAAGGTTTTTATCATGAATTGGAATCCTTTGAGAATATAATCTTCCCTCAAGGTTGAGGATAATTTAAATAAAAAAAATATTTATAATGTTTTAAGCCATTATGGCCTTATATCATTAATATTTAAGACTAATACTATTTATTAGACTTATTAGACTCATTTTAGGAATATTAATGAATTTTATTTATCCTTATATGAATTATTAATGAAGTAAATAAGTTTAAATTTGAGTTATTAAAATATTTGAATTTTTATTTAACTCAAAAGTAGAATATTAGATTTTTAACATGTAAATATTATTTTTGTGATCATTTTGGTATATTACATTTATTTTTGTGATTTATAAATAATAAGATATGATTTTTATAATTCTTATTACTTTATAATTACTTAATAAATAATGAAAATTTAATTAAGTGAAATAATAATACGTGATTATGGTTTCAAATTATAATTTTTATTTTTTAAGATCTTTGGTATTTTATTTATATTATTAACATTTATCATTATTAAAATATGAATTATCAAAGTTTTATTACTTATAAAACCTTTATTAAATAATATTTATTTAAATAATTATCATAATATTATTTGATAATAATTTTATGCTGTAGATTTTATTTTTCTACAAATTTTCATATATTATACACATTTTTCTGAATTATAGATCAAAAGTAATTAATTAAACAAGATTTAATGCTTTATTTGATTTCTGGAATATTATTAATTTGATTTATAATATTTTATTTATTTCTTAAACAGGAAATACTTTTTACACCGCACTTCAATCTAGCCTCAGTCAATGACTAGTGGGCCAGTGACCACCTCAGCACACTGGTCAAAGAAATTGCTTTTTTTACTGACCTACTCTCTACTCTCAATCGATGACACATCGGCCCAAGGCCATGTCATCAGCCACGCGAGACAAAGACTAGTCAAACTAGCTGACTAGGTTCAGGGTGGCGTCGGCATGACGTAGCGATGACGTAGCAAATGAAATGAACCTAGTTCGAATCAGTGCAACGTGCTGAGTCCTAAAGTGACGAAGCCGCTCGGAAATGGTCATCGGAGCCTCAGCTCCGACGAGCTCTGACTGTGGCTGACGGTGATACACGGCGAGACGACGATTTACAACGAGATAAGACGATGTAAGGATACTGGAAGATTCAGGAACTCACCCTGATGATAATAGAGAGGTCGGCGAGGACAGGCGCGATCGGAGGCGAGCTCTCTGACAAGATTTCCGACGAACTGCCGCGAAGAAGAACGGCCAAATTCGTCCACTCCAGTGCTCCCCTTGATGCAGGATTTCTCTCAGAGGATCTACGAAGGACGGTGCTTCTCCATGGTTGCTTGGAAGGGTGTAGGGAGATGTGGTTCGATGGCGAGGGGTGGCTCCGGTGAGCTAGGGTTTCGGTCCCATTCGCATCTGAGAGGATAAGGAGGAATTGCGGATAGGGATTGAGGCAGGGCGTCGTGGTGGCCTTCTTATCCCCCTCTGGAACGACGGCGAGCATCTTGGCGCACGGCTGATGAAGACGACGGCATCGAGCGGCGGCGAAGCTCCTCCAGCGAGTTGCCTGTGTGCGTGAGGATGACGACGACGTAACTTTTGCGGATAACCCCCTGGCAATTCTTTTAGCTCAACCTGTGGTTCTCCTTTGGTCCCACTTGTCAGTCACAGATGGAAACGAGTTGGGCTGGTTGCTGGGCTATTGTGGGCTGCAGAGGGGCGTTAGGTAAGCATGTAGGGTTGGGCTACGACCTGGTTTGGTTTTTTATTTGTTTTACCTTTTCCTATTTTCTGCTTTCCTTTTCATATTTGAATTTGATTTATATTTTGAACTTTTCTTGGTAGGATGTATTTGCTGGGTAATTACAATAATACTAAAATATATTTAGTATCATTTGTGAACTTTTATTATATAATATTGTTGTATTCCTCTTATTTAATCAATAGGAACCCCCTTTTTAATAATTTGTATAAACTTTTCTTATTATTCTTCTTTCCTCTTTTAATTATGAATTTCTTGAATGATGTATTCTTGTTTGTTTATAACTTTTAACTCTAGTTGGCTCATAGTTTGAATATAAATTTTTATATGTATAATGATCCTAGATCATTATTTGATGCAGGAAATATAAAAGAGATGAATATGTTCATTACTACTTCCATTGATTTGGAAAATGGCAATTGTATCTATTCTTTTATGATAAACAAGGAAGTTTAGGATTTTGGATTATAATTATTTACCCTAGGGTTTAGGGTGTTTAATATATTTAGACTCCTTTATGAATGTGGTTAAAGATTCAATAACTAAGCATCTTATTTTCTATTTGGGATATTTGATGACATTAGCTTTTATAATAGAAAGTTATATCTATAATGTTTTAATAAAATAAATTAGTAAAGATACTCTTGAGCACATTCAATTATGATGGTTGGAATTGTCAGAGATGGGTTTATGTGTTTTGTTGTAGGGAAATGTTCCTATCAAGTGATATAGATATAAGATGGAGAATTCTTAATATGAAATGGATATTATACTTGGTTTTAAGATTTAGAGTTGATTGTTTACCAAGAATTATTATCTTCCATAACTCATAACTCTAGACTTCTTATTAAGGAATTCCTTTCCTAGATATACTACCTTTTTCCTGTCTATCATTATAATTAATATGATGAGTTTTAATTCATAGAAATATTCTCATTCACTGATTAACCTTCTAAACTCATGGATGATTCAAATGAGTTTGATACTAAAATATTTCATAACTTCCTCATATCCTTGCTTGGTTATATTTACTACTCTACTGTTGATAACTTTCCATCCAACAAATAGTTCCTTCAAAATCTACTCAAAATCTTCCTTGATCATTCATTACTAATGTATCTCTAATAGTTATATGCATCCAACTACCTTTCTCTAAAGTTGACTATCCTTTAAGATGAATAACACCACTTTTATAACTCTATGCTCTACTAGCTTTTATTGAATAATATCATCCTATATTCACTTAACTCTAATTACTCACACTTGAATCCCTATACTATATTTATGTGGTTTGCAATGACTACTCTAGGATCACTTATCTCTACTAAGGTTCCAATTATGTTCTACCCACCAGTATTACTTATACTAAATATAAGCATTCAAAAGTGGTGGATAAAGCATTACCATTATAATCTTTTAATCATTTATTGCTTAAGTTCTTAATTGGCTAAGAAAGGCTTTATCAATCCTACTTTTCTATTATCTTGAAATTATTTTCTTAGTACCTCATATTAGATTAAGGTTATTTATGGACTATGCCCTCTTTAAAACGTTTATGTAGATGTTATGATAAGATCAAGAAATAATAGATCAAAGATTGATAGTTAAAGAATTTGTGAATCAATGGTTGATTACTAAAATTTTTTGAACAGCGGATATTAAGATAGGTTCCATAAAGATTGATATGGAAAGAAGGATATATGGTGGATGATCTTGACTTAGTCTCTTTCCAACTCCAACTCATTAAAGAGTTAAAGTTAAGTATTACTATGATACTCATAGTAAGAATAGATAAAAATAAGATATGTTAGCATTAATCATTGCATTTTTTTAGTATGCTAGTGGTAATCTTAACTTAGTATTCATAGGTTGGTATGAGGAATAGTATGATATGATCCCTTAAGGATCATATATGAATCATTTAAGCAATGTACTATGAGTGACATTTTATTATATCTGGTCTACTCTTAGACCAAATCATGTTTAACCAAATAAGGTTTTAGCAAAGGTCATATTGAAACTTATCGCAGTTAACTTGATGATCTACTTCAATTCCATGAAGTTAAGAGAAGCTCCAATCACTTTGACAAGTTCTATTTTAAAGGCGCAAAAATTATTCGGATTTTCTATGCATGAATGCAATGCACACATCTGGGTTCAACTTATTTCTAAGCTCTAATGCTGGGTTGTTAC
Source organism: Avena atlantica (assembly GCA_910589765.1). NCBI lineage: Eukaryota > Viridiplantae > Streptophyta > Magnoliopsida > Poales > Poaceae > Avena > Avena atlantica. The sequence goes on along the minus strand of OU342735.1, from coordinate 411,135,156 downwards.
AGAATCTCCCCCTTAAAATAAACTTCGTCCTCGAAGTTCGCAAACTCTCACGTTTCGGAGTAAAGAATTGACTTGTAGTGGTTGCTACATTCTCCACTCCCGGATGACCTTAAATGTAATAATTTGTAGTATTCCATAACCTAATTAGATATCCTAATCCAATTCTTTTTTATTTAATCCTCAAACTATATTACTGTTTTAAGTACAATTTAGAGGGTCTCCTTAAAAACAAGTTTTACGTTTCTATATACCTGTGTTAGTAGTCAAAAGACTACCCTTCTATTCCTGTCATAATATAGTTGATACTGGTACTCCTTTCAAGATTGGATTTGAACTCATTTAGTCCATACCCATTGGAATTTCTTTTTCTCAATACTTGTCCAGTTGGGTGTTCTCTAATACTTCTTAAGGGTTACTTAAGAGTTGTTTCTTCTAGAATTGGTTGGTTAAATGTATCCCTTATCACCTTCAAGATTATACCTTATTAAGGTTTTTAAATAATCTTTCATTATTACCTATAGTATTCTCTTCAACGTTCATTCATAAAGTCTACTCTCCCCCTTAGGTTTTACTAATAGTCTTTAAGCTACATACATAGAGACCATTGGTTCTTAAGTTTGAATGTTGGTTTCTGTTCAGCTTATATTTTACCAGTTTAGGGTCCGATGAAAGATTATACGGTGTATCCACATTGTTGTGGATCTCCGAAACAAATCTTTCAGCATTATATATCTACTTACTTTTGGACATTTTCTCTTGGATAAGCTTGACCTTGCGAAGCATCTAAAAAAACGATCGTTTTTAAATTTTTATACTTCCTTAGGTTTTACTTAACTTAGGCCAAATTTAATGCTCTTTATGCAACTTTTAAGAGGATCTGGGTAACTATGTTAACCAATATACCAGCTGCGGACAAAATACCAACTGCGGATCAGATTGCCGACTAGGGATTAGATACCAAAGGCGGATCATTCTGGGTGGTAGGTACTTCATTAAAGTTTCTGACCCACAACTGGCATTCTCTCTGAATTGTCAGAGCTTAAATACCCTTTTGGTTCCAAAGCATGTTCTTGGTACCTTTTCATGATACTTTCATGAACTTGGTACAACTCTTTCATTAACTTCTTAGCATCTTACCTACATTGAATGAACTTTCAGTTTATCATATCTTGTTTCTCCCTACATATTCTACACCAGACTTTCTTCCTAAGCTGGCCAAAAATATGACTTATGTTCTATCTATCCTCCAAATGGTGTTAATACCTCTTATATCATGCTTCATCCTTCAAGTTAGTCTTCCTTATGATCTTCGAAACTCGTCACTCCCTTACACGAATTCCCGTTTCTATCTAGGTCTATAACATCAAGTAATAACTGGGTGTTACATCATGCATTTGCACACCTAATTAAACTTCATGTACAGATCTAGTCAATCAAGAAGAATCAAAAAGATCCAAAAGTCGATAAACAACAAAACATATACCCTGTATTATACATAGGTTCTAGATAATTTATAAATGTACTAGATGTTCCAACAGTTTGCTCCAAACCTATTTACACAACTATCTTACCAGAACTTCTTGTTCTTGTGGATATATCCTCACTTATTTTGGCAAACTCTTCAAACTACAATACACATTACCCTCTATATACATTATTCAAGCCCTCATCCCTTGGGATGTCGTTCCTTTCTTACTTTCATCTAGTGCTTCCTGGAGTTCCGTCCATGATGATGTGAAGTCCTACGACTGCCTTCTGGAGCATAAGAGCATCCAGGAGGTGCGTATTCTTGATTAAAAGTACTGAGACTGAGATTAATCATTGAAAAATGACTAGAGTTGGCATAATCTTCCACTGAATATTTCGGGTTTTCTGGCAACGCTTCCTCATAGTAAGTTGGTTCCTTCGCTTTTTCTTGGATCCGGTCATATATATTGGTGTAGTAGCTATCGGAATACTCTTCTAAGTTGATTGGATTGGTATCACCCCCATAGGGTCCATAAGGCTCTATGTGGTTATAATTGGTCTCTTCTTCAATACCTGTATCACAAGGTATAGGGTTTCCAATGGTTCTACCTTGAGATTCTATTTACCATCCATACTTGTTGGGCTCAGGGTTATTTGGAATAACTTTATTCCATTCTTGTTGTTCGGAGTTGTACTTGGTCCATAGGTCTTTAGGTGGCTTGAAGTCATTTTGGTAATAGGCATAATTTTCCGAGTTTGGATCATCAAACTCAGTTTCCTCAAACACTTCTCCTGAAGGTATGTATTTGGGATGCCTAGCTTCTTTATCTAGCTTCTTCCTACGAGCCATTGCTTTATCAGGATCAGTAAAATCCTCAATGACCGTATCCATCTCCTGAAGTAAGACTTCGTGAGTGTTGTGATAAGTGTTTAGCAAAGACCAATAACGATCCATATACTCTACAGCTAGAGTAGGTTCAGCTTGGACTAGAGTAGAGTGATCTAACTCATGCTCTGGGTTTGAGGTTTCATGTGGTATAATAGTATGAGTACTACCTTCTAGATCTTGGGACTTCTGTTCTCGGATCATGCTTATGGCTGCTGCTACGACAATCTAATATGCAGATGCCATGCACCTTGCCTCTCCTGATGGCATTTCTCCCTTAAGTTTTAACTTCTTGGGTAACATGATCATGACACGGTATTTAGCTAACACCTGCCCATCATAGTAACTGTAAATCTTGACCAAAAGTCTAGATTCACATTCCAAACTCCATAGAAGTTGTCTGAGATTGTTTGTCCAATCCCCTCCGTAGTCATCCAATGTCCTGTTCATCACTTGAACATTTCGGGGTGGATAGTGCCATGTGGAACTGTAGATAAAAAATTATCATCAGTCACATAGAGTTAAAACTCTTGGGTAATGATCAGATTTGCAATCATACTAAAGAATTATCGAACTAGTAACATAACATGATTATTCTCAAGTGAATATCCCTCATATCACTAGAGAACTCGTTATTCTTGCAAGTATAAGTCCTACAGGTTCTACCCATTTACTAGGTTTCCAACCTAAGGTCAAAGCATATGCTCTGATACCAACTGCGGTGACCCAGCATACCACTGCATGATGTAGTATACTATAGTCGTTGACATAACACCAATGAAACACCGTTCACTAGTATTATATCCCTCAGAATGGCACAACAGAAACACAATGGGTCCAATACATGGCTAAAGGTTACAACTCACTCTTTACATAAGATCGAGAGAACACTCTAGGTTAAAGAGAGAGAAAGAACTTCTTACTGAGAAGAATCAAAGATAAACAAAGCAAAAACTAATATACTATTAAGTATAGTATTCTGGCTAGAGGTTGGCATTGCTGCTATTGCAACGCACTACAGAAATAGGTTCTTTGGCTAGAGATTATATTCCTATCTAATCAGTAACTTCGTCTTCACGTGAGTTGAGGTATGTGTTGACTTCTTGTCTTCATTGAAGATCTTTAGATGGGCATGATAAGTCCTGGAGCATAACTTGATGTGGTTGTTGTCTATTCCAACTTCAGAATCTAGCAAGGGTTAAGAAGATACTTTGAGTACGAGCGTACTTAGCAAATTCAATAGAAAAGGAGTGTTTGATGCACTATAACTACATCCACAGACCATAGGTCGTAGGCAATGCAAGTTTTCACAAATATTTCTTCAAAGGTTGCTTTTATTCTAAAAAGCTATGTCTGTCATCCTTCACGGGTTTACCAGAACTTTCATGGAGTTCCTTTCCCGCCGCTTTCGTAGCTCCTTCCCGGAACAGGGAGTAACAAGTTACAGCCCTTACACTCTGCAGAGGTGCATTACTTTACCCATGAGAGATCAACTCTTTGTTGCACAACCGGGCAGCTTATTCCCGTCCACAATTCCATGATGTGGGGCCTAGAAGATGATCCAATCCAATCACTGCCCCCTTCGCGACCTCGCATGCCTCCTTGGTGTACACCATGCCCACATATTGGATTACGGCAATGGTTTATACAAACGGTTAGATGCCAGAACTATCGTGGGACGATGAGGGTTCCCACCCATATGCTGCATATCCTCTACGAATTACCAATTAATATGCACACTTCGAGGATAACAGCCACGCCCTGCGCATCTGGCTTCATGCGAGAGGAAGAAGATACAACTGAATTCTCCTTCCCATTCCAAATCTCATGGTCAACGCGTAATATACGGCGCAAGAATCACTAGCGACATTGGTTGTTAAGTCCTAGGTGATATAGTTCTAAACAATGGTATTCCAACTGTCAGATTTAATAGATTAGCCGATCACCCTGGATCAGCAACCAATAGTTCACATTATTATCAAAAATAGTGTTTTTAGACCTTTTTCAAATGCAGGTGATAACAACACTGGATTTGTAAAATACTTTACAGAAAATAAACAAAGAACATGAGAAAGTGTGAACTTGCCTTTTGTGATTGCAAGATTATGCACTCACGGTCTTCGAGTCAGTGTATAAGATCCAAAATATGAAATCAGCATCATTGGTCCGGTAAGGACTACTGTTTAAAGAAGAAATATGCTTTTATGCATAAGTAATGTGATGCACGTTCTAAACGCAAATCCCGGGGATAACGTTGTCCGAGGGTTTGTATTTCGGAAATAGTTACTTTGGAATGTGTGGTCCTTTTAGATAAATTTCACATTAGTGCTTCCATTAGAGTTTAAGAGTGGTTGTGAGTAACATATATTTAGCAGTAAAATATATACTTCTGATATACTAGTCCAAATTGCTTATATAGGAGTTCTTGCTTAAAGTGGCAAAAAGAATAACCTTCGAAGAAAGGGTTTCTCTTCTTAGGTCTAAACAAGCTTTGTGGTTAGTCAGTGGTGGTTGATGTTATTTGTGTTTTCTTGACTGATTTGGGTTTGAGATGTTTTTTTATAACTTAACTACTTCAGACCAAAGTTACCTATAAAACATATAGTGACGTTTATTGTATTATATTTAGATTTTTGGAGACTAAAGTTAACTTTAAAAGAAGAATAGTTTGAAAGTATCATACTTATAACATTTGTATCTTGTGTATTTGGAAGGTTTCCTTTAGGTTACTTAAGATCGGTGTAGAAGGAGTGGCCCAACCTTTAAACAATATAAGGTGGAGTCCCCTGTGTTTACAATGCTAGTCCCTGGATTAATAGCTAGCATCCACAGTTAAGATGTAATATCAAGATACAAAGGTCATATTATAACTTTATAACCAAGAATAACATAATTTTATTACATCACACATAGCTCATTTGGCTAACACAATACATTGCAGCGGAATAACTATAGTCATGGGGTCCTTCATCTTCAAAGTGCCACAGGCAGATGTTGGTTGTAGACTTTGTAATCCTAATTAATCAATCTTCACTAAAAAAATCAAACCTGCAACATTACAAGTTACAGCCACAAGGGTCAATACATTTGAATTGTATTGGCAAGTTTCACTACTATGTATAGTATAAGTGGATCCTATCATTACATGCATAATTGGCTAGGTAGGGTTTCAGGCTTCTTTGCAGAAAGCAATATTTTATCGTATCTTTTCAAATGGTCTTGTTTCCTTTGTCAAATCTTTTTATAAAAATTCCTTGAACTCCTTGGTAGAAACTCAAGTGTTCGAGTCCTTGTCAAAATCCCTTGAGCTCCTTGGTAATCCCAAGTACATCAAGTTTTATCAAAGTCTCTTGAGCTCCTTGGTACCCCCAAGTGCATCAAGTCTTTAAAAGTTTTCTTTTAGAAATTAGAATGTCGAGATTTCCCATAGCTTCAAACTTTAGTTGCTCAATATTGTCCATAACCGGGGACACGGCTAAGTACTTAGATTTTATTATCTTCTGCAGAAGGAGTACACTTTACCCACATGTCACAATCCCATCCTTTTGCCACCAGTGGCCACTGGATTAGTGCTCACCAAGATGGAGTACCGGCAGATTGAGAATGTGACGAAGTCTTTCCAAAGGGTCCTCCCATACACCATTGCTAGCTTGTCTTCAGCACCCATGTAGGATTCCAGGTCCCCATGTCCAGTAAACTAAAGACAATGTATGGGTCTTCCCAATGTAGTTGACTAAGCCAGAGCCATAATAGCATGTGGTTGCACACGAAAGCCACAATTGGAGAAACATGTTCAATCTCTAAGTTTCCTGGGTGGTTTCCTTTGGATCACAACACAAAGATATTGCCATAGACATGGTTCCTTTTGTTGCCACCTTCTCAAAAACTCAAAGTATCCTTGGACACCCAGGTGGTTCATTGAGTCCTTGTTTTATTATATAAAAACACAAGTCCTTTTCTCAAATCCATAAAATCTCAACATGTATCTCTTTTCAAAATATAGCATGGCTAAGCATGTAACAAATACAATGTTTTCACTAAGGAAAGTTTAGGGAATCCTATTAGGATTTAGCATAGCATAAGTATAGAAATTCTTTTCATGCATGTTTTCAAAATCCACTAAGTATAATGAAAATAGTAGGACTTTAGATGATAGTGTCACTTGCCTTTTTGGTAGGGAATGATGGTTCACTCCTTGATCTTGCTAGTCTCACACTTTTCTAAGTTCACTAAAATCAATCAAGCAAACACAATATCAACAAGCATTCCAAACCAATAATCAAACAAGCAAACACACATATAAAACAATGGAATCTAAGTCATGCATGTAAGCATGCAAGGGATAGTTTTGTTTGCAAAGATGGTCTCCACTAGGCTTCTAAACTTGATAAGTTTCAAAATGGTCATTTTTCAAAGTGGCCAAGTCATTTGCAAAAAGGTTTTGTCCATAAACCATTTTTAAATCCATTCATTATTTTATGTGGTGGAAAATATTTTTATCAAAGCAACAACTCTAGGTTGTTCACCAAATAAGTTGTTGTTTCTCAAACTTGGTGTTTAGGGTCAGTAGGTTTGATCCAAAACATTTTCCCAAAGTTTTTACTCCAAAAATATTTTCATAACAACACCTTTATTTTTATTTGGCTAGAAAAATGGGCTAAACCAATTAATCTATCCTAAACTTTACCAAATCCATTTTCAAAACCATGGGTTGGTTCCTAGGATCAGTAGGTTCACAATAAACCAATTTGCCAAGGTTTCAAACTCAAAAACATTTTTGAAACATTTTTCTAATCTAAACTAGCATACAAAAGTTTCTACAAAAACAAACAATCTAACATATACTATTTGCTAAAAAATGGCATGGTTGTCTAGGGCTTGTTCCACTGATTCCAACGATATAAATTATGCAATTTTTGGACGTGTGGATCAAAAGTTATAGGGTTTTCAAATTGCAACTCAAATCAGATTCAAATTCTATTTCAAATTCATCTGGTGACACGCGGCGCAACGCTATTTGATGGTACCGGTTTGGTCGGATCGCGTGCTGCAGGCCGTTAGATCAAGTTGCATCGCACGGCTCTGGCGGCGTACCCTTTCGCTGTTAAGTGGATCTATCGTGTCTCTCCGATCTAAATCGAACTGATGCTAATGCCTGGCCAAGAACTGGCGGCGCAAGGTCAACGGCGAGCGGCGGTGCGGTCGAATGGTGGCGGCGCTAGCGAAACAGGAAGAAAGGGAAGGTGAGGAGATGCTTACAATGATCACAGGGCGACGTCGAAGCTCAACTCGGAGTCGTCTGGGCAAGGGGCGCACGAGGACAAGAGGAATTCCTCGCCGGAGTTAGGTCTGGCGACAGTTGCACGCGGCCGAGGTCGAGGACGGTGCTACGGGTCACGGGAGGGAAAACAAGAAGTTTGGTTAGACGCGTACGATCAAGGAGATGACGTGTGCGTGAACGAGATGGCGCGGGATGGTCTGGACTTACCAGGAGACTTCACCGGAGAAGAAGGCAGACGCGGCGACGCTCGGAGGCTTGTCGTAGTCGACGCTCTGGGGCGCCCGCGGTTGAACTGAGGGTACAGGCAGATGCGCCAGGGAGTGGTGAGTATGTGTGCGTGGTTGGTGAGGCAGGAGGTGGCGAGGCTCGGCCGGAATCGAGGGAGGACGGTGGTCGGAGCTGTGGCGTTGCGAGCTCAAATTGAGGCAGCCTCGGGGCAGAGAGAGAGGGGCGTGTGAGGGGAAATGGAGAGGAGGTCTGGGCGGTTAATAGGATGCAGTCACAGCGAGTAACGGTCGCGGAATCAATGCGTATTCAACGCCGGCGTAATTGGCAGCAACGGCAGGGCGTCGTCAGCGCGAGGAGGAAGAAGACGTGCTGGCTGCTTGGGTCCCTGCTGTCAGCGAGGAACGAGAGGGAGAAGAGGGCCACCAGTCATTGTCTGTGCGGGTTCAAAACGGAGTGTGAAATGTTTTCTTTCTAGAGGGGGTGCTGGGCTGGTTCTGGGCCTTGTTGGGCTTGGCCGGCTGGGCTGTGTCCAGATTCCATTTTTTTTCCTCCTGAAACCTTTTTATTTTACTAAATCTAATTTCTGTTTTGAAATTCAATCAAACAAACAATACTCAAATCAATTCAAACAATCACCAAACTTTGAAACTTTGAATTTGGTTCTGTTCAGTAACATAAACCAAATTCCAAAACCAAAATAATAATTTTATTTTTGGGTCCATTATTAATTAAATAAAATGGACACTAGTTAATAAATCAAATAGGTTTTAATTTATTTAAAAACTCCATTTGAAATCCAAATATTTTCAAAAACCAAATCAGTAGGTTTTATTTGGGAATATAAAATACTTGGAAAACTTATTTGAAATAAATAAATAAGTTTTGATGTTTTGGAAATAGTAAAACCTTTATTAATAAAGCTTGGATATTAAATCCTTATTATTTAAAATAAACCTTTACTATTTTTAATCAAAGCAAAAGCATTTTATTTCAAAAGCTTGGCCAAGGTTTTAATTTGGCTTATAAAATAATCTTTATTTATAAAACTTTTATTTCCTTTGAAAATCAAATCTTTTATTTTAAAGATCCAAAATAGCAATTCCCAAAATATTTTTATTTTCCTTTATTAAATGTTTATCTTTTTAAATCCCTTTAGGATTTATTTAATCCAAATTGGTTTGAAGGTTTCCAATTGGAATTCAAAAAGTTTCTTTTCACTCTGAAAATCAAACAAAGTTTTATTTTATTCAATTATTTTTCACATTACAAGATTTGGAAAATCTTGGGATGTGACAATCGGTTATCCTTTTACTTGGTGTAGTGATTTCTTGAGTCTATAATGAAGTGGTATCATTTACCTTTTATAGATGAGTGAGTATAGTTTATGAACCAAGATATATTTTTACTTAACTAATGAACTTATTATAGTGTTGTGGTAGTTCTTGTAACTTGGTGGTTAAAGTAGATAGGAATGATCTGATTTATTCACAAGTTGTTCTTTAAGGTTTTTATCATGAATTAGAATCCTTTGAGAATATAATCTTCCCTCAAGGTTGAGGATAATTTAAATAAAAAAATATTTATAATGTTTTAAACCATTATGGCCTTGTATTATTAATATTTAAGACTAATACTATTTATTAGACTTATTAGACTCATTTTAGGAATATTAATGTAACATCCCTAAAATCATGATTTCAAAGATTGCACATGCATGCATAAAGAATTGAGATCATTTTCAAAACTCATTTCAGAAAAACAAAGCACATAGTGCTATCATTTTATGTGAGCAAGCTAAAATCAAATGGCCATCACCATTTGAGAGTTTGAATGTTTTAAACCTAGAATGCTTGTCCCCTTTGTTGAATAGATTGAGTGTGGAAATTTGAATCAAGTTTTACAAAATGGAAATGGTTCAAAAACCATTTTTCAAAACATTTGCAAATCAGGTACCAAGTCCCTGATATTTTGTTCTCCAAGAGTGACCAAGCTTTTGCAAAGTAACCACATGATATCATGCCTAGTATTTGAGACTATTGCACCCTGCAAAAAACCCCAAGTGATTTGAATTAAAATGAGACTTGATTTCATTTGAAAACCTTTCCTGAAAATCAAAACAAAAAAAGAAAAGGACAAAAGAAAAGAAAAGGGCCAGGCGCCAGGATTCTAGCCCAGCAACAGAACTGGCCCAACTAGCCCACCCGGCCTTCCTCTCTCTCTCGCACGCGCAAGCGCACCCAAGCAGTCGCTGAAAACCAGACCCCACCTCCTCTCTGTGCGTTTCACTGACGAGCGGGCCCTCTCCACGTCAGCGTCGTCTTCCCCAAATCCCGCGCACGAACTCCGCCGCTGCCCGTTGCTGCCTTGATTTCGCGAGGTAAATTGCATTGATGCAGCAAGCGTTTCTTGTCGAGCCTCTGGCTATATAAACCCCACACTCTCGCGACCATTTTCCCTCAAACAATTTCTCCTTCACGCCACCAGGCTGCCCACAACTCGCTCGACGCCGCCGCTGTTCCGACGACCGCGCCGACGAATTCCGGTGAGCCCCGTCTTCCCCTCTGTCTCTGAATCATGCTATCAAGTTCAGCAAGTCTTTGCGCACCTACTGACACTCCCCATTTGTCCTCGCATGATCCGTAGCTCCAGCAACGACTCCGACTGACTGCCACCGTTCTCCGCACGAACTCCGGCGACCTCTCTTTGTAAGTAGCCGCCGCCCCTTGCCCTCTGACTGATACACCTAGAATCCCCATCGTCTTGTGCATCTAACAGTACCTCTCTTTTGGCTTAGCGCGACGAGGAACCTCGCCAACATCGACGACTGACCGTGCCTGACGCGTTCGCAAACTCCGGCGAGGAATCTCCGACGACCCCGTGCGCCCCTTCCCAAGCCATCGCCACCTTGAGCATCAGCAGCCTCCTGCGGTTCTGGTAAGCATCTCCTCTCTTCCCCGGGCGACCTAGAACGCCAGCACCGCCGCTGACTAACGCGCCGCCGCCAACCGCCGCCGCTAGCGCCGATCGATTTTGGTTAGATGATTTATAGCCGTCAGATCCAGATCCAGCGCGTAGAATTAGTCCACTTAGCGAAGCGGTATGGTTAGATCTGAACCGTGCATCGTTAGTTATATCCTACGGCTCGCGAGCGTGATCCAGAGCGAATCGGTACGCGCCAGTAGGAACATGACGCGTGGCTAGGGTTAGATTTGAAATCAGAATTTGATCCAAAAATTGAAATAGCTATAACTTTTGATTCCCACGTTAGATTTTTGCAAATTTTATGTCATTGGAATCAGGGAGACAAGCCCTTTCTGAATCTGCAATGTGTTTAGTAAAAAGTTTCTGTTAAAATGTCTTTTTATGCAGAAACTTGTTTAGGACTATTTTGAGTATGGGATTTGTTTAGGATTTTGTTTTAGGGCAAAATAAACTTGGATTGGCAAGATTTTGACTTGCTTATGTTTCAGTATCTTGCACTTGCTTGGTGGATTTTCAAAAATCATCACTTAGCATTCTTGCATGCATGCATACATATTTTTGTTTGTATATGAATTGAATGTGATTGTGGTTATAATCTTTGTGTAGATTTTGGTGCTAGTGATTGTGATTGTGAAGAGTGCTACTCTCCCCATTACCAAGGCAAGTGGTACTTCATGAATATTTCCATCCCTATATTTTGTACAAGCATTAGAAGTATTTTGCTAAGTCTTGCATGTTGTTATTTTTTTGCCAAATGCTATGTTGGGAAATCCTAAGTAGTTGTAGAATTTTTGAATTGCTAGGAAAATTTCCTAAGTTAAATTACTATGCCATGCTTAGCCTAGCTAGTAGCAAACAAGGGTTGGTAAAGTATTTACATGCTATGATGAAAATATTTCTAAGTCTTTGGACTTATGTTTTTCCTAATAAAACAACTAAGTCAATGAACCTCCTGGGTGGAATGGGACTTGAATGGTGGTTTTTGGGTTGAGTGGTTACACAAGGCCCATGGACATGGGTTACCTTGTGTATCTCACTTGTGGTATGCCACCCAGGCACAAAGGGATTTTAGAGGCCAAGTGTTGAGAAGCTTATAGTGCAGCCACTTGGCAATATGGGCTCTGCCTGGATCACATAAGTTGCTAGAACTTAGCCATTTGGACAGTTGGTGGTAGTGGGAATGATAGATTGGAGCGCGTCCATTTGGTCTAAGGAAAGGCTTCTGAAAGGTCCTGTTTTGGGAAACCAAGTCTAGTGGGGAAAGTGCACAACCTCTGCAGATGGAAAAATCTAAGTACTTAGCCAAGTCCATGGCAATGGACAACTTGAGCATCAAGACATGGAAGCTATCAAGAATCTCATCACTCCAACTTCTAAGTAAAACTTGTGGGTGAACAAGGGTGAAGGACCTCAATGTCTATTGATGGTTTCTTGGGAAGTTTTTGACAAAGAAAAACTTAGTGATTTCAACTAATAGGAAAAACCTATTTTGAGAAAAGCAAGCCAAGCTACACTTAGCCAAAATGCATATAGTAATATAGCCCACTTAAAATTTACTAAGGTATCACTTGCCAATACTATTCCAAAGTATTGACCCACTGCGGCTGTAACTTGTGATGTTGCAGGTTACTCCGATGATGATTAGGTGTCATGAGTCTACACTCAACATGCTTGCCTGTGGCACATGAAGATGAAGACTTATGTTTATTTACTTATTCCAAAACTCTTGTATTAGGCCTGTGGCCTTGAGTTGTAAAAGACTATGTTTATCTCTGGAATGGATGTAATAAATGACCTTTGTATCTGTGTACTTCATCTTAAACTATGGATGCTAGCAATGATCCAGGGACTAGCATTGCAATCACATGGATCCTTTTCCTTTACAAAGGAGGGATCTTACAGATGGTATCAGAGCATTGTGTTGCCTGTAGGATTATGACCCTAGGATTGGAAAACCACTAAGGAAAAAAATTTCAACTACTTCTACACTTGTCTATTCTTCTCGTAAACTTTTCTAATCATATCTTTCTCATCTCTATTTATAGATGAACTCCATCAATGAAGCCGTGAAGAAAGTACCACTCATGACCATGACCTTGGAGTGTGAGACTGAGTTTCCCAAAATTCTCAAGGACCTCATGGTGGCAATGGAGGTACATGGTGCAGCTGTTTACAAAGGCTTTCCAGTGATGGATGAAGGAGTTGAGTACTGGTGGGTGCAACTTCACTTGTACAAAAACAAGGAAGACAACCACAAAGAAAGAGGATTCTGCATGTACACCAACACTATGATGCACACCACATTCTTTGAGTCAGCAAGAGAAGTAGCTTGGAGAACTATCAAAGAACTTAGTGCTAGAGTCAAGTACAGAATGCTCAACCTCCAAAAAGACTTAGAGAAAGAGAAGGAACATACCCAAGAGTTGGAAGCCACCAACCAAACCTTAAGAGGAGATATTATAGACTTAGTGATGGAATCATGTGAGCAAGATAGGCTGTTTGCCTCTAGGAACATTGTGTTAGCCAACCGATCCAGTGAGATAGGATTGTAAACGCATTTCGTTAGTTGGACCACCACCTATCACCTTATTTTCCAAAATGATACCTTAAATAAGTTTGGACCTTGGTTGATGTAATGGATTCATGTATGCATGACTTGTGTGATTTTGTGTTCCAAGGATATGTATGTGATGTTTGTCTTTGTTTTATCTTAAATAGTGTTGTTCTAACTTTTCTATCTTATAAATAGATGCCTATTACCATCAACACTGTTGAGGAGTTCCAGGTTACCCGCTTTGGACCTCGTATCGTTGAGCTTACCACTTTGCTCAATCTCCCTCTTCCCACCATCATGGTGCATCCACTCACCAAGTTCGAGAGGAAGGACCTCTGGGGCTTCAAGGTGAACCAGCCCGGACGCCAGACAGAGCCTACTACGGAGGCCATCGTCTTCAAGCATATGCACGATGACAGGGAGAGAGGCATGGAGGTAGTTATGCAGGACCTGATAGGACGTCTGCTAGGCCGACACTCCCGACAGGTTGGAGGCACCCACTTCCATGTCTTCGGAAGACGTGATGAGGATGGAGAGTGCATCGACTTCGAGGACGACTCGAGGGACGCAGCAGAGCCGATACGTCTGTATCTCCAGGACTTAGAGTCTCTCATTAGGCACGTGGACACGGACAGGACCAACGTCATGCTCAGTAATGACGAGCTCCAGGTGCAGCTTCGCGAGAAGGACAAGCTCTTCGCGCAGCAGGATGAGATAGTCAAGGAAATGGAGGCGAAGTTCGAGACCCAGGACCGGAAGTTCAAGAGTCAGGAGAAACGTGTCCAGGATAGGAACAAGAAGATCCGGGACATGACTGAAGAACTGAAGTCCAAGGACTTCGAGCTAGAGCAGCAGCAGATGGTGATTGAGAGGCTTCGTTCCCAGAAGAGGGCTCTCAAGGCCAAGATTGAGTCCTTGACCACTACTATTGAGGAGAACAAGACCGCGATGGAAAACGCAGGTCTTACCATTGTCGAGGAGGAGATTGATGCTGACGAGTAGACTTGACTACTCGTTTATCTTTTATTATCGTACTTGTTATTTGTGAACTTGTTATTAGACCATCCGACATGTGGATGGCTTGCCACTTGTGTGTTTTACTTTGAGAATTTGTTATCTGGTTGTTGAACTTTTATCTTCTGTTGCATGCTTGTGTTTGCTTGTGATGTAATGTGTATAAAAACATCTATGGGTATCTCATTCTTATCTCTATTTGAACAAACCACAGATGCCTCCCCGTCGCGCAAACCCCAACCCCAACAACAACAACAACATCACTCCAGAAATGCAGCAAATGATGAATTCTCAAACACAGCTCATGCAGATGATGACAACATTCATTCAGAACCAAAACAACAACAACCCCAATAACAACAGCAATAACAACAATAACAACAACAACCCTCCGGGCTTTGATATGCTCACCAGATTTCTGCGTTTGAGGCCAGCTAAGTTCTCGGGGACGACTGATCCCATGGTGGCCAATGATTGGATACGTTCCGTAAACAAGGACTTAGTAACCGTGGGCTGCACGGATGCTGAAAAGGTCAGATTTGCAGCACATCTGTTGGAAGGGCCAGCCGCCACTTGGTGGGACAACTTCCAAATCACCACTCCTATAAATGAGGTGACTTGGGTGATCTTTGAGGATGGCTTTCGCACTGCTCATATCTCATCAGGAATAATGAGCCTGAAAAAGAAAGAGTTCCACAATCTGAAGCAGCGCCACCGCAGCGTGGCTGAATACATTGAAGAGTTCAACAATCTGGCGTGTTATGCACCGGACGAGGTTGACACAGATGCCAAAAGAAAGGAAAAATTTCTGGAAGGCTTGAATGATGAGCTGAATCTGCAGTTGGCTGTGGCATATGTTCCCACTTATCAGTCGCTCTGTGACAAGGCTGCTATATTGGAGAACAAAATGAAGCAAGTCGAGAGTACGAAGAGGAAACACTCCGACAAGCACAGCTCGGGATCGTCTCACAAACGATCTCACTATGATGACAGTGGAAGCTCAGGATCCCACAAGCATGGGAAATTCAACAAGCACCACAACCACAACCGTCATGACAACAAGCATCATCGCAGTCATGACAATTACAAGTACAAGAACCACAAGAGTGGACATAAGAGCCACCACAGTGGTAATGGTAGTGGGAGTGTAAGTCAGCCTGCTAAGAGAGACATCAGTCAGGTTGAATGCTTCAAATGCAAGAAGATGGGACACTATGCAAATGAGTGCCCCGAAAAGAAAGTTGAAGGACCTGCCAAGCCCAATCCTTTCCAGAAAGGACAGGTGAACCACATCAGTGTGGAGGAGGTCTATGAGGAGCATGACGCTGTTGCTGGTAAGTTCAGACTCAATTCCATTCCAGCATTTGTACTCTTTGATACTGGTGCATCGCATTCATTCATATCAAAGGCATTTGTTGATAGAAATGGGTTTCCGTCTGAAAACATTGGGTGTCCAATAAAAGTTAGTTCTCCGGGTGGAGAAATGATAGTAAGTCTTGGATGCCGGGATCTAGTAATAGAATTTGGAAAACATAAGTTTCCAGTGAGTCTGATAATCCTATATTCCCAAGGACTGGACGTAATATTGGGAATGGATTAGATGGCTAAGTATGAAGGGGTACTGGATTGTGCTAATCATACTGTTGCACTCACAACCCCGGAAAGAAAAAGGATTAAATTCAAGTCAAACTTTGAATCCAAAGGAAGTAAGCTAAATTCTCTTAAGGGGGTTAGCATGGACAGTGTGCCAATTGTGTGTGAGTATCCGGATGTGTTTCCGGAAGAATTGCCAGGAATGCCACCAGATAGAGATGTGGAATTTCTGATAGATTTGGTACCAGGTTCTGGACCAATAGCAAAGAGACCATATAAAATGTCAGTTGATGAACTGAAAGAACTCAAGAAGCAACTAGGAGAACAATTGCAGAAAGGATTTATTCAACCAAGTTCTTCATCTTGGGGAGCCCCAGTCTTGTTTGTGGAGAAGAAAGATAGAAGTCAAAGGTTATGCATAGATTACTGTTCACTCAACGAGGTAACTATCAAGAACAAATATCCTTTGCCAAGAATCAATGACTTGTTTGATCAGCTGGAAGGAGCATGTGTGTTCTGAAAGATTGATCTAAGATCAGGCTATTTTCAACTCAAGATAAGAGAGCAAGACATACCTAAAACAGCATTCACCACAAGGTATGGGTTGTATGAGTATACTGTGATGCCTTTTGGCTTGACCAATGCTCCAGCATACTTCATGAATATGATGAACAAAGTGTTCATGGAATTCCTCGACAAGTTTGTTGTCGTTTTCATCGATGACATCTTATTCTACTCCAAGAGCAAAGAAGAGCATGAAGGACACTTGCGTTTGATACTTGAGAAGTTGAGAGAGCATAAAATTTATGCCAAATTCAGCAAGTGTGAGTGTCACATCCCAAGATTTTCCAAATCTTGTAATGTGAAAAATAAATGAATAAAATAAAACTTTGTTTGATTTTCAGGGTCAGAAGAAACTTTTTGAATTCCAAAAGGAATCTTCAAACCTATTTTGAACAATTAAATCTCAAAAGGATTTAAAAACATAAAACAATTAACAAAGGAAAATAAAACATTTTGGAAATACTATTTTTTTTATAAAAGGATTTGGTATTCAAAAGAAAAGATGGATTTATAAATAAGGATTATTTTATAAAGCCAAATTAAACCTTGACCAAACTTTGGAATTAAAACCTTTGGTTTTGAATAAAAATAGTAAAGGTTTATTAAATAAAATAATAAGGAATTAATATCCAAATTTTATTTAAATAAAAGGCTTTACCAATTTAATTGAAACAACAAAACTTACTAAATTGTTTTAAAATAAATTTTCCAAATATTAATATTCACAAATAATATCTACTGAAGTGATTTGGCTTTATTTTAGAGTTCAAAATAAATATCTCAAATAAAACAAACCCTAGTTGATTTAATAATGAAAGTCTATTCTATTTCATTAATAATGGACTCTAAAAAAAATGTTATTTTGTTTTAAAACAAGTTTCCAAATATTCAATATTTCCCAAATAAAACCTACTGAATTGATTTTGAAAGTATTTGGATTTTAAATGAGGATTTTATTAATTAAAACAAACCCTAATTTTATTAATGAACCATGGTCCATTTTATTTTTGAATATAAATGGAACCTTTAACAAAATTGTTATTTATTTTAAAACAAGCTTTCTAAATATACCTTATTTCAAATACAACCCACTATTTTGGTTTTGGAAATTATATGGAATTAAATAGAGTTTGAAATAAATCAAATCCTAATTTGATTAATTAGCAATGGAAAATTATTTAATTAATAATGGTCTTTATCATTTAAAAATTAAAAATTATGGAATTTAGATTTAGGTTCAGACTACTGAACAGAACCAAGTCAAACTTCCAAAGATTTGGTGTTGTTTTGAATTGAATTGAAACTTGTTTGTTTGTTTGAAATTCAAAATAGGAAAATAGAAATAGAAAAAGAAAAGGAATCAGAAAACAGAAAAAAATAAACCAACCCAACCCAGCAGCCACGAAGCCCATCAGAAGCCCACCTGCTCCATGCCCAAACCATTTTTCCCCACTCTGTTTCCGACCCACACCGAGACTGACTGGTGGACCTTCCCCCTCGTTTCTTTTCCCACTGACCAGTGGACCCTTTCCACTGTTCTCCTTCTTCACCCCGCGACCCGTTCTTCCCCCTCTCTCCCCCGTTTCAGTGATGAATTCACGAGCATCAATTCGCGTTAACGCCGCACTTAATCACTCCTGCAACCACGCTGTCTTAATCGCCCCTGATTCCTCTCCGTTTCCTCTATGTTACCTTCCCTGAGCACACCTCCAGTCCCTCTCAATTTCTCTTCGACTGCACTGTCTCCGACGACGCTCCGACGCCAAATCCGGCAGCCCCTCGCCGCCCCTCTTCTCCCCGACCAATCTCACACCTTCCCCACTCCCAGGAGCATCTCCTGGCACTTTTTAATTACCCGCGGGCGCCCCAGAACACCATCTCCAGCAAACCACTGAGCGCCACCGCAGCTCCGACGAGTTCCAGAGCCAAATTCCGGTGAAAAGAACACACCCGCACCTTCATTTTTCTGTTGAATCTCCCTGGTATTCCTACGCGTACCCTCCTGACTCCTTGGTTTGATTTCTTGACCCCCAGGCATTCGACAGTGACAACATCTGCAACCGTCGCCGCAAGCTCGACTCCGGCCACCCCTAGGAACCATTCCAGGAAGCAAACCTCCACCGCTCCAACGCCACTGGCTTTGCCCGGAACTTCTGAGCATCGTCTCCGTCTCCACCATCTTCGGGAACCACCAGAACGTCGCCTTCTTACACATCCCGAGCGTCGCCGCCGTCCTCACCATCGCCGGTGACCAGAGCCACCAGGTGAGCCAGCACCCTCTGTTCCTTACCCTTCGATCTTACTTCGACGGACAGGATTAGATCTAGCCAAGCCTAGCCGAGCCACGCGCCGTGAGCCAAGCCTCCAGCCTAGCTCGAGCCTTGTTGAATCTGCACCGTTCGTTTTATGTAAATCGTGCGACCCACACCAGCTATCCACACTGAACCGGTATAAGCGAATCAGGAATAGCCACGTGGCCAGTTTCTGTTTAAAAACAGATTTTGAAATCAGAATTTGATGCAGTTTTCAAACCCTTATTACTTTCAAACCACACGTCCAAATTTTGCAAATTTTATATCAATGAATTCAGGATAACAAGCCCTAGCCAACCATGACCTTAGTTTAGCAAATAGTAGTTGTTAGCTTGTTTAAAATTGCAGAAACATTTGTATGCTTGTTATGAATGTAAAAATTGTTTAAAATTGAATTTAGGGATAAAACCTTTGGCAATTGGATTGATTTGAACCTACTGACCCTAGGAAACACCTTGTGGACACAAAAATGTATTTGGAGAAATTAAGAAATGACTCTTTAATGTAAAACCATTTCTAGTCAAATAGAAATGTAATTTATTCATTGAAAATAATTTTGAAGTAAAACCTTTGCAAATTGATTTGTTGTGACCTTACTGACCCTAGGAACCAACCCATGGTTTGGAAAATAAATTTGGAAAAGTTTGGAATGGATTAATTAGTTTAGTCCATTTCTAGCCAAATAAAATTTTTGATTCTATTATAAAAATGTTTATGGAAAGAAAACTTTGAGAAAATGGTTTGGACCAAACCTACTGACCCAAAACACCAAGCTTTGCAATAGCAACTCATTTGGTGAACAACTTAAGAGCTTTGCCCTAATAAAAACACTTTTCACCACATAAAATGATGAATGGATTTAAAAATAGTTTTTGGACAAAACCCTCTTGCTAATGACTTTGCCACTTTGGTAAATGACCAACTTGGAACTTACAAAGTTTAGAAACCCAATAGAGGCTCCCTTTGCAAAATAAAACTATCTTGTGCATGCTCCCATGCATGACTTAGATTCCATTACTTTGTGTGTGTGAAGAATTGTTTGTTTAACTTTGGTTTGGAATGTGAATTGAATTTGTGTTTGCTTGATTAATTTGTAGTGAAGTGTGAGACTAGAAAAGATCAAGGAATGAACCACCATTCTCTACCAAAAAGGCAAGTGATGCTTCATACTTTTTGTCCCATTACTTTCTCTATGCATTAGTGATTTTGCTAAGTAAACTTGCATGGATTTTGCTAAGTATAGACCTTACTATAGGAAAACCTAGTAGATGAATCCTTAGTGGGATTTCCTAAGTTAAGTTTTCTATTGCTACCAAGCTTAGCCTAGCTAATAGAAAACATGGGTGGAAAATATATTCACACTATGGAAAAATATTCTAAGTCTGAGGACTTATGTTTTGTTTAATAAAACAACTAAGTTAATGAATCACCTGGGTGGAATGGAAGGATTGGGATATGTTGAGTGGTTACACAAGGCCAGGGGACTGGTGAACCTTGTGTATCTCACTTGTGGATGGCCACCCAGGAACAAAGGGATTTGAGATGTCACATGTTGAGAAGCTTCAAGTGCAACCACTTGGCAATATGGGCTCTGCCATGATCATATAGGTTGCAAGAACTTAGCCATATGGACAGTGGGTGGTAGTGTTGATAGGTTGGAGCGCGTCCATTTTGGTCTAAGGGAAGGCTTCTGAAAGATTTTGTCTTGGGAAACCAAGTCTTGTGGGTAAAGTGCACCACCTCTGCAGAGTATAAAATCTAAGTACTTAGCCATGTCCCTGGTAAAGGACAATTTGAGCATCAAGACATGGAAGCAATCAAGAATCTCATCATTCAAATTTCTAAATTAAAATCTTGTGGTTTGAACAAGGGTTGTTTGAATTCTTCAATCATTGATGGAGAGATGGCTTGGTACAAGGATCTTGAAATCTTTGATTGAGAAAAATGATTTTGTCAAGCAAAAACTTAGTATTTTCACAATGATAAGAAAAATCTATTTTGAGCAATGCAAGCCTCAACTCCACTTAGCCAAATGCATATAGATGATAGACTCCACTATACTACCATAGTATCACTTGCCAATACAATTCAAATGTATTGACCCTTTGTGGCTGTAACTTGTATGTTGCAGGTTTGATTGATTTAGTGAAGATTGATTGTTTAGGATTACAAAGTCTACAACCAACATCTGCCTGTGGCACTTTGAAAATGAAGGACCCCATGATTATAATTATTCCGCTGCAATGTAATGTAATAGCCTAATGAGCTATGTTTGATGTAATAAAATTATGTTATTCCTGGTTATAAAGTTATATTATGACCCTTGTTTCTTGATATTACATCTTAACTGTGGATGCTAGCTATTGATCCAGGGACTAGCATTGTAAACACAGGAGGCTCTATCTTATCTAAGATTGGGACCCCTACAGATGGTATCAGAGCATTGTGTTGCCTGTAGAATTTGTAAACATAGGATTGGACAAAACCCCTTAGAAAAAATAGGAGTTGTATTTTTTCCAAAACTTATTTACAAACAATCTTGTAAACTCTTTCCTCAACCATTTTGGTTTCAACTCTACATCTCTTCTACTTCAACTTGATGGAAAAGCCTACCCCATGACCAAAGACTACACCATGTGCAAAGGACTTCTTCAACATCTTCAACTCTAATGACTTCAACATCTTCAACTCTAATGACTTCAACATCTTCAGCATGCTCTCCAAAGATTTCCAACATGGATACCACTAAGGACTACAAGTGAGACGAGGAAATCTTGCTCAAGATTTAGAGACTGAGGGAATGCAAAATAAGAAGGAGCCATCAACAACTTTGAAGTATTGCAACCAAGAGTTTATCTCAAGGAAACCATGATCTCATGCAAGAAGAATCATGAAGGAAGGAAAGATCACAAGTGAACCATATAGATGGACCACCATATTTTAGCTAAGACAAAACACACCAACTTATGTGGTGTAACAAAAATATTTTGTTGCCTAAGTATGTGCTAGAACTTTGTTGTTTGAGTAAAATGTTTGTTTGTGATTGATTGCACATTGCTTGTGAGGATTGTGATGTGTGTGATTAGAAATATTTCCTTAGAATTATCTTATCTATTCTAATCTCCCTTCAACCCAAACAGATGACTACTCTAAGAAACTCCAACATCAAGGTTGATGACAACAACAACAACCAAGAAGACAACATGGGAGAACTTATAACAACCCAAAACCAGTTGAGCCAAGAGACAACTCAACTTTTAGCCAACAACAATGGACTAGACCCAGCCATACAAAGGATATTGAAACTTCAATCCCAATTGTTGCAAGGAATGGTTACTCAAATGATCAACATGAGAGAAAACTTTTTCCAAAGAGCTAATGACAACAAGGATGACAAAGATGCTATTCTAGAAGGAACCCAAGCCAGCAATAGTTTTAGAGACAAGGATCATGCATCCAAGGAACATGAAGATCAATGCCTCAAGAAGAGAGAAAGATCTCCCACTCATGAAGAACATGAACTAGAAGAACTCCTAGCTTTGGAGAGAACTAAGAAGAAGAAGAAGGACATAAGTCAGTTGCAATGTTACAATTGCAAAGAGATGGGACACTATGCCAGTGAATGCCCAGAAAATAAGAAGAGACAAGAAGACAAACAAAAGCTAGTGAAACCCAAGATAAGGAAGGATTTTAGCCAAGTAATGTGCAAACACTTCAAAGAGTTAGGACATTATGCAAACTACTGTCCAGAAAAGATGAAGCATAAGATAAACCAGCCTATGAGGGATCTCAGCCTTGTCACATGTTTCAAATGCAAGGAATTAGGCCACTATGCAAACAATTGTCCAGAAAGGATGGAGAACAAGTTAAACAAGCCTATGGAGAAACTCAACCTTGGCCCATGAATCAAGTATGGAAACAAAGCAAAAGTTTGCTTAGAGAGATTTTTCCCAGGATACCAAGAAGGACAATGTGTAATTTTTGTTTGAAAATTTTTAAGGGTGGTAGTACCCTAGTTGTTTTGAACTTGCTTGTAACCCTAGCCTTCCCAAATCTCGGGACGAGATTTATTTTAAGGGTGGTAGCCTGTCACATCCCAAGATTTTCCAAATCTTGTAATGTGAAAAATAAATGAATAAAATAAAACTTTGTTTGATTTTCAGGGCCAGAAGAAACTTTTTGAATTCCAAAAGGAATCTTCAAACCTATTTTGAACAATTAAATCTCAAAAGGATTTAAAAACATAAAACAATTAACAAAGGAAAATAAAACATTTTGGAAATACTATTTTTTTTTATAAAAGGATTTGGTATTCAAAAGAAAAGATGGATTTATAAATAAGGATTATTTTATAAAGCCAAATTAAACCTTGACCAAACTTTGGAATTAAAACCTTTGGTTTTGAATAAAAATAGTAAAGGTTTATTAAATAAAATAATAAGGAATTAATATCCAAATTTTATTTAATAAAAGGCTTTACCAATTTAATTGAAACAACAAAACTTATTAAATTGTTTTAAAATAAATCTTCCAAATATTAATATTCACAAATAATATCTACTGAAGTGATTTGGCTTTATTTTAGAGTTCAAAATAAATATCTCAAATAAAACAAACCCTAGTTGATTTAATAATGAAAGTCTATTCTATTTCATTAATAATGGACTCTAAAATAAAATGTTATTTTGTTTTAAAACAAGTTTCCAAATATTCAATATTTCCCAAATAAAACCTACTGAATTGATTTTGAAAGTATTTGGATTTTAAATGAGGATTTTATTAATTAAAACAAACCCTAATTTTATTAATGAACCATGGTCCATTTTATTTTTGAATATAAATGGAACCTTTAACAAAATTGTTATTTATTTTAAAACAAGCTTTCTAAATATACCTTATTTCAAATACAACCCACTATTTTGGTTTTGGAAATTATCTGGAATTAAATAGAGTTTGAAATAAATCAAATCCTAATTTGATTAATTAGCAATGGACAATTATTTAATTAATAATGGTCTTTATCATTTAAAAATTAAAAATTATGGAATTTAGATTTAGGTTCAGACTACTGAACAGAACCAAGTCAAACTTCCAAAGATTTGGTGTTGTTTTGAATTGAATTGAAACTTGTTTGTTTGTTTGAAATTCAAAACAGGAAAAATAGAAATAGAAAAAGAAAAGGAATCAGAAAACAGAAAAAAATAAACCAACCCAACCCAGCAGCCACGAAGCCCATCAGAAGCCCACCTGCTCCATGCCCAAACCGTTTTCCCCACTCTGTTTCCGACCCACACCGAGACTGACTGGTGGACCTTCCCCCTCGTTTATTTTCCCACTGACCAGTGGACCCTTTCCACTGTTCTCCTTCTTCACCCCGCGACCCGTTCTTCCCCCTCTCTCCCCCGTTTCAGTGATGAATTCACGAGCATCAATTCGCGTTAACGCCGCACTTAATCACTCCTGCAACCACGTTGTCTTAATCGCCCCTGATTCCTCTCCGTTTCCTCTATGTTACCTTCCCCGAGCACGCCTCCAGTCCCTCTCAATTTCTCTTCGACTGCACTGTCTCTGACGACGCTCCGACGCCAAATCCGGCAGCCCCTCGCCGCCCCTCTTCTCCCCGACCAATCTCACACCTTCCCCACTCCTAGGAGCATCTCCTGGCACTTTTTAATTATCCGCGGGCGCCCCAGAACACCGTCTCCAGCAAACCACTGAGCGCCGCCGCAGCTCCGACGAGTTCCAGAGCCAAATTCCGGTGAAAAGAACACACCCGCACCTTCATTTTTCTGTTGAATCTCCCTGGTATTCCTACGCGTACCCTCCTGACTCCTTGGTTTGATTTCTTGACCCCCAGGCATTCGACAGTGACAACATCTGCAACCGTCGCCGCAAGCTCGACTCTGGCCACCCCTAGGAACCATTCCAGGAAGCAAACCTCCACCGCTCCAACGCCACTGGCTTTGCCCGGAACTTCTGAGCATCGTCTCCGTCTCCACCATCTTCGGGAACCACCAGAACGTCGCCTTCTTACACATCCCGAGCGTCGCCGCCATCCTCACCATCGTCGGTGTCCAGAGCCACCAGGTGAGCCAGCACCCTCTGTTCCTTACCCTTCGATCTTACTTCGACGGACAGGATTAGATCTAGCCAAGCCTAGCCGAGCCACGCGCCGTGAGCCAAGCCTCCAGCCTAGCTCGAGCCTTGTTGAATCTGCACCGTTCGTTTTATGTAAATCGTGCGACCCACACCAGCTATCCACACTAAACCGGTATAAGCGAATCAGGAATAGCCACGTGGCCAATTTCTGTTTAAAAACAGATTTTGAAATCAGAATTTGATGCAGTTTTCAAACCCTTATAACTTTCAAACCACACGTCCAAATTTTGCAAATTTTATATCAATGAATTCAGGAGAACAAGCCCTAGCCAACCATGACCTTAGTTTAGCAAATAGTAGTTGTTAGCTTGTTTAAAATTGCAGAAACATTTGTATGCTTGTTATGAATGTAAAAATTGTTTAAAATTGAATTTAGGGATAAAACCTTTGGCAATTGGATTGATTTGAACCTACTGACCCTAGGAAACACCTTGTGGACACAAAAATGTATTTGGAGAAATTAAGAAATGACTCTTTAATGTAAAACCATTTCTAGTCAAATAGAAATGTAATTTATTCATTGAAAATAATTTTGAAGTAAAACCTTTGAAAATTGATTTGTTGTGACCTTACTGACCCTAGGAACCAACCCATGGTTTTGAAAATAAATTTGGAAAAGTTTGGAATGGATTAATTAGTTTAGTCCATTTCTAGCCAAATAAATTTTTTGATTCTATTATAAAAATGTTTATGGAAAGAAAACTTTGAGAAAATGGTTTGGACCAAACCTACTGACCCAAAACACCAAGCTTTGCAATAGCAACTCATTTGGTGAACAACTTAAGAGCTTTGCCCTAATAAAAACACTTTTCACCACATAAAATGATGAATGGATTTAAAAATAGTTTTTGGACAAAACCCTCTTGCTAATGACTTTGCCACTTTGGTAAATGACCAACTTGGAACTTACAAAGTTTAGAAACCCAATAGAGGCTCCCTTTGCAAAATAAAACTATCTTGTGCGTGCTCCCATGCATGACTTAGATTCCATTACTTTGTGTGTGTGAAGAATTGTTTGTTTAACTTTGGTTTGGAATGTGAATTGAATTTGTGTTTGCTTGATTGATTTGTAGTGAAGTGTGAGACTAGAAAAGATCAAGGAATGAACCACCATTCTCTACCAAAAAGGCAAGTGATGCTTCATACTTTTTGTCCCATTACTTTCTCTATGCATTAGTGATTTTGCTAAGTAAACTTGCATGGATTTTGCTAAGTATAGACCTTACTATAGGAAAACCTAGTAGATGAATCCTTAGTGGGATTTCCTAAGTTAAGTTTTCTATTGCTACCAAGCTTATCCTAGCTAATAGAAAACATGGGTGGAAAATATATTCACACTATGGAAAAATATTCTAAGTCTGAGGACTTATGTTTTGTTTAATAAAACAACTAAGTTAATGAATCACCTGGGTGGTATGGAAGGATTGGGATATGTTGAGTGGTTACACAAGGCCAGGGGACTGGTGAACCTTGTGTATCTCACTTGTGGATGGCCACCCAGGAACAAAGGGATTTGAGATGTCACATGTTGAGAAGCTTCAAGTGCAACCACTTGGCAATATGGGCTCTGCCATGATCATATAGGTTGCAAGAACTTAGCCATATGGACAGTGGGTGGTAGTGTTGATAGGTTGGAGCGCGTCCATTTTGGTCTAAGGGAAGGCTTCTGAAAGATTTTGTCTTGGGAAACCAAGTCTTGTGGGTAAAGTGCACCACCTCTGCAGAGTATAAAATCTAAGTACTTAGCCATGTCCCTGGTAAAGGACAATTTGAGCATCAAGACATGGAAGCAATCAAGAATCTCATCATTCAAATTTCTAAATTAAAATCTTGTGGTTTGAACAAGGGTTGTTTGAATTCTTCAATCATTGATGGAGAGATGGCTTGGTACAAGGATCTTGAAATCTTTGATTGAGAAAATGATTTTGTCAAGCAAAAACTTAGTATTTTCACAATGATAAGAAAAATCTATTTTGAGCAATGCAAGCCTCAACTCCACTTAGCCAAATGCATATAGATGATAGACTCCACTATACTACCATAGTATCACTTGCCAATACAATTCAAATGTATTGACCCTTTGTGGCTGTAACTTGTATGTTGCAGGTTTGATTGATTTAGTGAAGATTGATTGTTTAGGATTACAAAGTCTACAACCAACATCTGCCTGTGGCACTTTGAAAATGAAGGACCCCATGATTATAATTATTCCGCTGCAATGTAATGTAATAGCCTAATGAGCTATGTTTGATGTAATAAAATTATGTTATTCCTGGTTATAAAGTTATATTATGACCCTTGTTTCTTGATATTACATCTTAACTGTGGATGCTAGCTATTGATCCAGGGACTAGCATTGTAAACACAGGAGGCTCTATCTTATCTAAGATTGGGACCCCTACAGTGAGTTCTGGTTAGAAGAAGTTGGTTTTCTTGGTCATGTTATGACAAAGGATGGTGTAGCAGTTGATCTTGCTAAGGTTTCAGCTGTGACTGAATGGGAATCTCCCAAGAACGTGAAAGAAGTTCGCAGTTTCCTTGGCTTAGCAGGTTACTACAGAAGGTTCATTGAGAATTTCTCTAAGGTAGCTAAGCCCATGACTGATGTTAAAGAAAGACAAGAAGTTTGCTTGGTCTGAAGGTTGTGAAGTCAGCTTTCAAGAATTGAAAAAGAGACTTGTGACAGCACCAGTTCTGTGTCTGCCAGATTTGGAAAAGGATTTCCAAGTATATTGTGATGCGTCTCATCAAGGTTTGGGTGCCGTACTTATGCAAGACGGTAAAGTTGTAGCTTATGCCTCGAGACAACTCAAAACTCATGAGGTGAACTATCCTACTCATGATTTGGAATTAGCCTCTGTCGTCCATGCACTCAAAACATGGAGACACTACCTTTTGGGAAAGCGTTGTGAAGTGTTCACAGATCATAAAAGTTTGAAGTATATCTTCACCCAAAAGGAAATCAATATGAGACAAAGAAGATGGTTAGAACTTATCAAAGACTATGACTTAAGTTTGCAATACCACCCCGGTAAAGCAAATGTTGTAGCAGATGCTCTAAGTCGTAAGGTATTTGTGAATGGCCTTACCAAAGGAGAATTGCCAGATGATTTGTGTACCCAATTCAGAAAACTCAGATTGGAGGTTGTGCCTGAAGGACATCTCATGTCATTGGATGTTCAACCCACTTTGTTGGACAAGATCCGAGAAGCTCAGAAGACCGATAAGGAAATTGAAGAGATTAAGGAGAAGATTGGCCAAGGAAAAGCTAAAAATTTCCATGAAGACGAACATGGTACTTTATGGCATGGGAAACGTATCTGTGTTCCACAAGATCCGGAGTTACGGAAACTGATTTTGCAGGAAGCACACAACTCTCCATATTCAATTCATCCGGGTAACACCAAAATGTACATGGACATGAAAGAAAGATTTTGGTGGAATAATCTCAAGAGAGACATCGCCGAACATATTGCTTTGTGTGATGTGTGTAGTAGGGTAAAAGCGGAGCATCAGAAACCAGCAGGTTTGCTTCAACCACTACCTATTCCTGATTGGAAGTGGGATAAGAGGTATGGATTTCATTACCGGATTACCAAGGACCAGATCAGGATATGATTCCATATGGGTAGTAGTGGATCGCCTAACTAAAGTGGCTCATTTCATACCCGTGAAGACAACTTATACAAGTGCCAAGTTAGCCAAAATCTACATGAGTAGAATCATATGTCTACATGGTGTGCCCAAGAGTATTGTGTCTGATAGGGGAACTCAATTCACTTCCCATTTTTGGAGACAGCTTCATGAATCATTAGGAACGAGGTTGGAATTCAGCACTGCTTTTCATCCTCAAACCGATGGACAAACTGAAAGGACAAATAAAATCCTGGAAGATATGCTAAGGTCATGTGCTCTAGACTATGGAGCCAGTTGGGATGAAAGTCTGCCTTATGCATAATTTTCTTATAACAACAACTATCAAGCCAGCATTGAGATGGCACCATTTGAGTTTCTCTATGGAAGAAAGTGTACCACCCCATTGTTATGGAATGGTGTGGGAGAAAGAAGTTTATTCGGGCCAGATCTTATCAAAGAAGCCGAAGAGAAGGTCAAGTTGGTTAAGGACAGGTTGAAGATAGCATAGTCCTGATAGAAAAGCTACGCAGATCCTAAGCGTAGAGAAGTCACCTATGAAGTTGGTGATAGAGCCTATCTTAGAGTATCACCACTTCGTGGAGTGAAAAGATTCGGAGTCAAAGGAAAGTTGGCACCAAGATACGTTGGGCCATTCAAGATTCTGAGTCGCAAAGGAGAAGTTGCTTATGAAATAGAACTACCAGAATCTCTATCAGCTGTCCATAATGTGTTTCATGTGAGTCAACTTAAGAAATGTCATCCAGAAATGGAAGAAACTTCTTTGAAGGATACTATACCTTTGTAAGAGGTTCAACTAGAAAGTGACCTCACATATGAGGAGAAGCCTATCAAGATTCTTGAGACTGCAGAAAGAGTCACAAGGACAAATACTATCAAGTTTCGCAAAGTGCAATGGAATCATCATTCCGAAGAGGAAGCAACATGGGAAAGAGAAGATGATTTCGGAAAGACCACCCTCACCTATTTGCTAGCCAATCTGAATCTCGAGGGCGAGATTCACCTTAAGGGGGTTAGATTTGTAACATCCCTAAAATCATGATTTCAAAGATTGCATATCATTCATGCATGCATAAAGAATTGAGATCATTTTGAAAACTCATTTCAGAAAAACAAAGCACATAGTGCTATCATTTTATGTGAGCAAGCTAAAATCAAATGGCCATCACCATTTGAGAGTTTAAATGTTTTAAACCTAGAATGCTTATCCCCTTTGTTGAATAGATTGAGTGTGGAAATTTGTATCATGTTTTACAAAATGGAAATGGTTCAAAAACCATTTTTCAAAACATTTGCAAATCAGGTACCAAGTCCCTGATATTTTGTTCTCCAAGAGTGACCAAGCTTTTGCAAAGCAACCACATGATATCATGCCTAGTATTTGAGACTATTGCACTCTGCAAAAAACCCCAAGTGATTTGAATTCAAATGAGACTTGATTTCATTTGAAAACCTTTCCTGAAAATCAAAACAGAAAAAGAAAAGGACAAAAGAAAAGAAAAGGGCCAGGCGCCAGGATTCTAGCCCAGCAACAGAACTGGCCCAACTAGCTCACCCGACCTTTCTCTCTCTCTCGCACGCACAAGCGCACCCAAGCAGTCGCTGACAACCAGACCCCACCTCCTCTCTGTGCGTTTCACTGACGAGCGGGCCCTCTCCACGTCAGCGTCGTCTTCCCCAAATCCCGCGCACGAACTCCGCCGCTGCCCGTTGCTGCCTTGATTTTGAGAGGTAAATTGCATTGATGCAGCAAGAGTTTCTTGTCGAGCCTCTGGCTATATAAACCCCACATTCTCGCGACCATTTTCCCTCAAACAATTTCTCCTTCATGCCACCAGGCTGCCCACAACTCGCTCGACGCCGGCGCTGTTCCGACAACCGCGTCGACGAATTCCGGTGAGCCCCGTGTTCCCCTCTGTCTCTGAATCATGCTATCAAGTTCAGCAAGTCTTTGCGCACCTACTGACACTCCCCATTTGTGCTCGCATGATCCGTAGCTCCAGCAACGACTCCGACTGACCGCCACCGTTCTCTGCACGAACTCCGGCGACCTCTCTTTGTAAGTAGCCGCCGCCCCTTGCCCTCTGACTGATACACCTAGAATCCCCATCGTCTTGCACATCTAACAGTACCTCTCTTTTGGCTTAGCGCGACGAGGAACCTCGCCAACATCGACGACTGACCGTGCCTGACGCGTTCGCAAACTCCGGCGAGGAATCTCCGACGACCCCGTGTGCCCCTTCCCAAGCCATCGCCACCTTGAGCATCAGCAGCCTCCCGCGGTTCTGGTAAGCATCTCCTCTCTTCCCCGGGCGACCTAGAACGCCAGCACCGCCGCTGGCTGACGCTCCACCGCCAACCGCCACCGCTAGCGCCGCTCGATTTTGGTTAGATGATTTATAGCCGTCAGATCCAGATCCAGCGCGTAGAATTAGTCCACTTAGCGAAGCGGTATGGTTAGATCTGAACCGTGCATCATTAGTTAGATCCTACGGCTCGCGAGCGTGATCCAGAGCTAATCGATACGCGCCAGTAGGAACATGACGCGTGGCTAGGGTTAGATTCAAAAACAGATTTGAAATCAGAATTTGATCCAAAAATTGAAATAGCTATAACTTTTGATTCCCATGTTAGATTTTTGCAAATTTTATGTCGTTGGAATCAGGGAGACAAGCCCTTTCTGAATCTGCAATGTATTTAGTAAAAAGTTTCTGTTAAAATGTCTTTTTATGCAGAAACTTGTTTAGGACTATTTGGAGTATGGGATTTGTTTAGGATTTTGTTTTAGGGCAAAATAAACTTGGATTGGCAAGATTTTGACTTGATTATGTTTCAGTATCTTGCACTTGCTTGGTGGATTTTCAAAAATAATCAGTTAGCATTCTTGCATGCATGCATACATATTTTTGTTTGTATATGAATTGAATGTGATTGTGGTTATAATCTTTGTGTAGATTTTGGTGCTAGTGATTGTGATTGTGAAGAGTGCTACTCTCCCCATTACCAAGGCAAGTGGTACTTCATGAATATTTCCATCCCTATATTTTGTACAAGCATTAGAAGTATTTTGCTAAGTCCTGCATGTTGTTATTTTTTTGCCAAATGCTATGTTGGGAAATCCTAAGTAGTTGTAGAATTGTAGAATTGCTAGGAAAATTTCCTAAGTTAAATTACTATGCCATGCTTAGCCTATCTAGTAGCAAACAAGGGTTGGTAAAGTATTTACATGCTATGATGAAAATATTTCTAAGTCTTTGGACTTATGTTTTTCCTAATAAAACAACTAAGTCAATGAACCTCCTGGGTGGAATGGGACTTGAATGGTGGTTTTTGGGTTGAGTGGTTACACAAGGCCCATGGACATGGGTTACCTTGTGTATCTCACTTGTGGTATGCCACCCAGGCACAAAGCGATTTTAGAGGCCAAGTGTTGAGAAGCTTATAGTGCAGCCACTTGGCAATATGGGCTCTGCCTGGATCACATAAGTTGCTAGAACTTAGCCATTTGGACAGTTGGTGGTAGTGGGAATGATAGATTGGATCGCGTCCATTTGGTCTAAGGAAAGGCTTCTGAAAGGTCCTGTTTTGGGAAACCAAGTCTGGTGGGGAAAGTGCACAACCTCTGCAGATGGAAAAATCTAAGTACTTAGCCAAGTCCATGGCAATGGACAACTTGAGCATCAAGACATGGAAGCTATCAAGAATCTCATCACTCCAACTTCTAAGTAAAACTTGTGGGTGAACAAGGGTGAAGGACCTCAATGTCTATTTATGGTTTCTTGGGAAGTTTTTGACAAAGAAAAACTTAGTGATTTCAACTAATAGGAAAAACCTATTTTGAGAAAAGCAAGCCAAGCTACACTTAGCCAAAATGCATATAGTAATATAGCCCACTTAAAATTTACTAAGGTATCACTTGCCAATACTATTCCAAAGTATTGACCCACTGCGGCTGTAACTTGTGATGTTGCAGGTTACTCCGATGATGATTAGGTGTCATGAGTCTACACTCAACATGCTTGCCTGTGGCACATGAAGATGAAGACTTATGTTTATTTACTTATTCCAAAACTCTTGTATTAGGCCTGTGGCCTTGAGTTGTAAAAGACTATGTTTATCTCTGGAATGGATGTAATAAATGACCTTTGTATCTGTGTACTTCATCTTAAACTGTGGATGCTAGCAATGATCCAGGGACTAGCATTGCAATCACAGGGATCCTTTTCCTTTACAAAGGAGGGATCTTACAATTAATGAATTTTATTTATCTTTATATGAATTATTAATGAAGTAAATAAGTTTAAATTTGAGTTATTAAAATATTTGAATTTTTATTTAACTCAAAAGTAGAATATTAGATTTTTAACATGTAAATATTATTTTTGTGATCATTTTGGTATATTACATTTATTTTTGTGATTTATAAATAATAATATATGATTTTTATAACTCTTATTACTTTATAATTACTTAATAAATAATGAAAATTTAATTAAGTGAAATAATATTACATGATTATGGTTTCAAATTTTTATTTTATTTTTTTGAGATCTTTGGTATTTTATTTATATTATTAACATTTATCATTATTAAAATATGAATTATCAAAGTTTTATTACTTATAAAACCTTTATTAAATAATATTTATTTAAATAATTATCATAATAATATTTGATAATAATTTTAAGTTGTAGATTTTATTTTTCTACAAATTTTCATATATTATACACATTTTTCTGAATTATAGATCAAAAGTTATTAATTAAACAAGATTTAATGCTTTATTTGATTTCTGGAATATTATTAATTTGATTTATAACATTTTATTTATTTCTTAAACATGAAATACTTTTTACACCGCACTTCAATCTAGCCTCAGTCAATGACTAGTGGGCCAGTGACCACCTCAATACACTGGTCAAAGAAATTGCTTTTCTTACTGACCTACTCTCTACTCTCAGTCGATGACACATGGGCCCAAGGCCATGTCATCAGCCACGCGAGACAAAGACTAGTCAAACTAGCTGAATGGGTTCAGGGTGGCGTCGGCATGATGTAGCGATGGCGTCAGCACCACCACCGCTGTCAGTGGTTGGTCGCCAACGATGATCTACTGCGTCCTAGCAAACAAAATGAACCTAGTTCGAATCAGTGCAACGTGCTGAGTCCTAAAGTGACGGCGCTGCTCGGAAATGGTCATCGGAGCCTCAGCTCCAACGAGCTCTGACGGTGGCCGACGGTGGTACACGGTGAGACGACGATTTACAACGAGATTAGACGATGTAAGTATACTGGAAGATTCAGGAACTCACCCTGATGATAATAGAGAGGTCGGCGAGGACAGGCGCGGTCGGAGGCGAGCTCTCTGACAAGATTTCCGACGAACTGCCGCGAAGAAGAACGGCCAAATTCGTCCACTCCAGTGCTCCTCTTGATGCAGGATTTCTCTCAGAGGATCTACGAAGGACGGTGCTTCTCCATGGTTGCTTGGAAGGGAGTGGGGAGATGTGGTTCGATGGCGAGGGGTGGCTCCGGTGATCTAGGGTTTCGGTCCCATTCGCATCTGAGAGGATAAGGAGGAATTGGGGATAGGGATTGAGGCAGGGCGTCGTGGTGGCCTTCTTATCCCCCTCTGGAATGACGGCGAGCATCTTGGCGCACGGCTGACGAAGACGACGGCATCGAGCGGCGGCGAAGCTCCTCCAGCGAGTTGCCTGTGTGCGTGAGGATGACGATGACGTAACTTTTGCGGATAACCCCCTGGCAATTCTTTTAGCTCAACCCGTGGTCCTCCTTTGGTCCCACTTATCAGTCACAGATGGAAACGAGTTGGGCTGGTTGCTGGGCTATTGTGGGCTGCAGAGGGGCGTTAGGTAAGCATGTAGGGTTGGGCTACGGCCTGGTTTGGTTTTTTATTTGTTTTACCTTTTCCTATTTTCTGTTTTCCTTTTTAGATTTGAATTTGATTTATATTTTGAACTTTTCTTGGTAGGATGTATTTGCTGGGTAATTGCAATAATACTAAAATATATTTAGTATCATTTGTGAACTTTTATTATATAATATTTTTGTATTCCTCTTATTTAATCAATAGGAACCCCCTTTTTAATAATTTGTAGAAACTTTTCTTATTATTCTTCTCTCCTCTTTTAATTATGAATTTCTTGAATGATGTATTCTTATTAGTTTATAACTTTTAACTCTAGTTGGATCAGAGTTTGAATATAATTTTTTATATGTATAATGATCCTAGATCATTATTTGATGCAGGAAATATAAAAGAAATGAATATGTTCATTACTACCTCCATTGATTTGGAAAATGTCAATTGTATCTATTCTTTTATGATAAACAAGGAAGTTTAGGATTTTGGATTATAATTATTTACCCTAGGGTTTAGGGTGTTTAATATACTTAGACTCCTTTATGAATGTGGTTAAAGATTCAATAACTAAGCATATTATTTTCTGTTTGGGATATTTGATGACATTAGCTTTTATAATAGAAAGTTATATCTAGAATGTTTCAATAAAATAAATTAGTAACGATACTCTTGAGCACATTCAATTATGATGATTGGAATTGTCAGAGATGGGTTTATGTGTTTTGTTGTAGGGAAATGTTCCTATCAAGTGATATAGATATACGATGGAGAATTCTTAGTATGAAATGGATATTATACTTGGTTTTAAGATTTAGAGTTTATTGTTTACCAAGAATTATTATCTTCCATAACTCATAACTCTAGACTTCTTATTTAGGAATTCCTTTCCTAGATATACTACCTTTTTCCTGTCTATCATTATAATTAATATGATGAGTTTTAATTCATAGAAATATTCTCATTCACTGATTAACCTTCTAAACTCATGGATGATTCAAATGAGTTTGATACTAAAATATTTCATAACTTCCTCATATCCTTGCTTGGTTATATTTACTACTCTACTATTGATAACTTTCCATCCAACAAATAGTTCCTTCAAAATCTATTCAAAATCTTCCTTGATCATTCATTACTAATGTATCTCTAATAGTTATATGAATCCAACTACCTTTATCTAAAGTTGACTATCCTTTAAGATGAATAACACCACTTTTATAACTCTATGCTCTACTAGCTTTTATTGAATAATATCATCCTATATTCACTTAACTCTAATGACTCACACTTCAATCCCTATATTATATTTATGTGGTTTGCAATGACTACTCTAGGACCACTTATCTCTACTAAGGTTCCAATTATGTTCTACCCACCAGTATTACTTATACTAAATATAAGCATTCAAAAGTGGTGGCTAAAGCATTACTATTATAATCTTTTAATCATTTATTGCTTAAGTTCTTAATTGGCTAAGCAAGGCTTTATCAATCCTACTTTTCCATTATCCTGAAATTATTTTCTGTCACATCCCAAATTTTAGATTTGGTTCTGCATATCATTCATATCATTGCATCATGTTCTTCCATGCAAAACCTTCGATTGAAATAAATCGGCAAAACGCTATTTTCAAAACCCTATTTTACTTTACTAAAATGCTCATGTGGGAGGGTATACTAGGACTTGTGTTTTTCCACCCTTATAGACTAGTGGTTTCACTCACCACTTGTCCCTAGATTGATCTCCTAGATTTTAGAAAAATTTAGGAACAAGTTTCGCCCAATTCGGAGTCCGTATGAAAAAGTTACGGAGGAAATACTAAATAGGAAATTGAAAAAAAGAAAAGATCAAAAAAAAAGCAGCACAGCCGCGCCGGCCCAGCCAGCACCTAGCGCGCGCGCGCGCCCCGCAGCCCGCCGCTGCCGCATCCGACGCGGATTCCGCAACCGTCTCGCACGCCGTCTTCGCCTCGGGCCCGCGTGGGGCCCTTCTTAGCCGCGCACACCGCCCCCCTGGCACCTCCCTATCGCGCCGCCACCTCACGAGCCGCTGCCGCCTCGCCATCTCGCCGCCGCGTGCCGCTAGGTAACCGCCGCCGCCGCCCTATCTTCACCTCGCCGCACCGCACTTGCCTCTCCCGCGCGCGCCGCCACCGCGCCGCACCACCCGCCTGACCGCCGCCTCCTTCTCCCCCGCAGGCCGCCGCCCCGACGCCCGCCCGAGTCGCCGCCGCCTGACGCCGACCCCGCCATCAGCGACCGCGAGCGCGCCCGCCGCCTCCTCTCCGCGCCGACACCCGACCCCGCCGACCCGACGCCGCGCCACCGCCGCCGGAGCCCCTCCCCGCCGTCGCCTCGAGCTCGCCACCGCCGTCTCCGGTGAGTCCGCCGCCGCCGCCCCTCCTGGCCATTGGATCTTCGATCCACGGCTCATATCGGCCGGAGACCGCGCGGTTGACTGGTCAACAGCCAGTTACCCCGCGCTAAGTCAGCAGGGAATATTCCCAGAATATTCCCTTTTGATTTAAATCGATTTAGAAATTGCAGAAACTTGATTAATCTTGTAAATTGCATAGAAATTAATCTACTAGGCCAAAAATTGCAAATAAAATATGTGTAGATTTAGTAAGTCGTTCAGAATCTTGCTGTACCATTGTTTTACACTTTTGCAGCAAGATTTTGTCCAGATTAATTAAAAGAGTTAATGGCCTTTTCGAAGTATTTAATTCGTAGAAAAAGATCTGTAACTCCAAAAATTGCATATAATATGTCCCTGGATTCAGTAGGACAAGGGGAATCTCAAAGTGAATTAAAATGATAGGCTTAAGTAAAAACTATTGCAGAAACTATTTAGTGGCCTTCTGCAGTATTTTAATTACTCAGGGAGTTTTATAATTCCTTTTTGAGTAATTCCAATTGGTACTGTTCCTAAATAGCATTGCCTATCCAGTAGAATTTTCCCAAGATTTTACAGGCAGTATGTTTTCAGTAGTGAATTATTTGGGTTCTAGCTCTAGTTTTGAGCATTATTTATTGCATAATAGTTTTACTTGCGCTAAAATTATTTTTCCATGCATGCATTAAGTAGCTTTACTTAATAGGGTTATGTGGTGCTGCTGTAGCATCAATCCACTTGTCATGCATGCATTCATGCATCATCCTTGTTGCATATGCTTGTGAATGGTTTGTTTATGATTGCAATTGTATCGTGTAGATTGTGATGAGTGCAACGCTTGCTCGTGTGTGGATTGTTCCTCCGACCGCTACAACCAAGGCAAGTAGATGCTACCATGTTCATGATATTGTCCTACTATTTTCAATGCATTGTCGTGTATTTTGTAGATGCATGTGAAGGGTGATACTATCGCTATGCTATGTCCTATTATGTGGTAGGGCTTTCCTTGTAGATGAACCACCGTTGGTAGATGTGCTTAGTCATGCTATCATGAACGAGGGCTGGGTTACATCACTGAAAGTTGTTTCTAAATGTGTTGGTTTGCGAAAACTAAAACAAATTAATCAATGAATCTCCTGGATGCGATGGGATTGATAAATTTTGGTGGTATCATTGCGAAAAGGCACCCAGGTATCAAGATAAAATGATTGGCTTCTTTATTTTGTAGCTTACGTGTACAACCATGTGCCAATAATGAAATGGGCGGTTGGTTGGACTTAGTAGGTTGTGGTAACTCGAACCCGCGTATCCAGAGATGTAGAATTTTGGTAGGTTGGACCGGTGCGCATCGGGATTGGGGAGCTACTTCCCGAACGGTCTCTTCTTGGACTTCTCACTATCATCACCCAAAATGAGAGTGATGGTACGAGCTGGGCTGGCCAAGTCACATGGGTAAAGTGTACTAACCCCTGCAGGGTGTATAATCTAATCGATTAGCCGTGTCCCCGGTTATGGACATCTGAGTTGCTTGATATTGATTCCATGACATGTTTCTCGCTCATTCTAATTTCATAATTGCTTTAATACTGTTGGGTTAACATAATTGGGATCTTTTCAAAGAAAATCAAAACTGTTTATGAAAGTAGGACAAAGGTAATTGCAAATGCAAGCTAGCCACAACTCCACTTGCCAAATATGCATGTAGATGTTAGCACTATTGTCTCCTTTACTAGCTCTACTTGCCATACATTCCATGTATTGAACCTTCGGGGCTGCTACGTTTCATGTTGCAGGATATTCCGATTCCGAGTAATCGATATAGGCCACGGTACTCCACTCGGCACTTGTTCACTTGTGGGCAATTTGAAGAATGGAGGATTTGCTTTATTTATGTTGCTACCTGAATAATTTGAGCTAGCCTTGAGCTAAGATTTTATTGTAATAATGGTACTCTGGATCTTCGTTATTTATGATACACAGATATTTTGCTATGTTATTCATCTTATTCTATTGTGGGCCAATGAACCGATCCAGGGACTGTCATGTCACATAGAAGCTACGGTCTTTTCAGAACCGTGGTGTTACAAGATGGTATCAGAGCCCATGTGTCGACTATAGGATCGTGACCTAGGATTGGATTAGGAAGCCATAGAATTATTAAAAATTATATTAACTCTGTCTTTCATCTTATGCCTTTCACTCTCGTAAATTCTTACCATATGCTATTCTCACACTTTCCTCTTTTAATTGATAGATGGGAGAAATCAGGACTGAGTATGCAACCATGGAGTCACCAAGGCCCTTTGCAAGATAGCTAGCACATCTCTCGCAGTCATTGGGATTGCCACTGCCCATGTTCAAGGGAAGAAGGCTGTACACCTATGGATATGGAGAGGATGCATGGGAGATTACCACCTTCATATTCAGAGATGCCGCCTTGCCAAACCCTGTGCACCTGATCTACACCAAGACATACTGCAACTGGGGACTTGGAATCAACTTGGCCATACATGAATCCCTGTCTCGCCAGTGCCATCATGTCCGACACCTACTACCAGCAGACTCACCCTACCGTGAATATGGGAGGCGTGATGAAGATGGGCACATTTTGGTTACCCCGGGCGGCAGAAACAACATGCCGCCCCGTCGGAGGAACATAGAGGACATGGAAAGGGAGAATGGAGCTCTAGCTGAGAAAGTGATGATGGTAAAGGAGATTGCAGATTTTGCCAGCAATGGTATGGTGGTCCAAGGACAGGAGATTGACACCTTGCATGAAGCCGTGGGAGTTCTAGAGACTGCCCTGATAGCCAGAGATGCAACCATAGCTCATCTTCATGGTACTGTGCAGGAGAACACCCAGAACATACAACAACTGCAAGGGACCGTCCAGGAAAGGGATCAAACTATTGAAGCTATGGCAGCCCAGATTGCCGCTCTCCAAGCACAGCTGAATCCGCCCTCTGATGATGACAATGGAGATGGTGGAAACAATGGTGACGATGATGACAGTGGGAACGATGATGATGATGAGGACGAGGATGATGATGATGGAGACGATGATGGTGGAGGAGATGAAGTTGTTGCAGTTGCAGCTGAAAGTGAAGAAGAAGAGGAGGATCCAGAAGAGGTGGAGTTTGAGATTTCAAGTGATGACTCAGGAGAGGTGTATACTCTGCCGCCATGGTTGAACCGTGGACAGAAGCGCCAACGCATGAGTGCAAGGACCTACCGCAACCTCTTCAAGAAGTAGATAGAAGTCCACCAATTAGTCCTCGTTAGGTAAATTTGTTAGGATTAGTCTCGATCGATGTAAGACTTAATTACTGCTAGTTTAAGAGTGTTTAGTTGCTTATTTGTGTACTCCAATATTCCAGGAATTATTTGTGCGAATTTTATGAAAGAGTTATGGCAAGTTTGGTTACTATCTGTGTTATTTTCGCTGCAGTTTTCTGCTGATACAACAGTACTGTACGAATTTTCAAATTTTACTGGTATCTGGGAAAAATCTTAAAAAATAGGGCTGGTGCGAAACTCTGAACTGTATGTGCAAAAATTAGCATAATTTTCTGACGAGTCTAAGTCAGGTAGAAAAATTCGTGAACGCTGCTGGACTGTTCTGGCAGATTGCTGTTTTTGTTGCTTAGTTGATCAACTGTTTAGTTAACCATTGCCAACTCTTCTAAAACTATTTCAGTAGATATGTACTGCTAGGATAACCCCTAGGATGTTACTGGATCACTTGCTTGTTGATGTGTTGCTTGCTTGGGATTGTCTGTTATTGTTTGTTGTTGTTTGATCATAATGCATGGGTAGAATCCTATTATCGTAGTTGATTCTTTCTAAGCTTACCTGTGCTGAACCGCAGATGCCTCCCCGCCGTCAACCCACTGAGTTGGAGCAGCTCATGGCAGCTCAGGCACAGCTGACCCAAGTTATGACTCAGTTCATGGAAGCTCAGAACAACAACAACAATGGGAACAACCAGCCTCTAGGAGATGCTCTCACCAGGTTTCTGAGGCTAAGGCCAGCTAAGTTCTCTACTGCAACGGAACCAATGGTTGCTCTCGACTGGTTGCGTTCAGTCAACAAGGATCTGGTAACTGTTGGATGCACTGATGCTAAGAAGGTGAGGTTTGCCGCTCACCTACTAGAGGGACCAGCCGCTTCTTGGTGGGA
Organism: Avena atlantica; assembly: GCA_910589765.1. Taxonomy (NCBI): domain Eukaryota; kingdom Viridiplantae; phylum Streptophyta; class Magnoliopsida; order Poales; family Poaceae; genus Avena; species Avena atlantica. The sequence goes on along the minus strand of OU342735.1, from coordinate 411,094,005 downwards.
CACTTTTCAGATCACCCACCCGCTGGACACTGTGACTTGGGCAATGTTTGAGGAAGGTTTCAGGACCAACCACGTGTCTTCAGGAGTTCTGAGCCTGAAGAGGAAGGAGTTCCGCAACTTGCGCCAAACCAATCGCACCGTGGCTGAGTACATTGAGGAGTTCAACAACCTGTCCCGTTATGCACCTGAGGATGTTGACACTGATGCAAAAAGGAGGGAGAGATTCCTGGATGGCCTCAATGATGAGCTTTCAGTGCAGCTACTGGTGGTTTATTGCCCCACTTTCCAGGAGCTTATGGACAAGGCCAGGATCTTGGAAGGGAAGCACAAGCAGGTGGAGAACCGCAAGAGGAAGAGCAACAATCACCACTCTGGTTCACATCACAAGTCTCGCACTTCATATGATGGATACTCCAAGCATGGAGGGAGTGACCATGGGCACCATGGGAACCATGACCGCCACCACCATGGAGGCGATGGACATCGCCATGACAACCACAAGAGCAACCACCACAACCACAAGGGAGGACACTCTCACCATTTCGGAGGACACGGTGGACATGACCGCAACCATGATCGCAGCTTTGTGAAGAAGGATCTGAGTGAGGTGACATGCTTCAAGTGTGGTCAAAAGGGACATTATGCTGACAACTGTCCGGAGAAGAAGGGACTGAAGCCAACCAACAACCAGAAGGCCATAGTGAACCACATGAATGTGGAGGAGATCCCAGATGAGCCTGATCTTGTGATTGGTAAGTTCCCAATCAACACTCACCCTGCACTTATACTTTTCGATACTGGTGCATCGCATTCATTCATATCAAGGGCATTTGTGGATAAGTATAAGCTACCTACTGAGTCTATGAAAGAGTCTATTAGAGTAAGCTCACCTGGAGGAGATATGATAGCTAGCGCGGGATGCCGTAGCTTAATTGTGAGGATTGGAACACACAACTTCATTGCACATCTGGTAGTGTTGGAATCACAAGGGTTAGATGTTATTCTGGGTATGGATTGGATGTCTATGCATGGGGGACACATAGATTGTGCACAGCGAGCTGTTTCACTCAAAACCCCGGATGGTAAGAGAATTAGGTTCAAGTCGGCAGTGCGACCGGGAAGGTGTAAGCTGAATTATCTTAAGGGGGTTAGCATGGATACTGTGCCTGTGATTAGGGATTACCCCAACGTGTTTTCGGAAGAGCTGCCAGGAATGCCACCTGACAGGGAAGTGGAGTTTCTCATCGACCTGATGCCGGGAACAGGACCTATAGCAAAGAGACCATATAAGATGGATGTGGATGAGCTGAAGGAATTGAAGAAGCAGCTGAAAGAGCAATTGTACAAGGGATTCATTCAGCCTAGTTCGTCGTCATGGGGTGCACCTGTTCTGTTTGTGGAGAAGAAAGACAGCAGCAAGAGATTAGTGGTGGACTATCGCTCGCTGAATGAGGTGACCATCAAGAACAAATACCCTCTGCTGAACATAAATGATTTGTTTGATCAACTGGAAGGAGCAAAGGTGTTTAGCAAGATTGATCTGCGATCGGGCTACTTCCAATTGAAGATCCGAGAGGAGGACATACCAAAAACCGCCTTCACCACTAGGTATGGCTTATATGAGTATACGGTTATGTCTTTTGGACTAACGAATGCCCCGGCATATTTCATGACCATGATGAACAAGGTATTCATGGAGTACTTGGACAAGTTCGTGGTGGTGTTTATTGATGACATACTGATATATTCCAAGGATGATGCTGAGCATGAGAAACATCTGCGACTGATTATGGAGAAGCTGAGGGAACACAAGCTGTATGCCAAATTCGGAAAGTGTGAATTCTGGCTTAACACTGTTGGATTTCTTGGACACGTGGTTTCAGGAGAAGGAGTCGCTGTTGATCCAAGCAAAGTGACTGCAATAACTGAGTGGGAAGCGCCCAAGAATGCGGGAGAGATTCAAAGCTTTTTGGGACTTGCTGGATATTACAGGAGGTTCATTGAAAACTTCTCAAAGATTGCTAAGCCGATGACTGAACTTCTGAAGAAGGAGAGGAAGTTCGAGTGGACGGATGTGTGTGAAGCCAGCTTTCAGGAACTGAAGCGTCGACTAGTGACTGCACCTGTTCTGTGTTTACCAGATCTTCAGAAGGATTTCCAAGTGTACTGTGATGCTTCTCAACAGGGACTTGGGAGTGTGCTGATGCAGGATGGGAGAGTGGTGTCATATGCCTCGCGGCAACTTAAACACCATGAGAGGAATTATCCCACACACGACTTGGAGTTAGCATCAGTGGTTCATGCGCTCTAAGTATGGAGGCACTACTTGATGGGAAAACACTGTGATGTGTACACCGACCACAAGAGCCTGAAGTACATATTTACACAGAAGGAGTTGAACATGAGGCAAAGGAGATGGTTGGAACTTATCAAGGACTATGATATGAATCTACAATACCTACCCAGGAAAGGCCAATGTAGTAGCAGCTGCTCTAAGCCGGAAGGTTTATGCCAATGGATTGACAATTGGGGAATTGCCCGAGGATTTGTGCAGGCAGTTCAAGGACCTTAGACTAGAGGTAGTGTCTGAAGGATATTTGGCAGCAATGGAAGTCCAACCAACGCTACAGGACAGAATCAGGAAGGCTCAAGTGGGAGACAAAGAGATTGATGAAGTAAAGGAAAAGATGAAGGAGGATCGAGCAAGGGAATTCCGCGAGGATGAACAAGGAACCTTGTGGTATGGAGATCGTTTGTGCGTTCCCAACGATCCGGAGATAAGGAAATTGATTCTGCAGGAAGCTCATGACTCGCCGTATTCCATACATCCGGGCAATACGAAGATGTATATGGACCTAAAGGACAGATTCTGGTGGAACAACATGAAGGGAGACATCGCGGAGCATATTGCCCTATGTGATGTATGTAGCCGAGTGAAGGCGGAACACCAGAAGCCAGCAGGATTGCTACATCCATTGCCCGTGCCGGATTGGAAGTGGGATAGAGTGGGAATGGATTTTATCACAGGATTGCCCAGGACCAGGTCAGGATACGACTCCATTTGGGTAGTGGTCGACCATTTGACCAAGGTAGCCCACTTTATACCGGTGAAGACGACCTATACGAGTGCAAAGTTGGCCAAGATTTATATGGACAGAATTGTGTGCCTACATGGAGTTTCCAAGAGTATTGTATCTGATAGAGGCACCCAATTTACCTCTGTTATCGCCACATTTTGGCCAAAGGAGGAGTTGGGCCGCAATCAAGATGGGCTTAGAAGATACGTATATGCAACGTGTTGTTGAATCGGCCTCGTGCGTTGATTTGGGCTAAATTGCCCGTGTATCTTATATTGTAATAGGTTCCGTTTCGATTCAGGTAAGAGATAGAGTTGTAGAGTTATTCCAAAGATAGAAAGTCTCCGGACTATAAATATGTACCTAAGGTTATTGAGAAAAGGAGGACAATCACGTTCACAACAAACACAATCTCGGCGCATCGCCACCCCTTGTTTCTAGGGTTTTTCTCGGGTAAGTGCCATGCTGCCTAGATCGCATCTTGCGATCTAGGCAGTATCTACTTATGCGTTATTTGGTGTTAGTCGTACTGAAGCCTTGTTGATGGCGAGTAACACTATTATCGTAGATTTGTTTAGGCTAGCATCGGTACTTTTTTGCTATGATCGTTTAGTTATGCTACCTCTAGTTATCTCGCCGCCTTTGCACCTTTTCCCGGGTGTGAGGGTGGCATCTTGCTTGATCTTTATTTAAGTCGATTTGATCTGTTATAGTTGTGCCTTGTTCTCCAAGGTTTAGTTTGATATCCATATGATCAGGCCTTGCAAACGGGTTGAACGATCCAGTAATATGTAAGATATGGTTTGCCGATCCGAGAGGAGTTGTTCCGGGAATTGACTTCACGTTGGTTTTTAGGCCTTCTCTAGGGTTAGTTTTCTATTATCTTTTGTATCTACCAGGCTCAATTACGTGTAGGACGTTCCAATTATGTGGTGAAAACGTTAAACTGTCGTAGATCGATTTAACTTGTATTGATGAAGCAAAACCCCATGTTATCGTAGATCTAATATAGAACCATGGGATAATCGGCTCTAGGAGCCGATTCACAGGGAAACCTGGGAGCCGGTCACGGCTCAAATTTTAAGTATACTTTTTTACCATGCAGGAAACCAATCGAAGCAATACTTCACCTTCCTGACCAGGTATAGGTCAGGTGGCACGCCCTCGAACCAAGCCAGGACGTGTGCCGGAGTTTTGCGGGCCGTTGCCCGAGGGACCAGGGCCCACCAGCAGTTCTGGGAGCCTCCCGGCTCTTCGTGTTGCTCGTCGCTGCTCGCCGGTGGGTTTTGACAGGCAACACATTCTGGCACGCCCGGTGGGACTTTCAACAACGTCTACATCAACATCCGACGCTGCGATGGAGAACAGACCGGTCACGTACGACGATTTGCCTGAGGAGCACAAGGCAAAGTATGATGACATCAAAGCTCTCTTCGAAGCCGATCTCATCGGCTCTTTTGAGAGGACTCGTAAGCATGGCATCAGGTGGAAAGGGTTCTCACCCGAGGGTGCTCTTGATGAGGTGGATCTGTCTGTTCCTTCAGAGGAGCGCATCAGAGCTCTGCGACAGGAAGTCAACTACATGGTGGCTCATTCTCTTCACCGCCATTCTGAGAGCCTGGTGAACGCTTTCGAGCGGATTGCAGTTCGCGTAGTTCAAGAGATCATGAAACATCAGTACTCTCCGTCGAGGCCTACTCTAGGGACTCACCAGGGAGAAAGACCGCTCCAGGCCAGGCCACCGCTGCCATTCACACTTGCAGCTCCGGAGCCACCAGGGGCAGCGGCGTACATCGTCTACAAGGTCGGAGGCGACCCAGGCGATTGCCAGTTCCTGTTTGAGCCACCTAAAGAAATTCCACATGGATATGTGTGCACCTACGTGCCGGACTGCAATAACCTGACACGCACCAACCAGATTGCGACCGCAGGGATTTCTGCGGCAGGAGTTCCTGGAGCAGGGGTCTCAGGAGCAGGCGTTTTTGGAGCAGCGATGTCTGGGATGGACGCCGACAAACAGGCGTGGCTAGCCAAGTATGGCACTGGAACGAGTCATGAGAATCTAGCCCCTGCAGCCCAAACAGTGGAGCAAATCCGTACCATCTGGAGAGACCAGTTCGGCTTCGTGCCGAAGAGAAGAACAATCGGCTATTCCAAGCCGTACCCCAACGAGTTTGATCTGATTCCGCTGCCACCCAAGTATCGGCTTCCTGAGTTCTCAAGGTTTAGCGGGTCAGAAGGGTCGAGCTCGATCGAGCACGTGAGCCGATACCTGGCACAGTTAGGCATGATTTCAGCATCGGATCAGTTGCACGTAAGGTTCTTTGCGCAATCTCTGACAGGACCAGCCTTTGGGTGGTACACCTCGCTGCCACCTGATTCGATCCAGACCTGGAAGCAACTGGAAGAGCAGTTCCACATTCAGTATCATTCAGAGGCTACTAAGGCTGGCATTGCAGATCTGGCACAGGTGCGGCAAAAGCGGGGAGAAACTGTAGCCGAGTACATCCAGCGCTTCAGGACTGTCAAGAACCGATGTTACTCAGCTCGTTTAACTGAAAAAGAAGCAGTCGAGCTGGCAGTGTTGGGTCTCTCAGCACCTATCAAGGATCTGGCTTTCCAAGTAGAGTACAACTCATTGGCGCACATGGCCCAGAAGCTGACGATGTATGAACAGCGCCACCCTGAGTTGTACCAAGACAAGTTCAAACGTCCGATAGGCCTGGTCGATACAGAAGAAGATCCTACGCAAGACCAGGAGGTGGCCGTGGTTGAATGGGCTCGGGGGGCAGATCCTGTATCCTGCAAATGGGTGAAACAGCAAGGGCCTGCAAAAGGGTTCGACTTCGATGTGAGCAAAGCTGAGCAGATATTCGATTTGCTGCTGAAAGAAAAGCAGCTGAGGTTACCCGAAGGCCACAAAATCCCTACGACTCAAGAGATGAACGGAAGACCATACTGCAAGTGGCATCACTCGTTCACCCACACCACCAATGACTGCAAAGAGCTACGTCGCCAGATCCAAACGGCGATAGAGCAGGGCCGTCTGATCCTGGGGCAATTCACCATGAAAGTAGACACCAACCCGTTTCCCGGCGTCAACATGGTAGAACACAGCCACTCCACGAGGCGCCAGTTGGATTTCTCGTTCGATGTCAACATGGCAGGGCCTGTGTACCACCATGGCACGTACAAGGAGGAAGGCGGTCGCTCTCGGGGCAAAGAAAGAGAGGAGGCTGGTCCACGCGACCGGCCCAGCTACGATGACAGGCGGTATTTAACTGAGGAACAGGTGAGGAGCGTGCGATATCAGAAGCCAGATTCCACGCATCTCCTTAACAAGTATGAGCGTCAGTATGACCGACGTCGCCGGCGCGATGGAAACGATGAAGGATATGAGCACCTCGCTAGGGGACCGTCAAAAGAAAAGGAAGGCGCAGACAAACATTGGGATTGTCCTTTCTTCAAGTATTGCTGGGATGCGGGAATGAGCCGATTGCCTACAATCGATAACTGCCCGGAATGTGGACAGCAGAAGGAGGACACGGGGCCAGTGTCAGTGTTCAAGCGTCTAGGGCCTCTCCCACCTCAGAGCCGATACAGGGAGTCCGCTCGAGCAAAAGATCTCGAGGAGCCAATGGATGACAAAGAAAAAGACAGATATCACCGTCCAAGGTGGTGTCCCGACGGACTCAGACACACCCAAAAGCGTAGAGTGCAGCGGCTGCGTAACTTGGAGGAAGCCGAAGCGCAGTATCTCCACGCTTTAAAGAAAGCACGGCCCGATCTGGCCGTTAAGATTCGGCAGACCTTGGAAACGGAAGATCGCCCGAAAAGGAAAGAGTGGCGCCCCAAACCGGTAAAAGCCGATGCAAAGACATCGGCTGGCACAAACATGGTATTCATACTTCCGTCAGAGTTCTGCGCGCCAAGAACCAACGAGCTACCAGTGGCACAGTTTGACTGTGGCCCACGGCCGGTTATCTTTGAGAAGCCACGTGAGAAGGGCTACAAACATCTGAAAGCCCTGTACCTACGAGGTTACATCAATGGGCAGCCTGTCAGCAAGATGTTGGTGGACACCGGAGCGGCAGTAAATATAATGCCATACTCCATGCTACGGCGTTTGGGACGCTCCACTGCAGATCTGATCAAAACCAACGTCACGTTAAGCGACTTCAACGACCAAACTTTAGAAACGCAAGGCGTACTGAACGTGGATCCGACTGTGGGCAGAAAAACCATCCCTACGTCATTCTTCGTCGTGGACAGCAAAAGCACCTACGCTGTCTTGCTAGGGAGAGATTGGATTCATGCTAACTGCTGCATTCCATCCACGATGCACCAGTGCCTAATACAGTGGGATGGAGATGAGGTGGAGGTCATTCATGCAGATGATTCTATCGAGATCTCCATAGCTGGCATGAACATCTGGGAAGCAGAAGACCAAGAGCCGATCTCTGGAATCAGTCTAGACGGCTGTGAGCGCATTGAAGCTACAAAAAACGGGGTGAGGCTGGTCTTATCCACTGGCCTGACAGAGTAGCAAAGTCCACGATCGTACGTGGTACGGCCGATCCCTACGATCGGCCACAAAAAACAAAAAGCAGCAATCTTACGACAAGTAGATCATGTAGTCGTAGTCCGGAGATTCCCTGCCATTGTAAAATAAGGTGTAAACCATCCTTGACTAATGCAATCAAAAAGGGGGCCGATTCAGGCAATCGGCCCAAATTATTTTTGTTATCCTCACCTACTGTTTGCCCTGTGTTTAGCATCGATTTAACAGGTGACGGAAAGCTAGGGTATGGGTTTACATCCGCTGATGAACTAGAGGAAATCGACATCGGTCCTGGGGATAAGCCACGACCAACATTTATCAGCAAGAAGTTAGATCCGAGTCTGCGGGGTCCGATGATAGCTCTGTTGAAAGAATATCCAGACTGCTTCGCCTGGGACTATACAGAGATGCCTGGATTAGACAGGAGCATCATTGAGCATCGACTCCCGCTTAAAAAAGGATTTCGGCCATTCCAGTAGCGAGCACGACAGATGAAGGCCGAAATTTTGGAAGAAGTCAAGAAAGAGGTCGAGAAAATGTTGACAGCCAAGTTAATCAGGCCATGCAGGTATGCTGAGTGGATTTCTAATATCGTACCTGTAGAGAAAAAGGATGGCCGCTGGCGTGTTGCCATAGATTTTCGGGATCTCAATAGAGCTACTCCAAAGGATGAGTATCCGATGCCGGTGGCAGAAATGTTAATCAACGCAGCGGCTGGTCATAAGATCTTGAGCTTCATGGATGGCAATGCCGGTTACAACCAAATTTTTATGGCTCCAGAAGACATACACAAGACTGCGTTCAGAGTCCCAGGTTCGGTGGGGTTGTTTGAATATGTAGTCATGACATTTGGACTGAAGAATGCCGGCGCCACATACCAAAGAGCCATGAATTACATTTTCCATGATCTGATCGGCAAGCTGGTGGAAATTTACATCGATGACGTGGTGGTCAAGTCTGCTTCAGTACAAGGACACTTGGACGATCTGCAACGCGTCCTGGACCGAACAAGAAAATTCGGGCTACGGATGAATCCAAAAAAGTGTGCCTTTGGGTGACGGCCGGTCAGTTCTTGGGGTTCTTGGTCCATGAACGCGGAATTGAGATCGGCCTGAAAAGTCAGGAGGCAGTGCGAACAATGAAGCCACCTACCACGAAGAAAGAACTGCAGTCTCTCATCGGCAAGATCAACTTCATCAGAAGATTCATCTCCAATCTGTCAGGAAGAATAGAGCCGTTCATGGGACTGGTGAAGATTAAATCTGACGAGGAGTTCAGCTGGGGGGCAGAACAACAACGAGCCTTCGACGAGATCAAAGAATATCTGACGAAGCCGCCAGTATTGGTTCCGCCCCAGCCGGATAGGCCATTCTACATTTACTTATCAGTAGCTGACACGTCCATCGCCTCAGTGGTGGTGCAAGTTTATGATGGGCTGGAGCGAGTTGTATTTTACATCAGCAGAAGGATGCTGGATGCAGAGACAAGGTATCCTGAGATCGACAAGTTGTGCCTCTGCCTGTTTTTCACCTGCACCAAGATGCGCCACATTTTGCTATCAGCGGAGATTGTCATCATATGCAAATTAGATGTCATAAAGCACATGCTGTCGGCTCCTATGTTGAAAGGCCGACTGGGGAAATGGATGTTCGCATTATCGGAGTTTGACATCCGGTATCAACCCGCGAAAGCAGTTAAGGGACAGGCATTGGCCGACCTTATCGCTGAAAGGATCAACACTAATATAGCAGCACTGTCTATACGAGCGTGGGCTATGTTCTTCAATGGATCGGTTTGCGACGATGGGTGCGGCATCGACATGCTACTCGTGTCGCCCCGGGGGGCAACATTTTCCTTCTCCATCAGGTTATCTGCCCCTCGCACCAACAACGTCGCTGAGTATGAGGCGATACGCAAGGGAATGGAGTTGCTCATCGAAGCTGCAGCAGAAGCAGTGGAAATTTTTGGAGACTCCAAATTGGTGATTTCCCAGCTCACGGAGGAATACAAGTGTGAGAGCGAGTCTCTCTTCCCATTATGGTTGCAATGCCGTGAGCTCATGGCACAGTTCCGGTACATAAACTTTAACTGGATCCCGCGATCGCAGAATACAGAGGCAAATGATCTCGCACAAATGGCTTCAGGCTACAAGGACGTAGCAGAGGGAACTGATGTTCAAGTTCAGTTCCTGGAGACGGACGACTGGAGAGCCGATATCTTCAATTATTTGAAAGATTCGGCTCGGGGGGCACCTAAACGGATAAGATACAAGGCCATGAAGTACGTGCTTATCGGGGACGACATGTTCTACAGGACCTTGGAAGGGTTGTTGCTCAAATGTCTAGGGCCAACCGAGGCCAATCGGCTCCTGCACGAGGTACACGAAGGCGCATGTGGAACTCACCAATCGGCTCACAAGATGAAATGGTTGATCAGGCGATCAGGGTTTTATTGGCCCACCATGCTTGAGGACTGTTTTAAGTACTACAAAGGGTGTCAAGCATGTCAGAAGTTTGGAAAAATTCAGATGGTGCCCGCGTCAGCAATGAACCCCATCATCAAACCTTGGCCATTCCGAGGTTGGGGCATGGATATGATTGGCAAGATCAATCCTCCATCAAGCAAAGGCCACATGTGGATTTTGGCCATTACGGATTATTTCACTAAATGGGTTGAAGCCGTCCCTATGAAATCAGTGAGCTCAAAGGATGTTATCGAGTTCGTGAAGGAACATGTTATTCATAGATTCGGGATCCCCCAAACGATCACGACCGATGAAGGTTCGGTCTTCACTTCTTACGAGTTTAGAGAGTTCTGTGAGGACACGGGAATTAAGCTGATCCGATCATCTCCGTACTATGCTTAAGCAAATGGGCAAGCTGAAGCGTCCAACCAGAGCCTTATCAAGCTGATCAAGAGGAAGATCGATGAGCACCCTAGGCGTTGGCACGAGGTTTTGTCAGAGGCGTTATGGGCTTATCGCATGTCATGTCATGGAGCGATAAAAACCTCGCCATACCATCTAGTCTATGGACAAGAAGCCGTATTGCCCTGGGAAATTACGGCTGGATCGAGGCGTGTCACCTTTCAGAACGATCTAACAACCGAAGAATATGCGGCCCTGATGAGTGACAGTGTTGAGGATCTGACTGAGCTTAGGCTGTGGTCGCTTGAGAAAATCAAAGAAAACAAGGCCAAGGTAGCTCGTGCATATAACAAGAAGGTGAGACCGAAGGAGTTCCACGTTGGCGATCTGGTATGGGAAGCTGTATTGCCATTAGGAACTAAGGATGCAGCATATGGTAAATGGTCTCCAAATTGGCACGGGCCATACAGGGTCGTTCAAGTTTTAAGGGGAAACGCGTACATGCTTGAGGAACTGGATGGCGTAAAATTCCCAGTGGCTGTCAACGGGCAACACCTCAAGAAATATTTCCCAAGCATGTGGGATGATGGACACTGAAATATGGGGGCCGATACATGAAATCGGCCAATAAAAAAAACATACAGCCGATGCACAGCCATCGACTCTAGAGGTTCAAACTGCTACGAGCAGGTGCCAGTTTACATAAACGAGCTACTGAAGAAATGCCTCGAAGGCGTGGAGGGCGTCAGCACGGACACGGTCCACCTCGGCGATCTTGGCTTCATCATCTTCGTCCTTGCCCGTCACTAGCTGCTTGTTCAGGGCATGTATTTCTGCCAGATCGGTCTTCAGTTGAGCTTTGAGGCTTGCTGCTTCGTCTTGGGATCGGGCGATGGATTCTTCCTTGTCGCGAATGAGCTGTTTAGTCGCCCGGACCTTCTCTTCAAGATCTTCCAGCTCCCTTTTCAAGGATGCGAGCTCGGCGGTACTGACAGAGGTGTCAGTTTTGGCATCCAGAGACGTCTTTTTCTCGTTGAGCTGCTGACATCTGTCTGCGATATTGGCCTTCAGTGGAAGTTGGGCGCGGCGCAGACTGATCCTCTCACGAGCTAACTTCACCCTTGACCCGAAGAAAGACAGAGTTACAACTGGCCAAAGCTTCACCTGCAACGCTACTGGGAGTTGGTCTTTTATTTCAGCAAGAACGCTCTTCACCTCCTCAGAACCCTCGATCAACTCTTCGATCGGGGAGGACAGCAGGGTTTTAAGACGCTGGAATTGAGGTGGAACAGCCCTGGCTTGTGGTTCATCATCGGCAACAGAGGGAGTTGGTTCGATGGATTCAGGGTCGAACGTCAGCAAGCCTGAAATATCACAACTCTGGCAGCCCGAAAAAAGCGTCAGTACGCGTCCAACGTGTAAGGATGAGCCGAAAGAAGCTAACATACCTCTCCTAAGATCGAGGGGACAGCAGATGAGGAGACGATCGGTTTGTGTGTGGTTGCTGGGGGCTTGGCCAAAGTGGTAGCCGTTTCATCTGCACCTTCGGGGATTGCTGAATCCGGCTTGGCTAAAGGCATCGGCACTGCCCCAGCTTTCCCACTAGAAGCATCAGTCGTCTGCATGGAAGGTGTTTAGCCGATGTAAATGATGATGAGTCGGCAGATAAAAAGAAGTAAGTGGTAAGAGCATGAAGTGTGATGATTTTCGAAACCTCCTGGCTCGACGAAGAAGCTTGCAGTCCTTTGCGAGCTCTCTTGGGACTCACAGCTGGCCCCGCCTCGACCGGTGCTCGGGGGGCAGTAGGTTCAGGAACCGACCTCTTCCTGGAAGCCGATGGTGGTGAATCTGGCTGGCTCGGTGTGATGGTCCTCTCAGAATCTGTGGGGCCTAGTTCTCCTCGATTGGTCTGAGTGTCCTCGCTAGAGGTGTCTTCGACGGAAGCCTGTAAAAAAGGAGAACCAGTAAGCACGAACATGTCTACAAGAATGGAAGAATGAGAAGGATCGGCCAAGACATGGATCAGCCTACATGCGAGCTTTCTGGAGAAGGGCTCCGGCGCCTCAAGGTCTTCCTGGCAGCTACCTTCCTCACCATCGTTCTTGTCTTAGTTGGAACTCGAGGGGCAGCTGATTTAGGAGTTGCTTGGTTCTTGGAAGCCGATTGTAGTGTGATCGGCTGGGTCTGCATTATGACCTTTTTCAGAGGTGGCGAGTTTTTGCAGAAAAGAACCACAGGAGCTGGCGGAAAGAACTCGAAGGGGGAGCCATCACTGTGCGTAGGTTCAGGGCCATCTTGTTGTTGCAAAGAGAAAGAGTGGGTTAGTAGAAGAATCATTTGTGAGCTGCATCGAGAAAGTTTACAAGTAGTGGTACCTGTTCCACGGGGATGTCATAGTCAGCATCGAGCTGCTTCAGCAACGGTCCCAGAGCTCTCCTGAAGGCATGAGTCTTCCACATCGACCACCAGTCTTCAAAGCCATCAGTTGATGAGGCGAAGGTGAGGTCATTAGGAATAGGGATGGTCAGAGCATCAAAGAAGGAGTAACACCTTTGACTGGTGAGAGGATCAGGCAGGTCGGCTCTGCTCTCCGTAAGATGGTGGAGAAAGGGATGGGGAGGTACTTGTCCAAGTCCAAATTGCCGAGCCACTACGACCGGCTGGTAGAATTCATACCCAGGCTTGATTATTCTGTTGGATGTACTCATGCCAACTGGAAGGAAACAGGGACGGATCACGATGGAAAAGAGCTGTCGAGTGCTAGTGTCATCGGCAAAATTGTCTAGCCTGAAGGAGAGTGGATTTTCAAAATGTTCCGATTCTTCCGTGTAAGGAAAGAAGATAGGATTATCCAGGCCTCGAAAGAAAATGCTGAACCATTTAGATGCTTCCTGAGGGGTCAGTTTACTGCCTGGCAGTCTATACAAAGCTTGGCCATAGCTGGTGCATCGGATCTGCTTCCCTTTTACATCTGGAAAGGTGCAACTCGCCAAAAGGGGGAAGTTTGGGACGTGGTTTTGAAAATACAGCTGAGCCCATAGCTGAATGAACCACCAAGGACCACCTATTTTGACTGCTATGCCAGAGAACAGCTTGACAGACATCAACTGGAGATATCGATATACCTCTCCAAGGAACAGTTTGCCGATGCCAAGTTGAGTGCCTTTGGCCAGTTCGTGGGCTAAGGAGAGATAATTCTTGGTTGGAGCCAGGGAAGGGCCACAGAATATGAAATGTTCTAGCCAGAAGTTGAGAAAGGTTGTGTGTTCTTTCTCTATGACAGGACCCTTTGTTTTCATATGGCGTTGGAGGTAGGCACCCCAGTTCGTGCAGTCTGTTTTAGAAGACAGTTTGTAGGGGACTTTGGTCAGTTTAAAAGCAGAGGGGCTGGGTGATGTAACATCCAGACCAGTAATCATCACCACGTCTAACAGAGTTGGTGACATAGGGCCATGACCGAACATGAAGCAGTTCAGAGCGTCAGACCAGAAGTAGCCGATGGTTTTTAGAAGATTCTCATGTTTCTCAAGAGGAGACAATGACAAATGCAAGGCATCGGCTATTCCCGTGGTTTCCCATTGGGATTGGTAAGCTCTAGCTACCCTGCTGAACCAAGAGACCCAATGTTCAGGAGGATTAGGCCAGGCTCGCAAGCAGTCAGCCCAAGAGTTTAAATCTAGGTCTTGGCTTACGAAGGGGATTCGGTTTGCTTCGCAAGAAATCAGATGGGCAGGACTAGATTCTGTACGAGGGCCAAGACAGAGAGAATTTGGGAGAGAAGGATGCGGCAGCAGAATGTCTGAAACCTAGAAAATTTAATGGTGGAATAAGGCATTAATTCAGGTGTTCGCCATTAATTCTAGCATCGCGTTCAGACTGCGAGGAGTAGGCGTACCTTCAGACCGGAGACCTCTGGGTTGGTGTTGGACGATTCCGCCATCTAGTTTGCCGACGGAGATGGATCTATGCAGTTGGGGATCGAGGGTTCTTGTCGACTGTGAGCTCGATCTGTGGGCAATTGGAGATCTGGGCCGCCCCTTTTTTGAAGAGGGTCACAGGTTACCGTTTGAAACTGGGAAGTGGCCGCTCAGATTTTTTTAAATACGCGACCAAAATTGACCTTGTCAACGTTTTCTGAAAGCCAATGCTTTACCATCGGCTCTTTGAGATTTGACTTGGTTGACTGTATGAACGTAGCAGGGTGAAAGCCGATGCGTTGCTATCGGCTTCTGGAACATCGACCTATTTGACTATCGGCAAAATTGAGTTGGAAAAGCAATCTTCGAGTTGACAAAAGCCATCTTTGTTCATTCAAAAGACGATTGTTTACAATGGAGCGGATTGCTTACAAAAGGAAATCTACTACTAAGTACTACTACTATTGGTTCCTAATCTAGAGGCCGAGGTCGTCGCCGCTGTCTTCGCCGTCGACTTGTTCGCTGTCATCAGCGCTGCTGCCGGCGTCGTCTTCGCTGCTGCTGCTGAAGATGCCAGCGGGGGCCTCCTCGTCCTCGTCGTCGTCTTCGGTGTCCTCGCTGGACCCGGCGCGGAAGCGCTTCACCGGTGGATACTCATCGGAGGAGGTGTCCTCCTCCGACTCCTCCTCCTCGTTGGAGGATTCGACGCCGTCCCAGGACCAAGCGTCGTCGCTGCTCTTCGCCTCCAGTTCCCCGTCGACGAGGAACTGCAGGCCCTCCTCGCCGTCAGTCAGGGACGCGTCGTCCTCCGACCAAGCGGCGAAATCCCAATCCCTCTCGTCCCACCATTATGGGGCGAGAGTCTCATACTCCGCCATGGGCGGGTGCTCCGGCGTCGGCTCCCGGTCGCTAATGGTGTTGGAAGACTGGGAGGAACGGGCGGAAGAAGAGGAGGCCATGGCGGAGGAAGAGGGTTTTTTCGGCGGAGGAAGAGGGTTTTTTGGCTACTGGAGGAAGATGGGGACTGCAAACCGCTTAGATGAATTTAAATAAGGGGAATAGTGGGAGGCGGTTCAATGCTGTAGCGGTTTCCCAGAATGTGCTGCCGAAATTGTCAAATCATGCACTGCGGAGAAGTGGAGAAGACAGGGCATCATGATGAGGGGGTGGCGTGACGATTCTGTTCTGCAACGCATTTTGGCAACGCGTAACCCGATACAGAAAAAAAGAGGAGAAGGAAAAAACAGAGTGGTTTTGGAATTATTATTGCCAAAACCAGGGGGCATGTGTTATCGCCACATTTTGGCCAAAGGAGGAGTTGGGCCGCAATCAAGATGGGCTTAGAAGATACGTATATGCAACGTGTTGTTGAATCGGCCTCGTGCGTTGATTTGGGCTAAATTGCCCGTGTATCTTATATTGTAATAGGTTCCGATTTAGGTAAGAGATATAGTTGTAGAGTTATTCCAAAGATAGAAAGTCTCCGGACTATAAATATGTACCTAAGGTTATTGAGAAAAGGAGGACAATCACGTTCACAACAAACACAATCTCGGCGCATCGCCACCCCTTGTTTCTAGGGTTTTTCTCGGGTAAGTGCCATGCTGCCTAGATCGCATCTTGCGATCTAGGCAGTATCTACTTATGCGTTATTTGGTGTTACTCGTACTGAAGCCTTGTTGATGGCGAGTAACACTATTATCATAGATTTGTTTAGGCTAGCATCGGTACTTTTTTGCTATGATCGTTTAGTTATGCTACCTCTAGTTATCTCGCCGCCTTTGCACCTTTTCCCGGGTGTGAGGGTGGCATCTTGCTTGATCTTTATTTAAGTCGATTTGATCTGTTATAGTTGTGCCTTGTTCTCCAAGGTTTAGTTTGATATCCATATGATCAGGCCTTGCAAACGGGTTGAACGATCCAGTAATATGTAAGATATGGTTTGCCGATCCGAGAGGAGTTGTTCCGGGAATTGACTTCACGTTGGTTTTTAGGCCTT
The DNA here is from genome assembly GCA_910589765.1 of Avena atlantica. NCBI lineage: Eukaryota > Viridiplantae > Streptophyta > Magnoliopsida > Poales > Poaceae > Avena > Avena atlantica. Next base: position 411,077,585 of record OU342735.1, on the reverse strand, counting down.
CTCTAGGGTTAGTTTTCTATTATCTTTTGTATCTACCAGGCTCAATTACGTGTAGGGCGTTCCAATTATGTGGTGAAAATGTTAAACTGTCGTAGATCGATTTAACTTGTATTGATGAAGCAAAACCCCATGTTATCGTAGATCTAATATAGAACCATGGGATAATCGGCTCTAGGAGCCGATTCACAGGGAAACCTGGGAGCCGGTCACGGCTCGAATTTTACGTATACTTGTTTACCATGCAGGAAACCAATCGAAGCAATCCTTCACCTTCCTGACCAGGTATAGGTCAGGTGGCACGCCCTCGAACCAAGCCAGGACGTGTGCCGGAGTTTTGCGGGCCGTTGCCCGAGGGAACAGGGCCCACCAGCAGTTCTGGGAGCCTCCCGGCTCTTCGTGTTGCTCGTCGCTGCTCGCCGGTGGGTTTTGACAGGCAACAACCTCACACTTCTGGCGCCAGCTGCACGAGTCACTTGGTACTATATTGGAGTTTAGCACAGCGTTTCACCCACAGACTGATGGACAGACCGAGAGGGTGAATCAGATTTTGGAAGATATGATGAGAGCTTGCGCTTTGGCTCATGGTTCTAGTTGGGATGAGAATTTGCCATATGCTGAGTTTTCCTACAACAACAGCTATCAAACCAGCATCAAGACGTCACCGGTTGATGTACTGTATGGGAAACGGTGCCGGACACCATTGCTATGGGATGGAGTAGGAGAACGTCAGTTGTTTGGACCTGATTTGATCAAGGATGCTGAGGAGAAGGTCGCCTTGATTAGGGACAGGCTGAAGGTAGCACAATCAAGGCAGAAGAGCTACGCTGACGCCAAGCGCAAGGAAGTGGTGTATGAGATAGGTGATAGAGCATACCTCAGAGTGTCTCCACTTCGTGGAATCAAGAGATTTGGAATTAAGGGTAAGCTGGCACCTCGGTTTATAGGACCATATCGGGTCTTAGCACGCAAAGGAGAAGTTGCTTATCAGTTGGAGTTGCCATAGGCTCTGTCCGTTGTTCACAATGTGTTCCACGTGTCCCAGCTGAAGAAGTGCCATCCGGAGATGGTAGATACACCATTGAGAGACACTGTGCAAGTTGAGGAGGTTCAGCTTGAGAACGACTTGACCTATGAGGAGAAGCCGGTCAAGATTCTGGAGACAGCGGAGAGGATTACCCGTACCAAGACGATCAGGTTTTGCAAGGTGCAGTGGAGCCACCACACCGGAGAGGAAGCCACTTGGGAGCGTGAGGATGACATCCGAGAGGACTACCCACACCTATTTGCTAGCCGCGCCGAAACTCGGGGACGAGATTCATCTTAAGGGGGTTAGTCTTGTCACATCCCAAATTTTAGATTTGGTTCTGCATATCATTCATATCATTGCATCATGTTTTTCCATGCAAAACCTTCGATTGAAATAAATCGGCAAAACGCTATTTTCAAAACCCTATTTTACTTTACTAAAATGCTCCTGTGGGAGGGTATACTATGACTTGTGTTTTTCCACCCTTGTAGACTAGTGGTTTCACTCACCACTTGTCCCTAGATTGATCTCCTAGATTTTAGAAAAATTTAGGAACAAGTTTCGCCCAATTCGGAGTCAGTATGAAAAAGTTACGGAGGAAATACTAAATAGGAAATTGAAAAAAAGAAAAGATAAAAAAAAAGCAACACAGCCGCGTCGGCCCAGCCAGCACCAAGTGCGCGCGCGCCCCGCAGCCCGCCGCCGCCCGCGTCCGACACGGAGGCGATTCCTAGAATATTCCCTTTTGATTTAAATCGATTTAGAAATTGCAGAAACTTGATTAATCTTGTAAATTGCGTAGAAATTAATCTACTGGGCCAAAAATTGCAAATAAAATATGTGTAGATTCAGAAAGTCGTGTAGAATCTTGCTGCACCATTGTTTTACACTTTTGCAGCAAGATTTTGTCAAGATTAATTAAAAGAGTTAATGGCCTTTTCGGAGTATTTAATTCGTAGAAAAAGATCTGTAACTTCAAAAATTGCATATAATATGTCCCTGGATTCAGTAGGACAAGGGGAATCTCAAAGTGAATTAAAAAGATAGGCTTACAGTAAAAACTATTGCAGAAACTATTTAGTGGCCTTCTGCAGTATTTTAATTACTCAGGGAGTTTTATAATTCCTTTTTGAGTAATTTCAATTGGTACTGTTCCTAAATAGCATTGCCTATCCAGTGAATTTTCCCAAGATTTTACAAGCAGTATGTTTTTAGTAGTGAATTATTTGGGTTCTAGCTCTAGTTTTGAGCATTATTTATTGCATAATAGTTTTACTTGCGCTAAAATTATTTTTCCATGCATGCATTCAGTAGCTTTACTGAATAGGGTTATGTGGTGCTGCTGTAGCATCAATCCACTTGTCATGCATGCATTCATGCATCATCCTTGTTGCATATGCTTGTGAATGGTTTGTTTATGATTGCAATTGTATCGTGTAAATTGTGACGAGTGCAACGCTTGCTCGTGTGTGGATTGTTCCTCCGACCGCTACAACCAAGGCAAGTAGATGCTACCTTGTTCATGATATTTTCCTACTATTTTCAATGCATTGTCGTGTATTTTGTAGATGCATGTGTAGGGTGATACTATCGCTATGCTATGTCCTATTATGTGGTAGGGCTTTGCTTGTAGATGAACCACCATTGGTAGATGTGCTTAGCCATGCTATGATGAACGAGGGCTAGGTTACATCACTGAAAGTTGTTTCTAAATGTGTTGGTTTGCGAAAACTAAAACAACTTAATCAATGAATCTCCTGAGTGTGATGGGATTGATAAATTTTGGTGGTATCATTGCGGAAAGGCACCCAGGTATCAAGAGAAAATGATTGGATTCTTTATTTTGTAGCTTACGTGTACAACCATGTGCCAATAATGAAATGGGCGGTTGGTTGGACTTAGTAGGTTGTGGTAACTCGAACCCGCGTATCCAGAGATATAGAATTTTGGTAGGTTGGACCGGTGCGCGTCGGGATTGGGGAGCTACTTCCCGAACGGTCTCTTCTTGGACTTCTCCCTATCATCACTCAAAATGAGAGTGATGGTACGAGCTGGGTTGGCCAAGTCACATGGGTAAAGTGTACTAACCCCTGCAGGGTGTATAATCTAATCGATTAGCCGTGTCCCCGGTTATGGACATCTGAGTTGCTTGATATTGATTCCATGACATGTTTCTCGCTCATTCTAATTTCATAATTGCTTTAATACTGTTGGGTTAACATAATTGGGATCTTTTCAAAGAAAATCAAAACTATTTATGAAAGTAGGACAAAGGTAATTGCAAATGCAAGCTAGCCACAACTCCACTTGCCAAATATGCATGTAGATGTTAGCACTATTGTCTCCTTTACTAGCTCTACTTGCCATACATTCCATGTATTGACCCTTCAGGGCTGCTACGTTTCATGTTGCAGGATATTCCGATTCCGAGTAATCAATATAGGCCACGGTACTCCACTCGGCACTTGTTCACTTGTGGGCAAGTTGAAGAATGGAGGATTTGCTTTATTTATGTTGCTACCTGAATAATTTTAGCTAGCCTTGAGCTAAGCTTTTATTGTAATAATGGTACTCTGGATCTTCGTTATTTATGATACACAGATATTTTGCTATGTTATTCATCTTATTCTATTGTGGGCCAATGAACCGATCCAGGGATTGGCATGTCACATAGAAGCTACAGTCTTTTTAGAACCGTGGTGTTACATTTTCTTAGTACCTCATATTAGATTAAGGTTATTTATGGACTATGCCTTCTTTAAATGGTTTATGTAGATGTTATGATAAGATCAAGAAATAATAGATCAAAGATTGATAGTTAAAGAATTTGTGAATCAATGGTTGATTACTCAAATTTTATGAACAACAGATATTAAGATAGGTTCCATAAAGATTGATATGGAAAGAAAGATATATGGTGGATGATCCTGATTTAGTCTCTTTGCAACTCCAACTCATTAAAGAGTTAAAGTTAAGTATTACTATGATACTCATAGTAAGAATAGATAAAAATAAGATAGGTTAGCATTAATCATTGCATTTTTTAGTATGCTATTGGTAATCTTAACTTAGTATTCATAGGTTGGTATGAGGAATAGTATGATATGATCCCTTAAGGATCATATATGAATCATTTAAGCAATGTATTATGAGTGACATTTTATTATATCTGGTCTACTCTTAGACCAAATCATGTTTAACCAAATAAGGTTTTAGCAAAGTTCATATTGAAACTTATCGCAGTTAACTTGATGATCTACTTCAATTCCATCAAGTTAAGAGAAGCTCCAATCACTTTGACAAGTTCTATTTGAAAGGCGCGAAAATTATTCGGATTTTCTATGCATGAATGCAATGCACACATCTGGGTTCAACTTATTTCTAAGCTCTAATGCTGGGTTGTTACAATCCCTCCCCCCATTATGCCCAAAGCAACAAAAATCATTTTTCTTAATATCATTTTGTGATATGTGAGCTTAAATGATGAGTTTTGGTAATGGACCCAAGATATATCTTCGTGGTGCCAAGCTGAGTATACTCAAACATGGTGGCCTAGGCCACCGCCCTCTCTCATTCGAGAGGTTGGCGTTTACTCATGTTTGTCATTTGTTGATTCTTTGTTGATCTTAGTTTCATGCACTCTCCTTTGGTTTTTGATATCTTTATCCCTATTTTAGAGTACATGTGATTCACACAGTGTGATTATCTCAACCCAAGCCTTTCTACTTCCTCGAAAAACCATCATCTAATCTGCACAAGAACCCCTCGATTGTCCTTGGCTATGGAATCAGACGGAACCGGTACTACCGGATTAGGAGCGGTACTACCGGACCTGGTTAGTTCCCAGGTCGTATCCTGGAACCATCTCCAGGACCGGTACTACCGCTCGTATGTCCGGTACTACCGGTTGCTGAACTAGTACTACCGCTCACAAGCGGTACTACCGCTTTCTTGCACCGGTACTACCGGTCGGCGTTTCGAGTATAGGTTGGGACAAGCGGGGGGCACCCTTTAGTGCCTCATTATTCCCCCCGCTCCCCACACATACCACCGCCACCACTGGAGCCTCGCTGCGCCCTCCTCTTGCTAGATCCTCATCGGATCCGGCCTCCTCACGGGCTCCCGGTCCTTCTCCACCACCATGGATCCCGGTACAACTGTCCCCTCCCTCTCACTCTTGTTTTCTTCATTGGGTATAGGTTTGCTTAGATTCTTGGAGAAAGTAACGTGTTTTGAGGTTGTACCGCCATACATTCCTTGTTACTTAGAAGAATCAACGCTTTATGACGTGTTGAGGCCAATTTGGGATCGTGCCCTACCGTGGCTGTGCTCGTACTGCTCGACCGGTAGTACCGGAAAATTTTCCGGTACTACCGCTCGCAAGCGGTACTACCGGTTCCCAGATCCGGTAGTACCGGTCCCAGCTGACCACAACCTTTTGCTAAAAGCATGGATTCTTCTTTGTTTGTTCTGGGTTCTTGTGCCCTTACCCTACCTGTTGTTCTCCCTCTTGCTATCACAGGTGCAGGTGGTTCTAGGGGCGCTCGTAAACGCTCCAAGGCAAGTCATGAGATTGTTGAGGAAGAGACGGAGTCCAAGGAAGAAGAAGTCATGCCTCAGCCCAGCCATCGCATGAAGATTCCTGCCACTCGAGGTGGTCGTGGGGGTCGTGAGGGGGTCACCAAGCGGTTAGCTGGTCGTGGAAGTGCTCCCCTCCTCGTCCTCCCTCCTTGGGGCGCACCAAGAGTTGCAGCTCAGGTCCATCAGGGCCAAATAAATTGTCTGATATATCTGATTCTGAGTTCCGCTCCCTGATATTTGATAATCCCTATGTCCGCGACCTTGATGAGGGTAGGGAAGACAGTTTTTTCTACAATGACTTCCAAGAACTCGTATACAATGAAGTCCTTCTGAAGAATATTCAAATGCTTGTGCTGCAGCTGTGGATTGATATGGATCACATCAACAAGCATCTTGAGTACTGTAACATCCCAGTATTTAGGACCTAACGAAGGGTAGATTTAGGAATATGAATTTTGCATGCATTCATTTGTGAAAATGTGGGTAAAATTTTCGCCAAATAAAAACCTTAAGTGATCAATGTTTCTTTCTTACTTTGAGAGTAGGTTTAGTCTTAAAGGAGGATTGCTATAAACTTTGATATGATCTTAAAGGAATTATGTGTGTCTTAAAAATGAATTTGAATTTTAAATTTGAGTGTTTGAATAATAATTTAAATGATTTTGATATAAGATTTGAATCTTAAATTAATTAAGAGAAAAGTATTATAACTTAAATATTATCTAAAAACAATATTGTATATGAAATTCATTTCATATACATAAACAAGTTACAGAGAATGAACTTACTGAAGTTATTCCAAACTTCACAATTTACACAAGAGTAAAGAATAAGAATATTCTTTATTAATAAATATATAATCTTTATTACAAATGAACCAAATAAAGATTACAAGAATTATAAAAGAAAAATTACAAAAGAATAAGAAAATTACATTTGTATATCTACCAACTATCCTATATTATAAACTACACTAAATCTTCATCCTTATCTTTGTACCTGCAAAACAAAGATCATATAAAAAACAAAATAAGATTAGTGTTAGAATATTTCTCTCAGATATCTCAGTGAGGTGCACTTGAAAAACTCATCATTGAGAAATGATCAAAAAGGGGCAAGTTTCACCAATATGAAAGATTTCATCTTTCATAAATTCAAAGCTAGAATGAAAATTACAGCCAAAAGGATCAATTCACCTGCCAGGTAAAACTAAGAAGGTAATGGTATGTTCAAAAATTCTGAACCTATCCACATGTGCATAGCAGGCACACAAGGTGCACACACACCAGCATGCAGATGGTGTGTAGTCGACCTCACAAGCACAACCAAATATCACAAAACCATAGCACGACTGTGGGGAAAGAACTAGTGCATCACTCCACTATACATCACACAAGAACAACAAGTGTAGACAACAGCCAAATCAAGAACAGCAGCTAAACCCAACCGCCCAGATCAACCCAAACATCACCTGGATGGTGACATAAGGAGGGGGATGAATCTGGTGGACAGCAAGGTCAAGCCCAGGAGCTAGGAGGAGAAGGCAAGCTCAAGAGCAAGCTCAGGAGCCCAGAAAAAGTAGATCAAGATCCAGATCAAGATCATCATCAATCTACTACATCCACATCATAATTTGTGGTGAGCCTCATAAAACCATCACATGATTTCATCATATTATCTAAATAAAAGCATGTGTTGCTCTATGTAATGATCTCTCAATAATCATGTTGGAGCTATGCCCAAGAGGCAATAATAAAGTGGTTATTATCATATCTTCATACTTAGGATAAATGTTTACATACCATGCTATAATTGTATTAACCGGAAACATTAATACTTGTGTGATTTGTAAACATAAAAGAGTCCCTAGTAAAGCCTCTTGTTAAACTAGATTGTTGGTTAATATATGATCATGGTTTCCTGATCATGAACATAGAGATGTTATTAACAACAGGGTCATATCATTAGGAGAATGATGTGATGGACATACTCCTATAGTTAAGCGTAGCATAAAGATCAAGTCATTTAATATATTTCATTTGCTATAAGCTTTCTGATACATAGTAACCTAATTCCTTCGACCATGAGATCATGTTAATCACCATCACCGGAAGGATGCTTTGATGACATCAAACACCACACCGTAACTGGGTGGCTATAAAGGTAGCATTGAGTGTTCAGAAAGTATGGGTTGAGGCACATGGATCAAGAGTGGGATTTGTCCATCCATATGACGGATGGATATACTCTGGGCCCTCTCGGTGGAATGTCATCCAATTAGCTTGCAAGCATGTGACTGGCTCACAAGGGATCACATATCATGGGAACGAGAAAAGAGTACTTATCGGTAACGAGGTTGAACTTGGTATGCAAAGATACCGACGATCAAAACCTCGGATAAGTAAACTATCGTGAGACAAAGGGAAATTGGTATCGTATGTAAGTGGTTCATTCGATCACAAAGTAATCGTAGAAATATGTGGGAGACATATGAATTTCCAGATTTCTCTATTGGTTATTGATCGGAGAAGTGTCTCGATCATGTCCGCATAATTCACGAACCGTAGGGAGACACACTTAAGGATTCGATGTTGTTGAGTAGTTATGGAATGATGAGTAAGAGATCGAATGTTGTTCAGAGTCTCGGATGGGATCCGGGATATCACTAGGAGATCCGGAATGGTCCGGAGAATAAGATTCATATAAGGAAAGTCCTGTTTCGGAGTTAGGAAAAGATTCCGGTGTTTTCACCAGGAATGTTCTAGACGGGTCTAGAAGGTACGTCACTCTGGAGGGGAAGGGTACATGGATGTGTCATGACAATGTGGAATGGTTGTATCATGTACTAGGTCACTTGGCTAGGCAAAATAAAGAGAAGAAATCAAATCGAAGTTTGAAAGTCAAACGCCAATTTGAAAAAGTCAAATCTCAAGTTTGCTTGGTGGAGGGAGAGTAGGAAACCTACTTGGGGAGGAAGTCCCACTCCCTCCCACCCACCGGCCATGAGGAGGAGTTGGAGGAGGACTCCATCATCCCCAAACCGCCTCTCCCCTCCTATATAAGGAGGGGTAGGGCGCCCCCTCTCCCTACACCTCCAAACCCTAGCCTAAGGCGCCACCACCACCACCAAGTGCTGCTGCCGCCACCACCTAGGGATCTCCTCCCAAGTCGCCGAGTTGGGGTATCCCAAACCCTAGCCACCGTCCACACCTCTACCCTTGGTGCCCTCTAAACCCTAGATCACCAAGGCCTCTCTCATACTCCACCATACTCGCTCCGGCTTAAGGCGAAGCCCTGCGAGATGTTCCCTCTACTTCCGACACCACGTCATCGTGCTGCTGGAATCGCAAGGAGAGTGCTACAACCTCTGCTGCCTGCTGTAACAAGGGAGAGGAAGGTCTTCATCGAGTACCGAATGTGTGACCAACTGCGGAAGCGCTGCCGGAACTCAGCACCGGAAGGATCGTCTACGCGATCTTGAGATCGGCAAGTGTACGACTACATCACCCACGAGAATTTGCTCTCGTTAACCGCTTTGGAATCTTTGAGGGTGAGTTCCTCTATCGACTCGTTGCTACAATCTAGTAGATAGATCTTGGCTTGTTTGTGTGCATGCGGTATAATTTTTTTGTTTTCCATGCTACGAACCCCTACAGTGGTATCAGAGCCGTGTCTATATGTAGATCTATTACACGAGTAGAACACAATGGTCATTGTGGACGGTGGTGCTTTTATTATCAATTGCTTCTTGTGTACTTTGCATCTTGCGGTATGGTGGGATGAAGCGGCCCGGGCTAACCTTACATGACATCATTCATGAGACTTTCTCCACGCTCAACATGCAACTTGTATTGCATAAGTGGCTTTGCGGGTGTCTGTCTCTCCCATCATAGTAAAGATTCAATTTACAACGGGCACTTGATAGTTCAAGCATCAACGTTGTGGTTCTTGTTCGTAAGTTAGAACGACACTTACTGAAAGCCCCAAACCACGTAAAATATGCAAAGAAAATTAGAGGCGTCTAACTTTGTTTTGCAGGGGTGTGCTGTGATGTGATATGGCCATGATTGTCATTATATATGATGTATGCAATGTTCCTTATTGCAAGTTGGCAACCGGCAGGAGCCATATGGTTGTCTTTTAAATTACGTTAAGAACCGTGTGTCTATTATTCAAAGTAGTTGTAATAGTTGATGCTGGTGGATGACAACCATGAAGCGGTGCCATTGACCTTGACGCCATACCGGTGATGATGGAGATCATGTTCGTGCTTGAAGATGGAGATCGGAAGCACAAGGAGAAAGGACATATCATATCACATATTATGAATTGCATGTGATGTTAATCCTTTTATGCATCTTGTGTTTCTTAGTTCACGACGGTGTCATTATAAGATGATCCCTCAAGCACACAATTTCAAGTTTTAAAGTGTTCATCCTTAGTAAGCACCGTTGCTGAAGCTCGTTGTTTCGAAGCATCACGTGATGATCGGGTGTGTTAGATTCTGCGAGTGTATACAACGTGAGCAAGCCAGATTTTCTCATGCGGAAGCTAAGGTTTGATCTTGACGAGCCTAGCATGCACAGACATGGTCTCGGAACACGGATCACCGAAAGGTAAAGCATGAGTCATATAGTAGATATGATGAACATGTTGATTGTTCGCCATTGAAGCTACATCAACTCTCGTGATGATCGGTTTTGATGTGGTGGATTTGGTTCGTGTGACCACTAAAACAATGTGAGGGATATTGTTTTGAGTGGGAGTTCAACAGCAATATGATTAAAAGTTGAAAATTATTTATCATAAATTAAATCAAAGTGAATTTGCATAGTTGTTGTAGTCATTGGCATCCGTTAACCACCTTGCGCTTAGTTATAATTGATATGATAGAACTATAGAATTCTGGTTAGTTACTTTACGAACTGGTATCGTATTGTTTTGAAGTGTTAATCTAAAGTTTAAAAAGTCCTATTGCAAACTTTTATTAAGTTCCGGTTACTCCATGAAGTTTATTAATTGGTATTAAATCAAGAGTGACAATTCCAGTGTTAGTATATTAGTATCATGTTTGTCTCCATGATTCTTGATATTCAAAAGATTGTCTTAATATCAAGGTTATCTAGGATCTGAAAGAGTTGTTTCAGAAACCATGATGCGTGGAAGATATTGTGATATATGAAACAAAGTTTTGGTTGCAACATGATAGAGTATAATATGGCAAAAGTCAAGTTCTCATATTTGATGAGAATTTGAAAAAGGTTGGAGACGCTGGTCGTCTTAATTCTCCAAAAGGTTTTGGAGAGAAACATTATACTCGCGATTCACCGTTATAAGCTAAAAGTAGCTTGATCATGAATAGTTTCGTGATAAGGATGAATATTTGATGTAAGTAAAATGTTTACTGCACTAAAAGATTACTAAAGAAGCGAATTTGAAAGAACACCAATCATTTGATGATGGTGATATGCTTCAAAGTGCAAGTCCAATGACATTGGTATTTAATTATACACGCTTTGGACTATGTGTCATGTGTGTGACTCCACTATTGATTTTGATAGATTCTTTCAAACAGAAAAAAGGAAATACTAAAAGAGAATCTCATAAATATATGGCAAAAAAGAAAAGACTAGAATGGTTCAGCTTAGGTATATAGATGATATACATGTGATGGCTATATTATTTGCTTATTAAAAAATGTGGTTCTTAAGTATTTGATACTGAATTTGTTGGTGTGAATCTTCATACGAAACAACACAATTCATGAACTACAATGGCCTAAGTAACTAGCAAGAGAATATGTGATGATGTTCATCGAGAACAAATAAAGTGTTGATGCGTTTCTCGTTAAACATCAAAGCTTGCCTTCAAGATTTGTTTTATTAGGTATTATGAGAACAAAAGGGTTGTTCAATTAATTTCCGTAATCCATAAAAGATGGATGATTTACAAATCTTGTTGGATAAATCACATCCATAAAATAAGTGCTAAAAATGTTGAAAGACAATTGATTGAAAGATCACTTAGGAAGTGACATCGCCGTTTAAATTATATTGGAAAGAAAACATGAAGAAACTCCATGTGGATGGAATTTTGGAGTCTTTTGATTTTTGATCAAATGACGCTTGTGAAACTTTCCTAGAGACAATTAAAACTCCGTTCATAGGCCAAAGGGAACGGATGACTAGCTTATTGAAACTTGTACATAATGTTGTATGAAGTCCATTATGTATAGTCAAGAGCGATGGATTTCAACTTCATACGATTTCTCTGGAAATTTGAGTGAATATATGAATATTTACTTAATAAAGATGAAGTATGAAATATTTGAAAAGTTTAAAGACTTTCAAGATGAAGTGCAAAATCATTGTAATAAGAATATAAATAGTTTATGATAAGATCATAAAGGAAAATATTTGAGTTACAAGTTTAGCATAAAACACCTAAGAGTTAACGAATCGTTCCGTGGATTTGCATTTCCCGAAACACCATAAGAGTATGGAGCGTTCGGGATATGTAATTAAACCTTATTTGACATGGTAAGATCAAAGGTGTAATTCATAAAACTGCCATTATATTTAAAGATTAAAAGCTTTAGAGACTACCGTTTTTCCACTGAAAAGAGCTCCATCATAATCCGTTGAATTGACACCATATAAAGTTATGGTTTGGGATAAAAACCCAAGTTGTCCTTTCTTAAAAATTGGTATGCTATGCATAAGAAAGATATTTGCAACCAAAATCGGGTGAACATATCTTTGTATGTTATTTTGAATAATAGTTGAGTATTCCTCCATAACACCGAAGACAAAAGTGTTTGTCGCTTAGAACGTCAAGTTTCTTTGAGAAGGAATTTTCCGTGAAAAGTTAAGTGGGAGGACAATAGAACTTTGATAAGGTTAAAAGAACCTTAGCTATATGTGCAAAGTTGCGCAGCGCCGAAAAGTATTCCGGAGGCAGCAACAATGCTCATGGCTCACGGCCTCAAAGGTTGTGGTCACAGAGTTCTAAGTTCCTATTGAACCGAGTAGGTCGGGTAAACAATCAAATACCAAGATTTGAGGGTTGAATCATTATTTGACAATAATGAACAGACTACATGCGAAGAAGGGATGATGGGCCCTGACTCCGTGAAATGGCTTGAAGCCATAAAATCTGTGATAGTTCCATATACGAGAGATCAAGCTTTGAACTTGAAAGACCCTCTGGAAAGGTGCAAGACCTTATAGTCGTATTTGGATATATAAAATAAATAGACATGGATGTTTCACATCTATGAAATTATTGACATGTTGGGAAAGAGTTCACGACAATATTCAAATAGTTGACTATGAAAAGATCTGATCTTTCATTAAGAGATATTTAGTCTAGACGGATTAATGTAGCAACCACTACATATATTTTTGTTATGTGGTAGTTGAATAAACAAAACAAGTTCTTCTAATAGAATGGTTACCTAAAGACGTTTGCATGACATGGTACAAAGGGTTTTGTTAATTCAAAGGATGCTAAAAGCATATGGAAACTTCAATGCTTGAAGTAAGCACCGCGGAGTTGGAATCTTCACTATGATGAAACTGTTAAAAGAGTTTTAATTTCATCGAAGACGATGAAGATGCTTGCATTTGCAAGAAATTAAGTGGGAGCGCCAAGACATGTTTCTAATACATTATGTAGAAGACATATTGTTGATTGGAAATGATGTATCTTTTTATTGACACAAGATAAGAATTTCATCTCGATGAAAGGCTTAGGCAGAACCCGAATATTTGGCATCAAAGTCTATATGGATAAATTGTGACGCCAATATGGTTGTGCCAGAAGTACATATATGAGATATTGAATGAGTTCAATATAGAAACTACAAGAAAGGTTCTTGTTGCACATGAAGGATTGAATAAATATTTAAGTATTTTTGATACTTGATAGATAAAATCACAAAGAGTATTTTATCAATCATGTTGTGATGTGTACAAATCCAGATATGTCCTATGCTCTAAATGTTATGAGCATATACCAGAATGATTCATAAGATGATTATTGGACGGTAGTAAAGATATTCTTATGATCTTGTAAAAGAACTAAGAATATATTATTTTGTAGAAGTGACAAATAGATGGTTAGTTCATTGTAAATGAATTACATTGATACTAGTTTTATCACAAAGTACAAATTAAGTTTATCTCAATCTAAACTAAGGGTGGCACAATATGATGGATTGTGAGTTCCATAATGAATTTGGATGAGTTCCAAAGTTAAGACATTGTGAGAGATACTACAACAAAAGGCTAAGTATATAACTGCTATTATAGCAGCAAAAGAGGACATTTGTGTCAAGTAGTTTGTTATCAAACTAGGTGTAGTTCACAGCAGGGATAATACTATGAAGATATATTGTACGACAGTATTATCAACATTTTTTAACCCCAAAGAACTAAAGGTCACACCAAAGGACAAAATTTGTACAAAGCCATCTCATTAAAAAATGAGTGATGCGTAGAGACGCAAAGACATGCAATTACACACGGACCTAGAAGTGTCAGATCCGGAGATCAGTTGACCACTAGCAATCGTGTACGTACGACACCAGAAATCCATAGGTGTTGAATACACAAAGGTTTGAAACTAGATTATTGACTCTAGTGCAAGTGGGAGACTGTTGGAGCTATGCCCAAGAGGCAATAATAAAGTGGTTATTATCATATCTTCATACTTATGATAAATGTTTACATACATGCTATAATTGTATTAACCAGAAACATTAATACTTGTGTGATTTGTAAACATAAAAGAGTCCCTAGTAAAGCCTCTTGTTAAACTAGCTTGTTGGTTAATATATGATCATGGTTTCCTGATCATGAACATAGAGATGTTATTAACAACAGGGTCATATCATTAGGAGAATGATGTGATGGACATACTCCTATAGTTAAGCGTAGCATAAAGATCAAGTCATTTAATATAGTTCATTTGCTATAAGCTTTCTGATACATAGTAACCTAATTACTTCGACCATGAGATCATGTTAATCACCATCACCGGAAGGATGCTTTGATGACATCAAACACCACACCGTAACTGGGTGGCTATAAAGGTAGCAAGTGTTCAGAAAGTATGGGTTGAGGCACATGGATCAAGAGTGGGATTTGTCCATCCATATGACGGATAGATATACTCTGGGCCATCTCGGTGGAATGTCATCCAATTATCTTGCAAGCATGTGACTGGCTCACAAGGGATCACATATCACGGGAACGAGAAAAGAGTACTTATCAGTAACGAGGTTGAACCAGGTATGCAAAGATACCGACGATCAAAACCTCGGATAAGTAAACTATCGTGAGACAAAGGGAAATTGGTCTCGTATGTAAGTGGTTCATTCGATCGCAAAGTAATCATAGAAATATGTGGGATACATATGAATTTCCAGATTCCTCTATTGGTTATTGATCGGAGAAGTGTCTCGATCATGTCCGCATAATTCATGAACCGTAGGGAGACACACTTAAGGATTCGATGTTGTTGAGTAGTTATGGAATGATGAGTAAGAGATCGAATGTTGTTCGGAGTCTCGGATGGGATCCGGGATATCACGAGGAGATCCAGAATGGTTCGGAGAATAAGATTCATATAAGGAAAGTCCTGTTTCGGAGTTCGGAAAAGATTCCGGTGTTTTCACCAGGAATGTTCTAGAAGGGTCTGGAAGGTCCGACACTTTGGAGGGGAAGGGTACATGGATGTGTCATGACAATGTGGAATGGTTGCATCATGTACTAGGTCACTTGGCTGGGCAAAATAAAGAGAAGAAATCAAATTGGAGTTTGAAAGTCAAACGCCAATTTGAAAAAGTCAAATCTCAAGTTTGCTTGGTGGAGGGAGAGTAGGAAACCTACTTGGGGAGGAAGTCCCACTCCCTCCCACCCGCCGGCCATGAGGAGGAGTTGGAGGAGGACTCCCTCCTCCCCAAACCGCCTCTCCCCTCCTATATAAGGAGGGGTAGGGCGCCCCCTGAAAGAGCATTTTCCTATCCCTCTGATTCTGATGTTTGATAACAATACACTTATCATTTTAACTGTGTGCTAAGTTTATCACAGGATTGATAAGAGGAGGCACAATTAATGGCATATCAATTCCCCTTGCAAAAAACCTCTGTGTCAACCGGTAGTACCGGAAATACAACCGGTACTACCGCTTGACACCGGTACTACCGGTTCCAGTACCGGTTGGCACTGATCAAAGGTGATAAAGGTGCGTGCTAGTCAGTACCCCCCAGTACCACGGAGCGGCACTACCGGTCCAACCGGTAGTACCGCTTGGTACAAGCGGTACTACCGCTTGGGGCGGTCGTACCGCTCGGAAGTACCGTGGCATACTGACTAGCACTCACCCCTCTCCATTTTGGTCAGTACCAAGCGGTACTTGGGACCGGTACTACCGCCCCAACCGGTAGTACCGCTTCCTACGACCGGTACTACCTCTTGAGGGTAGTACCGCAAGGACGATACCGCCCAAGACTGAAGAATGCTGAAGATCTGGAGCACCTCCGGTACCTGGTCCGGTACTTGACCGGTAGTACCGCTTGAGTATCGGTACTACCGGTACATTAAATGCTCCAACGGCCATATTTCGTGGAGGGGTATAAATACCCCTCCACCTACCTTGGGACAAATTGCTCAGCACATTAAAGTCATTGCCCACCATTGGAGTCCATTGGAGCCACCCAAATCTTCAAGATCTCCTCATCCCACCACCAAAAGTCCTTGATCTTTGGGGAATCGAAGGAGGAGTCCCCGATCTACTACTTCACCAAAAGAGATCTTCATTTCCCCCTCATTCCATTGAGGCCCCCTTTGCTCTAGTGTTTTCTTGGAAACCCTAGTTCTTGTTTTGGTTCTTACAAGCTTGTCTTTGGTTGCTTTGACAGCTTGCTTGTATTTGGGAGCCTCCGATTAAGTTGTGGATGTGTGCCCCAAACTTGTAACGGTGCCGGCTTCCACCTTGAAGGTTGCCGATATAGTGGAAGGTGAATCGATCCCATTGGGGTGAGATTCATCGGAGAACAAGGGAGGCCTCTCGTTGCGTTGGTGGTTTGAAACCACCCCCTCTCCAAACGTAGACGTACTTCCCCTCAAAAGGAAGGAACTATGGGAAACAAATCCTTGTGTCTCCGTGTCCACTTCTCGGTTACTTCTATCCTTTTACCGCACCTTACTTACTCGTTACTACTTTGTGTTTTGGTAGATCTTGCATAATTGTCATATAGGTAAATTCACCATAGTTGCATTATCTAGAGAATTTACCTTATTGTCAAACCTTAATTTGAAAAAGAAGAAAATTTTAAATAGCACCTATTCACCCCCCCCCCTCTAGGTGCCCATACGATCCTTTCAATTGGTATCAGAGCCTCGGCTCTTTATTTGGGCTTTACCGCCTAAGAGAATATGGGTAGCCGCGAAGGGGATGGTGATGGTGAGCCGACCACGGTGACCATGGAAGATCTCAAAAACTTGGAAACAAGATTGAGCTCTTCCTTGGTCAACGAAGTCAAGAAGATGCTTGAGCAACTTCTTAAATACAAAGAAGGCTCACCACCCCATCTCCTCAAGAGGATCAACCATCCATTTTACCTAAAGGGAATACGTCAGTATCCCCCGAGGGTGCATTGGTAGGGGGTAAACCAGACAATGCTAATTCCTCCACACACAATAATGGTGGGAAGGGTGAGCACCGTGACTCATGGTACTCTCCCGACCCTCCAATCCCTCACCCTCATGTATACAATAGAGGTGACCCACCTAAGCTTGAAGAATCCGCTACTTTTGCTCAATGGCAATCACTAATGAGAACTCATATGCGCAGCTCTTACATTGAAATATGGAACATCATCGAGCATGGACTCTTTATTGGGGATCCAAACAACTTGACAAGAAGAGAGATTGTCAATAGTCAACTCAATGCCACTGCTTTGCATATGATTCAACAGGATTGGGAACAAAGGATTACCCACACATTGAGCATTTTAGCATTGCCAAGGAAGCTTGGGATGCTCTCACTGTGTTGTTTGTTGGCAATGAGAGTATGAGGAGGAATCGATATGATGCTCTAAGCAATGAAGCCGAAGGATTCTACATGAAAGAAGGTGAAGATCATGAAGACATGTACCGAAGGCTCAAGACCACCGCCACCGCCTTTAGAAATGTGGGTGCCTCACATGTGGATGATGCATGGATAAAAAGGAAGTATGTGAGTGCAGTCATGCCTTTTGAGCCCACCGACTTGAAGATTGTACAAGGAAGACACAATTACCATCTCATGACCTCAAATGAAGTTATGCAAGAGATGGCCGCTTTCAAGGTTGCCGCCAAGAATGCCAAAGATGCCCGTGCTTGTGCCCTTGGTATGAGTAATGTTTTCAATGTTGCTTTGAAGGCCAAAGTTGTGGACCATGGGGATGAAGATGATAGTGATGAAGGGCTTTCCATGGACCATCCCGATGAAGTGAAGATTGCTCATGGTCAATATAGGACTTTCTATGCAAAAAACTTTTGGAAGAACCCTGCCAAGGCCAAGATGGAAATGGAACGGAGAAGCAATCCAAATGGGAAAAGAGAGAATACCACAAGATTGAGAACTTGCTTCAATTGTGGTGACCTCTACCACTTTGTGGCTAGTTGCCCCTATGAGAAGAGAGAAGATCATGGTGGAAAGCTTGTGTTGAAGAAGACACTCAAGGGACCGTACAAGAAAACTTTCATCAAAAAGAATCCCATCAACAAGAAGCCGGGAGAAATTGTCTTGATCACTCATGAAGAGTACTCCTCCGATAATGAAGATGATGAAGATGACGAAGAGGAAACTTCTCATGGTGTGGCTGCTCCTGCCATCACATCTACTCCGACATTCTCACTCTTCGATTATCCAAATGAGAACTCCTCCACCAAGAATGCCACTTGCCTTATGGCAAGAGGAACGGAGGTATCTTCATCATCCCGCTCTACTCACTTAGATAATGATGAAATTGATGATGAGATGTCTCTTGATGTTAAAAAGGAATTAATTGCCTTTGATGAGTTTATGAATAACCTAGAAGGTGATGCTAAGCTACATTTTGGAAACATCTTAGATCAACTATCACATACTCAAGAGCTTCTAGATGTAAGATGTAAACTTGGGCATGCACATATGATTGAGCTAGAGGCCCTAAACAATGCTCTAGAAGAAGAACAAGAAACTAGGTTGTCACTTGAATTAAAACTTGAAGGGCTTGATGAGGCCAATGATATTATTGTTAACAAACTCATCAAAGAGCGTGATCATGCTATTGCTAAATACAAGCTAAAAAGGACAAGATTGAGTTTGGTGTGGTTCCTGAAAAACTTGCCGAGGACTTTAGCTTGCTTAACAAGGCCCACAAGGCCTTGGAGAGTGAACTCTTGTCTCTCACAAAGTCCCATGAAACGCTTCAAACTCAATTGGCCAATATTCCTTCACCTAGTAACTTCATTCCATCTAGTAGCACAACTATTCTTGAAGAGAATGCTTGGTCGAAGGGTGTGCTTGCTAAGGCCACATTTCCACAAGGCAACAAGTCTATTGATGATCTTTTGAGCAAGCAAAGGCATAGTGGTGATAAAGGGGCATTGGTTTTGTCTCCAAAACAAAGAAGAAGAACAACAAGAATAAGAAGGACATGCCCGCACAAGAGACCAACAAGACCATTGTGGAGAGTAAGACCACAAATGGTAAAACTATGTCTCATGATGATTTTGCGGGAAGTGCTAACCCTCACTATGTTCTAATGCGTGATTATTATGGTGATGTGTATGCACAATATGTTGGTCCTTATGATGGTTATATTGCTTGGTCTATTTGGGTTCCCAAGACCCTTGTTGCTAACAAAAGAGGACCCATTGAAACATTGGTACCTAAAAACTAGCTTGATCTTTTGTAGACTTATGCTTCCAGAGGGTCAAAATGGGTGATCGATAGTGGTTGCACAAGTCATATGACCGGAAGCTCATCTATTGTCAAGGACTTGGTGTCAATGAAGATCAAATCACCGTCACATATGTCGACAAGTCAAAGTCTACGGTAATGGGTTTCGGCAAGGTAGTGGTGGCTCACGACATTACACTCGTGAACGTCATGCTTGTTGAAACCCTTGGATACAATTTACTTTCTATCCATGCTCTTGGAAAGATGGGCTTTGCCGTCTTTATTGATGATGATATTGTGGTCCACATGTGGAGCAAGTCTCTCAAGGTCTATTTCGTTGGGTACGTCGAAAATGACTTGTATGTGGTGGACTTTTCAGGGAAAGCCACTGCAGGTCCGATGTGCTTATACGGAAAGGCCGATGTGGGTTGGCTATGGCACCGCCGACTAGCCCATGTCAATATGAGAACTATGCAAAGTCTCCATAAAGAGGGAGATATTGTTGGACTAAAAGAAAATGTTTCCTTTGCCAAAGATCGTGTTTGCAGGGCATGTGTTCTAAGGAATATGCATGACGCTCCTCACAAGCCCACGAACCAAATCAAGTCTAACAATGTAAGGGTCCCAACCTTTAATAAGGTAGAGTCCCCTGTGTTTACAATGCTAGTCCCTGGATCAATAGCTAGCATCCACAGTTAAGATGTAATATCAAGAAACAAAGGTCATAATACAACTTTATAACCAGGAATAACATAATTTTATTACATCTTACATAGCTCATTTGGCTATTACATTACATTGCAGCAGAATATCTACAAGCATGGGGTCCTTCATCTTCAAAGTGCCACAGGCAGACATGTTGGTTGTAGACTTTGTAATCCTAATCAATCAACTTCACTAATTCAATCAAACCTGCAACATACAAGTTACAGCCAAAAGGGTCAATACATTTGAATTGTATTGGAAAGTGATACTATGGTAGTATAGTGGAGTCTAACATCTATATGCATTTGGCAAAGTGGAGTTGAGGCTTGCATTGCTCAAAAATAGATTTTTCCTTATCCTTTGAAAACACTAAGTTTTTGCATTGACAAAATCTTTTTCCCAAGACATCTCCCAATCAAAGATTGAAGATCCATTAACCCTTGTTCAAACCATAAGTTTTTAACTTAGAAATTTGGATGATGAGATTCTTGATTGCTTCCATGTCTTGATGCTCAAATTGTCCTTTACCAGGGACATGGCTAAGTACTTAGATTTTACACTCTGCAGAGGTGGTGTACTTTCCCCACAAGACTTGGTTTCACCAAGACAAGATCTTTCAGAAGCCTTTCCTTAGACCAAATGGATGCGTTCCAATCTATCATCCCACTACCACCAACTGTCCAAATGGCTAAGTTCTAGCAACCTAT
The DNA here is from genome assembly GCA_910589765.1 of Avena atlantica. Lineage (NCBI taxonomy): Eukaryota > Viridiplantae > Streptophyta > Magnoliopsida > Poales > Poaceae > Avena > Avena atlantica. The sequence continues at coordinate 411,056,630 of OU342735.1, read as the reverse complement.
GTGATCCAGGCAGAGCCCATAATGCCAACTGGTTGCACTTGAAGCTTCTCAACATTTGACATCTCAAATCTCTTTGTTCCTGGGTGGTAATCCACAAGTGTGATACACAAGGTAAACCATAGCCATGGGCCTTGTGTAACCACTCAACCAAAAACCACCAAGCAATTACCATTCCACCCAGGTGATTCATTAACTTAATTGTTTTATTAAACAAAAACACAAGTCCTCAGACTTAGAAATTTTTCCATAGTGTGAATATATATTCCACCCTTGTTTTCTATTAGCTAAGCTAAGCTTGATAGTAGTAGGAATCTTAACTTAGGAATTTCTACTAAAGTTTCATCTACTAGGATTTCCCTTAGCATAGTTTACACTTAGCAAAATTCCATGCAAGTTTTACTTAGAAAAATCACTAATGCATAGTGAAAGTAATGGGACAAAAGTATGAAGCATCACTTGCCTTTTTGGTAGAGGGTATAAGTTCACACCTTGTCCTTGCTACAATCACACTCTTCAACTCACTACAATTCAATCAATCAAGGCACAAGTTCAATCTACCATTCAAGCAATTCATCACATAAAATCATAAAGTCAAAGTAATGCATGCAAGCATGCCAAGGATTGTTTTATTTGGAAAAGTGGTTCCTAATGGGACATAAACATTTTAAAAGACCTAATGGTCATTTTATAAAGTGGCAAAGTCATTTGCAAGGGATTTCACTTCCTAAACCATTTTCAAAACAAAGTATTGTTTTATGTGGTGTAGAAATGTTTTTACTAAGGCATTAATCTATAGGGTTCACAAAATACATTTTCAAATCATAAAACTTGGTGTTTAGGGTCAGAGAGTTTAAAACAAAATCTTTCCCAAAGGTTTTCTTCCAAAACCATTTTTAATAAATAAACTATATTTTTATTTGACTAGAATTGGTTTTAAATCAAAGAATCATTCTTTTTCTTCACCAAATACTTTTTTGAAACCACAAAGTATTTCCTATGGTCAGTAGGTTCAAATCACACCATTTGCCAAAGATTTTATCCCCAAAATCATTTTTGAACAATTTTTATAATCTAAACAAGCATACAAATGTTTCTGCAAAAACAAACAATTTAACAGAAACTTTTTACTAAACAAATGGCATGGTTGGCTAGGGCTTGTTCCACTAATTCCATTGATATAAAGTTTGCAAAATTTGGACGTGTGGATCAAAAGTTATAAGGTTTTCAAATTTGCATTTAAATCAGATTCTAAAATCTGTTTTAAACCACAGACTGGCCACGCGTCTTAATACTATTCGTCGAAAAAGTTTTGCGCGGATTGACTAACACAGACCGTAGGATCAAGTTACATCGCATGGCGCTGGCTGCGTACCTCTTCGGCGTTAAGTGAATCTATCGTATCCATCGGATCGTCATCTAACGGCCATCGTCGCCTTGACCAAGTTCTGGCGGCGCTCGACGGCTGCGCGCGGCGGGGACGGTCAGACGACGGCGAACCTGGCAATTCAGGAAGCGAGGAAGGACAGCAGTATGCTCACCATGTTCGCAGGTTCGTGCTGATGCTCAACGTAGTCTTCTTGGGTCGAGGGGCGCTCGTGGTTGCCCTGGATTGCTCACCGGAGTTGGCTCGGCGTCGGGCTCGCTCTGGTCGACGTTGGGGGCAGGGCTACAAGGCACAGGAGACCGAGACAAGGAGTCCGTTAGACGCGCGAGGGGGAGTAGAACTTGCGTGCATCAACGAGAGGGGAAGGGGTGGTCGGAAACTACCTGGGGCACTCGCTGGAGTTAAAACAGACGGTGGCGACGCTTGGAGTCGTCGTTGCCGAGGCTCAGGGGCGCGCACGAGCTAGCTGCGGATGCAGAAAGATGCGCCCGGTCCTGGGGAACTTGCCTGCATGCTCGGGGAGGCAAGGGGTGGCGCGGGGTCGCTGGAATTGGCTGGGGACGATGGTCGGAGCAGTGAGGGTGTGTGGCGAAATTCGTCTAGCCTGGGGGCAGAGAGAGGGAGACGCGTGAGGGGAAATGGAATGGAGGAGTGGGCGCTTAAGTGAGCGAGGTTACCGTGCGGAATCAACACTGCAATTAAGTGAATTTACTCGGCGATTTGATTGACAGAGAACGGCAGCGAGGAGGAAGAACGAGTCCGCGGTTGAAGACGCTGACGAGGCAGGTGGGGTCCGCTTGGCAGCGTGAGAGAGAGAGGGAACGAGGGTCCACCGGTCAGTCGCCTCGTGGGTTCATACGCGGGTGTGAATCGTTTTCTGCGGGAGAGGGGCAGTGGGCTGGCTGGGCTTAGTGGGCCAGATTGGGTTGGGTCGAGTCCGATTCTATTTTTTTCTATTCTGAATCTTTTTCTTTTTCCAAATCTTTTTCTGTTTTTAATTTCAATCAAACAATTCAAACACTCCAAAACAAATAAACTTCCACTAAACTTTATATTGAGTTTAGCTCTGTTTATCAACACAAATCAAAGTCCAAAACAAAATAATATTTTTAATCTTTTTAGGATCCATTTATTAATTAAATAAAATGGACCTTAGTTATTAAATCAAATAGGGTTTGATTTATTTATTTTTAAAAATCTATTTGAAATTTATATAAAACCAAAAACACTTCAGTAGGTTTTATTTGAGAATAATAAACACTTGGAAAACTTATTTAAAATAATTTAATAAGTTTTTGATGTTTAATTAAAATGGCAAAACCTTTATTTTAATAAATTTGGATATTAATAAATCCTCATTATTTTGTTTAAATAACCTTTTACTCCTTTAATCAAAACAAAACATTTTCTTTCAAAAGCTTGGCCAAGGTTTAATTTGTCTCTATAAAAATAGTCTTTATTTAAACTCTACCCTTTTCATTTGAAAACCAAATCTTTTCATTAAAAGATCCAAAATAGTAATTTTTAAATATTTTTAAGTTTATTGTTTGTTTATCTTTTTAAATACCTTTAGGATTTATTTGATCCAAATAGGTTTTGAAAGTTTCCAATTGGATTCAAAAAGTTTCTTCTCACCCTGAAATTCAACAAAGTTTTATTTTATTCATTTATTTTTCACATTAGAAGATTTGAAAAATCTTGGGATGTGATAGGCTACCACCCTTAAAATAAATCTCGTCCCGAGATTTGGGAAGGCTAGGGTTACAAGTTGGCTCAAAGCAACTAGGGTACTACCACCCTTAAAAATTTTCCAACTAAATTACATCTTGGCTTGCTTGGGATCTTGGTGTAACTTTCCTGGACAGAAGTTTGCATAGTGTCCTAGTTCCTTGCATTTGAAACATGTGATAAGGCTGAGGTCTTGAGATGGCTTCTCTGGACAATATGATGCATAATGTCCTAACTCTTTGTAGTGGTTGCACATCACTTGGCTAAAATCCTTCCTTATCTTGGGTTTCACTAGCTTTTGTTTGTCTTCTTGGCTCTTCTTCTTTTCTGGGCATTCACTGGCATAGTGTCCCATCTCTTTGCATTTGTAACATTGCACTTGAGTAATATCCTTCTTGTTAGGGTTGGGGCATTTCTTCTTCTTCTTGGGTCTCTCCAAAGCTAGGAGTTCTTCTAGTTCATGTTCTTAATACCTCACCTCAGAGGTGGGAAATCTTTCTCTCTTCTTGGGGCATTCATCTTCATGCTCCTTGGATGTATGATCCTTGTCTCCACAAATATTGCAAGCTTGAGTTCCTTCTAAAATAACATCTTTGTCATTCTTGTTGTCATTAGCTCCTTGGGAAAAGTTTTCTCCCATGTTGATCATTTGAGTAACCAATCCTTGCAACAATTGGGATTGAAGTTTTAAAATCCTTTGTATGGCTGGATCTAGTACATTGTTGTTGGCTAAAAGCTGAGTTGTCATTTGGCTCAACTGGTTTTGGTTTGCTATAAGTTCTCTCATGTTGTCCTCTTGGTTGTTGTTGGTGTCACCATCCTTGATGTTGGAGTTTCTTGGAAAAGTCATCTGTTTGGGTTGGATTGGGATTAGAATAGGCAAAAAATAATTCTAAGGGAATAATTCTAATCACACACATCACAATTCACACAAGCAATGTGCAAGCAATCACAAACAAACATTCCACTCAAACAACAAGTTTCAAGCATATTTTTAGGCAACCAAAAAATATTTTTTTTGTTACACCACATAAGTTGGTGTGTTGACTTAACTAAATATGGTGGTCCATCTATATGGTTCATTTGTGATCTTTCCATCCTTCTTGGTTGATTCTTCTTGTATGAGATCATGGTTTCCTTAGGAAAAATTCTTGGACACAAAACTCCAAAGGTGATGAGGGTTCTTTCTAAGTTGTGTTTCCTTAGTCTCCAAATCTCGAGCAAGATTTCTTGTCTCACTTGTCCTTAGTGATATCCAAGGTTGAAGTCCTTGGTGAATATGCTAAAGATGTTGAAGTCATTAGAGTTTAAGATGTTGAAGTCATTAGAGTTGAAGATGTCCTTTGGACATGGTGAAGTCTTTGGCCATGGGGTAGGTTTCTCCATCAAGTTGAAATAGAATAGATGTAGAGTTCAAATCAAAACGGTTGAGGAAGAGTTTACAAGATTGTTTGTAAATAAGTTTTGGAACAAATACAACTCCTATTTTTCTAAGGGTTTTTGTCCAATCCTAGGTTTACAAATCCTACAGGCAACACAATGCTCTGATACCATCTGTAAGATCCCTCCTTTGTAAAGGAAAAGGATCCCTGTGATTGCAACGCTAGTCCCTGGATCAATAGCTAGCATCCACAGTTAAGATGTAATATCAAGAAACAAAGGTCATAATACAACTTCATAACCAGGAATAACATAATTTTATTACATCTTACATAGCTCATTTGGCTATTACATTACATTGCAGCAGAATATCTACAAGCATGGGGTCCTTCATCTTCAAAGTGCCACAGGCAGACATGTTGGTTGTATACTTTGTAATCCTAATCAATCAACTTCACTAAATCAATCAAACCTGCAACATACAAGTTACAACCACAAGGGTCAATACATTTGAATTGTATTGGCAAGTGATACTATGGTAGTATAGTGGAGTCTAACATCTATATGCATTTGGCAAAGTGGAGTTGAGGCTTGCATTGCTCAAAAATAGATTTTTTCTTATCCTTTGAAAACACTAAGTTTTTGCATTGACAAAATCTTTTTCCCAAGACATCTCCCAATCAAAGATTGAAGATCCATTAACCCTTGATCAAACTATAAGTTTTTAACTTAGAAATTTGGATGATGAGATTCTTGATTGCTTCCATGTCTTGATGCTCAAATTGTCCTTTACTAGGGACATGGCTAAGTACTTAGATTTTACACTCTGCAGAGGTGGTGCACTTTCCCCACAAGACTTGGTTTCACCAAGACAAGATCTTTCAGAAGCCTTTCCTTAGACCAAATGGACGCGTTCCAACCTATCATCCCACTACCACCAACTGTCCAAATGGCTAAGTTCTAGCAACCTATGTGATCCAGGCAGAGCCCATAATGCCAAGTGGTTGCACTTGAAGCTTCTCAACATTTGACATCTCAAATCTCTTTGTTCCTGGGTGGCAATCCACAAGTGTGATACACAAGGTAAACCATAGCCATGGGCCTTGTGTAACCACTCAACCAAAAACCACCAAGCAATTACCATTCCACCCAGGTGATTCATTAACTTAATTGTTTTATTAAACAAAAACACAAGTCCTCAGACTTAGAATTTTTTCCATAGTGTGAATATATATTCCACCCTTGTTTTCTATTAGCTAATCTAAGCTTGATAGTAGTAGGAATCTTAACTTAGGAATTTCTACTAAAGTTTCATCTACTAGGATTTCCCTTAGCATAGTTTACACTTAGCAAAATTCCATGCAAGTTTTACTTAGAAAAATCACTAATGCATAGTGAAAGTAATGGGACAAAAGTATGAAGCATCACTTGCCTTTTTGGTAGAGGGTATAATTTAACTCCTTGTCCTTGCTACAATCACACTCTTCAACTCACTACAATTCAATCAATCAAGGCACAAGTTCAATCTACCATTCAAGCAATTCATCACATAAAATCATAAAGTCAAAGTAATGCATGCAAGCATGCCAAGGATTGTTTTATTTGGAAAAGTGGTTCCTAATGGGACATAAACATTTTAAAAGACCTAATGGTCATTTTATAAAGTGGCAAAGTCATTTGCAAGGGATTTCACTTCCTAAACCATTTTCAAAACAAAGTATCGTTTTATGTGGTGTAGAAATGTTTTTACTAAGGCATTAATCTATAGGGTTCACAAAATACATTTTCAAATCATAAAACTTGGTGTTTAGGGTCACAGAGTTTAAAACAAAACCTTCCCAAAGGTTTTCTTCCAAAACCATTTTTAATAAATAAACTATATTTTTATTTGACTAGAATTGGTTTTAAATCAAAGAATCATTCTTTTTCTTCACGAAATACTTTTTTGAAACCACAAAGTGTTTCCTATGGTCATTAGGTTCAAATCATACCATTTGCCAAAGATTTTATCCCCAAAATCATTTTTGAACAATTTTTATAATCTAAACAAGCATACAAATGTTTCTGCAAAAACAAACAATTTAACAGAAACTTTTTACTAAACAAATGGCATGGTTGGATAGGGCTTGTTCCACTGATTCCATTGATATAAAGTTTGCAAAATTTGGACGTGTGGATCAAAAGTTATAAGGTTTTCAAATTTTCATTTAAATCAGATTCTAAAATCTGTTTTAAATCACAAACTGGCCACGCGTCTTAATACTATTCGTCGAAAACGTTTCACGCGGATTGACTAACACAGACCGTAGGATCAAGTTACATCGCACGGCGCTGGCTGCGTACCTCTTCGGCGTTAAGTGAATCTATCGTATCCATCGGATCGTCATCTAACGGCCATCGTCGCCTTGACCAAGTTCTGGCGGCGCTCGACGGCTGCGCGCGGCGGCGACGGTCAGACGATGGCGAAGCTGGCGATGCAGGAAGCGAGGAAGGACAGGAGTATGCTCACCATGTTCGCAGGTTCGTGCTGATGCTCAACGTAGTGTTCTTGGGTCGAGGGGCGCTCGTGGTTGCCCTGGATTGCTCACCGGAGTTGGCTCGGCGTCGGGCTCGCTCTGGTCGACGTTGGGGGCGGGGCTACAAGGCACAGGAGAACGAGACAAGGGGTCCGTTAGACGCGCGAGGGGGAGTAGAACTTGCGTGCATCAACGAGAGGGGAAGGGGCGGTCGGAAACTACCTCGGGCACTCGCCGGAGTTAAAACAGACGGTGGCGACGCTTGGAGTCGTCGTTGCCGAGGCTCAGGGGAGCGCGCGTGAGATAGCTGCGGATGCAGAAAGATGCACCCGGTCCTAGGGAACTTGCCTGCGTGCTCGGGGAGGCAAGGGGTGGCGCGGGGTCGCCGGAATTGGCTGGGGACGATGGTCGGAGCAGTGAGGGTGTGTGGCGAAATTCGTCCAGCCTGGGGGCAGAGAGAGGGAGACGCGTGAGGGGAAATGGAGAGGAGGAGTGGGCGCTTAAGTGAGCGAGGTTACCGTGCGGAATCAACGCTGCAATTAAGTGAATTTACTCAGGGATTTGATTGACAGAGAACGGCAGCGAGGAGGAAGAACGAGTCCGCGGTTGAAGACGCTGACGAGGCAGGTGGGGTCCGCTTGGCAGCGTGAGAGAGAGAGAGAGGGAACGAGGGTCCACCGGTCAGTCGCCTCGTGGGTTCATACGCGGGTGTGAATCGTTTTCTGCGGGAGAGGGGCAGTGGGCTGGCTGGGCTTAGTGGGCCAGATTGGGTTGGGTCGAGTCCGATTCTAGTTTTTTTCTATTCTGAATCTTTTTCTTTTTCCAAATCTTTTTCTATTTTGAATTTCAATCAAACAATTCAAACACTCCAAAACAAATAAACTTCCACTAAACTTTATATTGATTTTAGCTCTGTTTATCAACACAAATCAAAGTCCAAAACAAAATAATATTTTTAATCTTTTTAGGATCCATTTATTAATTAAATAAAATGGACCTTAGTTAATAAATCAAATAGGGTTTGATTTATTTATTTTTAAAACTCTATTTGAAATTTACATAAAACCAAAAACACTTCAGTAGGTTTTATTTGAGAATAATAAACACTTGGAAAACTTATTTAAAATAATTTAATAAGTTTTTGATGTTTAATTAAAATGGCAAAACCTTTATTTTAATAAATTTGGATATTAATAAATCCTCATTATTTTGTTTAAATAACCTTTTACTCGTTTAATCAAAACAAAACATTTTCTTTCAAAAGCTTGGCCAAGGTTTAATTTGGCTCTATAAAAATAGTCTTTATTTAAACTCTACCCTTTTCATTTGAAAACCAAATCTTTTCATTAAAAGATCGAAAATAGTAATTTTTAAATATTTTTAAGTTTATTGTTTGTTTATATTTTTAAATCCCTTTATGATTTTATTTGATCCAAATAGGTTTTGAAAGTTTCCAATTGGATTCAAAAAGTTTCTTCTCACCCTGAAATTTAACAAAGTTTTATTTTATTCATTTATTTTTCACATTACAAGATTTGAAAAATCTTGGGATGTGACAAACAAGATCTTGGAACTCCTCCATGTGGACCTATTTGGTCCTCCATCTCATGCAAGTCTTGGAGGGAAGAAATATTGTTTGGTGATTGTTGACAACTTTTCAAGATACTCTTGGTTTTATTTCTTCAAGTTGAAGAGTGAAACTCAAAGGACTTTTATTGACTTCATCAACTTGGTTCAACGGCAACACAATGTTCCCGTGTTGATTATAAGAAGTGACAATGGCACCGAGTTCAAGAACTACACCTTGAATGATTTTCTTAGTGATGAGGGGATTAAACATCAATATTCCGATGCATACACCCCTCAACAAATGGTGTGGCCGAAAGGAAGAACCGGACTCTTATTGAGATGGCTAGGACCATGTTGGCGGAGTTTAAATCTCCATACAAATTCTGGTCCGAAGCCGTCTCCACCGCTTGCCATGCTTCAAACCGGCTCTACCTCCGCAAGAAAATCAACAAGACTCCATATGAGATACTTACTGGTAACAAGCCCAACATATCTTATTTCCGGGTGTTCGGTTGTATGTGTTTCTATCTCATCAAAGGTGTTCATTTGTCTAAATTTGAGTCTAAAGCATTAGAGGGTATTTTTGTTGGCTATGGTCTCGAATCTCACACTTATAGAATCTATGACAAGCTCTCCGGAGCCGTCATAGAATCTTGTAGTGTGACCTTCGAAGAATATGATGGTCCCCAAGGGGGGCGTGTTGATGCTTGTGATGCAGATGATGAAATGCCTCAGGATGCCATAGGAAGAATGGGTGTGGGTTATATCCGCCCCGTTGAGGAACCCCTTATGGCGGATCGAGAAGAACTATGCTCCACTCGAGTGGAGCCCTCATCTTCACAACCTCAACATGCTCCATCTACCGAAGAGGACATTGACTCAAGCCAAAGACAAGATGTGGACCCTCAACATAGTGATCAATGTGTGAACTCTAGTCAAAGGGAGCTTGGTCCATTCGATGGGGTGTCAAGTGGTGCCAAGTCAATTTGCCAAGGAAGATCCATCCAAACTGTTTTGAGACGTGCTCAAACTGAGGCTAGAAGAGCACTTGATCAAGACCAAGGTCAATCCTTGCCTCCCAATGTAGAGGATGACTCCAATGATAATCAAGGTCAAGTTGATGGTCAAGACGAGGATCAAAATGATGAAGAGGGTCCTCCAAGAAACAATGAGGAGATCCACGCTCGTCGTGAAGCTCGAAAGGAAAGAATGTTGGAATTAAGAGACCACTCCCTCCAAAATGTTGTTGGAGATCTAAGGAAAGGAATTTCCACAAGAGCACAATTGAAGAGGTTCAGTGAACACCAAGCACACATCTCCATGATTGAACCAAAGAAAGTGTGGGAAGCTCTTGAATATTCGGATTGGTTAGAAGCTATGCACAAAGAGCTCAACAACTTTGAGAGAAACAAAGTGTGGAAGTTAGTTGAGAAGCCAAAAGATTGCCGCAATGTTATTGGAACAAAGTGGATATTCAAGAACAAGCAAGATGAGCATGGAATTATAGTAAGGAACAAGGCTATATTGGTTGCACAAGGGTACTCTCAAATTGAAGGCATTGATTATGGAGAGACTTATGCACCCGTGGCTCGCCTTGAGTCCATCCGTATCCTTCTTGCTTATGCGGCACATCATAACTTTAAGTTGCAGTAAATGGATGTAGAAAGTGCATTCCTTTATGGTCCTTTAAATGAATTGGTATATGTTAAGCAACCCCCGGGATTTGAGGACCCCAACTTCCCAAACCATGTCTACAAACTTGATAAGGCGCTCTATGGTCTCAAGCAAGCCCCACGCACGTGGTATGAGCACCTTAGAGAGTTATTGTTTGATCGTGGCTTTGAGGTTGGGAAAATTGATCCCACTCTTTTTACTAAGAGGGTCAATGGGGAGCTTTTTGTATGCCAAATATATGTTGATGATATTATCTTTGGCTCATCTAACAAAGCTTTTAATGATGAATTCTCAAAGCTTATGACTAGTAGGTTCCAGATGTCTTTGATGGGGGAGTTGAAGGTATTTCTTGGCTTTGAGATCAAGCAAGTTAGAGATTCAAAATGCAAGATTTGAATGGAGCTCCTACTCCCATGGCTACAAAGACTCATCTAGAACAAAATCCAAATGGTAAAGATGTGGATCAAAAGGTATACCGGTCTATGATTGGTTCTTTGCTTTACCTTTGTGCATCTAGACCCGATATTGTGTTGAGTGTAGGTGTGTGTGCAAGATATCAAGCGGCTCCTAAGGAAAGCCATTTAATGGCAGTCAAGAGAATCTTTCGATATTTAGTTCATACCCCATTTTATGGTCTTTGGTACCCTCAAGGCTCAACATTCGCTCTTTGTGGATACACGGATTCGGATTGTGAGGGAGACAAGGATGATAGGAAATCAACATCCGGGGCTTGCCAATTCCTTGGTAGGTCCTTGGTATGTTGGTCTTCTAAGAAGCAAAATTGTATATCTCTCTCCACCACCGAAGCCGAGTATGTTGCCGCTGCTAGTGCTTGCAACCAATTGCTATGGATGAGGCAAACTTTAAAGGAATACGGTGTCCATTGTGACAAAGTGCCTCTTCTGTGTGACAATGAAAGTGCCATCAAAATTGCATACAACCCGGTGGATCACACAAGGACAAAGCATATTGAGATTCGACATCACTTCATTAGAGATCATGTTTCTAGAGGTGATATTGATTTATCCTATGTATCAACCAAAGATCAACTTGCCGATATATTCACGAAGCCACTTGATGAATCAAGGTTTTGCTACTTGAGGAATGAACTAAATATCGTAGATTCAAGGAGTTTGACTTGATTATCTTGCACTCTCACCTAATACTCGACCCATGTTAGGTTTAGGTGTAGGCATGGACATAGGGGGAGTGTGTTCCTAATTGATTGGACTATCCCTCCCCCATTATGCGCAAAGTAAACAAATTCATTACTCTTAATATCATTTTGTGATATGTGAGATCAATGATGAGTTTCTGTAATGGACCCAAGATATATCTTCGTGGTGCCAAGCCGAGTATACTCAAATATGGTGGCCTAGGCCACCGCCCCCTCTCAATAGAGAGGTTGATGTGCTTACTCGTGTTTGTCACCTAGTTGAATTGGTTTTCACTCATGATTGTCATCTATTTGAATTGTCATCATCGTTCTTAGTCTCATGCACTCTATTTTGGTATTTATTTGTTTCTTCAATTTTTTAGAGTGCATGTGCTTCTCAGCTCACTTATCTTAACCCAAGCCTCCATACTCCCTCACGAAAACCCTCTCTCTATCCGCACAAGAATCATCCTTGATCCCTGGTTGTGGAATCAGATGGGACCGGTACTACCGGATGTGCGAGCGGTACTACCGGACCTGGGAAGTTCCCAGATCGTCTCCTAGAAGAACTGCTCTAGGAACGGTACTACCTCCCACATGTCCGATCCTACCGGCGACCGGTAGGATCGGACATGGAACCGGTACTACCGCTTACAAGCGGTAGTACTGCTCCAACAACCGGTACTACCGGTTGACGGTTTCCAGGTATATATTGGATGCGTGGGGAGAGGCACCCCTTAGTGCCTCATTATTTCCCACGCCCTCCACTCAAACCTGCGCCGCCACCGGAGATCTTGAAGCCACCAGAGCCCTGCCGCGCCCTCCTCCCTCCGAATTCTCCTTGGATTCGGCCTCTTGGCGGCTCACACTCCTTTCCACCACCATGGATCCCGGTACAACCGCCCTTTCTCTCTCCCCGTTTGATTTCCCCATTAGATCTAGGTTTTGGCTTAGATTTGTGGAGAAATTGACTATGTGCAAGGTTGTACTGCCATATGATTCCTTGATACCGAGTAGAATCCTCGATTGTGCAGTTTTATGCCGTCATGTTGGGCCGTTACCATCAGATCTGACGCGTGTGTGCCGCTCAACCGGTAGTACCGGAACTTGTTCCGGTATTACCTCTTGCAAGCGGTACTACCAGTCGTCAGGTCCGGTAGTACCGGTCCACTCTGACCACATTTTTTCTGCCCAAATTGTAGATTCTCTCGTTTGTGCCTTTTTGATTCTTGTGCCCTTATCTCCTTGCTATCCTCCCTCGTGCTTTCATAGATGCAGGTGGTTCTCGGGGTGCACGCAAGCGCTCCAAGTCTGACCATGATATTGTTGAGGAAGAGACGGAGTCTGAGGAAGAAGTTATGCCACAGCCAAGACATCGTTCCAAGCTGCCTACCACTCGAGGTGGTCGTGGGGGTCGTGAAGGGGTTACCAAGTGCTCAGCTGGGCGTGGCAGCGCCCCTCCCTCTCGCCCCCTTCCACTGGGTGTACCAAAAGTCTCAGCTCTGGGCCATCTGGGCCAAAGAAACTTTCAGACATCTCTGAGTCAGATTTTAGGGCTCTCCGGATGGACAATGCATACTCCCGCAACCGGAGCGAGGCAAGGGCAGACAGTCTCTTCTATGATGATTTCCAAGAGCGTGTGTATCATGAGGTTCTTTTGACCAACATCCAGATGGTGGTGCCTCAGCAGTGGATTGACATGGGACACATTGACAAGAACCCTGACTACTTTGTTGAAGCTAAGGAAATATGCTCACACCTTGGCTTGTTCCCCATTATGGAATTTCAACATGACTATGATCCCATCCTTATCTGCCAGCTTTATGCCACTACACATTTCCACAATGGCCGCACTCGGAAGATTACCTGGATGACTCAAGGTGCTGTCAAGGAATCCACACTTGCGGAGTTTGCTGCAATCTTGGGGTATGAAGACCGCGGCCGGGACGTTCCTTGTGGTTTTCGCCGTCACATGCGGGAGCATCCCTCCAAAAAGGATGTTCTTACACCTTTGTATATTCGAGGCCGTGGGGTAGCTGGCAAGATCAAGGATCTTCTCCCCACATATGACATTCTCCATCGCATTTTCCGTGAGACTATTGCTCCTCGTGCGGGCAACAAGGACGAGATACATGGGTTCTCCGTTGACTTGTTGTTCAACACCTTCCTCAACCGAGAATCTGTTGCCTACCAAAACCCACCGGCGAGCAGCGACGGGCAACACGAAGAGCCGGGAGGCTCCCAGAACTGCTGGTGGGCCCTGGTCCCTCGGGCAATGGCCCGCAAAGCTCCGGCACGCGTCCTGGCTTGGTTCGAGGGCGTGCCACCTGACCTATACCTGATCAGGAAGGTGAAAGATTGCTTCGATTGGTTTCCTGCATGGCAAACAAACACATGTAAAATTGGATCCGTAACCGGCTCCCAGGTTTCCCTGTGAATCGGCTCCTAGAGCCGATTATCCCATGGTTCTGCATTAGATCTATTATAACATGGGGTTTTTTGCTTCATCAATACAAGCTAAATCGATCTACGACAGTTTAACGTTTTCACCTCATGACTGGAACATCCTACACGTAATTGAGCCTGGTAGATACAAAAGATAATAGAAAACTAATCCTAGAGAAGGCCTAAAAACCAACGTAACGTCAATTCACGGAACACCCCCTCTTGGATTGATAAACCATATCTTACATACTACTGGATCGTTCAACCCGTTTGCAAGGCCTGATCATGTGGATATTAAACTAAACCTTGGAGAACAAGGTACAACTATAACAGATCAAATCGACTTAAATAAAGATCAAGCAAGATGCCACCCTCACACCCGGGAAAACGTGCAAAGGCGGCGATATAGCTATAGGCAGCATAACTAAACAATCGTAGCGAAAAGTACTGATGCTAACCCAAACAAATATATGATAATGGTGTTACTCGCCATCAACAAGGCTTCAGTACGAGTAACACCAGATAACGCATAAGTAGATACTGCCTAGATCGCAAGATGCGATCTAGGCAGCATGGCACTTACCCGAGAAAAACCCTAGAAACAAGGGGTGGCGATGCGCCGAGATTGTGTTTGTTGTGAACGTGATTGTCCTCCTTTTCTCGATAACCTTAGGTACATATTTATAGTCCAGAGACTTTCTGTCTTTGGAATAACTCTACAACTCTATCTCTTACCTAACTCTAAACGGAACCTATTACAATATAAAGATACACGGGCAATTTAGCCCAAATCAACACGCGAGGCCGATTCAACAACACGTTGTATACACGTATCTTCTAAGCCCATCTTGATCACGGCCCAACTCCTCCTTTGGCCAAAATATGGCGATAACACATGCCCCCCTGGTTTTGGCAATAATAATTCCAAAACCACTCTGTTCTCCTTTTTTTTTCTTCTCCTCTCCCCTTTTTTTTTGTATCGGGTTGCGCGTTGACAGAATGCATTGCAGAACAGGATCGTCACGCCACCCCCTCATCATGATGCCTTGTCTTCTCCACTTCCCCGCAGCGTATGATTTGACAACTTCGGCAGTACATCAGCAGCAGCGAAGACGACGCCGGTAGCAGCGCTGAGGACAGCGAACAAGACGGCGGCGACGATAGCGACGACGACCTCGGCCTAGATTAGGAACTGGTAGTAGTAGTAGTAGCAATAAGCTCCCTTTTGTAATCAATCAGCCTTTTGTAAACAATCAGCTTTTGGATGAATGAAAATCGGTTTCTTCGAAGATTGCTTTTGTCGCCCCAATTTTACCGATAGCCAAAATAGGTCGATGCTCCAGAAGCCGATAACGCTGTATCGGATTTTATCATACTGTACTTATTCCGTTAACTAAGTCAAAGCTCAAAGAGCCGATGGACATCGGCTTTCCCGAAAACGTTGACAAGGTCAAAACTTGGTCGCATATTTAGGCAAACCTAAGCGGCTGCTTCTCAGCTCCAAACGGTAACCTGCAACCTTCTTCAAAAAGGGCGACCTAGATCTTCAATCGCCTACTGACCAGATCGAGCTCACAGCGACAAGAATCCTCGACCCCCAACTGCTGAGATCCATCTCCGCCAGCGACCTAGATGGTGGAATCATCCAACACCAACCCAGAGGTCTCTGGTCTGAAGGTATGCCTACTCCTCGCAGTCTGAACACGATGCTTAACCTTAATGGCGAACACCTGAATTAATGCCTTATTCCACCATTAAATTTTCTAGGTTTCAGACATTCTGCTGCCGCATCCTTCTCTCCTAAACTCTCTCTGTCTTGGCCCTCGCACAGAATCTAGCCCTACTCATCTGATTTCTTACGAAGCAAATAGAATCCCCTTCGTAAGCCAAGACCTAGATCTGAACTCCTGGGCCGACTGCCTGTGAGCCTGGCCTAATCCCCCTGAACACTGGGTCTCCTGGTTCAGTAGAGTAGCTAGAGCTTACCAATCCCAATGGGAAACCACAGGGATAGCCGATGCCTTGCACTTATCATTGTCTCCTCTTGAGAAACATGAGAACCTTCTGAAAACCATCGGCTACTTCTGGTCTGACGCTCTGAACTGCTTTATGTTCGGTCATGGCCCTATGTCACCAACCTTGTTAGACGTGGTGATGATCACTGGCCTGGATGTCACCTCGCCCAGCCCCTCTGCTTTTAAACTGACCAAAGTCCCCTATAAACTGTCTTCTAAAACAGACTGCACGAACTGGGGTGCCTACCTCCAACGCCATATGAAAACAAAGGGCCCTGTCTCAGAGAAAGAACATACAGCCTTTCTCAACTTCTGGCTGGAGCATTTCATATTCTGTGGCCCTTCCCTTGCTCCAACCAAGAACTATCTCTCCCTAGCCCACGAACTAGCCAAAGGTACTCAACTTGGCATCGGCAAACTGTTCCTTGGAGAGGTCTATCGATATCTCCAGTTGATGTCTGTCAAGCTGTTCTCAGGCATAGCAATCAAAATAGGTGGTCCTTGGTGGTTCATTCAGTTATGGGCTCAGCTGTACTTTCAAAACCACATCCCAGACTTCCCCCTTCTGGCGAGTTGTACCTTTCCCGATGTTAAAGGGAAGCAGATCCGATGCACTAGTTATGGCCAAGCTTTGTACAGGCTGCCAGGCAGTAAACTATCCCCTAAGGAAGCAGCCAAGTGGTTCAGCACTTTCTTCCAAGGCCTGGACAATCCTACCTTCTTCCCTTATATGGAAGAATCTGAACATTTCGAAAATCCACTCTCCTTCAGGCTAGATAACTTTGCCGATGACACCAGCACTCGGCAACTCTTCTCCATTGTGATCCATCCCTGTTTCCTTCCAGTTGGCATGAGCACATCCAACAGAATCATCAAGCCTGGGTATGAATTCTACCAACCGGTCATAGTGGCCCGGCAATTTGGCCTTGGGCAAGTACCTCCCCACCTCTTTCTCCATCATCTTACGGAGTGCAGAGCCGACCTGCCTGATCCTCTCACCAGTCAGAGGTGTTACTCCTTCTTTGATGCTCTGACCATCCCTATTCCAAATGACCTCACCTTCGCTTCATCAACTGACGGCTTCGAGGACTGGTGGACGATGTGGAAAACCCACGCTTTCAGGAAAGCTCTGGGACCGCTGTTGAAACAACTTGATGCTGATTATGACGTCCCCGTGGAACAGGTACCATTACTTGTAAATTTTCTCAATGTAGCTCATAAATGACTCTCCTACTAACTCAATTTCTCCCTTTGCAGCAACAAGACGGCCCTGAACCTACACACAGTGACGGCTCTCCCTTTGAGTTCTTTCCGCCAGCTCCTGTGGTTCTTTTCTGCAAAAACTCGCCGCCTTTGAAAAAGGTCATAATGCAGAAACAGCCGATAACACATCAATCGTCTTCTAAGAAGCAAGGAACTTCAACATCAGCTGCCCCTCGAGTTCCAACTAAGACAAGAACGATGACGAGGAATGTAGCTGCCAGGAAGACCTTGAGGCACCGGAGCCCTTCTCCAGAAAGCTTGCATGTAGGCTGACCCATTTCTTGGTCGACTCTCCTCACTCTTTCATTATTGCAGACGCGCTCATATCTAACATTCTTCCTTTTTTTGCAGGCTTCCATTGAAGATGCCTCCCACGAGGACGAACAACCCAATGAGGGAGAATCGAGCCCAACGGATTCTGGGAGGACCATCACCCCGAGCCAGCCAGATGTGCCACCATCGGCTTCTAGGAAAAGGTCTGTTCCTGAGCCTGCTGCCCCCCGAGCACCAGTCGAGGCCGGGCCAGTTTTGGGTCCCAAGAGAGCTCGTAAAGGACCACAAGTTTCTTCATCGAGCCAAGAGGTTCCGAAAAAATCATCATCCTTTATGCTCCTGCCCCTTACTCCCTTTTTCCTGCCGATTCATCATTATTTACATTGGTAAATCACCTTTCATGCAGACAACTGATGCTTCTAGTGGGAAGGCCGGGGCCGCGCCGACGCCTTTAGCCAAACCAGACCTGGCAATCCCCGAAAATGCAGATGAAACGGCTACCAATTTGGTAACGCCTCCAGCTCCCAAACACAAGCCGATCGCCTCGTCGTCTGCCATCCCTTCGGTCTCAGGAGAGGTATGTTAACTTCCTTCAGCTTATTTTCCCCTGTTGGACGCACACTGACGTCTTTTCGGGCTGCCAGGGTTGTAACATTTCAGGCTTGCTAACATTTGATCCTGACTCGATCGATCCAACTCCCTTTGTCGCCACCGATGAACCACCAGCCAGGGCTGTCCTACCTCAATTCCAACGACTTAGAGCCTTACTGTCTTCCCCAATCGAGGAATTGATCGAGGGTTCTGAAGAAGTAAAGGGCGTTCTTGCTGAAATCAAGGACCAACTCCCAGTAGCATTGCAGGTGAAGCTTTGGCCCGTCGTGACTCTGTCCTTCTACGGGTCCAAGGTGAAGCTAGCTCGTGAAAGGATCAACCTGCGCCGTGCCCAACTTCCGCTGAAGGCCAACATTGCCGACAGATGTCAGCAGCTCAATGAGAAGAAAGCGTCTTTTGATGCCAAAACTGACACTTCTGTCAGCACTGCTGAGCTAGCATCTTTGAAAAGGGAGCTGGAAGATCTTGAAGAAAAGGTCCGGGCGACGAAACAGCTCATTCGCGACAAGGAAGCATCCATCGCCCGCTCCCAAGATGAAGCAGAAGGCCTCAGAGCTCAACTGAAGACTGACCTGGCAGAGATACGCGCCCTGAACCAACAGCTAGTGATGGGCAAGGACGAGGATGACGAAGCCGAGATCGCCGAGGTGGACCGTGTCCGCGCTGACGCCCTCCACGCCTTCGAGGCATTTCTTCAGTAGCTCGTTTACGTAAACTGGCATCGGGTTGTACCAGTTTTGAACCTCTAAAGTCGACGACCGTGCATCGGCTGTATACTTGCTTGGGAGCTACATAATAAAAAATTTATTGGCCGATTTCGTGTATCGGCCCCCATATCTCATTGTCCATCATCCCACATACTCGTGTATCGGCCCCCATATCTCATTGTCCATCATCCCACATACTCGTCTGGGAAGCATGAGGCTGGTCATGAGAAGAGATTAATTATCATTGTCCATCATCCCACATACTTGGGAAATATTTCTTGAGATGTTGACCGTTGACAGCTACTGGGAATTTCACTCCGTCCAGTTCTTCCAGCATGTACGCGTTCCCTCTTAAAACCTGATGCTGCATCCTTAGTCCCTAACGGCAACACCGCTTCCCATACCAGATCGCCAACGTGGAACTCCTTAGGTCTCACCTTCTTGTTGTATGCACGAGCTACTTTGGCCTTGTTCTCTTTGATTTTCTCAAGCGACCACAGCCTAAGCTCAGTCAAATCTTCAACACTGTCACTCATCAAAGTTGCATATTCTTCAGCCGTTAGATCGTTCTGAAAAGTGACGCGTCTCGATCCAGCCGTAATTTCCCAAGGCAATACGGCCTCTTGTCCATAGACCAGATGGTACGGCGAGGTTTTTATCGCTCCATGACATGACATGCGGTAAGCCCATAAAGCCTCTGACAAAACCTCATGCCAACGCCTAGGGTGCTCATCGATTTTCCTCTTGATCAGCTTGATAAGGCTCTGGTTGGACGCTTCATCTTGCCCATTTGCTTGAGCATAGTACGGAGATGATCGAATCAGCTTAATCCCTGTGTCCTCACAGAACTTTCTGAACTCGTGAGAAGTGAAAACCGAACCTCCATCGGTCGTGATAGTCTGGGGAATCCCAAACCTATGAATGACGTGCTCTTTCACAAAATCGACAACATCCTTTGAACTTACTGACTTCATAGGGATGGCTTCCACCCATTTGGTGAAATAATCCGTGATGGCCAAGATCCACATGTGGCCCTTGCTTGACGGAGGATTGATCTTGCCGATCATATCTATGCCCCAACCTCGGAATGGCCAAGGCTTGATGATGGGATTCATTGCTGACGCGGGTACCATCTGAATTTTTCCAAATCTCTGACATGCTTGACACCCTTTGTAGTACTTAAAACAGTCCTCGAGCATGGTAGGCCAATAAAACCCTGATCGCCTGATCAACCACTTCATTTTATGAGCCGATTGGTGAGTTCCACAGGCGCCTTCGTGTACCTCGTGTAGGAGCCGATTGGCCTCGGCTGTTCCCAGACATTTGAGCAATAACCCCTCAAGAGTCCTGTAAAACATGTCGTCCCCAATGAGCACATACTTCATGGTCTTGTATCTTATCCGTTTAGGTGCCCCCCGAGCCGAATCCTTCAAGTAATTGAAGATATCGGCTCTCCAGTCGTCTGCGTCCAGGAATTGCACCTGAACATCGGCTCCCTCTGCTACGTCCTTGTAGCCTGAAGCCATTTGTGCAAGATCGTTTGCTTCGGTATTCTGCGATCGCGGGATCCAGGTGAAGTTTATGTATCGGAACTGTGCCATCAGCTCACGGCATTGCATCCATAATGGGAAGAGCGACTCACTCTCACACTTATATTCCTCTGTGAGTTGAGAAATCACCAGCTTGGAGTCTCCGAAAATTTCCACTGCTTCCGCTCCAGCTTCGATGAGCAACTCCATTCCTTTGCGTATCGCCTCATACTCAGCGACATTGTTGGTGCGAGGGGCAGATAACCTGATAGAGAAGGAAAATGTTGCCCCCCGGGGTGACACGAGCAGCATGCCGATGCCGCACCCATCGTCACAAACTGACCCGTCGAAGAACATAGCCCAGGCTCGTATAGACAGTGCTGCTATATTGGTGTTGATCCTTTCAGCGATAAGGTCGGCCAATGCCTGCCCCTTAACTGCTTTAGCGGGTTGATACCGGATGTCAAACTCCGATAATGCAAACATCCATTTACCTAGTCGGCCTTTCAACATAGGAGCCGACAGCATGTGTTTTATGACGTCTGATTTGCAGATGATGACAATCTCTGCTGATAGCAAAATGTGGCGCAGCTTGGTGCAGGTGAAAAACAGGCAGAGGCACAACTTTTCGATCTCAGAGTACCTTGTCTCTGCATCCAGCATCCTCCTGCTGATGTAAAATACCACTCGCTCCAGCCCGTCATAAACTTGCACCACCACTGAGGCGATGGACGTGTCCGCTACTGACAAGTAAATATAGAACGGTCTGTCCGGCTGGGGCGGGACTAAAACCGGCGGCTTCGTTAAATATTCTTTGATTTCATCGAAGGCCCGTTGCTGTTCTGTTCCCCAGCGGAACTCCTCGTCAGATTTAATCTTTACCAGTCCCATGAACGGCTCTATCCTTCCTGACAGATTGGACATGAACCTTCTGACAAAGTTGATCTTGCCGATGAGAGACTGTAGCTCTTTCTTCGTGGTAGGTGGCTTCATTGTTCGCACGGCCTCTTGACTTTTTAGGCCGATCTCAATCCCGCGTTCGTGGACCAAGAAACCCAAGAACTGACCGGCCGTTACCCCGAAGGCGCACTTCTTTGGATTCATCAGTAGTCCGAATTTTCTCGTTCGGTCCAGGACGCGTTGCAGATCGCCCAAGTGTCCTTCTACTGAGGCAGACTTGACCACTACGTCATCGATATAAATTTCCACCAGTTTGCCGATCAGATCATGGAAAATGTAGTTCATGGCTCTTTGGTACGTGGCACCGGCATTTTTCAGTCCAAACTTCATGACAACGTATTCAAACAACCCCACCGAGCCTGGTACTCTGAACGCAGTCTTGTGTATGTCTTCTGGAGCCATAAAAATTTGGTTGTAACCGGCATTCCCATCCATAAAGCTCAAGATCTTATGGCCAGCCGCTGCGTTGATTAACGTTTCTGCCACCGGCATTGGATACTCATCCTTTGGGGTAGCTCTGTTGAGGTCCCAAAAATCTATGGCGACACGCCAACGGCCATCCTTTTTCTCCACAGGTACGATACTAGAAATCCATTCAGCATACCTGCATGGCCTGATTAAATCGGCTGCCAACATTTTCTCGACCTCCTTCTTGACTTCTTCCAGAATTTCGGCCTTCATCTGTCGTGCCCGCTGCTGGAATGGCCGAAATCCTTTTTTAAGCGGGAGTCGATGCTCAATGATGCTCCTGTCTAACCCGGGCATCTCTGTATAGTCCTAGGCGAAGCAGTCTGGATATTGTTTTAACAGGGCTATCATCGGACCCCGCAGACTTGGATCCAACCTTTTGCTGATAAAAGTTGGTCGTGGCTTATCCCCAGGACCAATGTCGATTTCTTCTAGTTCATCAGCAGATGTAAATCCATACCCTAGCTTTCCGTCACCTGTCAAATCGATGCTAAGCACAGGGCAAACAGTAGGTGAAGTTAACAAAAATAATTTGGGCCGATTGCCTGAATCGGCCCCCTTTTTTATTGCATTAGTCAAGGATGGTTTACACCTTATGGTTTTAACATGGCTGGGAATCTCCCTGCTACAACTGCACGATCTGCTCGTCGTAAGATTGCTGCTTTTTGTTTTTTGTGGCCGATCGCAGGGATCGGCCGTACCACGCACCGTCGTGGGCTTTGCTACTCTGTCAGGCCGGTGGATAAGACCAGCCCCACCCCATTTTTTATAGCCTCGATGCGTTCACAGCCGTCTAGACTGATTCCAGAGATCGGCTCTTGGTCTTCTGCTTCCCAGACGTTCATGCCAGCAATGGAGACCTCGACAGAATCGTCTGCATGAATGACTTCCACCTCATCTCCATCCCACTGTATTAGGCACTGGTGCATCGTGGATGGGATGCAGCAGTTAGCATGAATCCAATCTCTCCCTAACAGGACAGCGTAGGTGCTTTTGCTGTCCACGACGAAGAATGACGTAGGGATGGTTTTTCTGCCCACGGTCAGATCCACGTTCAGTACACCTTGTGTTTCTGAAGTCTGGCCGCTGAAGTCGCTCAAAGTGACGTTGGTTTTGATCAGATCTGCAGTGGAGCGTCCCAAACGCCGTAGCATGGAGTATGGCATTATGTTGACTGCCGCTCCGGTGTCTACCAACATCTTGCTAACAGGTTGCCCATTGATGTACCCTCGTAGATACAGGGCTTTCAGATGTTTGTAACCCTTCTCACGTGGCTTCTCAAAGATAACTGGCTGTGGGCCGCAGTCGAACTGTGCCACTGGTAGCTCGTTGGTTCTTGGCGCGCAGAACTCTGACGGGAGTATGAATACCATGTTTGTGCCAGCCGATGTCTTTGCATCGTCTTTTACCGGTTTGGGGCGCCACTCTTTCTTTTTCGGGTGATCTTCCGTTTCCAAGGTCTGCCTAACCTTAACGGCCAGATTGGGCCGTGCTTTCTTTAGAGCGTGGAGGTACTGTGCTTCGGCTTCCTCCAAGTTACGCAGCCGCTGCACTCTACGCTTTTGGGTGTGCCTGAGTCCGTCGGGACACCACCTTGGACGGTGATACATGTCCTTCTCTTCGTCACCCACTGGCTCCTTGAGACCTTGTGCTCGGGACGCCCCCCTGCGTCGGCTCTGTGGTGGGAGAGGCCCTAGGCGCTTGAACACTGACACTGGCTCTGTGTCCTCCTGCTGCTGTCCGCATTCCGGGCAGTTATCGATCGTAGGCAATCGGCTCATTCCCGCATCCCAGCAATACTTGAAGAACGGGCAATCCCAATGTTTGTCTGCGCCTTCCTTTCCTTTTGGCGGTCCCCTAGCGAGGTACTCATATCCTTCATCTTCTCCGTCGCGCTGGCGACGTTGGTCATACTGCCGCTCATACTTGTTAAGGAGATGCGTGGAATGTGGTTTCTGATATCGCACACTTTTTACTTGTTCCTCAGTTAAGTACCGCCTGTCGTCGTAGCTGGGCCGGTCGCGTGGACCAGCCTCCTCTCTTACCCTGCGATAGCGACCGCCTCCCGCCTTGTACGTCGCATGGTGGTACCCTGGTCCTGCCATGTTGACATCGAACGAGAAATCCAACTGGCGCCTCGTGGAGTGGCTATGTTCTACCATGTTGACGCCGGGGAATGGGTTGGTGTCTACTTTCATGGCGAATTGTCCCAGGATGAGACGACCCTGCTCTATCGCCGCTTGGATCTGGCGGCGTAGCTCTTTGCAGTCATTGGTGGTGTGGGTGAACGAGTGATGCCACTTGCAGTATGGTCTACCGTTCATCTCTTGAGCCGTAGGGATCTTGTGGCCTTCGGGTAACTTCAGCTGCTTTTCTTTCAGCAGTAAATCGAATATTTGCTCAGCTTTGGTCACATCGAAGTCGAACCCTTTTGCAGGCCCTTGCTGTTTCACCCATTTGCAGGATACGGGATCTGCGCCCCGAGCCCATTCAGCCACGGCCACCTCCTGGTCTTGCGTTGGGTCTTCTTCTTCTGTATCGACCAGGCCTATCAGACGTTTGAACTTGTCCTGATACAACTCAGGGTGGCGCTGCTCATACATCGTCAGCTTTTGGGCCATGTGCGCCAACGAGTTATACTCTACTTGGAAAGCCATATCTTTGATGGGCGCAGCGAGACCCAACGCTGCCAGCTCGACTGCTTCCTTCTCAGTTAAACGAGCTGAGTAACATCGGTTCTTGACAGTCCTGAAGCGTTGGATGTACTCGGCTATCGTTTCTCCTCGCTTTTGCCGCACCTGTGCCAGGTCTGCAATGCCAGCCTCGGTAGCTTCTGAATGGTACTGAATGTGGAACTGCTCTTCCAGTTGCTTCCAGGTCTGGATCGAATCAGGTGGCAGCGAGGTGTACCACCCAAAAGCTGGTCCTGTCAAAGATTGCACAAAGAACCTTACGCGTAACTGATCTGATGCTGATATCATGCCTAACTGTGCTAGGTATCGACTCACGTGCTCGATCGAGCTTGACCCTTCTGACCCGCTAAATCTTGAAAACTCAGGGAGCCGATACTTGGGCGGCAGCGGGATTAGGTCAAACTCGTTGGGGTACGGCTTTGAATAGCCGATTGTCCTTCTCTTCGGCACGAAGCCGAACTGGTCTCTCAAGATGGTACGGATTTGTTCCGTTGTTTGGGCTGCAGGGGCTAGATTCTCATGGCTCGTTCCAGTGGCATACTTGGCTAGCCACGCCTGTTTATCGGCGTCCATCCCAGAGATTCCTGCTCCGGGAATACTTGCTCCCGAAGCCCCTGCCCCAGCAATCCCTGCTGTTGCAATCTGGTTTGTGCACGTCAAACTATTGGAGTCTGGCACGTAGGTGCACACGTATCCATGTGGGATTTCTTTAGGTGGTTCACACAGGAATTGGCAATCGCCAGGGTCGCCTCCAACCTTGTAGACGACGTACGCCGGTGCCCCTGGTGGCTCTGGAGCTGCAAGTGTGAATGGCAGTGGTGGCCTGGCCTGGAGCGGTCTTTCTCCCTGGTGAGTTCCTAGAGTGGGCCCCGACGGAGAATACTGATGTTTCATGATCTCCTGAACCACGCGAACTGCTACCCGCTCGAAAGCGTTTACCAAGCTCTCAGAATGGCGGTGAAGAGAATGAGCCACCATGTAGTTGACTTCCTGGCGCAGAGCTCTGGTGCGGTCCTCTGAAGGAACAGACAGATCTACCTCATCAAGAGCACCCTCGGGTGAGAACCCTTTCCACCTGATCCCATGCTTACGAGTCCTCTCAAAAGAGCCGATGAGATCGGCTTCGAAGAGAGCTTTGACGTCATCATACTTCGCCTTGTGGTCCTCAGGCAGCTCATCATACGTGACCGGTCTGTTGTCCATCGCAGCGTCGGATGTTGATGTAGACGTTGTTTAAATGTCCCACCGGGCGTGCCAGAATGTGTTGCCTACCAAAACCCACCGGCGAGCAGCGACGGGCAACACGAAGAGCCGGGAGGCTCCCAGAACTGCTGGTGGGCCCTGGTCCCTCGGGCAACGGCCCGCAAAGCTCCGGCACGCGTCCTGGCTTGGTTCGAGGGCGTGCCACCAGACCTATACCTGATCAGGAAGGTGAAAGATTGCTTCGATTGGTTTCCTGCATGGCAAACAAACACCTGTAAAATTCGAGCCGTAACCGGCTCCCAGGTTTCCCTGTGAATCGGCTCCTAGAGCCGATTATCCCATGGTTCTGCATTAGATCTATTATAACATGGGGTTTTTTGCTTCATCAATACAAGCTAAATCGATCTACGACAGTTTAACGTTTTCACCTCATGACTGGAACATCCTACACGTAATTGAGCCTGGTAGATACAAAAGATAATAGAAAACTAATCCTAGAGAAGGCCTAAAAACCAACGTAACGTCAATTCCCGGAACACCCCCTCTTGGATTGATAAACCATATCTTACATACTACTGGATCGTTCAACCCGTTTGCAAGGCCTGATCATGTGGATATTAAACTAAACCTTGGATAACAAGGTACAACTATAACAGACCAAATCGACTTAAATAAAGATCAAGCAAGATGCCACCCTCACACCCGGGAAAAGGTGCAAAGGCGGCGATATAGCTATAGGCAGCATAACTAAAC
This sequence comes from Avena atlantica, assembly GCA_910589765.1. Lineage (NCBI taxonomy): Eukaryota > Viridiplantae > Streptophyta > Magnoliopsida > Poales > Poaceae > Avena > Avena atlantica. Next base: position 411,030,302 of record OU342735.1, on the reverse strand, counting down.
AATCGTAGCGAAAAGTACTGATGCTAACCCAAACAAATCTATGATAATGGTGTTACTCGCCATCAACAAGGCTTCAGTACGAGTAACACCAGATAACGCATAAGTAGATACTGCCTAGATCGCAAGATGCGATCTAGGCAGCATGGCACTTACCCGAGAAAAACCCTAGAAACAAGGGGTGGCGATGCGCCGAGATTGTGTTTGTTGTGAACGTGATTGTCCTCCTTTTCTCGATAACCTTAGGTACATATTTATAGTCCGGAGACTTTCTGTCTTTGGAATAACTCTACAACTCTATCTCTTACCTAACTCTAAACGGAACCTATTACAATATAAAGATACACGGGCAATTTAGCCCAAATCAACACGTGAGGCCGATTCAACAACACGTTGTATACACGTATCTTCTAAGCCCATCTTGATCACGGCCCAACTCCTCCTTTGGCCAAAATATGGCGATAACAGAATCAGACCAACCTCTTGATGTGACAGACTTCATATGGACTGAAATGGTTGCTGCTGCACACACTCGGAGGGTTCCACTATTTGCTCCTTATATTATGGCCCTCATTGTGTCAAAGTGCCTCGTCATTTCTAGGACTCTCTCCACTCGCACTCTCATTGTGCACAGGCCAAAGGCACTCAAGATCAAGACACATGCTAAACCTCGCGGTGAGGCAGGTGAGGAGGATGAGGATGACTCTGAGGATGCTGACAGTGGTCATGATACTGACTATGTTATCTCTCGTCGCAAGAATGCCAAGCCCTCTTGGGCCAAAAGGATGGAGGTCAAGCTCAAGAAGATCTTCTGCTTCCAGGTTGACAACCAGAAGCGCATGTATGAGGCGCATGTGTATGCAAAGAAAGCCTGTGCTCGGCAGAAGGAAATGATGTCTGCTCAAGGTTTGACCATCTCCGAGGGATCCGAGAACAACATCACTCCAGAAGATCAGTGGATTTCTCAGCACAGTCGTTGGGACGATGATGTCTCTTCCTCGCACCGCGCCCCACCCACTTACGAGGATGAGGAGGAGGAGGAGGAGGATGATTGACCTTTGGGACGATAGCTTAGCACTTGTCCCTTTTTGGCGTCTTGATGCCAAAGCGGGAGAAGTTGCATTTTAGGCACGGGTGTTGCATGGGAAGTCACAAGCTCATTTTTCTCTTTGATCCATTTATTGCTTGTGAACTTCGATTTCCCTCTATTTATGTGTGAGACTATGTGTTTATGTCGTGTGAGACTATGTGGTTGGATCCATCTTATGAGACTATGTGGTTTATTTCATTGGAACCATCTTGTGATGTTATGCGGTATATATTGTCTATATATTCCTCATCACATGTTTTGTGCAAAGGTATGTTCAAATGCTAGTATCCATATTTATGCACCCATTTTGGGTTTGTAAAATAGAGGGGGAGGTTTGTTTCTACACATCTAGGGGGAGTCCCGTCTCTGTTTTACAAATATCATATGCTTACTATTAAAATCATCTTGCAGAAGTGCATTGTCATCAAACACCAAAAAGGGGGAGATTGAAAGAGCATTTTCCTATCCCTCTGATTTTGATGTTTGATAACAATACACTTATCATTTTAACTGTGTGCTAAGTTTATCACAGGATTGATAAGAGGAGGCACAATTAATGGCATATCAATTCCCCTTGCAAAAAACCTCTGTGTCAACCGGTAGTACCGGAAATACAACCGGTACTACCGCTTGACACCGGTACTACCGGTTCCAGTACCGGTTGGCACTGATCAAAGGTGATAAAGGTGCGTGCTAGTCAGTACCCCCCGGTACCACGGAGCGGCACTACCGGTAGTACCGCTTGGTACAAGCGGTACTACCGCTTGGGGAGGTCGTACCGCTCGGCAGTACCGTGGAATACTGACTAGCACTCACCCCTCTCCATTTTGGTCAGTACCAAGCGGTACTTGGGACCGGTACTACCGCCCCAACCGGTAGTACTGCTTCCTACGACCGGTACTACCGCTTGGGGGTAGTACCGCAAGGACGATACCGCCCAAGACTGAAGAATGCTGAAGATCTGGAGCACCTCCGGTACCTGGTCCGGTACTTGACCGGTAGTACCGCTTGCAAGCGGTACTACCACTTGAGTACCGGTACTACCGGTACATTAAATGCTCCAACGGCCATATTTCGTGGAGGGGTATAAATACCCCTCCACCTACCTTGGGACAAATTGCTCAGCACATTAAAGTCATTGCCCACCATTGGAGTCCATTGGAGCCACCCAAATCTTCAAGATCTCCCCATCCCACCACCCAAAGTCCTTGATCTTTGGGGAATCGAAGGAGGAGTCCCCGATCTACTACTTCACCAAAAGAGATCTTCATTTTCCCCTCATTCCATTGAGGCCCCCTTTTCTCTAGTGTTTTCTTGGAAACCCTAGTTCTTGTTTTGGTTCTTACAAGCTTGTCTTTGGTTTCTTTGACAGCTTGCTTGTATTTGGGAGCCTCCGATTAAGTTTTGGATGTGTGCCCCAAACTTGTAACGGTGCCGGCTTCCACCTTGAAGGTTGCCGATATAGTGGAAGGTGAATCGATCCCGTTGGGGTGAGATTCATCGGAGAACAAGGGAGGCCTCTCGTGGCGTTGGTGGTTTGAAACCACCCCCTCTCCAATCGTAGACGTACTTACCCTCAAAAGGAAGCAACTACGGGAAACAAATCCTTGTGTCTCCGCGTCCACTTCTCGGTTACTTCTATCCTTTTACCGCACCTTACTTACTCGTTACTACTTTGTGTTGTGGTAGCTCTTGCATAATTGTCATATAGGTAAATTCACCATAGTTGCATTATCTAGAGAATTTACCTTATTGTCAAACCTTAATTTGAAAAAGAAGAAAATTTTAAGTAGCACCTATTCACCCCCCCCCTCTAGCTGCCCATACGATCCTTTCAATTGGTATCAGAGCCTCGGCTCTTTATTTGGGCTTTACCGCCTAAGAGAATATGGGTAGCCGCGAAGGGGATGGTGATGGTGAGCCAACCACGGTGACCATGGAAGATCTCAAAAACTTGGAAACAAGATTGAGATCTTCCTTGGTCAACGAAGTCAAGAAGATGCTTGAGCAACTTCTTAAAGACAAAGAAGGCTCACCACCCCCGTCTCCTCAAGAGGATCAACCATCCATTTTACCTAAAGGGAATACGTCAGTATCCCCCGAGGGTGCATTGGTAGGGGGTAAACCAGACAACGCTAATTCCTCCACACACAATAATGGTGGGAAGGGTGAGCACCGTGACTCATGGTACTCTCCCGACCCTCCAATCATGTAACACCCTCAGAATCGGACCTATGCAAGTTTGAGCAAAATTCGCCAAACCCGCATAGAAGCGATTCAAAGGTGCCCACCAGGCACTTTCGTGCTGGTGGAAAACGAAGTAATAACATTACACAACAGTCCTCGATGGGACCCACAGAACAGATATATATAACAGCGACTCCAGGAGTCAAGAATACAGATATAATATACAAAGATCCAAATCACCTTGAAAACGATAGAGCGTCCAGCTACGGACAAGATGCAAATGGGGCTAAGAGCCCTGAAGAATAACCAATGGCGTCCATAACCCTGCCCAGGCCAAGCCGGAAGGGTAACCCTGCTAACGACGTCGATCTCACACCTGCTTAAACAAAAGGGGTGCCGACAAAGGGCAAAGGAAAAAGAAGGAGCGTCAGTACTGAGGCCAGTACACGGCGAGGCTAGAATTCGGCGGTCCTCGCCTACACAGGTATGGTGGACTGAAGCGGCAGCGGCAGCATGCACTAAACAACCTATAGAGACACGATACAACTGGCGGATATCAGAGAGGGGTAAGAATGACCTAACCGGATCCAACCTGAAGCTATTACCAAACAAACCCATCCTGGTGTCTCCCCCTCGAGACCAAACGAGGAAGTCAACCGAGGAACTCACACCGTTGGCAGTTTTATTTATTCAGTTATCGTTGCAGCGATTACTAGTCAGATGTAGATAATCTTCCTGATAAAGTAAGCAGTGGGCACTTTTAGTTGACCATTCCGTTGTAGTGGCTTCTTTTACTAGTCAGATACAATTAACATGAGATAACCCAAAACCCAGCAGTTGTTGGTACTTTTATTCAGCCATTCCGTTGTAGTTGCAATACTTACTAGTCAGGTACAATGGTCGCAAGCGACACTCCAAACAAGCATTTGTGGGCAGTATTAATTAGCCATTCCATTATAGTGAAGCTGATTACTAGTCATTATAAAGTCAAATTTATAGCAATAAATTTTAGTTATGCTTGTCTATGATCGAGATACTGTGCTCCAAGTCGTCCATATCCGCGGACACGGCTTTCAGAAAGTTTTACCCGGCCGGGGTGCACCAATAGCAACACACACTCGATCAACCTCGGAAAAACCAAATCAAAACCCAACGAGGCCTTCACGACAAAGCAATCACAGGATTCAGAAATATTTCAGGGGGCCACCCCATTAAGCTACCCGCAACGAAGTAAGCTAGCTCCGAGACGGACTCAAGGTCTGGGTATACGGCTGTGAACGACTGGGAACCCCAAACGGGGCTTGTCGACACCGCGGAATCGTGTCCCGATCCTAAACAGTACAGTGTGCAGTACCTCGCACAATCGTAAATAAAGCAGTAAAACATGGCATAAGTACAGGATAGTAATAAAGCCCCAAACTAGTTTGTGGCCCCAAGAAATAAGACTGAATCAAGCTCTGGCTCAGGGGGGTCCCATATACCTCCCGGATGTGGATAGCGCGATAAATCAAGGAACAGGTATCAAGTACTCGGGGTCTTACGGGACACAAGTGGGCGTTCGGAAACCAAATATTTTCTATCACCCACCGATGCCTCTGCTTATTCAATTTTAGTTGTTAAACAGAAATTAAAGTGAGCGATAAGTAAAACCATGAATCATCTCCAACATCAGCATGTGGCAATACATCAGCAACTGTGGCATATGACGACACACATCAGCACTTGAGCAAGCAACTACGACGCGCAAGTCCAACTATCTACCAAACAACAGGTAATAGGGTGTGTCCAAGGCAATATAGGGCTGCACGATATATCACAGGTACGGAAACTAAAGCATCGCAACACAGATAGCAATAGATCAACAAGAGGGAATAAAGACTATAAAAGTAAGATAGGTAGAAAGGGGGAGATGCTCGCCTGAAAACATTGTCGAAGGTTCAACCGAAGATCGGGGCGACACTCGCATCAACTCAACGGCCTTATCCGCGAAGAATCAAAACACTAGAATAAACACCGGATGCACTATTTAATACAACGGCAGAAGATCGGGCATGATGCATGTATGATGCATGACATGGCAAAGATGCGGTGCGATTAGGTCATATTAAGTGGAACCGGGGGTCCCGACAATTATTCAAGTGGTTCAAGTTATTAGATAGCCCCGCAAATTTAAATGTTGTTATAACAAGGCAAGATAAGATACTGGTTCGCTACACAAGTTTAAATGAGGCCAATATGAGACTAGATTTGCCCGCATATGGACCCCATGTTTAATTATTAGGTGAATCGGCATAAGGCCCCCAAACCACATGATTATGCTTGCAAGTATGACAGTTCAAGATGCAATCAAGTTGTTATTATGTTGTGAAATAAGGTTATCGGATAAGAGTCACACATCGGGGTTCGACGATCTTGGGGGTTCCGGGGTTCGGGGTTGGGGTCCAGGGTTCGACGGGTCTGGGGTTCGGGGTCCGACGGATGCGTTCTCGGCTCCGGGGTTAGGGTCTTGGCGCATCCGGGTGGAAGCACTTGGCCTGGCGGCGGGGCGCATCGGGTTCTTCCGGTCGGTGCCGTTCTTGTCGTCGTGCCGATCTTGTTGGGCCCGCGCTTCGGATTCCATGAGGCGACCTTGGCACTCTGTGCCCATGAAGCAGAACTTGTCGATTCCATTCCAACGGCCTTGTTGTCAGAGGCGAAGATCATAGGGTCTCCGGGGTCTTGACGGCTTCGGGTCCGAGAGGGAGATCTTGGCGTCGGGGTTTCCGTGACGAAGATCTTGTCGCGCGGCGTCAATGCTTCCGGGAAGGAGATCATGAGGTTCCGGCTATGGTGGTTCATCGGGTTCGATCGAGTCGGCGTCGATCTCGGGATCTGCCCCTACACGGTCTTCGGGAAACTTGGAGTCCGGGGTTCGTCCCTCGGGGTGGTACTTGTCGCGTTCGAGGGGGTACTTGAAGTCCGGGATGGAGATCTTGGCGAGGCACCGGTACGGGTTCGGGGGTCTCGGCGATGCGTGGTAGCTTGGCAGAACCGAGCCGTGGTCAGCTCACGAGGAGAACCGGACCGACAGCGGCAGCGGCGTCTAGCTTGCGATGCGAAACGGCGAGCTCGTGCGGTCGGGGCCGGGCGGCGGCGAGAGGCCGAGGTGGCGACGGCCTGCGGGGCGGCGAGCTTGGCGGCGGCGCTCGGGGTCGGGGCAGCGAGGACGGGGACACGCGGCGCGGCGGCGCTCGGAAGCAGGGGTCGGTGGCGGGGCGAGCTCGCCCGCGCGGTGGAGATGGCCGCGCGACGGCGCCGGCGGGGGCCGCGGAGGGAGCGGGGCCGGCCTGCAGAGACGGCGGCGGGAGGCGGCGGACGGCCAGAGGAGCACGGCCGGGGCGGGGCGAGGCGAGGCCCAGGCCGGAGCGCGCGGGACGCGACCGGTCCTGCGAGGCTTGAGGGGATCGCGGGCGAGATTGGCGGTGGAGGCGGCGAGGTTGGGCGCGGAACGCGCGCCGGCGGGGAGCGAGCGGCGCGCCGGGCGGAGGCGCAGCGAGCCAGGGGAGCGCGGCCTCGGAAGCGGGGCGGCTCGGAGGCGGCGGATGCGGAGGGGAGCTGTGGCGACGGCGGAGCTCTGCGAGAGGGAAGGCGGTGAGGGCCGGCGGGGACGCGGCGAGAGGAGGCGGGGTGGTTGCAGGCGACTGGGGAGGAGCGCCGGCGGCGCGCGCGGGCGGCCGGAGCGGAGGAGGGTAGCGGAGGTGGGCGAGGTCGCTTGCGGGGAGGGGGAGAGAAGGGCGGCGCGGCGGAGGCGGGGTGCGTGGTGCGGTCGCCGGCGAGCGCTGCGGCGCGACGGTGGGGCGAGCAGGGACGGCGAGAGCGAGCGGAGGAGGGAGGGAGCGTCGGCGTGGCGTGCGGGGGAGGGAGAACAGGAGAGAGGAGGGAGGAAGAAGAGGAATAGTGCACGGTAGGTGGGGTGGTGGGTCCCGTGGATGGGTCCCGCGTGGGGCAGGCGTGGCGTGCGTGCACTGCGTGCTGCGGCGCGCTGTGTGCGTGTGGGTCTGGGGGGGCCCGGTGGCGGTGTGGCTTGCAGGTGGGGACAGGTGGGAGGGGAGCCGCGGGTCAGAGGGGTGAGGGGTAGTGCGCGTGTGCTGCGCGCAGGCGTGGTGCGGGTGTAGGAGAGAGAGTGGGGGGAAAAGCGAGAGAGGGATGTGCCAAGTGGCAGCTACTGGTAGGCTAGGGGGAGGGGAGAGGCTGATGTGGCGCTCCAGGATTGGAGGGGGTGAGGTGGCTGGGGAGAGAGGGTAGATTTTTAGGTGGGTTTAGGATTAGATGGGGCTGGCAGGTTGGATCGATCTGGTTTTCTGGGGTGGTCGTTCGGGCTAAATCGGCCCGTTCGACTGCCCCGCTAAAACAAAATAATAATTTTATTTAATTCTAAAACGCATCGTTTTGCAAAACATAACCGACAACAAAATAATCCGGAGGCCCGGGGTTTTGCATTTGAATTAAGTTGGGGCGTTTGGAAAACAAAAATAGGTTTTTGAAATTACTTTTAGGCAAACAATGCTTGATGATGACGATGCAATGCACAAATTCAACGCGATTTTCTAGTAGTGGTTTTGCGGGATGCCACAATTCGACACCACTAACAATGGATCTCGCCCTCGAGATCCGCCTCATGGTACCGGAAGGAAGGTCGGCGATCTGCGTCTTCTTGCTTCGTGTAGATCTTCGCGACACCACTAACAAGAGGTCGTTGTCCGTGATCGTCGAGGGAACACTCCGGGGACAAAAAGGTCGAAGGTAGAGGTATCAACAAATAAAGCCACCTCTAACTCCGGTGGAAAAGGAACTGATGCATTCTCATCCACTTCACTGTACGCGAGCAAATAGAGTGAGTAGTCGGCATGGGGGCCAATCCATCACGCACCCAAACTATTACTCCGCACAATCAGTAGAAAAGAGTGCAACCATTCTCGGAATCAGACTGAAGATCTCGACAAGCGAGGTTCGGAACATCGGAGTGATGCAGACCCTGCATCGGATCTGGCAGAGATGAGGTCGTCGCGTCGGAAAACTCCGGAAGGCACAAACAAAGAACAAAGGACGGCACCACAGACGGAGGATTCCTCGGATAGCATGAAGACCGGATGTAGCAACACCGTTATCGAAGAAGGAAGCGAAACCCTAAAGGTACGACGGAGACCCAACCACGAGAATTCCTGGACTCGAAGAAAGAGACGAGAGCGGATTCAAAACACGTAGGGGTAAGAGGGGAACAGCAGAGGGTAAGGAGTAAAATCAGACCTAATCAGGACTATCCAACCGATTTTGCAAAAATAGTTTTGACACTCTACTTCGGCCGTTAGCTAGGTTATCCTACAGGCTGGACTTGTGGGGTATCGTAACTGCTGAGCTCTGATACCACTCTGTAACACCCTCAGAATCGGACCTATGCAAGTTTGAGCAAAATTCGCCAAACCCGCATAGAAGCGATTCAAAGGTGCCCACCAGGCACTTTCGTGCGGGTGGAAAACGAAGTAATAACATTACACAACAGTCCTCGATGGGACCCACAGAACAGATATATATAACAGCGACTCCAGGAGTCAAGAATACAGATATAATATACAAAGATCCAAATCACCTTGAAAACGATAGAGCGTCCAGCTACGGACAAGATGCAAATGGGGCTAAGAGCCCTGAAGAATAACCAATGGCGTCCATAACCCTGCCCAGGCCAAGCCGGAAGGGTAACCCTGCTAACGACGTCGATCTCACACCTGCTTAAACAAAAGGGGTGCCGACAAAGGGCAAAGGAAAAAGAAGGAGCGTCAGTACTGAGGCCAGTACACGGCGAGGCTAGAATTCGGCGGTCCTCACCTACACAGGTATGGTGGACTGAAGCGGCAGCGGCAGCATGCACTAAACAACCTATAGAGACACGATACAACTGGCGGATATCAGAGAGGGGTAAGAATGACCTAACCGGATCCAACCTGAAGCTATTACCAAACAAACCCATCCTGGTGTCTCCCCCTCGAGACCAAACGAGGAAGTCAACCGAGGAACTCACACCGTTGGCAGTTTTATTTATTCAGTTATCGTTGCAGCGATTACTAGTCAGATGTAGATAATCTTCCTGATAAAGTAAGCAGTGGGCACTTTTAGTTGACCATTCCGTTGTAGTGGCTTCTTTTACTAGTCAGATACAATTAACATGAGATAACCCAAAACCCAGCAGTTGTTGGTACTTTTATTCAGCCATTCCGTTGTAGTTGCAATACTTACTAGTCAGGTACAATGGTCGCAAGCGACACTCCAAACAAGCATTTGTGGGCAGTATTAATTAGCCATTCCATTATAGTGAAGCTGATTACTAGTCATTATAAAGTCAAATTTATAGCAATAAATTTTAGTTATGCTTGTCTATGATCGAGATACTGTGCTCCAAGTCGTCCATATCCGCGGACACGGCTTTCAGAAAGTTTTACCCGGCCGGGGTGCACCAATAGCAACACACACTCGATCAACCTCGGAAAAACCAAATCAAAACCCAACGAGGCCTTCACAACAAAGCAATCACAGGATTCAGAAATATTTCAGGGGGCCACCCCATTAAGCTACCCGCAACGAAGTAAGCTAGCTCCGAGACGGACTCAAGGTCTGGGTATACGGCTGTGAACGACTGGGAACCCCAAACGGGGCTTGTCGACACCGCGGAATCGTGTCCCGATCCTAAACAGTACAGTGTGCAGTACCTCGCACAATCGTAAATAAAGTAGTAAAACATGGCATAAGTACAGGATAGTAATAAAGCCCCAAACTAGTTTGTGGCCCCAAGAAATAAGACTGAATCAAGCTCTGGCTCAGGGGGGTCCCATATACCTCCCGGATGTGGATAGCGCGATAAATCAAGGAACAGGTATCAAGTACTCGGGGTCTTACGGGACACAAGTGGGCGTTCGGAAACCAAATATTTTCAATCACCCACCGATGCCTCTGCTTATTCAATTTTAGTTGTTAAACAGAAATTAAAGTGAGCGATAAGTAAAACCATGAATCATCTCCAACATCAGCATGCGGCAATACATCAGCAACTGTGGCATATGACGACACACATCAGCACTTGAGCAAGCAACTACGACGCGCAAGTCCAACTATCTACCAAACAACAGGTAATAGGGTGTGTCCAAGGCAATATAGGGCTGCACGATATATCACAGGTACGGAAACTAAAGCATCGCAACACAGATAGCAATAGATCAACAAGAGGGAATAAAGACTATAAAAGTAAGATAGGTAGAAAGGGGGAGATGCTCGCCTGAAAACATTGTCGAAGGTTCAACCGAAGATCGGGGCGACACTCGCATCAACTCAACGGCCTTATCCGCGAAGAAGCAAAACACTAGAATAAACACCGGATGCACTATTTAATACAACGGCAGAAGATCGGGCATGATGCATGTATGATGCATGACATGGCAAAGATGCGGTGCGATTAGGTCATATTAAGTGGAACCGGGGGTCCCGACAATTATTCAAGTGGTTCAAGTTATTAGATAGCCCCGCAAATTTAAATGTTGTTATAACAAGGCAAGATAAGATACTGGTTCGCTACACAAGTTTAAATGAGGCCAATATGAGACTAGATTTGCCCGCATATGGACCCCATGTTTAATTATTAGGTGAATCGGCATAAGGCCCCCAAACCACATGATTATGCTTGCAAGTATGACAGTTCAAGATGCAATCAAGTTGTTATTATGTTGTGAAATAAGGTTATCGGATAAGAGTCACACATCGGGGTTCGACGATCTTGGGGGTTCCGGGGTTCGGGGTCGGGGTCCAGGGTTCGACGGGTCTGGGGTTCGGGGTCCGACGGATGCGTTCTCGGCTCCGGGGTTAGGGTCTTGGCGCATCCGGGTGGAAGCACTTGGCCTGGCGGCGGAGCGCATCGGGTTCTTCCGGTCGGTGCCGTTCTTGTCGTCGTGCCGATCTTGTTGGGCCCGCGCTTCGGATTCCATGAGGCGACCTTGGCACTCTGTGCCCATGAAGCAGAACTTGTCGATTCCATTCCAACGGCCTTGTTGTCAGAGGCAAAGATCATAGGGTCTCCGGGGTCTTGACGGCTTCGGGTCCGAGAGGGAGACCTTGGCGTCGGGGTTTCCGTGACGAAGATCTTGTCGCGCGGCGTCAATGCTTCCGGGAAGGAGATCATGAGGTTCCGGCTATGGTGGTTCATCGGGTTCGATCGAGTCGGCGTCGATCTCGGGATCTGCCCCTACACGGTCTTCGGGAAACTTGGAGTCCGGGGTTCGTCCCTCGGGGTGGTACTTGTCGCGTTCGAGGGGGTACTTGAAGTCCGGGATGGAGATCTTGGCGAGGCACCGGTACGGGTTCGGGGGTCTCGGCGATGCGTGGTAGCTTGGCAGAACCGAGCCGTGGTCAGCTCACGAGGAGAACCGGACCGACAGCGGCAGCGGCGTCTAGCTTGCGATGCGAAACGGCGAGCTCGTGCGGTCGGGGCCGGGCGGCGGCGAGAGGCCGAGGTGGCGACGGCCTGCGGGGCGGCGAGCTTGGCGGCGGCGCTCGGGGTCGGGGCAGCGAGGACGGGGACACGCGGCGCGGCGGCGCTCGGAAGCAGGGGTCGGTGGCGGGGCGAGCTCGCCCGCGCGGTGGAGATGGCCGCGCGGCGGCGCCGGCGGGGGCCGCGGAGGGAGCGGGGCCGGCCTGCAGAGACGGCGGCGGGAGGCGGCGGACGGCCAGAGGAGCACGGCCGGGGCGGGGCGAGGCGAGGCCCAGGCCGGAGCGCGCGGGACGCGACCGGTCCTGCGAGGCTTGAGGGGATCGCGGGCGAGATTGGCGGTGGAGGCGGCGAGGTTGGGCGCGGAACGCGCGCCGGCGGGGAGCGAGCGGCGCGCCGGGCGGAGGCGCAGCGAGCCAGGGGAGCGCGGCCTCGGAAGCGGGGCGGCTCGGAGGCGGCGGATGCGGAGGGGAGCTGTGGCGACGGCGGAGCTCTGCGAGAGGGAAGGCGGTGAGGGCCGGCGGGGACGCGGCGAGAGGAGGCGGGGTGGTTGCAGGCGACTGGGGAGGAGCGCCGGCGGCGCGCGCGGGCGGCCGGAGCGGAGGAGGGTAGCGGAGGTGGGCGAGGTCGCTTGCGGGGAGGGGGAGAGAAGGGCGGCGCGGCGGAGGCGGGGTGCGTGGTGCGGTCGCCGGCGAGCGCTGCGGCGCGACGGTGGGGCGAGCAGGGACGGCGAGAGCGAGCGGAGGAGGGAGGGAGCGTCGGCGTGGCGTGCGGGGGAGGGAGAATAGGAGAGAGGAGGGAGGAAGAAGAGGAATAGTGCACGGTAGGTGGGGTGGTGGGTCCCGCGGATGGGTCCCGCGTGGGGCAGGCGTGGCGTGCGTGCACTGCGTGCTGCGGCGCGCTGTGTGCGTGTGGGTCTGGGGGGGGCCCGGTGGCGGTGTGGCTTGCAGGTGGGGACAGGTGGGAGGGGAGCCGCGGGTCAGAGGGGTGAGGGGTAGTGCGCGTGTGCTGCGCGCAGGCGTGGTGTGGGTGTAGGAGAGAGAGTGGGGGGAAAAGGGAGAGAGGGATGTGCCAAGTGGCAGCTACTGGTAGGCTAGGGGGAGGGGAGAGGCTGATGTGGCGCTCCAGGATTGGAGGGGGTGAGGTGGCTGGGGAGAGAGGGTAGATTTTTAGGTGGGTTTAGGATTAGATGGGGCTGGCAGGTTGGATCGATCTGGTTTTCTGGGGTGGTCGTTCGGGCTAAATCGGCCCGTTCGACTGCCCCGCTAAAACAAAATAATAATTTTATTTAATTCTAAAACGCATCGTTTTGCAAAACATAACCGACAACAAAATAATCCGGAGGCCCGGGGTTTTGCGTTTGAATTAAGTTGGGGCGTTTGGAAAACAAAAATAGGTTTTTGAAATTACTTTTAGGCAAACAATGCTTGATGATGACGATGCAATGCACAAATTCAACGCGATTTTCTAGTAGTGGTTTTGCGGGATGCCACAAATCCCTCACCCTCATGTATACAATAGAGGTGACCCACCTAAGCTTCAAGAATCCGCTACTTTTGCTCAATGGCAATCACTAATGAGAACTCATATGCGCAGCTCTTGCATTGAACTATGGAACATCATCGAGCATGGACTCTTTATTGGGGATCCAAACAACTTGACAAGAAGAGAGATTGTCAATAGTCAACTCAATGCCACTGCTTTGCATATGATTCAACAGGATTGGGAACAAAGGATTACCCACACATTGAGCATTTTAGCATTGCCAAGGAAGCTTGGGATGCTCTCACTATGTTGTTTGTTGGCAATGAGAGTATGAGGAGGAATCGATATGATGCTCTAAGCAATGAAGCCGAAGGATTCTACATGAAAGAAGGTGAAGATCATGAAGACATGTACCGAAGGCTCAAGACCACCGCCACCGCCTTTAGAAATGTGGGTGCCTCACATGTGGATGATGCATGGATAAAAAGGAAGTATGTGAGTGCACTCATGCCTTTTAAGCCCACCGACTTGAAGATTCTACAAGGAAGACACAATTACCATCTCATGACCTCAAATGAAGTTATGCAAGAGATGGCCGCTTTCAAGGTTGCCGCCAAGAATGCCAAAGATGCCAGTGCTCGTGCCCTTGGTATGAGTAATGTTGTCAATGTTGCTTTGAAGGCCAAAGTTGTGGACCATGGGGATGAAGATGATAGTGATGAAGGGCTTTCCATGGACCATCCCGATGAAGTGAAGATTGCTCGTGGTCAATATATGGCTTTCTATGCAAAAAACTTTTGGAAGAACCCTGCCAAGTCCAAGATGGAAATGGAATGGAGAAGCAATCCAAATGGGAAAAGAGAGAATACCACAAGATTGAGAACTTGCTTCAATTGTGGTGACCGCTACCACTTTGTGGCTAGTTGCCCCTATGAGAAGAGAGAAGATCATGGCGGAAAGCTTGTGTTGAAGAAGACTCTCAAGGGACCGTACAAGAAACCTTTCATCAAAAAGAATCCCATCAACAAGAAGCCGGGAGAAATTGTCTTGATCACTCATGAAGAGTACTCCTCCGATAATGAAGATGATGAAGATGACGAAGATGAAACTTCTCATGGTGTGGCTGCTCTTGCCATCACATCTACTCCGACATTCTCACTCTTCGATTCTCCAAATGATAACTCCTGCACCAAGAACGCCACTTGCCTTATGGCAAGAGGAACGGAGGTATCTTCATCATCCCGCTCTACTCACTTAGATAATGATGAAATTGATGATGAGATGTCTCTTGATGTTAAAAAGGAATTAATTGCCTTTGATGAACCGAGAAGTGAAGATTGCTCTAGGTGCCCATACGATACTTTCACCCCCTCTCCCTACACCTCCAAACCCAAGCCTAAGGCGGCACCACCACCACCAAGTGCCACTGCCTCCACCACCTAGGGATCTCTTCCCAAGTCGCCGAGTTGGGGTATCCCAAACCCTAGCCTCCGGCCACACCTCTCCCCTTGGTGCCCTCTAAACCCTAGATCACCAAGGCCTCTCTCATACACCACCATACTCGCTCCGGCTTAAGGCGAAGCCCTGAAAGATCTTCCCTCTACTTCCGACACCACGCCGTCGTGCTGCCGGAATCGCGAGGAGAGTGCTACAACCTCCACTGCCTGCTAGAACAAGGGAGAGAAAGGACTTCATCGAGTACCGAACGTGTGACCGACTGCGGAAGCGCTGCCGGAACGCAGCGCCAGAAGGATCGTCTACGCGATCTTGAGATCGGCAAGTGTATGACTACATCACCCACGAGAATTTGCTCTCGTTAACCGCTTTGGAATCTTCGAGGGTGAGTTCCTCTATCGACTCGTTGCTGCAATCTAGTAGATAGATCTTGGCTTGTTTGTGTGCATGCGGTAGAAATTTTCTGTTTTCCATGCTACGAACCCCTACAAATCACCCAAGAGGGGTGAATATATCCTAGAGATTTCAAGTATAAGGATAAGAAATCAAGCTCAACCACAAACACTAAACCCTCAGACCAGCATCACTGGGTTCAGTGTATTTTTGCAACTTAGATCATTTTCATTTGATCTTATCAGATCAGGGCACATCTCTCAGAGAGAGTAGCACCTCTAATCTTGAAAGTTTCAAACAAACTAATACTCAACCAACTAGGAATTAAATCCTAGAGCCGCAGACCAACATCATAGGCGGGAAACTTAATACAAGATTTCATGTCAACTTGTCAGTAGTAATCACAAGCATTATCAACCTAAGCCCAGAAATAAAACTCAATCACTTGTGTGCCAGATCATATTGGTATCACAAGGACAGGTTGTATACGAACTAAAACCAATCTTTGTTTAGAGTCCACATACAAAAGGGACAACCAATAAATATCATTTTCCTGAAGCCAAGTGCCAGAAATCAACTTTAAAATTCATCTATACATCCACACAAATCATTATAGGTAATGATTTGATTCAGTGAGTATAATCTCATACAAGCCAATATTATAATTACAGTAAGCAACTACTGAGAGAAACTACTGTCGGAATAAGCAATCTGACAGTAGAGTAAACTCTCAGATCAACAACCTAATCCAATCAAGGATTTCATTGAAACACTAGCATGGATCATGGTGGATTACCACTAGAATAAATCTGATAGGCAACTAGCATCATCAAAGCCACTACCAATCATTAACCATAGCAGATAATCATTTCCCATGATCAGATATGATCAACACTAAATCTAAAGCATCATAGATATGATAAACACTAAATCTAAAGCATCATAGATATGATCAACAGGGGGTTATGAACCCTAATCAGAGCAGGAACCCTAATCCAGAGATGAACCCAATCAGCACATAGTCACTCGGCATGAGAAGCCACTAGATACACACAGAGAGAATCATGGCAATAGCATGGACAACCACCACAGAGACAACTTACCCGAGGTCCTCGCTGACGAATTGAAGAGGAAGCAGAGTGGCCGACAAACCGCGGCGGCATAGGGAGCACCCAGAGGGGCGCTGCAACCTGCACCTGCCATGGCGGTGGCCGCAGCAACACACGAGTCCAGTACACCACCGCAGGCGGGATCGCGGCGGCGGCGACAACACCTTTTCCGAACCCTAGGGTTCAGGAATGGGGTGGAACTGACCACGAGGAAGCCCCGGAGTCAAATCCAAGTGGATAGAACGAACGAGCGTCGTCGACAACCCCAACTCGCACCACGGCGGTGGCCAGAACGGCCGACGGCGGTAGGAATCGACGGTGGCGGCATCGCCGGCCATGGGGTCAAGTCAGGGGAGGAGGGGATAAGGTCGAAGGAGAGAGGGAGGCAGAGTGGGCTAGGTGGGCCAAAACCCTTCGGGGTGATATTTTGACCCTGCCCTATTGGGCCACCCTGGCCCAATAAACCCAAGGGACCATCCCAAGTTGCTTAATAAATCTTTTTGATCAATTGGAAATGACCAAAATACCCCTGACCTCAATAAAATTATAAAAAATAAAATAGAAGTCCAAAAATTATAAATAAAATATTTTTGGATTAACAATAATCCACTTTGTCCAAATAAAATAAGATATCAAATTTTGGACATTTAAATTTTTATAGGAATTTTGAAATTTGTATATTCTTTATGGAATTTTAAAAAATTATTGAAAGATGATAAAAATAAATAAAAATCACTTTCATTATTTATTAATATTAGAGTATTTTGAAAAATACTAAATAAATATTTAGTAATAAATTTAATGTATAACTAATAATTCCTAAAAGAATTATTAAATCAATAGAAGCCAAATAAAAAGGGAAATAAAATAAAATAATTCAAAATATGCAATAAATATAAAAAAATTATTAATATTTATAAATGCTTTATTAGAAGGCACCTTATATAGGGAAAATATAGAATTAAATAATGCATTACATTACTTGCATAATCATTTTGCTTCTTTAAATATTGTCCTTACCGGGCAATTATGATGGTTTTGTAGAACTAGAAGCTCAAGGTCCAGTGCAAGCATCAGACTTCACTACCTTGCCATCACAAGGCAAGTTCATCACTTGCTCATGTCCTTTAAAGAGTGTTTATCAAAGTATTTGCAAATTGTGTGTTATCATATATGCTATAAAAGAAAGAAAATATTATTTTCATAAATAAAGAAATCATAGATATCATCCTAAGTGGTGATATAATGGAGCAATAGAACTTAGGTTCTATTTGCAACAATGATGGACAAGTAGGGACTTAACAACCCCTGACATCAGTGATTCTAGCGCCGTATATTACGCGTTAGCCATGAGATTTGGAATGGGACTGAGAAGTCAGCTGTATCTTCTTCCTCTCGCATGAAGCCGGATGTTCAGGTCGTGGCAGTTATCCTTGTAGCATGCATATTAATTGGTAATTCATAGAGGATATGCAGCATATGGGTGGGAACCCTCATCGTCCCACGATAGTTCTGGCATCTAACGGTTTGTACAAACCATTGCTCTAATTCATTATATTGGCATGGTGTACACCAAGGAGGCATGTGGGGTCGCGAAGGGGGAAGTGATTGGCTTGAACCAACTACTAGGCCCCACATCATGGAATTGTGGACGGGAAAGTACGCCCGGTTGTGCAACAAGGAGTTGATCTCTCATGGGTAAAGTAACGCACCTCTGAAGAGTGTAAGAACTGTAACTTGTTACTCCCTGTTCCGGGAAGGATCTACGAACGCGACAGGAAAGGAACTCCATGAAAGTTCTGGTTAACCTGTGAAGGCTGATTGTCATAGTTTTTCGGAATAAAATCAATCTTTGAAGAAGGATTTACCAAAAATTGCATAGTGCCAAGGATTTATAATCCGAGGTGGTAGTTAGAGCATCAAACTTCCCACCGTGCATATAATGAACTTGTTGGGTAATGTTGTTACTCATTCTTTCCTTTGATCCCTTGCTTAGACTCCGAGGATCCCGAAGACGTGCCAATGTATGCACCCGAATGCCAGGAATATGTGTTCTACGAGGAAACTAATCTTTATGGAGGAGTTGAAGGTGTGGACTGCGAGATCCGCTACGGTGTCGATGAGAACGAGTCCAAGTGTCTAGTTAGTAGTAACTAACGGTGCCGACAGCATAAACTCTATAGAATAAGCTGTTGAGCCCCACTCCTAGTCGGAGTTGTTACGTTTAAATTTCCGTTGAACACTTTATATTTTGGTTTGTAAGTTGGATCTTTTGGAAGTCTGGAACTTCCGGTATTGTAATAATAATAATGTATGTACTTTTGTAATATGGACCCGCAATGTTTCTATTGTACCACTCTGAGGGATGTGATATTTACGGAACGGTGTTCTGTAGATGTCATGTCAAAGACTATACTACACATGCAGTGGTATGCTGGGTCACCGCAAGTACTTTGCTGAGGCCAAAGAAATCTGCTCTCACCTTGGTTTGTTCCCCATTATGGAATTTCAGCACGATTATGAGCCTATGCTCATTGCTCAGTTTTATGCCACTGCTCACTTCTCAACAGGCCGAACTCAGAAAATCACTTGGATGACTCAAGGGGCACTTAAGGGGGCCACTCTTGCTGAATTTGCGGAGATTCTGGGCTATGAAGATCGTGGCCGTGACACTCCTTTTGGCTTCCATTTCCACATGTGTGAGCACCCCTCCAAGAAGGAGGTTCTTGTCCCTCTCTATATCCGGGGTCGTGGTGTTGTTGGCAAAATCAAGGATCTTCTCCCCACTTATGACATTCTCCACCGCATCTTCCGTGAGACCGTTGCTCCTTGTGAGGGCAACAAAGATGAGATTCATGGATATTCAGTTGATTTGTTGCTCAACACCTTTCTCAACCGCGACTCCGGCACCCCTCTTGATGTGATGGACTTTATCTAGAATGATATGGTCGTTGCGGCTCACTCCCGGAGGGTTCCCCCTTTCGCTCCCTACACCATGGCTCTTATTGTTGCCAAGTGTCCTCCCATTGCCAGGACTTTTTCCTCTCGTCCTCTAGTTGTGCACCGGTTCAAGGCCCTCAATATCAAAAAGCATGCCAAGCCCCGCAATGTGGAGGGTGATGAGGTGGATGAAGATGGCAATGTGATTGAGGCTGATTCTGATGATGCAGACAGTGGCCGTGATGCTGATTATGTTGTCTCCCATCGCAAGCATGCCCAGCCATCATGGTCCAAGAGGATTGAGGCCAAGCTCAAGAAGGTCTTTTGCTTCCAAGTAGACAATCAAAAGCGCATGTATGAGGCTCATGTGTATGCCAAGAAAGCTTGTGCTCGGCAGAAGTACATGATGGAAGCTCAAGGGTTCAGCTTGTGCTCGAGGGTTCCAACAACAATATCACTCCTCAAGACCAATGGATCTCCAAGCACAACCACTGGGATGATGATGTCTCTTCCTCGTACCGTGCTCCACCAACCTATGAGGAGAACTTTGATGATGAGGAGGATTGACTGTCTGGGCGTTAGTCTTGCTCTTGTCCCTTTTTGGTGTCTTGATGCCAAAGGGGGAGAAGGTGCACCTTAGGCATGCGGTTGTTGCATGGGAAAGTCAGAAGATCGTTCTTGCTTTGATCTTTTAATTGCTTGTGAACTTTATTTTCCTATTTTCCTCATATTATGTGTGAACTCTATGTACTAATTATTTGGGAACTACTCATGCTATGTATGTTGAAACTATGTGGGTATTTCACGAATCCATCTTGTGATGATATGCGTCATCCATTGCCAATATTTTTCTCATCACAATTTATTGTGCAAAGGTATGAGTTCAAATGCTATTATCTATATTTGTGCACTCTTGGTGGGTTTGTAAAATAGAGGGGGAGGATTGATCCTATTCATCCAGGGGGAGCCCCGTCTCTATTTTCCAAACTCCATGATTATCTTCCTAATATTATCTTGCAAAGGTGAGTTGTCATCAAACACCAAAAGGGGGGAGATTGAAAGTGCACTTCCTATTCTTATGGTTTTGATGTTTGATGATAGCATACTATCGGTCTTATCGTGCGCTAAGTGTATCTCAGGTCTTTTAGGTTGTGGCACAAAAATTGCATTGCCCATAGTTGGCACTTGCCAAAGTCACCAGTGCTGACCTATAGTACCGGAAGTTACAACCGGTACTACCGCTTGGCACCGGTACTACCGCGAGGCGGCACTACCGCTCCAACCGGTAGTACCGCTTGCGACAAGCGGTACTACCGCTTGCGACAAGGTAGTTGTAACAACCCAGCATTAGAGCTTAGAAATAAGCTGAACCTAGATGTGTGCATTGCATTCATGCATAGAAAATCCGAATAATTCTCGCGTCTTTAAAATAGAACTTGTCAAAGTGATTGGAGCTTCTCTTAACTTGATGGAATTGAAGTAGATCATCAAGTTAACTGCGATAAGTTTCAATATGACCTTTGCTAAAACCTTATTTGGTTAAACATGATTTGGTCTAAGAGTAGACCAGATATAATAAAATGTCACTCATAATACATTGCTTAAATGATTCATATATGATCCTTAAGGGATCATATCATACTATTCCTCATACCAACCTATGAATACTAAGTTAAGATTACCACTAGCATACTAAAAAAATTGCAATGATTAATGCTAACCTATCTTATTTTTTATCTATTCTTACTATGAGTATCATAGTAATACTTAACTTTAACTCTTTAATGAGTTGGAGTTGGAAAGAGACTAAGTCAGGATCATCCACCGTATATCTTTCTTTCCATATCAATCTTCAACCATTGATTCACAAATTCTTTAACTATCAATCTTTGATCTATTATTTCTTGATCTTATCATAACATCTACATAAACTTTTTAAAGAGGGCATAGTCCATAAATAACCTTAATCTAATATGAGGTACTAAGAAAATAATTTCAAGATAATGGAAAAGTAGGATTGATAAAGCCTTGCTTAGCCAATTAAGAACTTAGGAAATAAATGATTAAAAGATTATAATGGTAATGCTTTAGCCGCCACTTTTGAATGCTTATATTTAGTATAAGTAATACTGGTGGGTAGAACATAATTGGAACCTTAGTAGAGATAAGTGATCCTAGAGTAGTCATTGCAAACCACATAAATATAATATAGGGATTGAAGTGTGAGTCATTAGAGTTAAGTGAATATAGGATGATATTATTCAATAAAAGCTAGTAGAGCATAGAGTTATAAAAGTGGTGTTATTCATCTTAAAGGATAGTCAACTTTAGAGAAAGGTAGTTGGATGCATATAACTATTAGAGAAACATTAGTAATGAATGATCAAGGAAGATTTTGAGTAGATTTTGAAGGAACTATTTGTTGGATGGAAAGTTATCAACAGTAGAGTAGTAAATATAACCAAGCAAGGATATGAGGAAGTTATGAAATATTTTAGTATCAAACTCATTTGAATCATCCATGAGTTTAGAAGGTTAATCAGTGAATGAGAATATTTCTATGAATTAAAACTCATCATATTAATTATAATGATAGACAGGAAAAAGGTAGTATATCTAGGAAAGGAATTCCTTAATAAGAAGTCTAGAGTTATGAGTTATGGAAGATAATAATTCTTGGTAAACAATCAACTCTAAATCTTAAAACCAAGTATAATATCCATTTCATATTAAGAATTCTCCATCTTATATCTATATCACTTGATAGGAACATTTCCCTACAACAAAACACATAAACCCATCTCTGACAATTCCAACCATCATAATTGAATGTGCTCAAGAGTATCTTTACTAATTTCTTTTATTAAAACATTCCAGATATAACTATCTATTATAAAAGCTAATGTCATCAAATATCCCAAACAGAAAATAATATGCTTAGTTATTGAATCTTTAACCACATTCATAAAGGAGTCTAAGTATATTAAACACCCTAAACCCTAGGGTAAATAATTATAATCCAAAATCCTAAACTTCCTTGTTTATCATAAAAGAATAGATACAATTGCCATTTTACAAATCAATGGAAGTAGTAATGAACATATTCATTTCTTTTATATTTCCTGCATCAAATAATGATCTAGGATCATTATACATAAAAAAAAATTATATTCAAACTCTGAGCCAACTAGAGTTAAAAGTTATAAACAAATAAGAATACATCATTCAAGAAATTCATAATTAAAAGAGGAGAGAAGAATAATAAGAAAAGTTTCTACAAATTATTAAAACGGGGGTTCCTATTGATTAATAAGAGGAATACAAAAAGATTATATAATAAAAGTTCACAAATGATACTAAATATATTTTAGTATTATTGCAATTACCCGGCAAATACATCCTACCAATAAAAGTTCAAAATATAAATCAAATTCAAATCTGAAAAGGAAAAAAGAAAATAGGAAAAGGTAAAACAAATAACAAACCAAACCAGGCCGCAGCCCAACCCTACCTGCTTACCTAACGCCCCCGTGCAGCCCACAATAGCCCAGCAACCAGCCCAACTCGTTTCCATCTGTGACTGACAAGTGGGACCAAAGGAGGACCACGGGTTGAGCTAAAAGAATTGCCAGGGGTTATCCGCAAAAGTTAAGTCGTTGTCATCCTCACGCACACAGGCAGCTCGCTGGAGGAGCTCGCCGCTGCTCGATGCCGTCGTCGTCGTCAGTCGTGCGCCAAGATGCTCGCCGTCATTCTAGAGGGGGATAGGAAGGCCACCGCGACGCCCTGCCTCAATCCCTATCCCCAATTCCTCCTTATCCTCTCAGATGCGAATGTGACCAAAACCCTAGCTCACTGGAGCCACCCCTCGCCATCGAACCACATCTCCCCACACCCTTCCAAGCAGCCATGGAGAAGCACCGTCCTCCGTAGATCCTCTGAGAGAAATCCTGCATCAAGGGGAGCACTGGAGTGGATGAATTTGGCCGTTCTTCTTCGCGGCAGTTCATCAGAAATCTTTTCAGAGAGCTCGCCTCCGACTGCGCCTATCCTCGTCGACCTCTCTATTATCATCAGGATGAGTTCCTGAATCTTCCAGTATCCTTACATCGTCTTATCTCGTTGTAAATCGTCGTCTCACCGTGTACCACCGTCGGAGCTGAGGCTCCGATGACCATTTCCGAGCGGCGCCGTCACTTTAGGACTCAGCACGTTGCACTGATTAGAACTAGGTTCATTTCGTTTGCTAGGACGCAGTAGATCGTCGCCGACGACCAACCACTGACGGCGGTGGTGGTGCTGACGCCATCACTACGTCATGCAGATGCCACCCTGAACCCAGTCAGCTAGTTTGACTAGTCTTTGTCTCGCGTGGCTGATGACATGGCCTTGGGCCCATGTGTCCTCGACTGAGAGTAGAGAGTAGGTCAGTAACAAAAGCAATTTCTTTGACCAGTGTGCTGAGGTGGTCACTGTCCCACTAGTCATTGACTGAGGCTAGATTGAAGTGCGGTGTAAAAAGTATTTCCTGTTTAAGAAATAAATAAAATGATATAAATCAAATTAATAATATTCCAGAAATAAAATAAAGCATTAAATCTTGTTTAATTAATAACTTTTGATCTATAATTTGTAGAAAAATAAAATCTACAACTTAAAATTATTATCAAATATTATTATGATAATTATTTAAATAAATATTATTTAATAAAGGTTTTATAAGTAATAAAACTTTGATAATTCATATTTTAATAATGATAAATGTTAATAATATAAATAAAATACCAAAGATCTTAAAAAAATAAAAATTATAATTTGAAACCATAATCATGTATTATTATTTATAAATCACAAAAATAAATGTAATATACCAAAATGATCACAAAAATAATATTTACATGTTAAAAATCTAATATTCTACTTTTGAGTTAAATAATAATTCAAATATTTTAATAACTCAAATTTAAAATTATTTACTTCATTAATAATTCATATAAGTATAAATAAAATTCATTAACATTCCTAAAATGAGTCTAATAAGTCTAATAAATATTATTAGTCTTAAATATTAATAATATAAGGCCATAATGGTTTAAAACATTATAAATATTTTTTTATTTAAATTATCCTCAACCTTGAAGGAATATTATATTCTCAAAGGATTCCAATTCATGATAAAAACCTTAAAGAACGACATGTGAATAAATCAGATCATTCCTATCTACTTTAACCACAAAGTTACAAGAACTACCACAACACTATAATAAGTTCATAAGTAGTTAAGTAAAAATATATCTTGGTTCATAAACTATACTCACTCATCTATAAAAGGTAAATGATACCACTTCATTATAGACTCAAGAAGTCACTACACCAAGTAAAAGGATAACCAATCTTAAGTAACCTAAAGGAAACTTTCCAAATACACAAGATAAAAATGTTATAAGTATGATACTTTCAAACTATTCTTGTTTTAAAGTTAACTTTAGTCTCCAAAAATCTAAATATAATACAATAAACATCACTATATGTTTTATAGTTAACTTTGGTCTGAAGTAGTTAAGTTATAAAAAAAAATCTCAAACCCAAACCATTCAAGCAAACACAAATAACATCAACCACCACTGACTAACCACAAAGCTTGTTTAGACCTTAGAAGAGAAACGCTTTCTTTGAAGGTTATTCTTTTTGCCACTTCAAGCAAGAACTCCTATATACACTGACTCGAAGACCGTGAGTGCATAATCTTGCAATCACAAAAGGCAAGTTCACACTTTCTCATGTCCTTCGTTTATTTTCTGTAAAGTATTTTACAAATCCAGTGTTGTTATCACCTGCATTTGAAAAAGGTCTAAAAACACTATTTTTGATAATAATGTGAACTATTGGTTGCTGATCCAGGGTGATCAGCTAATCTATTAAATCTGACTGTTGGAATACCACTGTTTAGAACTATATCACCTAGGACTTAACAACCAATGTCGCCAGTGATTCTGGCATCTAACGGTTTGTACAAACCATTGCCGTAATCCAATATGTGGGCATGGTGTACACCAAGGAGGCATGCGAGGTCGCGAAGGGGGCAGTGATTGGCTTGGATCATCTTCTGGGCCCCACATCATGGAATTGTGGACGGGAATAAGCTGCCCGGTTGTGCAACAAAGAGTTGATCTCTCATGGGTAAAGTAACGCACCTCTGCAGAGTGTAAGAACTGTAACTTGTTACTCCCTATTCCGGGAAGGAGTTGCGAACACGGTGGGAAAGGAACTCCATGAAAGTTCTGGTAAACCCGTGAAGGCCGACGGACATAGCTTTTCAGAATAAAAGCAACCTTTGAAGAAATGTTTGTGAAAACTTGCATTGCCTACGACCTATGGTCTATGGATTTAGTTATAGTGCATCAAACACTCCTTTTATAGTGAATTTGCTGAGTACGCTCGTACTCAAAGTATCTTCTTAACCCTTGCTAGATTCTGAAGTTGGAATAGATAACAACCACATCAAGTTATGCTCCAGGACTTATCATGCCCAGCTAAAGCTCTTCAATGAAGACAAGGAAGTCAACACATACCTCAACTCACGTGAAGAGGAAGTTATTGATTAGATAGGAATATAATCTCTAGCCAAAGAACCTATTTCTGTAGTGCGTTGCAATAGCAGCAATGCCAACCTCTTAGCTAGAATACTAGACTTAATAGTATATTAGTTTTTGCATTGTTTATCCTTGATTCTTCTCAGTAAGAAGTTCTTTATCTCTCTTTAACGTAGAGTGTTCTCTGGATCTTATGTAAAGAGTGAGTTGTAACCTTTATCCATGTATTGGACCTACTTTGTTTCTGTTGTGCCATTCTGAGGGATGTAATACTAGTGAACGGTGTTTCATTGGTGTTATGTCAACGACTATAGTATACTACATCATGCAGTGGTATGCTGGGTCACTACAGTTGGTATTAGAGCATATGCTTTGACCTTAGGTTGGAAACCTAGTAAATGGGTAGAACCTGTAGAACACATCCAAGTGATAATAAAGAGTTCTCTAGTGATATGAGGGATATTCATTTGAGAATAATCTTGTATGTTACTAGTGCGATAAATCTTTTATATGATTGCAATTCCGATCATTACCCAAGAGTTTTAACTCTATGTGACTGATGATAATTTCTTACCCACAGTTCCACATGGCACCTCGATATCCACCCCGGAATGTTCCGGTGGTGATTGAGGCTGGCTCCGGTGGTGACCGAGGCTGGTTCAACCATGTGGCGCATACTCGGTACCTGACCGGTAGTACCTGTTGTGCCCGGTACTACCGCTTGAGTAACGATAGTACCGGTGCATTTAATGCCCAACGGGCAGATCTGCCTAGGGAGCTATAAATTCCCCTTCACCTACCTTGGGAAAAGTTGCTCGTTGCATTCAATAACACCACGTCCATTTGAGCCACCAAATCGCCAAGATCTCTTCACTCAACCATCCAAAGTCGTTGATCTTTGGAGAATCGAAGGAGGAGCCCTTGATCTATTGATTCACCAAGAGATATCTTCATTTCCCCCTCATTCACTTGAGGCCCCCTTGCTCTAATGTTTCGTTGGAAACTCTAGTTCTAGATTTGGTTCTTACAAGTTTGTCTTTGATTGTTTGACAGCTTGCTTGTATTCGGGAGCCTCCAATTAAGTTGTGGATGTGTGCCTCGAACTAGTTGTAAAGGTGTCGGCTTCCACCTCGAAGGTTGCCGATATAGTGGAAGAGGTGAATCGAACCCATCGGGGTGAGGTTCATCGGAGAACAAGGGAGGCCTTGCGTGGCATAGGTGGTTTGATACCACCCCCTCTCTAAACGTAGACTTACTTCCCCTCAAAAGGAAGGAACTACGGGAAACAAATCCTTGTGTCTCCGTGTCCACCTCTTTGGTTGCTTCTATCCTTTACCGCACTTTACTTAACTTGTTCTTGCTTAGTGTTGTGTTAGTTTGTACTCGTTTGACATATAGGTAAATTCACCTTAGTTGCATAATCCAGAGAATTTACCTTTCTTGTCAAACCCTAATTTGAAAAAGAAGAAAATTTGAAGTAGCACCTATTCACCCCCCTCTAGGTGCCCATACGATCCTTTCAAACGCTCCCAATTATGTTGTCCCGACATTTATTGAAGAAGGAAGGGAGGAGCCATTTCAGACGGCCCCTAGGGATCATCAGAACAGAAGCTCCTTCATCAGGTCGGCATATACTTCCCAAGTCAGATCCTAATCCTTATCGGCACGAAGCCGAGTCGGGTCCGCGGGGCCTCGATAGGCCCAAGCTAGACGAGATCTCCTCTGTAGCTGAGCCATACACCGCCGAAGATAATCAGAAATAACGGCATGCACAATCAGGCCCTTGGAGGCAAGGGTCTGAATCCCGTCCGTCATAGGTTTTAGGTCTGCGTCCTGCGAGCTTAGCCTCCCCCACTCCGAGAGAGGTTGCACTACATCTTGAGGGTCATACATCCATGTGAAACGTCGGAAACGTATCTATAATTTTTGATGCTCCATGCTTGTTTAATATCTACTTTGCTTTGCTTTGTCTACACTTTGAGGTATTTTATATGTTTTCTGGAACTAACCTCTTAATAAGTTGCCACAGTGCCAGTTGCCTATTTTCTTCTGTTTTTGGTTCCAGAAAGGAAGAAAATCAATATTCTCGGAATTGGACGGGACAAACGCCAAAGTCAATATTTTACCCTAGGCAACACGAAGCCAGAAGACGAGACGGAGGAGGGCCGACGGGGCCACACCCCCTGGCCGTGCGGGTGGGCCCACCCCGTGCCTGGGGGAGGGGGTGTAGCCGCCTCGGGCACCCCCTCGGCCTCCCTCTTAGCCTATAAGAAGCCCCCGATGCAGAAACCCTAGGCACCCAATCAAAACTCCACAAAACCGTCTGTAGCCACCGCCACCATCGTCCCTAGATCGGGGGGTCTAAAGTTCTTCCCGGCACCCTGCCGGAGGGGAGATCATCCCGGAGGCCTTCTTCTTCGGTATGAAGCGTGAGTAGTTCCACCTTGGACTACGGGTCCATGTAATAGCTAGATGGTTGTATCTCCTCCTTGTGCTTTCATGTATAGATCTTGTGAGCTCCATTCATGATCAAGATCAAATCTATTTGTAATCATGCATGTTGTGTTTACGGCGATCCAGTGAATATTGAGATTACTATGTCAGATTGATTAATGGTTTTGTCTTATTGATTCTATCATGTATGTGTTGTTTGTGATCTTGCATGCTCTCCGTTGTTAGTAGCTATCTTAGCCAAGTAGTTGCTAGTGACTCCAAGTGGGGGTATTTATGCTCGATAGTGGGTTCATGCCTCTAGTTTCCAAGGGAAGTGACAGAAATCTCTTCGGTTGTAGATGTGCTATTTACACTAGGGAGAAAACAACGGTCTCATGTTCATGGAACAAGTGGATTGTTTACCTTACACACTTTGCTTAAAGCAGTTATCTTTTGCTTACAACTTAATACTGGAGGGGGTTCGGATGATAACCTGAAGGTGGACTTCTAGTCATAGATGCAGTTGGATGGCGGTCTATGTATATTGCTGTATTGCCCAATCGAATCTCATAGGATCTTTTTGTCTTGTATTGCATTATTATGACTTGTTCAGTTCCTGTTAATTGCCCTGCTATAATTTGTTTACCCTTCATGCCATGTTGTTTATCTAAGGAGAGCACCTCTAGTGAACTATGGACCCTGGTCCAATCTTTACCTTTTATACATCTTCCACTCTTACTATTTACTTGCTGCAAACCATCATCACCTTCCACACCATACAGTTAATCCTTTGTTACAGCAACCGGTGAGATTGACAACCTCACTATTAGTTGGGGCAAAGTCTTGAGTTTGTGTTGTGCAGGTTTCCACGTTGCTTGCAACACCTTTTAGGCATTTCCTTCCTCCTACTGGTTCGATAACCTCAGTATCTTACTGAGGGAAAACTTGTTGTTGTGCTGCATCATACCTTGCTCTTGGGGTTTCCCAACGGGGCGTTCAACATGCATAAAGAATTTTCTGGCGCCGTTGCCGGGGAGGTTAAGGACGTCTTCACAATGGGAGTCCTCCTCAACCTCTCTCTTTACTTTGTTTTTAGTTTGCTTAGTTCCTTTTGCTTGGTTTGGTTTGATTTCTCTTATAAAAAACACACAAAAGATTAGTTCCTACTCTAGCTACTGTTTTTGGCTTGCCCCACCTTTGCCAAAATGAACTGTGCTGAGAACACCAAGTTGTGTGAATTCACTAGCACAAACGACAATGATTTCCTTAGCACTCCTATTGCTCCACCTGCTCCTGATGCTACCTTTTATGAAATTAAGCCTTATTTGTTGAATCTTGTGATGAGAGAGCAATTTTCTGGTGCTAGTTCTGATGATGCTGCTACCCATCTCAATAGCTTTGTTGAACTTTGTGAAATGCAAAAGTATAAGGATGTAGATGGAGATATTATTAAGCTCAAGCTGTTTCCTTTCTCCTTGAGAGGAAAAGCTAAAGAATGGTTGCTATCTTTGCCTAGAAATAGTATTGATTCTTGGATTAAGTGCAAATATGCTTTTATTGGAAAGTACTACCCTCCTGCTAAGATTATATCTATGAGAAGTGACATTATGAAATTTAAACTACTTGATAATGAACATGTTGCTCAAGCTTGGGAAAGAATGAAATCTTTGGTTAAGAATTGTCCCACTCATGAACTCACTGCTTGGATGATTATCCAGACTTTTTATGTAGGTTTGAATTTCTCTTCAAGAAACCTTTTGGATTCAGTTGCTAGAGGTACCTTTATGGGCATCACTTTGGGTGCTGCAACAAAACTCCTCGTTAATATGATGGTTAACTACTCTAAATGGCACACTGAAAGAGCTCCACATGGTAAGAAGGTAAATTCTGTTGAAGAAACCTCCTCTTTGAGTGATAAGATAGATGTTATTATGGCTATGCTTGTTAATGGGAAAGCTCCTTTAGATCCTAATAATGTTCCCTTAGCCTCTTTGGTTGCTCAAGAAGATCAAGTTGATGTGAACTTCATTAGAAACAACAATTTTGGCAACAATACTTATGGTAATTATAGGCCTTCTCCTCCTAATGGAAATACTTATTATGGTAGATCTGGAATGCCCAGTGAAGATAGGATTCTAGAAATTGAAAGATCCACTAAAAACTTTATGCAAATGCAATTTGAGCAAAACAAGATATTCAATAAAACTATGGAAGAACAATCTGTTATCTTAAAGAATATTAGTCATCAGCTTGAGAATCTGAATAGAGAAATTCCTAGTTTACAGTCAAAAAATTTGAGTGCTGAGAAAAATATATCCTCTTTGTTTGAAGCACGGTCCTCCTTGATTAATAAAATGGCTGCTAAACCTGAAACCATGGAGAGTACCTTTGCTTCTACTCATGACATACAAGTTACTATTGATGAAAACGTTAGACTGTTAGCTCAACTTCATGCTAAGTGGGAAAGGGAAGCTGAAATTGATAGAAACAATAGTGTGTGCACCATCACCACTAAACCACAAGAAGTCCCTATTACTACTCCTACAATGCCTAAGACTAATGAGTCTACTACTAGTGATGCTAAGTTTGATTTTGATATAGATAGTTGCAATATTTCTGAAGTAATTATGTTCTTGCAAAATCTTGCTAGAAGTCCTAATGCTAGTGATATGCATGTTGCTTTCACTGATGGGGATATGCCTACCGGGGTATACCCAGCAGGACGTTTCCGACTGGCCCAAGAACCGGTGAGTGGGCCTGCAGGACGGCGAATGGATTGAAGCCCAGCGAGGAACCAAGCGACTGGAAGCTGAAGGCCCAGGCGAGTAGATAGGCCCAGTCGGATTAGGTTAAACGACTACCGAAGCTTTAACTGAATCGGTTGAGATATGTAAACCCTAGGGAGGTGAGCCTATATAAACCTCCCTATAGGGCGAGTAGAGATACGTTCCCTCATACACCCAAGCGACTCGCCGCCTAACAGCCGAGCTCGCCCATTGTAACACCTCCTTAATACAATCTAGCAGGAGTAGGTATTTACCCTCCGGGGGGCCGAACCTGGGTAAAACCCTATGTCTTTGCCCTCATCTCGCACCGCAGATGGCTGGCCACCCTTGCCCCTCGTTCTACTACTCGCTGCCGATTGCAGCATCTGCCGTGACTATTCCCACGACAGTGGCGCCCACCGTGGGGCCTGGCCGGTCCGGCCGGTGTTCTGCGGCGAGATCCAATCTGCCCATCAACGAGACGGTCGCCACCGGCCGCATGATAGCGATCGACGAGATGCTCCAAATCTTGCCGAGCAACTACGTCCCGACGGCGCGACCCGTCACGCACAGCGTGATCCTGCCGATCGGCACGATCAGCCTCTTCGTCGGCCTCACCGACGTCATCGTCTCGGAGGACTCGGCTCGCATCCGCGAGTCGCCGCCACGTGATCGGCTCTCCGAGAGCCAGATTCGCACGATCCACCGCCTCGCCTCCGAGTACAATTCGGCCCACAGCAACGTGGCCGAAAACTCAGCGGCCGCAGAGGACGCGGCCCTCAATGACGACGCCGACTCAGCGAACCCGGCGTCACTCGCCGGATCCATCACCACGGCTTCATCCGCGGGCTCCATCGCCCAGGTCTCCAACGTGGGAGACTTCGAGGACCCTTCCATCCTCGGGATCTTCGAATTCGACTCCGGGTCGGAGAACTCCGCCAACCTCCACGACGGAACCGATCGCCACGCCGCGACCTACATGGCAACCGACACCGATCCGCCGGAGGATCCGTTCTCCACCCCAATCCCTCCTAACGCCACGGCAACGGAGGTCGAGGAACTCCGCCTGAAACTGGCGGAGGCGGTGCGCAAGGAGCAAGCCGAGCGCGAAAAATTTCGCCTCGAGCAGGTGACGGCGCAGGAGCTATCACGCTACCACCAGCAGCGGATCAGGTCACGCCTGAACCCCACCGTTCAAGGGCGTGCCCTGAACTTCGACGACAAAAACGACCCGGCCCGCGTGGCCGAGCGCGCGATCTGCGAGAACGCGCCACCAGGAGGAAGCGCCCGGCCCCCGCCAGGATCAACGGCGATGGGCGCCTCACCTCCACCCAACCGCACCCCTCCCAGGGACCAGCCGCGGATAGTAGTCTCCTCACGGGAGCGAGACGCAAACGGCCTCCCACTGTTCTCCACCCCAATGGACAACCTCGTGGCAGGCCGAGCAGCAACCGACAGCATCACAGCCACCGGCGACGGCGCCCTACAGATCCAATACATCAGGGCCCTGCTCGCGAAGGCCGTCGAGCAGCAAAGAGCGGGCGCCGACTCGGCAGGTCGAGTATACTCGCGTTCCTCGGGAAGCAGAGCGGCCTCCAGCGGCCGCCCAGCGGCGGCAAACACCCTCAACTGCCCGCCACCAGAGCCACTGCAGCTCCAACACCGACCCGCGAACGCGGCACTCTCCACCAACGACCCCAGGCCGGCAACCAACCTCGTCGCCGCCAACGGGCAACCCATCGACGCCCGCACCCACATAATCAACAACCAAAGTTGGCGCGCACGCCAGCCCGACGACCTGCGACATACCCTAACTAATCGCCGCGATGGAGAGCCCATGGGGTCGCTCAGTCGACTCAGACCCAAGTGCTTCGGACCAATGATCCGAGGCGAGAAGTACCCGCCAAACTTCAAGGCGCCGAAAGAGATAGAAAAGTACGACTCCTCGTACGACCCCGCCGTCTGGCTCGACACATACCTCATGGCGATGGGGATCGCAGGCCACACTGACCTGCTAGCCGCCCGTTACCTCCCCCTGATGATGGAGGGGACGTGCAGGCAGTGGATCAACACCCTCCCCCAGGACAGTATCGACTCCTGGGCGGAGATGCGCGATGCCTTCGTCAGGCACTTCGAGTGCTCCTACACCCGCGCCACCACTATCGAGGACCTGGAGCGATGCGTCCAGGGACCCCGCGAGTCGACCCGCAACTGGGTCCAACGGTGGCAAGAACTTTGGTACAACGCGGTCGGCATCCACCCGGACACTGCGATCCATTGCTTCAAGACCTCGTGCCGCTATGAGCCCCTGGTCGCCAAGCTCAAGCGACACCCCGCACACTCGACAACATCCCCGACCTCCTCGAGATCGCCAAACGGTACGCCGAGAAAGATCCAAACCAGGAAACTGACGACGAGTCAGGAGTTCAACGCCGCACGAGCGGCAACGACGGCGGACGCCGATCCGACCTACGCTACAGCAGCACTCGCCTCACCGGCAAGCGCCGCAGTGACGGGCGAGTCTACTTCGTCGCCAATGCCGGGCACGCGCAACGCGAGCCCAAGAGCTTCCGCCGCGACGGAGGACAACGCCGCGACGGCGGCAACTACATGGCCAAGCCAAGGTTCGACCCCGCGGCTCTCCTTAACCAACCATGTGCATTTCATAGCAGGGAAGGGAAGCCCGCAACGCACACCACCACCGACTGCCACACCCTCAGGGAAATCGAGAAGGCACGGCGAGCGCGGGAGGACCCCGACAACGACCCGCCAAACGACGGAAAATTCGGCAAAGTAGCTGGCTCGCTCCACACCTTCACAGGCTTCAACACGAAGCGCGAGAAGAAGGTCATCGCCCGCGCTGTCGCCGTCAACGCGGTGGCCCAGGTGGACGCTCCCCAGTTCCTAAACTGCTCGGAGCAGCCAATCACCTAGAGCCGCCAAGACCACTCGCCACGCATCGAGTACCCCGGACGAGTCACCCTGATGGTCAAGCCCAAGGTCGGCGACTACTGGCTCCCCAAGACACTGATGGACGGCGGCAGCTCCATCAACATCCTGTACCTCGACACCTTCAGGCGGCTGCGGCTCCCGCAGTCGATGATCGAGACGACCCACACCACATTCCACGGCATCGTCCCCGGTCGGAAGGCGTACCCGATCGGCAAGGTCACGCTGCCAGTCACCTTCGGCACACCGGCAAACTTCCGCACCGAGCGGATCGTTTTCAAGCTGGTGCCCTTCGACAGCCCCTACCACTGCGTCCTGGGGCGCCAGGCGTTCGCTAAATTCAGGGCAGCGCCCCACTACGCGTATAACGCGATGAAGCTCCCCGGGCCGTGCGGCGTCATCACCATCCACAGCGACCCCGACATGGCCGCCGAGTGCGAGGCCAAAGGAGCCGAGCTTGCTGACGCCGTCATCGCAGCGGAGACCAACCACGCCGATGAGCTCGCCGAGTACGCGAGCGGAGTCAACAACGACGACCCCACCATACTCAAGAAGCCCATCTCAGAGGGCGCAAACACCTCCACCTTTGAGGCCACGACGCACACCCGCACCGTCGAGCTGGTCCCAGGCGACTCCAGCCAGACGGTGACGATCGGGACGGGCATGAGCCCAGCATAGGAAGGCGCGCTCATCGAGTTCCTCCGTGAGAACAGGGACATCTTCGCATGGAAACCCTCTGACATGCCCGGTGTCCCTAGGGAGCTCGCTGAGCACAAGCTAAACGCCGACCCCAAAGTGCGACATGTCAAGCAGTCGCTGCGGCCCTTCAATGAAGAACGCCGTCGAGCAATCGCCGAGGAGATGCAGCGTCTACTCGCCGCCGGCTTCATCCGGCAAATAAAGTACTCCAAGTGGCTGGCAAACCCAGTCCTGGTCGAGAAGAAGAACGGGACCTGGAGAATGTGTATCGACTAAACAAACCTGAACAGCGCCTGCCCAAAAGAGCAGTTCGTCCTCCCGCGGACCGACCAGATAATCGATTCAACCGCGGGCTCGGAGTCGCTATGTTTCCTCGACGCCTACTCTGGGTACAACCAGATCAAAATGGTTGTCGAAGACGAGGAGAAGACATCGTTCATCACGCCATTCGGAGCCTTTTGCCCAAAAACCAATTTACCGGGGGTGTCGGTAAAATGGGTTACCGGCCGGTAACCGCGGTAACCGGCCCGGTAACCAAAGCCTTGCCAAGAAGTAAAAACCTATTACTCTTGAAGATTTAACATCTCCTAGATGTTTAGGCGTCATAACCATCGAGTGTCCAAGGTGTGGACTTGTCGAGGTTCCCATGAGCATCCAAGGTGTGGATTCGCCACAGAGAGGTCTGGAGATTACCTATGGAAGATCTTCCCATAGTGATAAGGCGGAATCGGAGCGCTCGCGCCAACGGAGAACGGGGTTTAGTTGTCGCTAGGTGATGTCGATTGAACTTAGACGCATGCGTGTGTAGCCCCTCCTAACAGAGATGTAGAGTCGATGTCGACGTCTCGAACTCTAATGAAACTAACAAGTTTACTTGTTCCCATCTCTCTATTTAGTGTTTATTTATATCTCCATTCAATCTGCTCGGCCGTTTGATACATCTCTCAGGACTGTTTGTCTCTGGCAACATCAATGCTGCTTCAACCACCCATCTTCTACATATCTCTTTACTAATCGCTTACGAGATAGTCTACTTAGCGCCAATGCCGCGTCGCATATCCTTTGGCGCGAGGCTGCCTGCTAGCAACAAGCTTTCCGCTGCAAGATTATTTTAGTTGGCAATAGTTTTCATTAACTCCTATGCACCCCTCTAGTTGGAGTACCTCGATCTTTCACAAAGGTTATTCTAGGTTTATAGGCAACTCAGATAGTTCAGATTCATCCGAAAACTAGTACTAGGTTCATAAACAAACTAATAGGTTCACATACAACACTTTAAACTACTAGGTTCACATTGTTGATCAGAACAACACTTTAAACTGGCAATGCGGCGGTTCAAAACAACAATGTCTCTCAGGGTTCTGTTGATCAGAATCTGATCAAGCAAGTTGTAGGTGGCAGCGGCGGCACAGAGCGGCTCTATCGTGCTTCCTATACCACTGATGAATCAGCCAGGGAGTGGGTCAGGGACGATTCCAGCACCTGCCAGTCAAACTAGCACAGGGCAGATTGTTTCCGCCACCACACTTGAGATGCCTGCCGCATCACTTGGGCAGGCTGTCGTGGCCATTTATGCTGCCATGGCAGCTCCTGGGCAGGTTACCGTTGTCAATGCTACTGTCGCGGCAGCGCCTCGGCAGGGTGTGTCTGCGTTTCCTTAGAGCTTTGTTCCTATGGTTGTGACTGAATCTAGGGGGGTGGTAATGGTCCTGCTAAAAATCCAAAGAGAAATGATAAGCTTAGATGCTTCAGGTGTGACCAAGCGGGGCATTTTCATCATGATTGCACAATAACTGTCTGTGACAATTGTGAGTCTCCTCAACACATCACAACATCATGCCCACTTTTATTAGCTCCAAAACTATCTGTGATTTTTTCATGGGCTAGGCAATGAAAGTCTAACTTTCCTAGAGCTACCTACTACTGAGTCTTACAAGCCAAGAGTTGAGAATTCGAGGGTTGGAAGGGTTTTGGTTGAAGGGGGATCCCTCACGGTAGCTCAAGTGATTGAAATTCTGAAGAGACTTGTGCTATCTCTGAATTACTTGTGGGAAGTGATTGAGTTTCAGCCAAATGTTTTTAAGGTAAAATTTCCAACTAAGGAGGAAGTGCAATGCATAGAGTCAATTAAGCAGTACCAAATTCCGGATACACCTATCTATCTGAAATTTGAGGATTGGGGTGTGGTTGATGAACCGATGTTTATGCTTCCAGAGGTTTTAGTCCAGATAGATGGGGTCCCGAAAGATGTTAGGGGCGATTTCCTATCCTTATGGGGACTTGGGTCTCTCCTCGGAAAAACAAAGAGTGTAGACATGCCTTTCACAAGGCAAAAGGCATTGTCAGGATATTGATATTTTGTGTTGATCTAGAGGCTATTCTACCCTTTCTTGACATCTGGATAAAGAGAGGTTTATATAGGCTAAAGTTCCCAGTTGAGGGTTCAGCTGGGTCTTTGAATAAAGATGGAGCAACAATGAACTTCAAGGGTACAGACGATGGAGATGATGACGCAAGCCAGGGAACCAAGAATGGCCCTAGCAATATGGATGAGGCCCTGCTTGGTTTCCTGGATTTTAGTCAAAAACAGGTGTAAATATTACGGACCCATTGACCTCCGTGTAAAATCCTTCCTATACTCCGTAATCTGTTCTGACCGGTAACTAAAACGCTAAAACAAGCGGGCCCTGAAGATAGGAAAACCGACCCTGGCACAAAGGAAAATGTTTCCCATGGCACTAGTAGTGGTGTTCCAGTACCAGGAGGAGTTCAATCGGCATTGCTGCCATCTTCTCCTGAGGTTCAGATTGGCTCTTTTCAGCTTCATATGAAAGATGTATTAAAAATAGTGATGAATATTGTAAAACCATTGATACTAGTTTTGCTCCTATCACTAAAACTGAATTGGCTACATCTGTTTTTGATCAGGAATTAACCTTTCCCTGCATTGTTTCGCCGTCACGCACTAATGTGTATGAGGTGACGTGGTCTTTTGAGTCCGCAACTACACAATCAGGAGGGGCTTTGAGTGCAGATGCTATATATGAAGAAAGTTTTCCATGTGCTCTGCCGCGACAACGATGTCGCCTGCCATGGCACAAAGGTAGGCTACCGAGGGTTCTTTTCCTGTCGCGGTAGCATGTGATATTGGATCGGGAGACCCTACCACGGTACTGTTGTCGGTGTCATGGCAGGCTGCCGAGGGCGCTTTTTCTGCCGCGGCAGCATGCGATAATGGCCCGGGAGGTCCTGTCATGACACAAATCACGTCTGCCGGGGCACAGCGGCAGGGTGCCTTTGACACTACTCCTGGTGTGGAAACATATGATAGAAGCCAGCCTTCTGAGTTAAATCTCAAGCACGGAACACCTGATACTCCTAAAGCTAATACGGAGAATTTGGGTGGGCTAGAAAAGCCATATGCTGCATCTACTAGGGGTGTCATTGCGAGGAAGAAGCCCTCACTAGGGGAGGTGATAGCTTTTGGAGGGATACCGAAGATTACTTCAAATGAAATAAGGTCAAGCGACCGTGTTAGAGCTCAACCAAATGATGACACTACATAGATGGAGCGTGCAATGGATCTGGCTCATCACTGAGATGGTTTCAAAGGTAAAAACCTAAATCCAACATTTCTGATTATATCTTTTTCAAATATCGATATTATAGAATGAGCAAAATCGATTGGGGTATCTTTAGGGGATTCCTTCAAACAAAGTAATGAGACGGCAAATTTAATAAAAGATAATGAATTGAATAGAATGTTAACTTTGATGATCGCAATGCTGCAAAGATGGATACGATAATATAGGGGAATCTAGTTTGATTGTGTACAAAGTTTCTAACCTATGCGATGATCTTGTAGAAGAGGAGGTTGTTGGACCAGATGATCTTGACGATAATCTAGTTAAAGAACCTAAACAAATGCCTGGGAGTAAGAAGAAACTTTATGATCAAACAACGGTTCATTGAGGTACTAGAGTTAGGATTAAGAAAACATTCTAAAATGCAAGGGCTACGAGGTATGGTATGAATAGTGAAGGTTTCCATGATACGTCGAAACACTTATTTGTCTCGGAGACTATTAGGGAACGGAAGCTAGATTTTGTGGTCCTGTTAGAGACAGGGCCGTCTAACTTTACGATTCCATTTCTAAAGCATCTAACACCAGGGATGGACTTCGCTGGTTCTGCTTACCTCCACATGGTCATTTCGGCGGTATTCTAGTAGGCATAAATACAAAAACTTTACAAGTTAACAAAGTAGAGTTAGGGGATTTTTGTGTAAAAATTCACATGAGATGCCGATATGATGGGTTCCAGATTCTGGTACCTGTTTATGGGGATGCACATGATTGCTTGAAGCATGAATTTCTGGCCGATTAGTGCGAGTTTGTGAAAACGAAACATTACCTATGTTAGTTGGGGGTGATTTTAACATTCTAAGAAGAACATAATATAAAAATAAGGATAATTTCAATCCATGTTGGCCTTTTATCTTTAATGTGATTATTGAAAGCCTAAATTTACGAGAGATTGTTCTCTTAGGTAGACAATTCACATGGACAAACCACAGGGATTCACCAACTTATGAAAAGCTTGATCGGATTCTTTCCACCGTTGAATGTGAGCAGAAGTTCCCTTTAGTAACTGTACGGGCACTCACTCGGTCGGGATCAGACCACACACCATTACTGATTTATTCAGGGGTTCAGGCTCACTTGGGAAATAACCCGAAGTTCTAGTTCGAACTGTCGTGGTTAAGACATGAGGGTTTTTCGATCTAGTGGCAGGAGAATGGGCTTTGGTGACACATGGTGCCTCGCCTATT
This sequence comes from Avena atlantica, assembly GCA_910589765.1. Classification (NCBI taxonomy): domain Eukaryota; kingdom Viridiplantae; phylum Streptophyta; class Magnoliopsida; order Poales; family Poaceae; genus Avena; species Avena atlantica. The sequence goes on along the minus strand of OU342735.1, from coordinate 410,990,871 downwards.
GAACAATGGCAGAACAAAATGCGTCACCTGCGAAGATATCTTCATGGATGGGCACAAAATCTAAGTGGAAAGTATAAGCAAGAAAAATAAAGGCTTTTATCCATCATTGATGATTTATATTTAAAAGCTGAAACGATGCCGTTTTTAGATATCGAAAGAAAAGAATTGAAAGAGGATAACGAGAAGTTGACAAAACTAAGGCGTGATGAAGAGTCCAAGTGGTCACAACAAGCCAAAGTTAAACATATTCAAAAAGGGGATAATAATACTAAATATTTTCATTTAATTGCCAACGGCAAACATAGGAAGAAGAAAATTTTCCAATTAGAACAATAGGAAGGAACCATTGTAGGAGAGGAAAATCTAAAAGTTTATATTTCCAAGTACTATAAGAAACTATTCGGGGAGCTGACTCCCAGTAGTGTCACTCTTATGGAAGAGATAAATTCTGATATTTCGCAAGTGTCTACCAAAGAAAATGAGATCTTAACCAGAAACTTTAGTGAGCAAGAAGTTTTCAAAGCCATATCGTTGATAGAACGGAATAAGGCTCTTGGGCCCGATGGATTTCCGGCGGAATTCTCTCAAACATTTTGGGTTGTGGTTAAACAAAACTTGATGGATCGCTTTGCACAATTGCATGAAGCCGAACTACCATTGTTTAAACTAAACTTTGGTGTTGTCACCCTACTGCCTAAGAAACAAAATGCGGTCCAAATACAACACAGACCAATTTGCTTACTAAATGTTAGCTTAATTTTTATTACGAAAGTGGCAACGAACTGTATCTCCGTGATTGCTCACAAAATAATTATACCAACCTGCCTGGTCGGCATATTCTAGAAGGCGTGGTGGTTTTACACGAAACCATTCATGAAATACATAGAAAGAAAATGGACAGGGTGCTTTTCAAAATGAAAAGGCATACGATAAAGTAAAATGACCTTTCTGATATCAAGTGCTTCAAATGATAAGTTTTGATCCTTTATGGTGTCAATGGATTGATAATTTTGTTCGAGATGGGAGTGTTGCCATTCATGTCAATGATGACATTGGTCATTACTTCCAAACTAGAAAGGGGCTACGACAAGGAGACCATTTATCCCCTATGCTTTTAAATATGGTAGAAGATATGTTTTCCATTCTTATTGCTAGAGCCAAGGAGAATGGACAGGTAGTTGGGATGAACCTCACTTGGTCGAGGGGGAGTGTCTATTCTATAGTACGCTGATGATACAATCTTGTTCATGGAATATGATCTTAAGAAAGCAGTCAACATGAAGCTCATACTATGTATATTCGAACATTTATCGGAATTGAAAATTAACTTCCATAAAAGTGAGATTTATTGCTTTGGAGACGCCGCTAGCCAAGAGCAAAGTTATAAGGAAATCTTTGGTTGTAAAATAGGCTCCTTGCTGTTTATATACCTTGGGGTACCCATACATCATAGGAGGTTACAAAATTCATAATGGAATCCAGTTGAAAATAGATTTGAAGGTAAATTAGGTTGTTGGCAGGGAAAACTATTATCTTATGGGGACAGATTCGTTCTAATTAATTTTGTCCTATCTAGTATGCCTATGTTTATGTTATATTTTCTTCAAATACCAAAGGGTGTGAGGAAAATATTGGACTTCTATTATTCATGTTTCTTTTCGCAAAGTAATGAACATAAGAAGAAATATAGACTAACTAAGTGGAACATTCTTTGACGACCCAAAGATCGGGGGGGTAGGCATAGAGGTGCTAGAACTGAAAATTTATGCTTGCTTAGCAAGTGGTTGCACAAGCTGCTGTCAGAACAAGGGGTGTGACAAGAATTTCTACATCATAAATACTTACGAACGAAAACACTAGCACAAGTGGAACCTAAACCGACAGATTGACCATTTTGGAAGGGACTAATGGGATTAAAAGATGAGTTTTTTGCCCGCGCTACTTTTATTGGTGATGGGAAAACATTAGGTTTTGGGAAGATACTTGGTTAGGAGCGATGCCGCTCGCCCAACAATATCCCTCTCTTTACACTATTGTGCACAGAAAAAATGTTATTGTGTCCCATGTTTTATCCCACAATCTGATCAATATTACTTTTAGACCCACTTTAACAGGAAACAAATGTGATGCATGGCTGCATCTAATGGAAATAACTTTGAAAAACGATCCCGATACTTTTAGATCCCGATAAATTTATATGGAGGCTAACCGAGAATGGTTTCTTCACTGTTAAATCGATGTATGAGGATCTCATGAATGGTCATCCGCATTTCCCCACTAGATATCTATGGAAGCTAAAGATACCAATGAAAATTAAGATTTTTATGTGGTTTCTTAATAAGAAAGTGTTATTAACAAAATATAATCTTGCGAAAATAAATTGGAATGGATGTAAAAAATGCTGCTTTTGTGACGCTGATGAAAAAATTGAACATTTATTTTTATCACGTCATTTTGCTAATATTTTGTGGCATATGGTGTTCTCGACGTTTAAGCTACCTCCTCCAACCAAGCTTCATGGCATCATTCTAGTATATTGACTCATGTCTAACTACTCCTTTAGAGTCCGATCTCGTGTGAGAATTTTTTCTTTTTCAGATGGTTGGTGTAATTTTGAGATGTAATACTTGGGCACCTGTTTGCAATAATTTTTAATAAATGGTTGTGTGCATCCTAGGATGCAGAGGCCGAGGAATCCCCATTTCAAAAAAAGGTTCATGTATAACACTTTTTTTGCGGGTCACATACACCTTAGATACACATTCACTAGAACAGTTCAGATTCACTAGATAGTTCAGATTCATCAGACAACTCTATCTAGAATACAAAATACATGATTCTCATATCTACATGATTCACTAGAAAACGAGTACTATTTGCATATAGAAATTGTTCCGCAACTCCATGTTTTGATAAGGAGCAAGAAAGAATAAGAAAGAAACATGTATTTTGCTTGTTTTAGGATTAGGGGTAGGTTTAGGGGATGCTCGGAATAACCGAGTAAGTTGTCATATTTGATAGATCCTAGCCCTAGAACGCATGCGATCACGGTGGATTGAATGTGGGAAATCAATAATCACACGCTCTGAACTTACTCCTACCGACGATGATCACAGCACAGACAGTTCAGGGAGACAGAGTTTGCGACACGCTCAACCTAGCGTTCTTTTCAGGTTTTCCTTTTATTCAGAAGGCTAACAACCCATGCTAGAATCTCACCCATGATCCGTTGATCTCGCTCCATCCCACGGATGCAATCGTGGCCGAGTCTTTGCACATTTCTGGCTACGCTAAAATAGGAAAGACTAAGTCTAGTGAACTTATCTAAACTAAATAGTGCTGCAACGTGAACTCGCACGCCTCTGGCCTAAGTTTATTACAAACCTGAAACTACTGTAATATGATTCAGACTTGAGCTTAATATCAACATTTCACCCCCTTAAGCTTGATGTCTGAATTTATCACTTGAATGCCAATCTTTTCTCTCAGAGCTTGCAGTCGAAATCTTGCTAACGGTTTCATAAGTATGTCTGCAAGCTGTTCTTCAGTCTTCACGTGCTCAACAACATTTTTTCCTTCTTCAACACCATTTTTCACCAAGTGATAACGCACATCTATGTGCTTGCTTCTTTCGTAGAAAACTGGGTTCTTGCACAGAGCAACAGCAGAATGATTGTCTATTTTGAGCATTGTGTTCACTGCTTTGACACCCAGCAGTTCTCCTATGAGCCTTCCCAGCCATATTCCTTGAGAGGTAGCAGATGCAACTGCTACATATTCAGCTTCGCATGAAGGCTGTGCCACTATCCTCTGCTTTTGTGAAGTCCAAGAAACTGGACAATTTCCATAGAAGTAAAACACCCTCATAGTACTCTTCCTATCGTTAATGTCACCGGCCAGATCACTATCATAGTACCCAATCAACTGAGGCCTCTCTGAACTTTTACTGTAGCAGCAGCCAAGATTCAGAGTGCCTTTGATATACCTTAGGATCTGTTTGATATCACTCATGTGCTCCTTGGTTGGTCTCTCCATAAACCACATAGCCAACAGATAAACTGAGATCAGGTCTTGGGTGCAACAGATACCTCAGGCTGCCAACAAAACTTCTATACTGGGTTGCCTCCACCTCCTCTGCCAGGCTTGATTTGCTCAGTTTCAATCTTGGTTCCATGGGTGTGTGAGTTGGATTACACTCACGCATACCCATATTTTCCAAGATTCTTGCTGCATATCCGGATTGACATAATGTGATCTGATTAACACTCTGTTTTACCTCAATTCCCAAATAGTAGCTCAACAACCCCAGGTCTGACATACTGAATTTCTGCTTCATCTGGTTCTTGAAATTCTCAATAGTTTGCTCAATGTCACCAGTGATCACTAGATCATCCACATACACACCAATTACCAACACCGAGTCATTTACCTTTTTCTTGTACAGGCCTGACTCAAAGGAGCACTTTTCAGACTGCAAGTCTGACAGAGTTGCATACAACTTGGAGTTCCAAGCTCTCAGTGGCTGTTTTAGGCCATACAGAGCTTTGTGCAGCTTGTACACCCTGCTGCTCTGCCCCTTGAATTCAAAACTAGGTGGCTGACTCACATAGACCTCCTCCATTAATTCTCCATTGAGAAAAGTAGATTTTACATCCATCTGACGGATCTTCCACTGATTGTCTCTGCAAGGGCCACTAATAGTCTGACTGACTCCAGCCTTGCTACAGGTGCAAAGACTTCTTCATAATATATGCCCTGCCTCTAAGCATATCCTTTAGCAACCAATCTTGCTTTGCGCCTGACAATAGTGCCATCTGGGTCCTTCTTCAGCTTGAACACCCACTTTAGGCCAATTGCTTTCTGACCTTTTGGAAAATCACAAACTTCAAAGTGTTGTTCTCTTCAATAGACTCGAGCTCCTCTCTCATTTCCTTCTTCCAACATTCCTCCTTTAATGCCTCTGAATGTGTAGTGGGCTCTTCCATTCCCAGTGGGCATACATCGGAGTGGTCTGTCTCCATTTTGACAGTTTCTTCATAGATCTCGTCAAGGAGCCGCTTTCCTTGTGGTCCTTCAGAGGGTTCTGTGTACGGAGAAGAATGTGATGTAGGTGTTGATGCTTGCATGGCAGGTGTGGTCTCAAGGTTGAAGGGGATTGCTGATCTGACAGACACTCTCTGTGAAGATCCTGTGGTGGCAGATGCTCCTACCGCGGCAGCCAAAACAGGTGTTTCTTGTGACGCGTCAGGTGATTTCTCTGCTGCGGCAGAGACAAGTTCGACTGTATGCTGCTATCTGAAAACCTGAACCACCTGATCCGATTACACAACCTCTAGTGGCTCAATGGTGCCCGAAGCACACCAATCCCAACTTCTGTTCTCCTCAAACACCACATCACGTGTGACCACTAGCTTGCCATTTTCTGGATTATAAACCCTATAGGCTTTAGACCTAGTTTCATACCCAATAAACACCATTTGGGTGCTTCTGTCTGCAAGTTTGGTTTGTCCTGGTCCCACTTTCTTTACATGAGCAATACATCTGAATGTTCTCAAGTGTTGTACTAAAGGCTTCCTCCCATGCCAAGCTTCATATGGAGTCATTCCTTTGACACTCTTTTTGGGTGCTCGATTCAGCAAATACACAGCAGTGGTGACAGCTTCTCCCCAAAATTTGTTTGGCACACCCATGCTTTTGAGCAGACTTTGAGCCATCCCCACTACAGTCTGATTTCTCCTCTCTACTATACCATTCTTCTGTTGCATGTATGGAGCCGTGAGAAAGTGTTTGATCCCATTTTTCTCAGAGTGATGCTTGAAATCATCTGAGGTGAACTCACCTCCTCTGTCAGTGTGCAATGCTTTCATTTTCAGATTCTTCTTCAACTCTGCAGCTGCTTGTACTTTCTTCACTGCCACCAGTGCTTCATATTCGTCCACAAGGAGAAGAAAGTATCATTTGCCACTCGGAGTTGCAGGAGATATAGGCCCACACGGATCTCCATGAACTAAATCAAGTTGCTTTTCTGCTCTGTAGGTTGATTGTGAAGGAAATGGTTGTCTTTTATGTTTGGCAACCATACATCCATCACATATCTGATCAACCTGGCCAATCAACGGCATTCCCTCGACCATGCCCTCTGCCGACAGAGTTTTTAGCGAGGGAAAGTTTACATGGCCAAAACGCATGTGCCATAGCCAGGGGTCCTCTTTGGCATGTGCTAGCAGACACATAGGCTCAGTTGGCTATATGTTCAGGATGTACATGCGGTTGCCAGTATAAGGTACCCTTGCCAGTACATTTCTCTGCCTGTCTCATACAGTCATCACCCCATTCTCACTAGCATACTTACATCCATTTTCATCTAGTTGTCCAAGACTGATAATATTATTTTTTAGTTTGGGGATGAAATACACATCATAGAGCACTCTGTGTTCCCCTGTCAGCCACTACATGAGCACACTGCCTCGACCATAGATCTCCACAGCTGAGCCATCTCCAAACCTGACCTTACCCATAACTTGAAGGGAATATGCCCTGAGAGGCAATAATAAAGTGTTTATTATGTGTATTCCAAGTATATGATAGATGTTTATTTTGCATGCTATAATTGTATTAATACGGAAACGTTAATACATGTGTGTTTAATAAACAAATAGAAAGTTCCTAGTTATGCCTCTCTCATAAACTAGCTCGTTGATTAACAAGATGATCAAGGTTTCCTGATCATGGACATTGGATGTTGTTAATAACGGGATCACAATATTAGTGTAATGGTGTGATGAACATTCATCCGAAGTATAGCATTACGATCAAAGTCATTGAGTTTATATTGCTATAACAACTTACGAAGTGATCCTAATCCTTAGACCATGAGATCATGTCAATCACTAACACCGGAAGAGTTTCTTGATAACATCAAACGTCACACTGTAACAAGGTGATTATAAAGATGGATTCAGAACTAATAAAGTGTTATGTTGAGGCTCATGGATCAAGAGTGGAATTTGTTCATCCCGATGACGGATAGATATACTCTGGGCCCTCTCGGTGATATCACATTGATTAGCTTGCAAGCAAGTGATTTGATCACTAGAATGTTATATCACAGGAACGAGAAAAAAGTGCATGTCGGTAACGAGATCAAACTAGGTATGGAGATACCGATGATCGAATCTCGGACATGTAATATATCGTGAAACAAAGGGATTAAGATACTAGCGTAAAAGGTTCCGACGATCACAAGAAAGTCATCGTTGAATGTGTGGGAGTCCGTATGGGTCTCCAGATCCCGCTTCTGATTATTGATCCGAGAGGGGTATCGATCATGTCCGAATTATTCACGAACCGTAGGGTGACACACTTAAGATACACCGACATCCAATTGGAGCAAATGTTTCATGCCGAAAGAATGAACAAGCGCAGGAATTTATTTCACTAGATACCGAAACAGGTTTTCGGGTGAAATTGCATAAAGTGGTTATGCATGTGAAATAGAATTCTAGCAAGGGGTTATTTGTGAATGTTTGTCATTAAAGTAATTGACAAAATTCTGAATAAAATAAAAGAGTTTTATTTAATGAGAGTTTGCATTAAATTTGGTGGAAATTTAATGGGAATTTGAGTGGACTTTTGAGTGGAGGGAATTTAAAGGAGATTTGTGAGTGGAGTGTCCACCCACATGAAGAGGGGAGGGCAAGGGGGCAGCCCCCATGCGCCGGCCACCCCCTTGGGTTCCCCCCTCCTCCTATAAAAGGAGCCCCCCTCCTCACTTGTCTCACACACCTCCTCGTGAAGGATCTCTCTCCCCCTCTAGAATTTATCCCCCATGGTCTCGGACTAGCGAGATACATGTTCCCGGTGGCTATTCGGCAAGAAAGAGTTGTGCTTCCGCTGCATCACTGGAGCGAGGAGGCGGAGGTTGCTCGGTGCCTCGAACGTGTGTGCGAGCACGGATGCGCTGCTGATTTGCGGCGCTAGGACTTCCTCTCGATCTTGAGATCGGCAAGAGATCGTCTACATCAACCACGAGTTGAACTCGTTAAGCTTTGTCGGTCTTCAAGGGTATGTTCTCTACGGATATACATCCGCCCGTTGTTTGTATCTAGTAGATAGATCTTGGTATATAGTTCACATCGTAGGAAAATTTTTGTTTTTTATGCTGCGAACCCTACAGTGGTATCAGAGCCGGATCTATGCGTAGATACTTTACACGGGTAGTACACATATGAGTATGTGGGAGATGATGATCATGTTGTTGCTCCTTTGTTGTAATTTTGGATATTGGTGGCATAGTGGGATGAAGCGGCCCGGACAAACTTTACATGTCCTCGCACATGAGACCTGTTCCACGCTTGACATGCAACTAGTTTGCATAAGTGGCTAGCGGGTGTCTGTCTCTCCTACTATAGTCAATATCTATTTTGCAAGCGAGGGTTTCAACAATTTGATTATCCTCGTTGTGGTTCATGTTCGTAGGTAAGAACGGTTCTATCTCGAAAGCTCTAAGCCACGTAAAACTTGCAATGGATAAATTAGAGGCGTCTAGTTTAGATTGTTGCTGGGCTAGTGTTATGATATGGTAGTGTTGTAAGTAGAAGTATGAGATGATACTCTTACAACACACATAGCGTGTAAAATCCATAGACCTTGGATTTACACATATAGGTATGATAGTGATCATACCACGATGCACATGATAGAGATCATCTGCTGGAACCATATAATTTCACTAATAAACATATGATGTTTGATAGCATCTTATATTGCTTGTTTAGCGCTTTGTTAGCATAATAAGATGATCCCTCATTTAAATATCAAGATAAGAATGTGTTCTTCTTTTAGTATGCACCGATTATGTTTTCGTCGCTCCAAGACATCACGTGATGATCGGGTGTTCTTGGATCCACGACCATATTTCGGGTGTAAAACAGTTACACACGCGAATACTAAGGTTCTAACTTGGCGAGCCTAGCATGTACAGACATGGCCTCGGAACACGGACCGAAAGGTTAAGCATGAGTCATATAGTTGATATGATGCCCATTTGATGCTCGCCTTTGAAGCTATACCGACTCACGTGATGATCGGACTTGGTGTAGTGGATTTGGTTCATGTAATCACCAAAAAGGCACGAGGGATGTCGTTTTTGAGTGGGAGTTCATTCGTAATATAGATTAGTTGAACTCAATCTATCATACACTTAGTCTAAACTTTACAAATTTTTTTGTAGATGGCACCACCTGCTTTTAATTTCATTGTGTTCATGGAGAAAGAGAAACTAGCAACGAACGGTAGCAACTTTACCGAATGGGCCATGAATTTGAGGATTCTCCTCTCTGCTGCACAAAAGCAATATGTGCTAGAAGCGCCGTTAGGCCCCCCACCTTTAGATGATGCCCCTGACAAGGAGAAGAATGTCTATCAGACTCGTCAGGAGGACCACAACTTAGTTCATTGCGGCATATTGTATGGGCTAGAGCCGGAACTTCGAAAGCGTTTCGAAAACGGCAATGCATTTGATACAATGGGTGAGTTGAAAATGATTTTCGACACACATGCTGTTGTAGAGAGCTACAACGCTTCAGAAAAGTTCTTTAGCTGCATGATGGAAGAGCACAGCTCCGTTAGTGAGCATGTACTCAAGATGTCGGGTTACGCCGATAAGCTTGTGTCCTTGGGAATATCGATTCCCATTGACTTAGGCATCCATCGTGTTCTGCAGTCTCTGCCACCTAGCTATAAGAGCTTCGTGATGAACTATAATATGCAAGGCATGAAGAAGTCTCTCCCCGAGCTTCTGTCAATGCTTAAAACTGCAGAAGTGGAGATCAAAAAGGAACATCAAGTGTTGATGATCAATAGGAACACTGGTTTCAAGAAAGACAAGAAGGGAAAACGGAAGGGAAGTAAGGGCGGCAAGCCTGTTGCCGCGCCTGAAAAGAAACCCCGAGTTGGACCTAAGTCTGATTCCAAGTGATACTATTGTAAGGGGATTGGCCACTGGAAGCGCAACTGCCCCAAGTATCTGGCAGACAAGAAGGTCGGCAAGGCAAACAAAGGTATATATGATATACATGTTATTGATGTGTACTTTACTAGTGCTCGTAGTAGCACCTGGGTATTTGATACCGGTTCAGTTGCTAATATTTGTAACTCGAATCAGGGGCTACGGAACAAGCGACCGCTAGCAAGGGGTGAGGTCAAGATGCGTGTCGGCAATGGATCAAGCGTTGATGTGATCTCCATCGGAACGCTGCCTCTCCACTTACCGTCGGGATTAGTTATAAACTTGAATAAATTTTATCTGGTGCCTGCACTGAGCATGAACATTGTATCTGGATCGTGTTTGATGCGAAGTGGTTATTCATTTAAATCCGAGAACAATGGTTGTTCCATTTATATGAATGAAATCTTTTATGGTCATGCACCGATGATGAATGGTTTATTTTTATTAGATCTCGATGATAATGTTACACATATTCATAATGTTGATGCTAAAAGGATTAAACTTAATGATGATATATCCGCATATATGTGGCACTGCCGTCTAGGTCATATTGGCATTAAACGCATGAAGAAGCTCCATTCGGATGGACTTTTGGAATCACTTGATTATGAATCATTTGATACATGTGAGCCATGCCTTATGGGCAAGATGACTAGAACGCCGTTTTCCGATTCAATGGAACGGGCGACAGATTTATTGGAAATCATACATTCTGATGTATGTGGTCCAATGAGTGTGTCGGCGCGAGGTGGATATCATTATTTTGTTACTTTCACGGATGATTTGAGTAGATACGGTTATATATACTTGATGAAACACAAGTCTGAAACCTTTGAAAAGTTCAAGGAATTTCAGAATGAAGTGGAAAATCATCGTAATAGAAAGATCAAATTTCTACGGTCCGACCGTGGAGGTGAGTATCTAAGTTACGAGTTTAGCACTCACATGAAAGAGTGTGGAATTGTTTCACAACTCACACCTGCCGGAACACCACAACGAAATGGTGTGTCGGAACGTCGTAATCGTACTTTATTAGATATGGTTCGATCTATGATGTCTCTGACGGACTTGCCGTTGTCATTTTGGGGTTATGCACTAGAAACTGCTGCATTCACTTTAAATCGGGCACCATCTAAATCCGTTGAAAAGACACCGTATGAATTGTGGTTTGGAAACAAACCTAAGCTGTCATTTCTTAAAGTTTGGGGATGCGATGTTTATGTGAAGAAACTTCAACCGGATAAACTCGAACCCAAAGCGGAAAAATGCGTCTTCATAGGATACCCTAAAGAAACTATTGGGTGTTCCTTCTATCACAGATCGGAGGGCAAGGTTTTTATTGCCAAGAATGGATCCTTTCTAGAGAAAGAGTTTCTCGCGAAAGGTGTGAGTAGTCGGAAGGTAGAACTCGAAGAGGTTGTGGAACCTTCTCTTCAAAGTATGGCGAGTAGCGCAGCGCCGGAAGTTGTTCCGGAGTTCATATCCGAACTAGGAGTGGTGGCAAACGCGCTGGACCCAATGGTGATCTATTGTGACAACAATGGTGCCATTGCCAATGCCAAAGAGCCAAGGTCTCACAAGCATTCCAAGCATATTAAGCGCCGGTTTCACTCCATCCGCGAGCATGTCAAGGATGGAGATATAAAGATTTGTAAAGTACATACGGATCTCAATGTAGCAGATCCGTTGACTGAAACTCTCCCTAGAGCAAAACATGATCAACACCAGAACTCAATGGGTGTTAGATTTATCACTATGTAACTAGATTATTGTCTCTAGTGCAAGTGGGAGACTGAAGGGAATATGCCCTAAGAGGCAATAATAAAGTGTTTATTATGTGTATTCCAAGTATATGATAGATGTTTATTTTGCATGTTATAATTGTATTAATATGGAAACGTTAATACATGTGTGTTTAATAAACAAACAGAAAGTTCCTAGTTATGCCTCTCTCATAAACTAGCTCGTTGATTAACAAGATGATCAAGGTTTCCTGATCATGGACATTGGACGTTGTTAATAACGGGATCACAACATTAGTGTAATGGTGTGATGAACATTCATCCGAAGTATAGCATTACGATCAAAGTCATTGAGTTTATATTGCTATAACAACTTACGAAGTGATCCTAATCCTTAGACCATGACATCATGTCAATCACTAACACCGGAAGAGTTTCTTGATAACATCAAACGTCACACCGTAACAGGGTGATTATAAAGATGGATTCAGAACTAATAAAGTGTTATGTTGAGGCTCATGGATCGAAAGTGGAATTTGTTCATCCCGATGACGGATAGATATACTCTGGGCCCTCTCGGTGATATCACATTGATTAGCTTGCAAGCAAGTGATTTGATCACTAGAATGTTATATCACAGGAACGAGAAAAGAGTGCAAACTAGGTATGGAGATACCGATGATCGAATCTCGGACATGTAATATATCGTGAAACAAAGGGATTAAGATACTAGCGTAAAAGGTTCCGACGATCACAAGAAAGTCATCGTTGAATGTGTGGGAGTCAGTATGGGTCTCCAGATCCCGCTTCTGATTATTGATCCGAGAGGGGTCTCGATCATGTCCGCATTATTCACGAACCGTAGGGTGACACACTTAAGAGACACCGACATCCAATTGGAGCAAATGTTTCATGCCGAAAGAATGAACAAGCGCAGGAATTTATTTCACTAGATACCGAAACAGGTTTTCGGGTGAAATTGCATAAAGTGGTTATGCATGTGAAATAGAATTCTAGCAAGGGGTTATTTGTGAATGTTTGTCATTAAAGTAATTGACAAAATTCTGAATAAAATAAAAGAGTTTTATTTAATGAGAGTTTGCATTAAATTTGGTGGTAATTTAATGGGAATTTGAGTGGACTTTTGAGTGGAGGGAATTTAAAGGAGATTTGTGAGTGGAGTGTCCACCCACATGAAGAGGGGAGGGCAAGGGGGCAGCCCCCATGCGCCGGCCACCCCCTTGGGGTTCCCCCCTCCTCCTATAAAAGGAGCCCTCCTCCTCACTTGTCTCACACACCTCCTCGTGAAGGATCTCTCTCCCCCTCTAGAATTTATCGCCCATGGTCTCGGACTAGCGAGATACATGTTCCCGGTGGCTATTCGGCAAGAAAGAGTTGTGCTTCCGCTGCATCGCTGGAGCGAGGAGGCGGAGGTTGCTCGGTGCCTCGAACGTGTGTGCGAGCACGGATGCGCTGCTGATTTGCGGCGCTAGGACTTCCTCTCGATCTTGAGATCGGCAAGAGATCGTCTACATCAACCACGAGTTAAACTCGTTAAGCTTTGTCGGTCTTCAAGGGTATGTTCTCTACGGATATACATCCGCCCGTTGTTTGTATCTAGTAGATAGATCTTGGTATATAGTTCACATCGTAGGAAAAATTTTGTTTTCTATGCTGCGAACCCTACATTACTGATATGTTGATCTGAGCAAATTTTCCTAGGTTTCCTGTCATATGGTTACTGGCTCCTGTGTCAAGATACCATGCCACATCTGGCTTGCCCTGCAGCTTTGCCAAAACTTTTTCTTCATTTAGGAAGACTTGTTTAGAAAATGAAAACTCCCCTGTCAGATGTGCATCCAGCATTAGCAGAGCTGGACCATCATCTTCTTTCTCTGCCAGATTGGCCTTATCCTTCTTTGTCTCTGGACAATCTGACTGAAAGTGGCCTCTCTCATTGCAATATAGCATCTGCCTTTAGTGATGTCAAACTTGCCCTTTTTCTTCTACTTGCCATGATTACCATCATAATCTCTGCTGGATTTGGTGTTGTCAGGTTTCCCTCCACCCTTTTTTCCAGTGGATCCACCTGAGCTGCCTGCACCACTTCCCTTCTTCACTTGCATGAGTTGTTCCAGCGCACGGGTGATGAGCATTAGTTGCTCATCTTTGCCGCCGCTACTGCGACGACGCCCACGTTGTCCTGTCTCATACGCTACCAGTCGAACTATGGCTTTAGAGATTGGCATTGTGGCGAGATCACCCCATTGCTCGATGGTGTTCACCACATCAGAGAACCTGTCTGGCACAACATTGAACAAGATTTCTATCACAGATTCATCCTCAACTTTCTTAGCTAAGTTGCGTATTTCGGCGACGAGCGTGGTCAGCTTCTGCCCGAATGCCACGACGGTCTCGTCGTCGTCCATCTGAAGCCGATCTAGTTGGAGCTTCAGCTGCTTGACGCGTGCCTTCTTGACACGATCCTCACCGACGCGCATCTGACAGATGGCTTCCCAGGCCTCCGCCATCGTCTCGTACTCGGCGATCACCATGACCATGGCATTCGGCAGAGACTGCGAGAGCACGGTGAACGCGTCCTCGTCCCACACCTGGTCATACTCGCCCTTGTCGTCGACGAACGCCTAGCAGCCGAGGGTGCGCATGATGATGCACATCTTAACAGCCCACATACCATAGTTCGTGTCGGTGAGTTGCGGGTAGTGGACCGGCATGCCACCGCATGTAGAGGCTCTGATTGCGATGGCGCCGCTCGCACTTGCATCGTCATCCTTCTTGGCCAGCGGCTTGCTCTTTCCGCCGTCCTTCCTCAGAAAAGTATCGCCCATCACTTGTCACCGCCGCCATAACGCCACCAACACAACCACCGGATCGCCTCCATGAACCTATAGGCTCTGATACCAAATGATAGATCCTAGCCCTAGAACGCACGCGATCACGGTGGATTGAATGTGGAAATCAATAAGCACACGCTCTGAACTTACTCCTACTGACGATGATCACAACATAGACAGTTTAGGGAGACAGAGTTTGCGACACGCTCAACCTAGCGTCCTTCTCGGTTTTTCCTTTTATTCAGAAGGCTAACAACCCATGTGTGGCATCCCGCAAAACCACTACTAGAAAATCGCGTTGAATTTGTGCATTGCATCGTCGTCATCATGCATTGGTTGCCAAAACTATGTTTGCAAAGCCCGTGTTGTTTTCTAAAACGCCCCCTCTTGATTCAACATCGAAAACCGGGTCGCCGGAATATTTTGTTTTGTTAAAATTGTTTTGCAAACGGTCCGTTTAATTAAATAAAACTTTTAATTAATTTTTAGCGGGGCAGTCGAACGGTCCGAACCGACCGAACGACCGCCCCAGAAAACTAAATCGGTCCACCTACTCCTGCCCTTCTAAATCCTAAGCCCACCAACTAGTCTACCCAACCCAACCCTCCACCTCACCCTGGCCACTCACACGTTCCCACCTCACTACACCCCTCACCCCCCACCAATTGTGGCCTGCCACTTGGCCTCTCCCTTTTCTCTTCCCACCCTCTCTCCTCACCCACACAGCACCCACGCGCGCGCAGCCTCACCAACCGCATGCGACTGCCAGCCTGGGCCCACTCGAGCCAGCCCATTCTCCTCCTGCCTCTCCCCTGTCCCAGTCAAACCTGCCCACCTGAGCCCCACCTACACGCACCCACTCACCCGCGTCCCCACCGCTGTCCCCTGGCGCACGCACCCCACGCGGCCACGCTCGAAACGCCCTCACCCTCCTTCCTTTCTTCCTCCCACGCCCGCGCCGCGCCTCACCTCTGCGTGCGCCGCCGTCGCTCGCCGGAGCTCACTTCCCCGCCGGCCGCTCCTCCCACCGCCAGGCTGCGCGCACCCGCCCGTCCCCTCACCGCTCGCTCGCTCCATTCCAACCTCTCTGCACCCCGCCGCAGCGCATCCCGCTCCCCACCGTCGCCGCCCTCTCCCTCGGTGCCCCGCCGCCGGCAAGCGTGCCCTCCGCCTCCTCTGCTCCGCCTCCATCCGCCCTGGCGCCGGCCGTTCCCCCAACGCTCCTCCTTCCCCAGCTCCTCTCCGCCCCGCGGCCGGCCGCGTCGCCGTGCTCCTCCTTCCGCCAGCACGCGCCGCCCCGTCACCGCAGCGCACCGCTCGGCTCCGCAACCTCCTCGGTCTCTCCTCGAGCTCGTACCGCCCCGACGCCGGCCTCACGCCTCCACCCCGTCGCCGCTCGAACCCCCACCTCGCCGCCACCCGCTCGTCTCTGCCCCCGCCGCCTCTGCTGCCAGCGACCGCTGCCGCGCCGCCGCCGGAGTTCCCCGCCACGCCGGCGTTCCCTCTCGACGCCCGCGGCCCCGCTCCGGCCACCCTACAGCGGCCGCGTTCCCCTCCTCCACCGGGCAGTCCCGCGCCGGCCGTCCTGCGCCGTTGGCCTGTGCTCCTGTGTGTTTGAGTGCTGTGGGCTTTCTAGAGCCAATAGATGGATGGGTGTCTTCTTCCCAAGTGGTGCCGACCCGACACACCCTCGACAAGAACGACAACGTGGCCAAGTAACCGCCAAGATCGCCACCCCGACCCGAAGGCCGACCCTGTTTTGGTGAGACCCGAGGACCATCGACCACGTTCGCCCTAACGCCAAGATTGCCCACACGGAGGCCGACCCATCGGTACGACAAGACCATCGACAGACGCCGAAGACCGATTCTGCCGACGCCAAGCGCTGCAGCGACATCGAACCGTCAAGTCAAGTTTATCCGCGGACAAGACCGACATGAGGCCCCGACAAGATTTGCTTCATGGATTCGGGGCCCATCCGGAACGACAAGTACTTCCTCATGGACGCCAAGTACTCCCTCGAGAACGTCAGGTACTCCACCCGGACACCGAGACCACGGCGACGACAAGATCGGCACCGACAAGTGAAGTCAGAAACGTCAAGCCCTTCTTCCTGGAACGCAAGATCTGCCCCGCTACCGAGAACGAGAGAACGACCCCGGAATCCGAGAACGCTCCCGCCGAGGTCATCGAACCCTGAACCCTGGACCCCGAGACCGGACCCTGGACCCTGCCGAACCCCGAACCCCGGAACCCCAAGATCGTCGAGAACCCTAAAGTGTGACCCTTATCCGAGAACCCTATTTTATAAGATAATAACAACTCGTGCATATTAAATTGTCATACTTGCTTGCATCTTGTCATGTGGTTTGGGGGCCTTATGCCGATTCACCTAATAACTAAATATGGGGCCCATATGCGGGCAAATCTAGTCTCATATTGGCCTCATTTAAATGGGTGTAGCGAACCGGTACCATGTTTTGGCCATGTTAAACAACATTTAATATACGGGGTTAAACAACTTGAACCATCTAATTAAATGTCGGGACCCCGGTTCCGCTTAATATGACCTAATTGCATCGCACTTTGCCATGCCATGCATCATGCCGATCTTCTGCCGTTGTATTAAATTTAGCATCTGATGTTTCTTCTAGAGTTTTGCTTCTTCGCGGATAAGGTCGTTGAGTTGATGTGAGCTTCGCCCGATCTTCGGTTGAACCCTTCGACAATGTTTTCAGGCGAGCATCTCCCCCTTTCTACCTATTTTACTTTTATAGTATTTACTTCCCTCCTGTTGATCTATTGCTATCTGTGTTGCGATGCTTTAGTTTCCGCACCTGTGTTATACCGTGCAGCCCTATATTGCCTTGGACACATCCTATTACCTGTTGTTTGGTAGATAGTTGGACTTGCGCGTCGTAGTTGCTGGCTCAAGTGCTGATGTGTGTCGTCATATGCCACAGTTGCTGACGTGTTGCCGCATGATGTTGTTGTTGGAGCTGATCATAGCTTTACTTATTGTTCACTTTAATTTCTGTTTAACAACTAAAATTGAAATAAGCAGAGGCATCGGTGGGTGATAGATAATATTTGGTTTTCCGAACGCCCACTTGTGTCCCGTAAGACCCCGAGTACTTGATTCCTGTTCCTTGATTTATCGCGCTATCCACATCCGGGAGGTATATGGGACCCCCCTCAGCCAGAGCTTGATTCCGTCTTATTTCTTGGGGCCACAAACTAGTTTGAGGTTTTATTACTATCCTGTACTTATGCCATGCTTTACTGCTTTATTTACGATTGTGCGAGGAGCACACTGTACTGTTTAGGAAGCGGAGTGTTTACGCGGTATCGACAAGCCCAGCCACACTTTCGGGTTCCCAGTCGCTTACAGCCATTAACGCAGACCTTGAGGCCGTCTCGGAGCTTGCTTACTCCGTTGCGGGTTCTACTTAAGGGGTGGCCCCCTGAAATATTTCTGAATCTTGTGATTGCTTTGTCGTGAAGGCCTCGTTGGGTTTTGATTTGGTTTTTCCGAGGTTGATCGAGTGTGTGTTGCTATTGGTGCACCCCGGCCGGGTAAAACTTTCTGAAAGCCGTGTCCGCGGATATGGACGACTTGGAGCACAGTTTCTCGATCATAGACAAGCATAACTAAAGTTTACTGCTATAAATTTGACTTATAATGACTAGTAATCAGCTTCAACTATAACGGAATGACTAACTAAAACTGCCAACAATTGCTTGCTTGTGTCGTCGCTTGCGACCATTGTACCTGACTAGTAAGTATTGCAACTACAACGAAATGGCTGAATAAAAGTACCAACAACTGCTGGGTTTTTGGGTTATCTCATGCTATTCATATCTGATTAGTAATCGCTGCAACTATAACGGAATGATTAACTAAAAGGGCCCACTGCTTATTTTATCAGGACGACTATCTTTAACCTGACTAGTAATTGCTGCAACGATAACTGAATAAGTAAAACTGCCAACCGTGTGAGTTCCTCGGTTGACTTCCTCGTTTGGTCTCGAGGGGGAAATACCAGGATGGGTTTGTTTGGTGTTAGCTTCAGGTTGGATCCGAATAGGTCTTTCTTACCCCTCTCTGATTGCCGACAGTTGTATCGAGTCTCTATAGGTAGTTTAGTGCACGCTGCCGCTGCCGCTCAGTCCACCATACCTATGTAGGCGAGGACCGCCGAATTCTAGCCTCGCCGTGTACTGGCCTCAGTACTGACGCTCCTCTTTTTCCTTTGCCCTTTGTCGGCACCCCTTTTGTTTAAGCAGGTTTTGAGATCGACGCCGTTAGCAGGGTTACCCTTCCGGCTTGGCCTGGACAGGGTTATGGACGCCATTGGTTATTCTTCAGGGCTCTTAGCCCCATTTGCTTCTTGTCCGTAGCTGGACGCCCTACCGTTTTCGAGGAGATTTGGATCTTGTATAATATATCTGTATTCTTGACTCTTTGAGTCGCTGTTATATATATCTGTTCTGTGGGTCCCATCGAGGACTGTTGTGTAATGTTATTACTTCGTTTTCCACCCGCACGAAAGTGCCTGGTGGGCACCTTTGAATCGTTTCTATGCGGGTTTGGCGAATTTTGCTCAAACTTGCATAGGTCCGATTCTGAGGGTGTTACACCATGCTAGAATCTCGCCCACGATCCGTTGATCCCACGCCATCCCACGGAAGCAATCGTGGTCAGAGTCTTTGCACATTTCTGGCTACGCTAAAACAGGAAAGCCTAAGTCTACTGAACTTATCTGAAACTAAACAGTGCCCCAACATGAACTGGCACGCCTCTGGCCTAAGTTTATTACAAACCTGAAACTACTGTAATATGATTTAGACTTGAGCTTAATCTCAACAATATTTGTACATGGGTTGCATTATATGCAATAGGTATAGACACATATATGATTTGAGCTTTAAATTGTTCCAAATTATAATACGGTTTTAGAAGGCTGGTTTAGCCTTTCAAAACGACATATAATGTTAGAACATAGGTAGATTCAAAGGAAATCTCGCCTGGGGCATCGATGCCCTGAGTTTATAAAACAGGCCACTGGCCCCAGTTTTCGGATATGTTTATGACCGCCTAACTTATGTTCCTCAACCTGAGTTCATAGTACTTGCTAGGTCACTAAGTTTGTATGCCAATTAGAAACACTTTTGATTTGGTGTCTCCCCTCTCCAAAAAAAAAACTTTATCAAACATAAAGTATGGACAACTAGGATTGCACGGTACTATTTTAATGTGAAGTCCGTACAAACTCACTCGAAGACCGTCGAGTCCTACTTAGATATACACAAGCGGTATAACGAGTGTACATGTACAGATGCACGGGTCCACAGGAGACGGAAAGTCTGATAGTATATAATAACATTGTCTGGATATGGTTTTTGTTGGGGAAAAAAACTATCCGGGACAAACTTAGGGCATCTTCACTGAGACGACCCCAACAGTCACCCCAAACAGTTCGTTTGTGTCCATTTGGGTCGGGCCCTGGTCAGTATGGGTAGGGTATCCGGCCTGTCCAGCCAGCCGCGACCAGCGGCGCGACCCATTTGTCCGTGCTTGGCCAGCGCTGGCCGGGATTCATATGTTTGCAAATTTTGTCACAAAATTAATTTTTGGATGCAAATAAACTATATTAAATAATCAAATTAAAATAGTGCTTACATATAAATAGTTTAGGCCTGTATGGGTTGATACAAAACGACTAAACCGTTATTCAAATTACACAAAACAAATAAAGGATTAAACATTGAGATTTCCCGCACGAGTCCATATATGCTCAACCAAATCCAGTTGAAGCCGTTCATGGGTTTTCCTATAACGCAAATTTTTATGCACTAGCATGAAATCTTCCGAAGACGCTAGACCTGGCTCTGGCTTAACCAACTGACCCTGAAAGTTCCAGCCTTGGTCCAAGATGACGTCATGACGCTCGTCCTCGACGATCATGTTATGCATGATGACACAAGCAGTCATCACATCCCACATCCTTTCTGCGCTCCAGGTTCTAGAAGGGTACCGAACAACAGCCCACCTTGACTGAAGCACACCAAATGCTCGCTTCACATTCTTCCTAGCAGCCTCTTGCTCTTTCGCAAACCTCTTGCACTTCTCATCTC
This sequence comes from Avena atlantica, assembly GCA_910589765.1. Taxonomy (NCBI): domain Eukaryota; kingdom Viridiplantae; phylum Streptophyta; class Magnoliopsida; order Poales; family Poaceae; genus Avena; species Avena atlantica. The sequence goes on along the minus strand of OU342735.1, from coordinate 410,970,127 downwards.
CAGGATTGCGGATTGTGTTCACAAAGGTGGCCCGGGAGGGATAGATACCGTCAGCAAGATAGTAACCCATATCATATGGATTGCCATTGATCTGATAAGAAACCTGTGGGGCATTGCCTTCTACCAGCTTAGCAAACACCGGAGAGCGCTGCAGCACATTGATGCCATTGTTTGATCTAGCCATGCAAAAAAAGGAGTGCCAAATCCAAAGGTCCCGTGATGCAACAGCCTCTAGTATGACGGTGCACCCATCTACATGCCCTTTGAACTGCCCTTGCTAACCAAATGGGAGTTCTTCCACTGCCAATGCATGAAGTCGATGCTGCCAAGCATACTAGGAAACCCCCTTCTCTCGTTGATGGACAAAAGAAAGGCAGTGTCTTTGGTGTTTGTCTCTCTCAGGTAAACTTTGCCAAACACCGCAATAACCACGCTGCAAAACCGGTACATAGCCTCATGGCATGTGGACTCGCTCATGCGTATGTAGTCGTCGAGGAGGTCACCAGGGACTCCATATGCAAGCTGTCGAATGGAAACATAACATTTTTGGTAAGAGGAGAAACTAATCTTACCGGTGCAATCGTACTTGGCCTCGAAGTAGCTATCGTACTCCGTCACCCCATTGAGAATTTGCAAGAACAGGTCCCTCGACATCCGATAGCGGTGACAGAATGCCTTCTCTTTAAAGACTGCATTAGTTGGATAGAAGTAGTCCTTGTAAAGACGTATGTGGCCACCTTGTCGATCGCGCTCCTGGTTGGCTTGGCGCCGCTTGGATGAACCACCTCTGCATGGCGGCAGGAGGTAGTGGTCGTGCACCATTTGTGTAGCTGCCAGCACAATCTCGGTCTTACCATCAGACTCCTCCTCGAAGGATGACTCCACAAAATACTTGTAGAATAACTCCATTGCCCTTTGGCTGCTGCCCATTTGCAAAGTATACAGCCGTCAATGGCGATGGCAACTCCAAAAGCGGGCTAGACAAAACCTAGAAAGGACCGGCGAACGTACCTCAGGCAATTGATCGAGCAGGTTGTGCGCACGCAGAGGGTGTCGCGCGTCCAGTCCAATGGCGGAGACCGAGGGCGACGAGACTGCATGTGGAGCGGCCAGACAACTCCGGCAACGCGCGTGGCCTGCGGTCGCGCTCGATATCGTGGGGGGCGTCGGCGGCAGCGAGCGGTGGCGGTGGCGTCGGCAAAGACTGCTCCTGCTCGAGACCGTGTGATATGGAGTGCGCGAGGGTTTGGGGGAGGAGAGCATCTGATGTGCCACTGGCGAGAGGCCTGGGCGAATCGTTGGCAGGACACCACGCGCTGTTCGGACCGACGCAACCGAGCCCTAGATTAGATGCATGGATGGGTCGGGCCGAACGCGTTTTGCCAGATGGGTCGGTCCGCTGGGGCGCCGTGCACGTCCGCGCGGGCAGTTTCGGACACGCGCGGACCATTTGGATCGCCCCGATGGAGATGCCCTTAATTATCTCGGCCCCTTCAAGTTTAAGTGGTAGGTGCTCGGGAGGGGGACACCGAAGCAAGCTAGCAATATAAAAGTGACATAACGAAATTAAATATAACTCATAGCTCGTCGCACTTGGTCAGGATAGTTTAAACGCGAAGTTTGGCATCTATACTACTCCCTCCGTTTCAAAAGGACGGAGGAAGTATTTTTATTTTGAACGGGGGAGTATCAGGTTTAGCCTAGGAAATAATTTCTACTCATTCGAACTTAAAATATATGTCGTAAATTAATTAAAATTTGAATAAAATTATATATTATTTAGTATATAAATATATTTTTGATATCTATTTTAAGACGAAGGGAGTATATTGAATATCCAGCTCCATGTTTTCTCTTCCTTAACTTTATCTGCTAGATTCGTGTGTCTAAGAAGATACGTACGGCGATACGTACGGCAAACCAACCTGTGGTTGGGTGACTAGTAGGGTGGTTGTACCCTAGCCCACCAGAGTTCAAACCCTGGATTTGACACTGTGTGTTGCATAAAAAGGCGGAATATTCTTTTAGTGGGAGACGACGTTCCTGTCGACAGCGAGGCGTCTATGGTGACTTCGTCAATCGCAAGACCCGATCCACCGGCTCAGTCTCTCGAGGTGCTCATAGGGATAGGATATACGTGTGTGCGTTCATAGGGGTGAGTGCATGTACGTATTGTAAGCGTCTATGATTATACTATGTTTCTTAAAAAAAAAGATACGCACGTATCGGCCGTATACTTGGCTGTTTCAGTCCACAGATCAACGCAGACTACCACTAGCACGTCAGACTTGAACTTGTGAGTTGCGACTCACCAAGCGGGCCGAAGGAATTGCGCCAGTACTGAAGGAGAATAGGAGGAAATTACATACCGCACTGGCGCTCGTTAGCGCCATCGTCGCAGAGACAATCGAACTCCGTCCCGCTGTGCTCTACATCCGTATCGGGACCGTCCGCCGAATTGCTCACACGTGCCGCACTGCTCGGATTTGGCGCCTAAGAGCATCTCTAACAAAACCTTTAAAATCTGGTGCTTTATATATGTTTTGTAGCGCGTTCGATTCAGTTTTACAGTGTGAGGCAGACAACTCTTCTACCGGATGCACTAAATATAGCGCGTGCAAAACAGCCCTTCGCCAGATGCTCTATAATACAGCGCCATGTAACAACTTTTCTCCGAATATATTTATCAAACAAGATCAAACGTATCTGAATAAATAGAAAATAAATAAGAGAAAATCACAAATAAAACACTTTAGGTTGTTCAGCTAGCTGGTTACATACAGCTAAATCGATTGGATACGTTGTTCAGCTAGCTGAATCGATTGGAAGGGAGCAGCGGGCAGTCACCGCATGCGCATCCGACGATTGAAAGGGAGCAGCGGGCAGTGACCGCATGCGAATCAATTGGAAGGGAGCTAGCTGAATCGATTGAACGCCGAGCTCGACAGCGCCATGGAGCCATAGAGGCAGTGACCACATGCGCATCCCGACGAGCTCGTCCTCGTCACGCGGGCGGCGGGCGACGGGAGACGTGCGGCGGAGGTCCAGGCTGCTGGCGGGCTTCGCGATTCCGGCGGATGGCCCCGATTCCGGCCGGCTCCGTGCGCGCCTGAAACTTCCGAATGGCAGTTGGGGCTCCCGCCGTGGACTCGTTTTTCCAGCGCGCGCGACCGCACATTCTAGATTTGCGGCACAGTATAGCGCAATAAACTTTTTTTTAGCGCGCTATATAGGACGTTTGTTGGAGCGCGATTTTAAGCCTCCCGCGTGCTAAAATAACAGTTATTTGCACAGATACATTTTATAGCGTCTGTTAGAAATGCTCAAACGCATCTCCAACCCATCGCTCAGCACCTCAGCAAGCGACGGGTTGACGATGTACTACCTCATATGGAAATTTCGTGCCACACGAGAACGAGTCAACGATGCAGTTAATCTATTCGACACGATCTTTCTTTGCTCCGATTCCATAATTCTAAAATTACAACTATACTTATTGAATATGCGCGCTTCTACAGTACGTTATGGCAGCGGTGGCAGGTGTGGCAGTAGTCGATAGTTGTCACACGATTAATTCGGATATTTTGTTTTAAGCATCTCCATCAGCATAACATCAGCATAACATATCACGGCGCGAGGAAAGTCGCCGATTTAGCACTAACGGTCTTTCCTGCTCCAGCACACGCACGAAAATAAAGAAAAGTTCTGCCGCGCCATTTTGAACAATCTTGAGCGCTATATCTATCACGTGCGGCAAAGTCACAGCGCGCGCAAACCAACCAACCGGAAAATTCCCCCACTTTTGCGTGCGTCATGCCCGCTCTGCCACTTCATGTCCGTGCGCCACGCAAGCCCACGCTACAACCGACGCCAAGATGCCGCCGCACCACCGCGGGAACTCCTCCGGCTACGTCGGCGTCCGAGTGCGCCCGACGGGGAACTTCTACACGGAGATCCGCTCCGGCGAGACGTATATTGGGTTCAGGACCTTCGATACGGGGCACGAGGCCGCGTCCGCGTACGACGCGGCGGCGTGGCGCCTCGGCCGGCCTCCCCGGTCGATGAACTTCCACGAAGTCCACAGGCACGAGCAGGTGGACATGCTCGCGCCGCCGCCGCACCTCATCACCGACGAGAAGCATCGCCGCCATCGCGCCTAGAAGCACTGGCTCGCGATGCCGAGGAGAATGAGAGTTGCCACCTATTGTGGACGGAGCGCTTCCCGAAGGACGTCCAAGCCGAGGAGAACTTCTACGCAGAATAGGAGAAGAGGACAAAGCAAAGGCGACAGAACCACCGCGAGAGGAGGGCCGACAAGGCGCGTCGGCGCACTTACATCCTCACAGAGCTGGACAATCCCACGATCTCGAGGATGACCCGCGTTGGATGGACCTTTGGTCGTTGACACCGGTTTCATCATCAACGGAGGACGGCTCCGAGTATGTTTGGAGGACTCCGATTAGTTTCTTATCATGTTTAAGCATGTTTTAGTATAAGTAGTTACGACAAAAAACTTACTGTTTCGCGTTTTATGGCCGTTTTCATGAGTTATTGCCCACAATTTTGGGTTTTAAAGAGATTTGCATGGCCCGTAAGACCCGATACATGTTTGAGAGATATGATCAAAACTCGTCGTTCTCGCGTTTATGGCCATTTTCATGAGATATTTCTCACATTTTTGGGGTTCCATGACGATTTACATGACTATAAAACCCAGTACATGTTTTAGAGTTATGACCAAAAACTTATTGTTTTCACGTTTTATGGCCGTTTTCATGAGTTATTGACCATAATTTTGGGGTTCCGGGGGGGGGGGGGATTTTCATGGCCTAAAAAGGTCCGTTACATGTTTGAGGGCATGATCAAAAACTTATCATTTTCGTGTTTTATGATTGTTTCATGAGTTATTGTCCATAGTTTTAGGGTTTCATGGGGATATGCATGGCCCTTAAGGTCCGATTCATGGTTGAGAGTTATGACAAAAAAACTCGTCGTTTTCGTGTTTTATGTCCATTTTCATGCTTTGTTCCCCTTAGTTTTGGGGTTCTAGGGAGATTTACATTGACCGTTAGACCCGATACATGTTTAAAAGTGAAAATCAAAAACTCGTCATTTCGCGTTTTATGGTCCCTTCCATGAGCTATTGTCCACAGTTTTAGGGTTGTAGGACGATTTGCATGGCCTGTAATACCCGATACATGTTTGGTAGATATGACCAAAAGCCCGTCGTTCTCGTGTTTTATGATAGTTTTCGTGAGCTATTGCCCATAGTTTTGGGGTTTTAGGGCAATGACCCTAAGACCCAATACATGTTCGAGAGTTATGGTCAAAAACTAGTCGTTTTCAGGTTTTATGGCCGTTTTCATGAGCTATTTCCCATATTTTTAGGGTTACATGGCGGTTTACAACTAACATTAGACCCGATACATGTTTGATGGCATGACAAATACTTGTCGTTTTCGTGTTTTAGAGCCGTTTCATGAGTTATTTTTCACAGTTTTGGGGTTCCATGGGATGTGCATGACCCGTAAGACTGGATTTATGGTTTAGAGTTATGAACAAAACCTAGTCGTTTTAGCGTTTTGTGCTGTTTTAATGAGCTATTGCCCTTAGTTATAAAGTTCTAGGGAGATATACAATGATCGTAAGACCCGATGCATGTTTTAAAGCTATGACAAAAACTCGTTATTTCGTGTTTTATAGCCGTTTTTATAAGCTACTATGTTTATGAACACGTGTCACTGAAGACAGTACTAGAGCATGGACTGCAGGATGAGACATACAGGTAGAGCACAGAACGACGGTGCTAGGATAGACCCAGGGACTCTTATAAGTCTTAATATATCATCTTACAGTTAACAAATATAGCACAAATACCTGTGCGTTGCTACGGTCATTTTTTCATACAAATTTTCCACTCAAATCCCTTATTGGCCTCGCTAACATGGTACTATGACCCCACAAATACTCTTGGTGTTGTCCTAGAGGCGCGTCACCACCTTTGTCAGTGCCCTTTCCATATCGTTGAATTGCCGAGCCATCTAGGACCTCGTGCAGATGCATCAACCTCGACCATGAGATTGTTGGTGGTTTTTCTGAGCTCGGATCGCTTCATCACATCAAAAATCATTTGAGGTAAGATTGTGGTATGTTTGATCCGGATACATCAAGGAAAGGTTGTTAGCTGGTGGTAAAAAAAATGCTTAAAGATTAATGTTTATATTCACTATTGCATTGTAGGACCACTCGACCTCACGTAAAATGATTTTGATGAAAGACAACGGTGGGACATAAGCTAGAGCCTGTATGTCAGACCTGGCCCAACCGCTCCAGTGCCCAACTTCGTCACGTGGTGCTAAAAAAAAACTCACGTGGCGCACGTCACCAAATCGAGTGAATCCCCCAAATCGCTATGGCTTATCTTCTTCCTTGCGCTCCTCTCGCTCTGAATTCCAACCAAATCGGGCACATAGCTCATTCGGCTATTACCTCTAGCGACCAGATCAGTCCGTCCCCGCGCTTATGCCCTCGTTTCACCAGCAGAAGGAGGTCGGGAAGGGCATTCCATTGGAGGGATGAAAGAACATGTGGGTTCCCATGTGCGGTTTTTGTAATTAATGATAATCTTTATGGACTAATGTGTGTATTAAATTATACTTGTAGGAATTATCCATTGACATCGCTTGGAGCTTGTGTCGGCTTCAAGGTCGATGAAATAAGAAGAAGATATGTTGTGCAAGCTCAAAATGCGCCATCTATAGAAGATCTCATGTTTGATGCTTGTCATCCTCGGTGATCATGGATCGATGATGAGGAATCAAGAAAGGCGTTTCATCTTGAGTAGGAAAAGATCGTCTACATCGAGCTCAAATAGAATGCTCAAGGCAAAGGTATAATCTTGATAGATTTTTCCTTTTTCCGGTCTCACTATTGTTAGTGGAAGACCGGATTTAGGATAGATAACCGTACTATCAAGAGGGGCTCTCGAATGAGTAACTCGATCACATCGTTCGGAGAGAGCTCAAACCTTTGCATACTTGCACCATCGTATTTGATTGTTATTTGGTCTTATCCATGTGGTGATATAGAGCTTGTGGTAATCTTCATAACAAGTTCTTGTTCATCAAAATCGGATCCCTCTTTTATATCTTATTGCGATTTTGATCTATACGGTTTTTCGGTTTCTCACCAAGTGAGGTATCTCACATTAATATACTTGATATATTCTCACTTGGTGATAACCAATATTTTCACCTTTTATAGGGAAGCTCATGTCGTCCTCTTTCCAATGCAATTGGAATCGGGTCGATCGGAGTTACCAATCAAAAGTTATAGCCGTTTGAATATCTGCTGGTTTTATTTCCTAGGTACTAAAATGCGGTAAGTTGCCAAAAGCCACTGCTGGGCTAGGTACCAAAATGCGGTAGTACCGCATTTTAGTACCTAGCGCGACAGAAGGTTTTTGACAAGTTGCCAAAAGCCGCTGCCGGGCTAGGTACCAAAAAGCAGTAGTACCGCATTTTAGTACCTAGCGCGGCAGAAGGTTTTGATCTTGGAGGTTTTACCGGTTTGTATTTTAGAGATAGGTAAAACCTTCTATTATTTGGTTCTTACTCATGTGAGGATTTAGAGCTTGTGTTAATCTCCATGACAAGCTCTAATTCATCGAAAACGGATTTCATATGCATTTTCTATTACGTTTTCGATGTTGGAGGTTTTATCGGTTCATCTTTTTGAGAGAGGTTAAACCTTTAGTCATTTGTATCTATCCTCCCTTACTGGACTATGATGTTTCTTTGCATGATCTTTTAGAGGTTGTTTTCCTCTTCGAAACGAGACCAAGATCATCGAAATCGGAGTTCAGATGCAAAAGTTATGGTTGTTTTCGTTCTGTGATGACTAGTAGTACCGGACTAGGATCCGGTAGTACCGCATTTTGGTACCGGGGAGCACAGAGAAAAATCTGTTTGGCGCCCAGGAACCCCAGGGAATATCCGGTAGTGCCGGGAAAGTCCGGTAGTACCGGGAAAAAGTCTGTTAGTACCGGGAATCGCGTTTTTGGGCTGCAATGGTTGGATTTTGGAGGGACCTATATAAGGGACCTTCTTCCCCAATGGTTCCTCAACCATTATTGCAAGTTTTCCCCTCCATTGTTGACATTCTTGAGCTTGCTTCCTCTCAATCCCTCCTATGATTCTTTCATATTCTTGAGGGATTTAAAAAAGGAGATCTAGATCTACAATCCCACCAATCAATCTCTCCTCTAACTGAGGGGAACATATTGGGATCTAGATCTTGGAGTCTTTTGTGGATTTCCTCCATTGTTCTTCCTCTCTTATTCCCCCATAAGCTTTTGTAGCTTTGGTGGAATTTGGGAGAGAAGGATTTGAGAACTTCTTGTGTCCTTGCCATTGCATTTGGTGCATCGGTTTGAGTTCTCGGTGAGGATTTGGTGAGTGAAAGTTGATAAGCTTTTTACTCTTGGGTTCTTGGAACTCTAGAAGATTTTTTGGTGTTGTAGGTTGTGGCCTTGGTGGCGTTTGTTGGAAGCCTCCAATTAAGTTGTGGAGAAGTGCCCCAACCTTGTGAGAGATTCCGGTTTGCCACCAACAAGTGCACCGATAGTGGAAGTGTGGATCGATCCCGTTGGGGTGAGATTCACCGGAGAATAAGGGAGGCCTTTTGTGGCGTAGGTGGTTAGATACCACCCCCTCTTCAAACGAGACGTACTCCATGTTGGGAGGAACTCGGTAAAATATCGTCGTCCCCGCGTGTCTCGGTTATCTCTATACCCGAGCTCTTACTTATGCACTTTACTTTGTGATAGCTTTCGTGCTTGAAGTATATATCTTGCTATCACATAGTTATTTGTCTTGCTTAGCATAAGTTGTTGGTGCACATAGGTAAATCCTAGATTGTTCTAGGTTTTGTGCTTAACAAAGTAAACGTTAGTTTTATTCCGTCTTTGTTGAGCCCCTCTCGGAAAAGTTTTAATCACCTATTCACCCCCTCTAGGCGACATCTGTATCCTTTCAATTGGTATCAGAGCCCGGTCTCTCATTTTAGGCTTCACCTCCTTGAGAGTAAAGATGTTGGCTAGGGGATTAGTGCATAATGGCATGTTCATATTCGATGGCACAAATTATGATATATGGAAAACTCGTATGCTTATTCATTTTCGGGACATGGACCCAAATTTGGAGCATATTGTAGATATAGGTTTTCTCCTTCTCTGGATTTCAAAAATCTATCTTGTGAGGATGAGAAAAACTTATATCTGGATGCTCAAGCTCCTAATGTGTTTGTTAATGCTTTGAGCTATGTAGTTACCTGTAACGTCCGGAAAATATTAAACATTAGAAATTGATTGTTATTTTATTTTGTGCATCATCATGACATCATCATGCATATTTTATTCGCAATTTTTGACCGTAAACTATTTTGCTAAAAACCTATTTTCGTTTTTCTAAAATATCCCCGTGATTTTATTAAGCCTGTCCTTCTTTCTTATTTTTAAATTAAAGTAAAACAATAATTTTGGTCTGTTATAAGACCGCAAAAGGTTTCTCTTAATTTATAAATAAAACTAGGCCCAAAAGACTGTCTAAAGTTTTGGTCTAAAAATAGTCTCATCTAGTTAACTTTAGACTAAATAAATAGTCTATTTTTCCTTTTCTTTTACCCCAAATCTTAGACTAACCCTAACCCTAGACGAAACCACACCTGTGCACCGCCGCACACACACGCTCACGTACACCCACACACACATGGGATTTCCCCAACACATCTAACACGCACTCACCCGAACACCACACAGCACGCCGCTGCAGACCCCTGGCACACACACGGACACATCTACACACGCGGTCGACACGCACGCGACGCGGTGACCATCACGACATGGAAACCACCCGGGGCCACCTGCCCCTGACCCAATCTCTTGATCCTGTCGCCCTCTCCACCTCCAGACGCGTGCCGCCACCTCTGGCCCTCCTCCTCTCTCGTCTCCCATCGATAGGTCCCAGCGCCGCCAGCCTCCTCCCAACCGGCGCCGCGTCCAGGCTCGCCTCCACCCGCGCCGTCGGCCAGGTGCTGCCCCGCTCCCTGCTTCCCGCCTTCTCCCCTCACGCCCTTGTTTCTGCTGCGCCGCCGCGGTGCTCTGCCTCCAGCCCTGCTCGACAGAGCCCACGTCGCCCCTGCCTCCACGCGGGCACGATCTCGCCAGGTCTGCAGCGCCGCCGTCTTCTCGAGCTCCCTACTGCCGACCACCATCCTCGCCCTTGAGCTTCACCGCCTCACTCTCTCGTTGGCGCCCGTCCGCAGCTTGAGTTTCCTCGCTGCCGGCCGCCTCTCGGGAGCAAGTCGGCGCCTCTAACAGTCTCGCCATGGCTTCCCTGGCTCTTCATCATGGCAGCCCTGTCCGCCGCCCCTCCGCGAGCCGTCTACGACTCCTCCCTCCAGCAGCCGCGCGTCCTCGTCCTCGGGACCGAGCTCTGCCCCGTCTTTGCTAGTTCTGGCCTCCGTGCTCGGATCCGAGTGTGCCCTTCTGCGGGCCCGCGTGCAACCCAGCCTCTATCTCCGTCGCCGTGGGCACTCAGCTCGCTTGCGAGGCCCTCGCATTTGACCACAAGCATGCCCCTTCCCGTTTTCTGCCAAGCTGATGCCCCGCGCGTTCAAGGTATTCGACAATATGCCCGTGTGTTTGGCTCATTAGATATACCGTGAGGATTTGTGATGTGGTGCCAATTCATACGTCGACATGAAGATGATGCTCGCGTAACCGCAAGATGGAAGTCGGTACCCCAAGACCTCCGTCCTGGAACCGGAGCCGGTGCCCCAAGATCTCCGACATGGAATGTCGAGTTCTTCTTCATGGACCTGAAGACACCAACCCCAGAACTCGAAGACCGATCCGTTCGAACCCAAGACCTTCTAACACTAAATGTGAGACTCCTATCCAACGCCCCTATTTTCTAAAAATGATCTACAACTTGTTGCACAATAAATTGTACCTGTCTTCATACATGTCTGCATACATGTCATATTGTGGTTTTGGGATAAATAGCAATTCATCTAAATTAAATAGAGCGCCCGCTCACGCTTCGCTGACCTATCGCGTGGTAAAGAGAAGAGACTACGAAAGAATTGTAAACAGAGCAGACCGCAGAAAGATTCTAAATATGACAAGTCCCCCATGGATTCGATAATAAGGAAATGAAGAACGGGAACGAAACGAAATAAAGCATTTCTAGCGGATGAGCTTCTCCCAATTTTGTCTGGTAATAGAATAGGGCGCTCGATCAGTGAGCTATTACGCACTCTTTAAAGGGTGGCTGCTTCTAGGCAAACCTCCTGGCTGTCTTTGCACCCCCACCTCCTTTATCACTGAGCGGTCATTTAGGGGAGCGTATATGCGAGTTATTCTTGTCTTATATAGACTCCATCTAAATCGTGTAGCGAACCGATGCCATGTCTTTCCGTGCTAATCAACATTTAATTTGCGAGATAGATAAATAACTTGAACCTTCTATTTAAATGTCGGGATTCTGATTCCATTTAATATTGCTAAATTAGACCGCATATTGCCATGTTATGCATCATATCATAACATGCCGGATCTTCCACCCTAGTATTAAATATTGCACCGGTTGCTCTTTCTAGTGCTTTGCTTCTTCACCGATTAGGACGATGAGTCGATGCGAGTTGCGACATGCCTCTGGTTTCCCGGCTTTGTCTCACAGGCGAGCATTCTCTCCCTTCTACCTATTTTGCATTTATAGTCTTTACTTCCTTCCTTTGATCTAATGCTATCCTTATTGTCGATGTTATAGTATCGTTCCTTTAATTATCTACTCCACTATATTGCCTTGGTTGTCCTATTGCCTTGTTTGTCTAGCTAGCTTGTCCTTGCGAGTCGTATGCATGCTTAGTATTGCTCTCATACAGGTGGAACATGATACTCGGATATGGTTGGTGATAAGATAATTAATCTGATATTGTTGGTTATGGTTTCACCTAATGATAAGGCCCCGGCAGGGACCATCTTTGGGAACTGCTTGAGCCGACCTAGGACCCGTTCGTTCTACGATACCAGTTCTGAGTTGATCGCGCTAACCAAACGTGGGGCCTCTGGGATCCCCCCTCAACTACCGGCGCTATTCGTATATCTAGAGGGTTACAAAATTGGTTTTCCATTTGGTGCATACGCATAATATATCCTCGGACATGGGTGAGTTGATATGTCTTTGGACTTGATATTTTGGTGGATTGCCATGGCTTGCATACATAAATCACTGTACACGGTGGCGGCACCCATGGTGTGTATAAGTTACCCCGCAGGGCCCGATCCACCAGTAGGCGCAAACGCTGTGCCTTCCTTGAGAATCGTCGTACCTCTTGGTTGGTTCCCCACAGTAGGTGATGCCTCTGGATATGCGCGTAGTTATGGGACAGTTCTTGTTGTGAGATTCGGATGGCACGTGTAATATGTTGCCTGATGGGTTGAGCATGCGTTTGGGTACAGTAGTGCACCCCTGCAGGGTAAATCTTTTCGAGAAGCCGTGTGTCCACGGTTATGGGCGCCTCAGGAGTACAATGTCATGATCATAGACAACGCCACTAATGCTTTGTCTCTAATAACTTGTCTAGTAATTTGCCTTATCAACTAAATACTTGCTTAACTAAAATTGCCACCGTGTGTGTTCTGCGAGAGGACTTCCTCGACTGGTCTTTGAGGGGGAAATCTTCGGATGGGTTATGCTTGGTGTTATATATAGTTATCGTATAGTGCTCTCTTATCTCGCTCTAATAGCCGAAGTTGTAGCGTGTCTCTATAAGTTAGATAGTGCAAGCTTTGCTGCCGCTGAGCCCACCATACCTATGTAGGCGAGGACCGCCGAATTCTAGTCTCGTCGTGTACTGGCCTCAGTATTGACTGCTCTCTTTCTGTTTTTCCTTTGACCCTTGTCGGCACCCTTTTGGCTTGACAGGTATGTGATTGATGACGTTATCAAGGTTACCCTTCCGCTTGGCCTGGGCAGGGTTGCACACCGCTTGGTTATTCTTCAGAACTCTTAGTCCCATTTTGATCTTGTCTGTACTCGGATACTATCCTGCTTTCTTCTTGAGTTGTATCTTCGTATTGTACCTTTTGTATTCTTGATTAGTCGAGTCTTTGTTGTATATATAAGTTCTTGTGGACTCTGTTGTAAACTACTGTGATGTAACTACTTGTATTCAAATCCCACCCACACGAAAGTGTCTGGTGGGCGTCTTTGAATCGCTTCTATGCGGATTTTGGCGGTAAATGCTGAGATCTGCATAGACCCGATTCGGGGGCGTTACATTACCTCTTCAATCATTCCTTTTTGGAGCGCTCATGAGTTATGGACAAAACTTCAAGATAAATATGTTGTGTCCAACATTATTGAGGATGATTGTGTTGCTTCCACTTCCGGTCGAGATGAGTTCTCATCCTCTACCACTTCACCAACATGTGACTTTTCACAAGGTAATGATATGGTGAGTGGTGATAGAAATTGCAATTTGGATAGTGTGCTTACTATTTGTAATCTTTCATCTCTATCTAGTTGTAATATCTATCTTTGGACCTTAACACTTCTAGCACTACAAACTTCTTACATGGTTGTGTTAATGGTCCTTGCATATCATGTAGAAATGGCTTCAATAAATCTCATGATGATATGCTTGTGTTGTCTTGTTTCCATGATAAAAATGCTTCTATTTCCTCTAGTGCTTGTGTTGCTAACCATGTAGAGGAAAATGAAGATTCTATGTGACGAGGTTTACTCTCGTCAATGACCATTGTTATGGACTTGGGTTTTGGATAAGATGGGGATGCTGGAGGTCGCGGAACGGTTAACAAACAAGCAACATGGGGACACGAGGTTTACCCAGGTTCAGGCCCCCGGAGGGAAAACCCTACTCCTGCTTGTCTGCTCTTGATTACGGCGGAACCGAAGATTACAGGGGTGCGCAGATGCAATCTGGCGTGGAGGTGTGTATGCGGTGGTGTGCGAGAGATTGTAAGAGAGCCTCCTCGTCGTGCCCTCCTGGCCTTTATATAGAGATAGGCAGGTCCCAGGCACAGATCGAGTCGGTTACAGGTTTTAGGGTTTACCCCTTTGAATTTTCTATCTACTCTAGTCTTGCTTTCCAAGGATCTGAAGGCGTCATGGGCCCTGGCCACCCGAAAGTCTTCATGCGATGGCGCATATTTGTCGTGGGCCTTCCTTGGATTGGACCAGGTATGCTAAGGTCGTGTACCCGTAGGGTATAACCATGTCAGTAGCCCCCGAGTGTTCAGTCGAATCATAGATTCGGCTGAGGACTCTTCAATCTTGTGTAGCTATCTCTGCTCGTTTAGAGAATAATTTGAGTGTGTAGGGATTGTTGATGCGTGTGTCTGACTCTCCCGACAGATCAGGTTCAGTTAACTGTCTTAGGACAAAACAACACGATCTTCTTCAGATTCGACTCCCTCGACTCGAACCCGGAACATATGCTGGCGTAATTCGACTAAGGCCGCGGAGGACTTACAAGAGAGGAATTTCAGTGAATTTAAAATGATGTACCCAATGCGTCCGTCGGGATTTTTCATCGCGCCTGCTGGCACGGATTTTTACTAGCAGAGCGCAATCGTGTGCGTTACCAGGCCATCATATGGTATCTGTAGGTCTTATCTTTGCATCGTAAACGTAGCATCCGAATGTTTATCACCGCGGAGGTGTTTCGGGTGGCCAAGGAAGATGTTACTCACTTAGCGTTAATTGGGGCAGAGTTGCCGAAAAGTTTTTGCAAGCTGATCCGAAGGATCGCAGTCAAAGAATTCATAGGGTGCGCGACCGGCGCTCCCTATGGAAGTAGCCCCCGAGTTTCTGTTTGAGTCGTAGACTCGAGCAAAGATTTTAATTCAGCCGTTGTTTGGCTTCAGGTCCGTAGGACACAAATTTTTCGGATGCTTGAATCCATCCTCCCTATGGGAGTAGCCCCCGAGTCCGTAGTGGAGTCGCAGACTCGACGTAGGACTCGAAGAATATTTTCATGGTATAGTATTTTGATTACTTTTCGGGTGCGCGGCCAGCGCTCCTGATAGGAGTAGCCCCCGAGTAGTTAGTCGAATCATAGATTCGAGTGAGTACTCTTATATGTGTAGCCGAAGAATTGTAACCTTTGCTAGTATAGCTTTTGATGACGTCAGTGCTGACGATCGGTGACCTCAAGCGTCTGCGGCGCCAGAGATGACGTGACTGGACGAACATGGGTCTCACCTTCTGACCTTGAGTTGACCGGTCATGCACGGCGTGGAGATAATTACGGTGTCGCCTCAATTTCCGTGCGTAGTAGATGGCGTGTAAGCGACGGTTTGCTACTGTGCTGACACGTGGATGGCCAGATCTTGATGTTGGCTCTAAGTCTTCCCGATGGACGGTCGTCGTGCATCGTCCTTGTCCTTATAATCATTGTGGAAAAGTTAGTTTGTTTTCACCGCAGCCATTCCTGTTTCACTGCTCTCATCTTCTTTGAGCTTTTCTCACTACGCGCTGGAATTTCCCCGAGCCTTTCCTTCCTTGTTTACGCGTGCTCGTCGTTGTCGCCGCCACACTGCAATGGGGAAGCCCAAGAAGGCCTCTACCGCAGGTGGTACTAGTGCTGCCGCCGGTGGCAAGAAGGGTTCCGTCGCCACCCACGTAACCGACGGTGGCTGGCGGCGATCAGAGACGCGTGAGGGTGACCTCCGCAAGCTCCATGAGCGGGGCCTGATCCCGCGGGATAGGGAGGCCGTCAAACTTCCCGGCGACGAGGTAATTCCCCGTCCTCCCGCTGGGTTTCGGGTTATGTTCATCGCCTTTGTCCTTCGGGGCCTTTCCTTCCCAATCCACGATTTTCTTCGTGGATTGCTTTTTCTTTACAGCATCCAGCTTCATCATCTTTTGCCAAACTCTCTTCTTCATGTCACCTGTTTCATCACATTCTGCGAGTGTTGGCTCGGTATTGAGCCGCACTTTGGACTCTTCCGGAAACTCTATTCCGTGAAGAGGCAATCTGACTCCAATGGTGTTTATCCCATTAGGGGATGCATCATTTCCCTCAAATCCAATCTTATTTTCTTCTCCTTTTCTATGTCTAAATCTGTCCAGTACTGGCGGAGGCGATGGTTTTACATCCGCGACTCCATGGTGGCTGGACAGGAATTTGGTCTTTCTCCTTTCGACCCCTCCTAGAAAATCGAGCCGAAGAGGTCCTGGAAGAACCAGATCTTGGATGGCGAGGTGGCGGAGATAGAGGTGCTTTATCATCGAGTGGAGGATCTTCAGCTGATTCCGGATAAGGAGGTGAACAGTGTGGATATCATCTGTACCTTTCTCAAACGTCGGGTGCAGCCGCTCCAGGCTAGGGCGCACCCGATGTTCCTTTATTCTGGTCGCCGCGATCTGACTAGGGTTTCGGCTAAGGAGTTCTCCAAGGGGGATCTCGACGGGATCCTTCGCCCGCTGCTGAAATACAAGGCTAGAGAGGATATCCCGGGGAAGTTGCTGACTTCTCCGTTCTCCGCTTCTCGTCCGGTTCCGCAGGTGTAGATCTGGGACGTGCGTGTAGCGCTTTTTTCGACTGCGTTTTCCTTTTACTTTTTTGTGTTGAAAATTTGTTTCCTTCTTGCACAGGAATTCAAGGTGCCAGGCATGTCGCCTCCCCTGCCCGAATTGTTCCCGGATGCACCGGACAATGAGGTAGTGGACTCCATGTCTGAACTTCCGTCGGCGCAGTCGCTGACCGAAGAAGCCATCGAGTCAAGCGAGGAGCACACTCGAAAGCGGGCACGGAGTTCGAGCGAATCGTTGGATGCTTCGACTCCGCCGACGCCTAGGAACCCGCTGTGCCTTGAGCATCACAGTGGGGGTCATGGGGGATCTTCCTCTCCTATCCCGGCCGTGCCCGTGCGGGCTGTGGCACCGCACCCGCCGGTGAAGCGGAAGAAGGAAGAGAAGAAGGAAGAGAAGAAAGAGGAGAAGAAGGGCAGGAGAACCCCGCCTGTCTTCGACTTGAGCAATCTCGACTCGTTAGTTTTATTTGGTTGCTTTTTTATTTCTCTTGTCTGTTTGCTTTGTACTTAGCTGACTTTTTCTTTTGTAGCCACTCCACCGATGGCTCCTTTAGCGATGGCGCTCGAGAGATGGTGGGGGAGTCGAAGGTTGTTCCTCCTCCTCCTCAGACGGTGGCCACCTCTGAGGGCGCTTCTCCGAACCCTTCTTCGCAGGAGGCTCGGGTGGTTGTCCCCCAGAATACTTTGGCTGGACCTTCGGAGTCGTCGTCTGATCACGTAAGTTTCTTTGCTCTTGCCGCGGGGGAGCCCCTGGGCGTTTTCGGGTGATCTGCTGATCACTTTTGTTTTTGCTTCTTGTCTTGGGGGGAGCCCCCGAGCATCTTTAGGATGATCTGCTGATCGTTTTTCTTTGAGTCTCGGGGGGAGCCCCCGAGTGTTTTTTTCTTCTCTTGTTTTGATCATTCTTTGGGCGTAGCCCCCGAGCCTTTCTTTTGACGAGTAGTATCTTTTGCAGCCTTTTGTGCATGGCTCCAACCAGCTGGTGCAGCAACACCTGGTGCTAGAGGCCAACTTCAAGCAGCTTCAAGGTACGTTCATGAGTTGATCTTTTTGCTTCTCTTTCTATTTCTTTTTCCGCGATCTGATAAGTGTTCTGCTGATTGCAGAGGATAATAATAACACCCTCCGCGAGCTTGATGCTCTCAAAAAGAGCCTTGGGTGAGCGGAGAAGAAGGCCGAGGACGCCGTTGTTGCGAAGGGGCGCCTCGAGCAGGAGCTAGCCAACGCAGCTGCGACTAAGGAGCGCCTGCAACAGGAGGCGACGGACCGCGAGGAGCAACTCGCCATCGCTATGGCCTCGCGTGAGAAGGAGGTAGCCGACAAGTTGATGGCGGCTGCCACGGCTATTTCGGGTGAGTGGTTTTGTCTTTCCCTTTTTTGGCTTCCTTGTCCTTTCTTGTTGTGCTTTTATTCACGTTGCTTCTTTTGTTTCTTTAGATGCCGCAAGCATCGAGTTTGACCGCGGTGCCCTGGAGCACGGAAGTGCTCTAGATGATGCCACTTTGACCGCCGCAGTACCGTGGTCGGCTCGCTTGCCAAGGCCAAGGAGGCTCTCGAGCGCTTCTACAAGGAGCTCGTCCCCAAGGGCGTCGCCCTCGAGGATGTCGATGCCTTGGCGGATGCGCTGTTAACCGAAGCGCCTGCGGCGTACAAGCGCAAGCAGAAAGGCATTGGTGCGTCCGTCGGGCTGGCGATGGCCCTGGCGTTTGGAGCGGAGCTGGATCTTCATCAGGTCACCTTCCGGATGCCAACGGCTGCTGATGGATCCGAGGTAGCCTTCGCCCTCTACGATGCCCGCTGTAAACGTTATGGGCCGAAGTTGATTGACTTGCTGGCTGAGTACGCGTTGAGGCAGCAGGGAGAGGCCAAGGGCAGGCAATCCGGCTCCGAGGCTACTCAGGATGCAGCTTCTTAGGCCTTGTAGTTGTGGGATAGCTTTTGTTTCCTTTGTTGTAATTATATCTATGAACGGTCCTTGTGCCACGCAATGGCTTTTTGCTGCACATAATGAATTTTTGAGTTCTGTATTCCTTCGTCTGCTTGTTCATATCCTTGTCTTCTTTTACTCTAGGGGCCTTCGGGTGATGATCCCGTTGACACTTCATCTGCACCACAGCTGCGTCCATCTTTGGATAGTGCGTCGCAACTTGTGTTTCTTCGAGACCGCATCCGTAGTCTTGAGAAAGAATTGCTTGGAGTGCATGGCCACGCCGATGTTTGGAAATCGAAGGCAGAGTGAGGCGCTACCAAAGAGGAGTATTTGATGGGGGAGTTGCATCGTCTGTCCGAGCAGCTTCAGTGTGAGTTTTTCGAGCTGCTCATTGTTTCGGATGCGCCTGTTGGCCTTTCATCTTACTTTTGCAAGTATTACAGGTGCTAACCTTGCTCCGAAGGAGGAAAATGAGCGTGTTGCTGTTCGGATCAACTGCCTGACCCAGCAGGACATGGAGGCCGGCGGTTTTTTCTGGATGGGCCGCGATCGTGCCCTGGTCCTTGCGACTGTGCAGGATCGTGTCCACCAGGTATCGCGGGTGCTTATTCAGGCGAAGGCTTTGTTGGCGTCAGTTCTGCACGTGATGTTTCCGCTGGATGAGGCGTCGTCGACTCTCTAGGGCCTGCTGGCGAAGTTTTGAAATGTGCATCATGTCAGGGAACTGGTGCGGCATCAGCTTGTCGCGGGGGGTGAAGGTCGCACTTTCCCTTGTGCGGTTACATCGTCCTAATGTAGATCTGCCTGCTGTAGCGGCTGGGCCGCCTCTTCGGCCGGATGGTGGCGAGTGGGATATGCGTCCACATTATGCGGCTGTAAGGCAGCATGCCGAACAAATTGTAGATCTGTTTGTGCAGCGTGCGCAGGTTATTCTTCAGAATAGTAGGACCTGTAAAAAAGATAGATGTAAATTTTGTATATATTCGACTAGGCGTGGTGTGCCCTTTACTGTAAATGTTTATTGTTGTTTAGCACGTGGAGCTTTGTTTGTATACGTGCCCTTTTCGTTAGCCTGACGTGGTCAGCTACTCAGGTGTACACGTGTTATCCTTAGTCGACGAAGTCGTGAGGTGTGGGGGTCCCCCGAGTGTGTTGTAACATGGAGTAAAACGCAGACAATAGGTGAAAATTTTGGGGCGAGACACTTAGCTTTATTCATATCGTAAGGAGGAGGTATATTGTTTGGCTGAGTAGCGTTGGCTGAATAGCCTTATTTAAAGTAAAAGGAGGGGGGTAGCTAGGGGTAGAAGCGTCGCAGTTGTGCGACGTTCCATGGGTTGGAGTATGCGACTCCAGACTCCACGTGCTTGAGGCGATCGGCGCCACCTGGGATGACTTCAGTGACGATGTAGGGTCCTTCCCATGGTGACTCGAATTTCTTCGGTCGCTCTTGCTTGAGTCGGAAGACTAGGTCTCCTTCGACGAAGGACCTTGGGCGCAGCCGTCGGCTGTGGTAGTTGCGGAGGCTCTGTTAGTACACCGCTAATCGAGCTGCTGCTATATCATGCGCATCATCGAGTGTGTCGATGGCGTCTTCGAGTGCGACCGTCGATTCGGCTTCGCTGTAAGCGACGACCCGTGGGGCCTTGTGGCGTACCTCTGCTGGTAGCACGGCTTCGGCTCCGTGCACCATGAAGAAAGGTGTGTAGCCAGTTGAGCTGTTTGGCGTTGTGCGCATGCTCCATAGGACCGAGGGTAGCTCTTGTGTCCAGGCTCCTGCGAGTCGCTCGAGTGGGCTCATTAGGCGCTTCTTGATGCCAGCACCGACGAGGCCGTTGGCCTTTTTGACCTGCCCGTTCGTTTGCGGGTGCGCCACAGAGGCATATGTGATGTTGATTCCGAGGTCTTAGCAGAACCTGGAGTTCTTTGGAGATGAAGTTCGATCCATTGTCGGTGATGATGCTGTGCGGCACGCCGAACCTGTAGACAATCGATTCGAAGAACTTGACAGCCGTTTTGCCTTTTTGGTTAGTGACGGGCATGGCCTCAATCCACTTGGTGAATTTGTCGACTGCGACCAGGAGGTAGACGTGACCTCCTTTCGAGGACCTTGGCAGTTTGCCGATCATGTCAAGGCCCCATTGGGCGAAGGACCAGGCTAAAGGTATGGGCCTGAGCTCTGATCCGGGTGCGTGTGGTTTGTCTGCGAACCTTTGGCACACGTTGCATCTTCGGACGATGTCCTTGGCGTCGTTCATAGCCGTTGGCCAGTAGAATCCAGCTCGTAGAGCTTTGGTGATGAGGGAGTGGCTGCCCGCATGATGGCCGCAGATGCCCTCGTGGATGTCTTGGAGGATAGTCTTGCTGTCACCGATGGTGATGCACCTTTGCAGTACACTCGAAATGCTGCGCTTGTACAGTTCTCCATTAATAATGGTGAAGGCCTTGGTCTGGCGAGATATGCGTCGGGCATCTGTCGGGCTATCAGGAAGTTCTCCGTCTATCAGGTACCTGAGATATGGCCGTGTCCAAGTTTCTTTGACTGCCATGACCTGCATTAGGTTGACCACTGCGACCTCTGTGTCGGGCTTTTCGGGTCCTTCCCGTCCTTTGGGTAGCGCAGCCCCCGAGTGCTCTGCTTCTTCGGGTGATCCCTTGGGGAATTTCCTTTTGATGGACGGCACGCAGATCTGTTCGAGGAACACACCTTGTGGCCCGTGCGCAGGTGGAGCCGATGTTGGCGAGTCTGTCAGCCTCTTCGTTGCTTTCTCTTCCAACGTGCTGAAGCTCGCAGTCGTCAAAGTCTCCTTCGAGTGCGTTGTACTGTGCGCGGTACGCAATCATGTTGGCGCGTGTGCGTCGCACTTGTTCATCGCCTGCTGAACGACGAGGTTGGAGTCACCGTAGATGACCAGACACGTCACGCCGCAGATCTTGGCCATCCTCATGCCGTGGATGAGGGCCTCGTATTCGGTTTCGTTGTTGGAAGCTCGAAATTTCATCCGAAGGACGTACTTCATCTTATCGCCCTGCGGGGAGGTCAGTATGACCTCGACTCCTGCTCCGGCCTCGCGCTTGGAGCCGTCGAAGTGCATTGTCCATGACTGTGTCATGTCCGGGGTATCTGGCAGTTGCAGTTCCATCCAGTGTACAAGGAAGTCCGGGAGGACCTGAGACTTGATCGTGTGGCGCTTCTCATAGACGATGTCTAGAGGTGATAGCTCGATGCCCTACAGGGCCACGCGTCCTATGGCCTTCGGATTGTTCAGGATGCTGTTCAGGGGTGCTTCGTTAACGACCATCACCTGGTGCTCCTGGAAGTGGTGGCTCAGCCGACGAGCCGTCATGAACACGCCGTAGGCGAGTTTCTGGTAGTGAGGGTACCTCTTCTTTGTCGGCGTCAATACCTCGATGAGGTAGTAGATTGGGCGTTGGACCCCATGGGTCTTGCCTTCTTCGGGTCGCTCGACCACCAGTATGGTGCTTACCACCTGGTGTGTGGCTGCTATGTACAGCAGTAAAGGTTCGCGCTCCTTTGGCGTGACCAAAACGGGCGAGGTAGAGAGAAGCCGCTTTAAATCTTCGAATGCGTCGTCCACTTCGGGCGTCCACTCGAATTTTTCTGCCTTGCGTAGAAGCTGATAGAACGGCATAGCTTTTTCTCCCATGCGGCTGATGAATCTGCTCAATGCCGCGATTCGTCCGGAAAGCTGCTGGACGCCCTTGAGATTCTTCGGATTTTCCATTGCCATTATGGCCCGGATTTTCTTCGGGTTCGCCTCGATCCCTCGCTGGGAGATGAAGTAGCCAAGCAGCTGGCCAGATGGGACGCCGAAGGCGCACTTTTCTGGGTTTAGCTTGATCTTGTAGCGATCAAGATTATCGAACGTCTCGCGGAGATCGTCGATGAGCGTCTTTGCCTCCCTTGTTTTGATGACTATATCGTCGACATAGACTTGGATATTGTGGCCGATCTGGTCCTTCAGGCATGCCTGCATGCACCGCTGGTACGTGGCACCTGCGTTCTTCAGCCCGAAAGGCATTGTGTTGTAGCAGAACACTCCGAACGGCGTAATGAACGCCATTTTTTCCTGATCTTCGACCTTTGGTCGAATCTGGTTGTAACCTGAGTAGGTGTCAAGGAAGGAGAGCTTCTCACACCCTGCAGTCGAATCAATGATCTGATCGATCCGAGGGAGAGGGAAATGATCCTTCGGGCAGTGCTCGAGGATGTCCGTGTCCTTTTTGGGGACCATCACGGTCTTGGCGAACCACTCGCTCTCCTTGATCTCCCTGATGAAGTGTGCATCGAGTAGTCTGTTGACTTCGACTCCTATGGCTTCGGCCCGAGGTTCGGACAGTCGTCAGATGGACTGTTTGACGGGTTTGGCATCTGGAAAGATGTTGAGTGCGTGATCGGCGAATTCCCTGGGAACTCCTGGCATGTCCGCAGGACACCAGGCGAAGATTTCCCAGCGTTCACGGAGGAATTCGACGAGCGCGCTTTCCTATGCGGGGCTGAGATCGTTGGCGATCAGCACCGTCTTGGAGGCGTCCGTGGGGTGGACTTGCACCTTCTTTGTGTTGACGGTGGAGTCGAAGGACATGTCTGGTGCGTTCTGTCTTGCGACTGGGGGTGCCCCGTTGTTCGTCACCTCGCGGAGCCTTACAAGCTCGCCCTGCATGCCGAATTACTGGGAGATTCTGTTGAAGTCCCTGTCGCAGAGGTCCGATCGGGTGAAGCTCCCGTGGACCGTGATGACGCCTCTCGGTCCTGGCATCTTGAGTAGCAGGTACGCGTAGTGCGGTACTGCCAGGAATCGTGCGAACGCCACACGCCCGAGGATGGCATGGTATTGTGATGGCCAGTCCACCACTTCGAACTCGAGTCGCTCGCATCAGAAGTTATCTGGCTTGCCGAAGATGACGTCGAGCCATATCTTTCCCAGGGGGAATATTCCCTTCCCTGGGACGATGGCGTGGAACATTGTGTCAGACTGTTCCAGGCTGCACAGTGGGATCCGCATTGCTGCTAGGGTGCTAGCGAACATCAGGTTGATGCCGCTGTCGCCGTCCATGAAGACACAGCTCATGTCGAACCCTCCGATCTATGCCTCGAGAACTAGGGAAGCATGGCCTGGGCGAGGTACCTGGCAAGGGTGATCCGAACGGCTGCACGTGATGTAGGATTCCGATCCGCTGAGGTACTCAGGGATGGCGGGTGGGGCGGTCACGGCGAGATTGATTGACAGGTGATTTTCTTCTGCACCCTGTTCGTTGGGAGCCCTTTTGGATCATCAGTGATCCTTTCGGCGCGGGGTACCCGTGCCCACCGTTATTCTGCGGGGGTGCGATTGGGTGGTTCGAAGGTCCCGTAGGTGGTGGTGGAGGATCTCCATGTGCGATCTCACCTGGTGCGGGTGTGTTCCTTTATCCAGGGCTCGGGGCTTGCTGCCTCATCTGGACCATGCTCTCGCTGAGTTTCTGGAACTCGCGGCAGTCCTTGAGCATGTGACTTGCTTTCTTCTTACCATCCTGCTTGTCGATGTAGCAGTGGATGGTGCATGGACCTGGCAGTTTTTCGTATGCTGACGGTCCGTCTTCACGGCCGCGACGCTGCCATGACTGCGTTGGGTGTCCTCCGTCACGGAAGTTTCTTCCGCGGTATCCGTCGCTGTTGCGGTTGCCGTCACTGCGGCGGTCGGCGTAGCCAGCCGCGACCATGTCGGGTCCATCGCGATCTTCGTAGACGCGCGGTCTTCTCTTTCTACGGCGCTCACGTCGCCGGCCATAGTCATCTTCCTCCTCCGAGTGCGCTCGGTGGACGGAGTCCTTGCCGTCGGCCCACCTATTGGCGATGTCCATGAGGTGGTCGAGTGTCTTGGGCTTGACGCGCCCAAGTTCTTCCTTGAAGTCCTGGCGTTTGACGCCGTCCTTGAAGGCGTCGATAGCTCTCTCCTCAGAGATGTGCGCCGCGGAATTCTTGGTGTTGAACCAGCGCAGTATGTATGAGCGAATGGATTCGCCCGTTCGTTGGGTGCAGGCCCGCAGCTCCTCGATTGAGGCTGGCCTCTTCCTGGTGCCCTTGAAGTTTCGGATGAAACTGTATGCCAGTTCCTCCCAGCTTCGGATGGATCCCGATGATAGGCTGTTGAGCTAGATTCGGGCTGAGCCTGTCAGCTGCAGCTGAAGGCATTGCAGGGCGGTGTCCTTGTTCCCGCCGTTTAGCTTGACGGACGACAGGTGGTCGCTAAGCCACGCCTTGGGGTCATGTGTGTTGTCGAACTTCGGAGTGTCCGAAGGAAGCTTGAAATTCCGCGGCATCTGTGTCCGCCGTACAGATCTGCCGAAGCATCGGGCTCCGTAGAGTTCTCCTTCGTCTCCATACATCTCGGATTCAGACGAGCATGTGCGCTTGGCGCGCGCTTTGTCGATCTTGCGCTGGGTGAGCTCTCTTCGCGCGTCGTAATCGCGGCTACGATGGCGCGAGCTCGTGTGCCTTCGAGGAAGGTCGTGCTCTTCATCTTCGGATGAAGGTGTGGGGCTGCGGTTGAACTTGACCGTAGCCTTCTTCTTTGGCTCCGCAGGAGCTTCTCCGTGGAGCGCAGCTCCAACGAGTCCGAGTCCGGTAAGCGCGAACTTGTGCATGGCCCTTTTCGGGTCCCCCTCTAGAGGTGGGTTGGACGCGAGGTACGCGGTGGCTGCCATGATCGCAGCTTGCGGCATTTTCGGGATGATGTTGCCGTCGGCATCCATCTCCATGAAGGACGCGTTGAGGGCCCGGGTCACCTCGCGACGCTCCTTGGGGTTCATGTTCTCCGTCCGAGAACGGTGCTTGTTGCCATGGTTGCCGTGCAAGCTAGAGCCAATGCCCATGGCAGAGAGCGCAGCTCACCGCGCACTGGACTCCGAGGCTTCTTGCTTGCGCTTGTCAAGCACCTCCTGCATCTTCACCTGCTTCTTGTGCTCCTCGATTAGGAGCATGCGGTATGCCATCAGCAGGTCCCATGAGGCACCCACGGGCAGGATCGTGTTGCCTGCTACGGCTTCGTGTGCTTGAGCCCATCCCTCCTCGCTGAGGTGGATGACCCAATCGGTGTCGTCCCCGTTGGGTGGGGGGACTGGCTTCTTCTGTTTTCGCCGTTCCTACCCTGCGGGTTAGGTGGCGGATTGGGCGCGTGATGTTCCACGTCACTCTGGATGACTACGGCGCATTGGTAGCGCTCGTAGATTGGATCGCTGTTGCCGCAGCTTTCGGATCCGGAACCATAGGTCCTTTCCTCCGATGGTGGCTCGCACAGATCTGAGTTGCAACTGCTGCTATCATAGGACTTATCTGTCGATGGCGATGTGCGTAGCACAGGGTGTGGGGCCCATGAAGCGGGCCTGATCGATGACAGGGGCACCCGCTCTGGGAGTCGGAGGGTGCCGGTTTGCCCCACCTGGAAGCAGAACCTCCCCAACAGGATTTCGAGTCCGTCGCCAACGGGCTCGAAGTCTTTCATGGTGACCGGTGAGTGGGCGGTGAAGTCGAAGGTGCCGAAGAGGAGATGAATCTCCGTCGCCACGGATTTGTAGATCGCTTTGGTTGGGACCTTCACGATCGCACAATCAGCTCCCCCAGTTCCCACGAACGGCACCAATTGACGAGGTTTAATCTCATCAATGGCCATTGTTATGGACTTGGGTTTTGGAGAAGATGGGGATGCTGGAGATCGCGGAACGGTTAGGAAACAAGCAACAAGGGGACACGAGGTTTACCCAGGTTCAGGCCCCCGGAGGGAAAACCCTACTCCTGCTTGTCTGCTCTTGATTACGGCGGAACCGAAGATTACAGGGGTGCGCAGATGCAATCTGGCGTGGAGGTGTGTATGCGGTGGTGTGCGAGAGATTGTAAGAGAGCCTCCTTGTCATGACCTCCTGGCCTTTATATAGAGATAGGCAGGTCCCAAGCACAGATCGATTCGGTTACAGGTTTTAGGGTTTACCCCTTTGAATTTTCTATCTACTCTAGTCTTGCTTTCCAAGGATCTGAAGGCATCATGGGCCCTGGCCACCCAAAAGTCTTC
This sequence comes from Avena atlantica, assembly GCA_910589765.1. Taxonomy (NCBI): domain Eukaryota; kingdom Viridiplantae; phylum Streptophyta; class Magnoliopsida; order Poales; family Poaceae; genus Avena; species Avena atlantica. The sequence continues at coordinate 410,943,504 of OU342735.1, read as the reverse complement.
ATGGGCTGGCGCATATTTGTCATGGGCCTTCCTTGGATTGGACCAGGTATGCTAAGGTCGTGTACCTGTAGGGTATAACCATGTCACTATGGGCCAAGACAAGGTCTTGAATAGAGATACAAGTGCAATATCACCATCACCTTCCTCCGGTTCTCACATATGCCTTATGGCTAAGGGAACAAAGGTAACCTCTTTGGATCCCATTGTATCTCATGATGATGATGAGGTTGAGAATGATAATGATGATTATCAAGGGAAGTATGATATTACCTCTATTAAGAAAATTGGAGAGGTTGTCTATAGTGATCTCTACAAAAAATAAAATTGCTTCTTCCAACTTTCTTGAAATCTTGAATTATTCTATAAAAGTCAATGATCTTATTGAGGAGCAAGAAAACATAATTGATGAAAAGTTTGCGCTTGAGCATGAGTATGCTAATGAACTTGCTCAACTAAAGGACTCCCTTGAAGAAGAACAAACCACCAAAGAATCTCTTGAGGAGACTTTTACTCTAGAATTATCTAGAGTAAAGGAATACCATGATAGAGAACTTGCGGTGGCTAACTCCTTCAAGATTAAAAATGATGAACTTGAAGTTGTTTATGCTAAACTTGTTGAGGATTTTAAGCACCTCGAAAATGGATCTCGGGTCATTAAGAGGGATCTCACCAAACTCACCGAGTCACATGAGCAACTTAAAGCTTCATATTCAAAAGATCTTGCCAAGTTGCCCTCACCTCTTGCTAATAATGATGATGCTTGTGCTACTAACTCTATTTCTTGTGAAGCATCTATTTTGAAGGAGAATGTTGAGCTAAAGTCTCAACTTGCTTTGCTAACTAGCAACTATGGGAAATTATAAGAAAGTCATGTTAAGCTCTCAAGCTCGCACGAGGATCTTCTAGTCTCCCATGGTAGGCTAAAGTTAGCTCATGAGGCCATCGTGTCAAAGGTAACATCTAGTGGGCCTCATGTGGACATTAGCACTATATCTACGCCAAATGTTATATTGCCATGTGCTAGTCCTTGTAATTCATCATCTCACAACCATGCTATATCTCGTGATGAATTACATTCCGTGCCTTGTTGCTCTAACAATGTAGCATCTACTTCCTCTAGTTATTTTGTTGAAACTAACCATGTAGAGGAAAACAAAGAGCTCAAGGCTCAAGTCACTTCTTTGAAGAATGACTTGAAAAAGGGTCATCAAGGGAAGGTCGCACTCAACAAAATCTTGAGTGTGCAAAAATTCCCCAATGACAAGAGTGGGCTTGGATTCAACTCCAATGTCAAGAACAAGTCCACTATAAAGTTGAAGAACAAGAACAACAAGAAGAATGGTCAAGATCAAGTCAAGAATTCGGCCAACATTGTTTGCTTCAAGTGCAAGGAAGAAGGGCACCATGTTAGATCTTCCCATTGAAGAAAAAGCCTCTTAGTGTGAAGCAACAAGGGAAGCGGCCTCAAGCTCCACCTCAAGTCATCGACGGTCCTCTTCCTAAGAGGACTACTTGAGCTCTTCCTCGAGTTGTGGCTTCACCTAAGAAGAAAGATGGCAAGAGAAGAACTTGCTACATATGTCGTGCAAAGGGGCATATTTCTTCCTCATGCACTAGTGGTATCTCCTCATCCAACCCTATCATTATTGATGATGCTTATTCTCTTTGTAAGGATGAGGTTGGCAATGTGTTTGCCAAATTTGTTGGTGCTCAATGTGGTTTCAAGAAAAGAACCATTTGGGTTGCCAAGCCTATTGTGACTAACCTCTTAGGACCCAACTTGGTTGGGGACCAACAAGCCAAAACTTGATCAATAGGTGTGTTTTGGAGGGCATTGGAGACTTGGCTACATCATGAAGAATTGAGGGATCTTCATTATTACATTTGTCAAGCCAAGTCATGTGGATTATATTGCTCCTATTATATTTCCAATGTTCCTCCTTGCGGTAACATATGCTTAACTCGTTTCATTGAAAGTTACTCGCCCCCTTGTGCATGTGTTGGTTTTGTATCTTCCTTGATTTTGTACATGCTGTGCTTTCCACGTAATTATCTTGAGGAATCAAGCATATTTGTGTATGATTAGGTGGCACACCATGTATGTGTGTTTCTTGTGTTTGAGCCTTACTTGGTTATATTTGGTATCTTATTTGGCTCTTGTGAGAGATTAATGGATTATCCCATTTTGGGGGAGTGTTATGCTTGGGCATTCCACAATCCTAAAAATGTGTGTACATGAGGAATACCACCTAGTATTTATATTGGATTATTGTCTAGTCTCTATATGGTATAATTCTCATGAGAAATTTAAGTTTTATAATATCCATTAATTATCTCTATTTGTATCTTTTTGCCTCGGGTTGGTTTTATGGTAGTATCATATTATGGGGGAGTCGTATTCTTAGTGCATATTACAATCCTAGAATATGTGAACATTCGAGGTTGTGTCACTTAGAATTGATATTGATAATTATCTAGCTCCTATGTGACACATTTGCTCATACAAGTTCCAATTTGCTTGAATGTCTTTATTGCTCATATTTTGGATCTTGTATGTGAGAGTGCTTCTTGGTATGTGTTTACTCATATTTAGATATATATATATATATATATATATCCGCATGGAAACCATTTGCTTCAAGTTACTCTAATCACTAGTGATTGTGTGACTATTGGAAGCTACCAAGAATCTTGTTTGAAGTATCATGCTCAATTCCTATATTTAGTTATATGCTTCTTGTTGTGACTATGATCTTGGATATCCATGCAAGCTACCTTGGGAAAATTATTCCCAATATTTCTTGTCCTTGGACAATGAGTACTAAATTATGGTAGAATTTATTGATCATATTCACTTTGGCCTTTCCTTAATATTGTCCTATCTTTGGCCAAGTAAATGCTCTGTGTGCTCCCATGTATTCCTTGCTACTTTTGGATCTTCTTATTTTATTGGTATCCTCTTGTGTTTCATTTACTGTAGGTAGTAGTGATGATCTCATTTGTGTGAATTTTGCATTCAAAATAAAAATTCTATATAATGTACTACTTATGAGTGCGCTCTCCTATATTATCTAGAACAATCCTTTTATTCTTCTTGTTTTGTTCCATATCATGTTTTATGTGCTTGGAAGCTCAATCTTTTCGTTTTGGTATTTTGTGCCATCATGAAAAGTTTGGGGAGTTTGGTTTCTTGTTGGAACCTTGCTATTTTTGGGAGTTGGTTTTGTCTCATTCTTTGTTTCACATTTTGACCATTTTAGAATGAGATAAATCCTTGAGCATTTGTGTTTTTATATATATTTTGCTCTTTGGCTTTTGCCTAGTTCATTTGTTGAATTTGTGATATTTCATGTGTTGAATTGGTTCTTTGATATAATTTGGACATTGTTTGTCTTGTCACACTCTTGTGTGTGCAATCTTGATTTACTTGGTGTTTTTGTTCAAATTGTATCTTCTTTTTGGTTCTTGAAAGCTTTATGCATGCATATTTACTATATGTTTATATTATGGCATGCTTGCTTTCTTTGATCCATTATATAGGGGAAACTCCACCAAATCCCATTGGCTAAGTTGTGCATGAAATTCAATTTCATATCAATATGCACATATTTATGTGAAGTCTCTCCTATGTATTGTAGTTGCACTAACTACTTTGGACCCAATAATTTTGGGGACCATTTTGTACTTAAATGTGTTTTAGGTACATTTGAGATATATTGGATGCTTGTCTCTCAATCTTGAAGAAGTTGTGCGTTAATGAAAATTGGAGGCAAGCTATAGGATGATAAATGAATTCATATCCTCTACATCCTACCAATTATATCTTGGGAACAAGTATCTCTTGCTCATGCATACTTATCTTGCTTCCAACCTTTTGTAGGTTGCATCTTGGCATGAATTTTTGTTATTATATTTATGGTTATATCTCTAGCCACGGTATTAAAAGAACTCTCTATTGTATATGTGTATAAGTTGAGATGAGTGCATATAGTTGGGACTATACAAAATCATGCATATGATCCTCAAATTCCAAATATGTCAATCTAGCAATTTTATTGCCTATCTTTCCTCAACTTCTCTCATGTGCAATAGTAAGATTTTGCTAGTTTATTTTTTCTTGTGATACTTGTTGCCTTTCTCCATATATGTCAACTTTCTCCTTTTTCCCTTGGTGATAGTTGTAATGTATGTAGTGTGTTGGTGTTTGAAGTTCATTAATGTACAATAAGATATATTTGAGCCTTCGGCCATGCTTTGAAGCAAAAATCTTATTTATGACTTCATTTTTGCTTTCATGTGATTTATTATATATCTTCCTTGTGTGTGCTTGTTTTGTTATGGGCTTATATCTTTGTGATGTTATCCATTTAGAAACATACACACATATGTGAAGATAATTTTATTTGAGATTTTATTCTTTGGATACCACCTTTTACTCCTTTTGATACTTCGGTGGATTCCAAATTTATTTGTCTATGAGTGCTTGTTCCTCCTATTTGAATATTTGGGCACTCATATGTGTTCTCTAATGCATTATATTGTTAAATTAAGTTGGATGAATGAGGATTCCATGATTATGCACCTTGTTCCCAATTGCAATTATCATAATTGGTGCATTATCTTTGGGGAGCTCATCTAATTCATTTAAGAATGCTCATTTATCTTCTTTCTCATTTATTGTGCCTTAAATGTTTATGGGGGAGTGAGGATTCCATATTTGTGCATTTTTGTATTGAAATACACCAATTTTAAAATATGCACAAATCTTGGGGAGCTTGTCTATTTTATTTAAGCATTTATTTGATCTTTCATTTGTTGTGTTTTAAATGCTTATGGGGGAGCAAGGATTACATATTTGTGCATTATGTATTCCAATGCATTTATTTCAAAATTGCACACAAATCTTGGGGAGCTTCTCTATTTGTTATTTAAAACACTCTTTTGCTCATATCATAATATCTTGTAGTTTTCATTTGGACTCATTTGTTGTTTTCAAATTGGTTTGTCGGACCTTGTAATTGCTTGCATCATTTGACTTTATTTTGGCAATCTTCAGGTCCTCGATATAGTTCTACTCCCTCCCAAGTATTCATCATTGGTTATGTGTGAAGGCACACCTTTGGAGAAATTACTACTATATTTGCCTTCTAGAACTTGTCACCCATTTCGGCAATCGATGCCAATGGGGGAGAAGTTTTAGAGGGTTTAAGGGAAGTTGGTTTATGCATTGAGTTTGTGATTATGCATTTGCCTCTCATGCTCTTGCATCTTTGTTGTTGCTTAGCATGTGGTATATAGAGGAAAATCCACCAATGATAATGATTGACAATATATGCAATGAAATTCGAGTTCATCACACATGCATAGATTGTGGGGGAATTTGCTCTATATATGGCGGTGGTACCAATATAACATACTTATGTAGTATTTGATATTGGTGTTACCATTTTGTTCATTAAGATTCCTTATATAAACCCTCTTAAAGGGATTGTAATTAATTACCAAAATGGGGGAGATTGAAAGAACATGTGGGCCCCCATGTGTGGTTTTGGTAATTAATGACAATCTTTATGGACTAATGTGTGTATTAAGTTATACTTGTATTAATTGTCCATTGGCATCGCTTGGATCTTGTGTCAGATTCAAGGTCGATGAAATAAGAAGAAGATATGTTGTGCAAGCTCAAAATGCGCCATCTATAGAAGATCTCATGTTTGATGCTTTCCATCCTCGGTGATCATGGATCGATGATGAGGAATCAAGAAAGGCGTTCCATCTTGAGTAGGGAAAGATCGTCTACATCGAGCTCAAGTGGAATGCTCAAGGCAAAGGTATAATCTTGATAGGTTTTTCCTTTTGCCGGTCTCATATTGTTAGTGGAAGACCGGATTTAGGACAGATAACCGTACTATCAAGAGGGGCTCTCGAATGAGTAACTCGATCACATCGTTCGGAGAGAGATCAAACCTTTGCATACTTGCACCATCGTATTTGGTTGTTATTTGGTCTTATCCATGTGAGGATATAGAGCTTGTGGTAATCTCCATAACAATCTCTTGTTCATCAAAATCGGATCTCTCTTTTATATCTTATTGCGATTTTGATCTATGCGGTTTTTCAGTTTCTCACCAAGTGAGGTATCTCACATTACTATACTTGATAAATTCTCACTTGGTGATAACCAATATTTTCACCTTTTATAGGGAAGCTCATGTCGTCCTCTTTACAATGCAATTGGAATCGGGTCGATCCGAGTTACCAATCAAAAGTTATAGTCGTTTGAATATCTGCTGGTTTTATTTCCTAGGTACTGAAATGCGGTAAGTTGCCAAAAGCCACTGCCGGTCTAGGTACCAAAAATCGGTAGTACCGCATTTTAGTACCTAGCACGACAGAAGGTTTTTGACAAGTTGCCAAAAGCCAGTGCCGGGCTAGGTACCAAAAAGCGGTAGTACCGCATTTTAGTACCTAGCGCGGCAGAAGGTTTTGATCTTGGAGGTTTTACCGGTTTGTATTTTAGAGATAGGTAAAACCTTTCATTATTTGGTTCTTACTCATGTGAGGATTTAGATCTTGTGTTAATCTCCATCACAAGCTCTAGTTCATCGAAAACGGATTTCATATGCATTTTCTATTACGTTTTCGATGTTGGAGGTTTTATCGGTTCGTCTTTTTGAGAGAGGTTAAACCTTTCGTCATTTGGATCTATCCTCCCTTGCTATACTATGATGTTTATTTGCATGATCTTGTAGAGGTTGTTGTCCTCTTCGAAACGAGCCCACGATCATCAAAATTGGAGTCAGGATGCAAAAGTTATGGCTGTTTTTGTTCTGTGATGACCAGTAGTACCGGACCAGGATCCGGTAGTACCGCATTTTGGTACCGGGGAGCAGAGAGAAAAATGTGTTTGGCGCCCCAGGAACCCCAGGGAATGTCCGGTAGTGCCGGGAAAGTCCGGTAGTACCGGGAAAAAGTCTGGTAGTACCGGGAATCGCGTTTTTGGGCTGCAATGGTTGTATTTTGGAGGGACCTATATAAGGGACCTTCTTCCCCAATGGTTCCTCAACCATTATTGCAAGTTTTACCCTCCATTGTTGAAATTCTTGAGCTTTCTTCCTCTCAATCCCTCCTATGATTCTTGCATATTCTTGAGGGATTTGAAAAAGGAGATCTAGATCTACCATCCCACCAATCAATCTCTCCTCTAAGTGAGGGGAACATATTGGGATCTAGATCTTGGATTCTTTTGTGGATTTCCTCCATTGTTCTTCCTCTCTTATTCCCCCATAATATTTTGTATCTTTTGTGGAATTTGGGAGAGAAGGATTTGAGCACTTCTTGTGTCCTTTCCATTGCATTTGGTGCATCGGTTTGAGTTCTCGATGAGGATTTGGTGAGTGAAAGTTGAGAAGATTTTTACTCTTGGGTTCTTGGAACCCTAGACGGTTTGTTGGTGTTGTAAGTTGTGGACTTGGTGGCGTTTGTTGGGAGCCTCCAGTTAAGTTGTGAAGAAGTGCCCCAACCTTGTGAGAGGTTCCGGTTTACCACCGACAAGTGCACCGATAGTGGAAGTGTGGATCGATCCCGTTGGGGTGAGATTCACCGGAGAATAAGGGAGGCCTTTTGTGGCGTAGGTGGTTAGATACCACCCCCTCTCCAAACGAGACGTACTCCATGTTGGGAGGAACTCGGTAAAATATCATCGTCCCCGCGTGTCTCGGTTATCTCTATACCCGAGCTCTTACTTATGCACTTTACTTTGTGATTGCCTTCGTGCTTGAAGTATATATCTTGCTATCACATAGTTGTTTGTCTTGCTTAGCATAAGTTGTTGGTGCACATAGGTGAATCCTAGATTGTTCTAGGTTTTGTTCTTAACAAAGTAAACGTTAGTTTTATTCCGCCTTTATTGAGCCCCTCTCGAAAAAGTTTTAATCGCCTATTCACCCCCTTCTAGGCAACATCTGTATCCTTTCAAGGGAGGTGCTGGCAGAAGGATACACTCCGACATCTTCGATGTGGCCATCGTGCCCCTACTTGCAGCCTCCGACGTGTGCGTAGCGGCCACCTCTGCGTTGGTCTGCACCCCCACCTACTCCCTACCAGCACCGGCGAGCTCCACCGCCGCCCTTCTTCTCGCACGTCGGCAGTGCCTTCGCACGCCCATACCCACCCTCGACCCGCCGCCATTGTAGCTGGTGTGTGTGCCCCATATGGGCGTACCTAGCCGGTGAAGGGCCTCGTGGGGCGCTGGCGTACAAAGAACTACGTAGCGCTTGCTCCGTCCATGGGAGCAACAACTCTTCTATGTCGTGGGGGCTGTAGACCAAGGACACGGCCGAGTCCATCGGGAGGAGGCATGGCCACCAACCCCACCGGCGGCACGTGGGAGGGACAAGGAGGGCAGGGTGCCGAGGATCGGGGCGCCGAGGATTCCATGGACGCTGCTCGACGGTCGTGGGTGCAGAGGTAGGAGTAGACGGCTACTCTGCGGTCGGATCTCGGTGACTCGTTTTCTTTTCCATGTAAGCACACAAACGCTCGTCTCACTTAGCGGTGGCTAAAGGGCAATAGTTTCTAATACATAGGGGTAGAATCGAAAACTAAAAATAACGTACCATCATGACAGTAAGTCTTTTCTCTACTGTATAATTTGTGTTAAGGTGGTTTTCGTTCGACCATTTTTCGTACGTCGTTCCTTCCTATTTCCTGTTGTGCCGGTTCGCTTGCGATATCTTCTCTTCGTATTGGTAAAAGAAACCGATTGGTGCAAGAACTGTCCGGTTGCTCAAAGAAACCGAACGACTGGAACGCATGGATCGGGGATCAGATGGATACATCCACATGATGCCGTTGCCGTTTTTCCTTCTTGTAGCCGCCATGCCACCTTTCCAGTCGATCTCTTTCCCGTCTTGCTCAGCCTTTTACATCAGGTGGCCTCTCTTGGTGCACTATAACGGCTCTCCTCCTATGGCGAGACACCATGGCTAGCGGGAGCGGGACGTGCTCTGCCTCTGGCTGTCAGCATCACCGGCATGTGGCCACGTCGGGATCGATGCCGCCAGATGGCAGATGGAAGCTGAGCTGTCTCGAACCAGATCGAGCGCTCTGTCCGATCGTTATAAACTCATAGGTACCACGCCGGCGGCGGCTTGCCATGGCCAGCGAGAACTGAGTTCTATGACACCTACGATGACGAGGTAGGATTGGAACCAGACGAGGGTGATGTCGTGCTTCTCAAGGAGGCCACGCATGCGGTGCCTCGCCATGGCCAATGAACTCGCGATGGATCAAACACCCACACGTCGGCTTGCCATGGCCAGCGACAAGGAGTACTACAACTACTATGACGAAGACGAGGATGAGGAGGGATTGGAGCGGGCATCGGGCTAATCGAGGAGGCCTCGCTACCGAAGGAGCACAACACAGATCATTGGGTGAATAAACTAACAGTATCTGATAAGCAGTACCGGCGGTTGGTGTCGGTGATGCTGCACAAGATGGCAAATCTCGTGCGCCATCACAACGAGACCGGAAACAAGCTGCACAGGATCCCGTGTGTGACCGAAGGAGGATGGCGCGATAACTCCGCCAAGGCTCATGAACAAGGGCAAGGTCGCCACTGGGCCTGTTAGTACGCCTTGCATCGCGGTACTCCTTATCAGTTGGAGATCTACACTGTTCAGCCAGACCATGGTAAATAAATGTTCACTTATTAGTTATTCCTATGATTTCCTCTACTGTACGTTCAACAAAGGGTTAAAAAAATGAATTTTTGGCATCAGGTGTGGGCTTATTTTTAAAAAAACTCGTGGGTGGATTAACTGATTTGTGAAGTGCATGATTAAGTAATACGTAGATATAGTTTATAGAGCAAATGATACACTTTTTTCTTCAACGAGAGGTTTTCAGTCTAACTGATGTGTCTACATCATTTTTGACACGGTGAATGTGTTTTTCGACAGACATGCGCTTAATATAGAGCAACCCTTTTCTCTTGACCCGTTCCTTCATTGAAGCATGACTTCAGTTTCACCTGCCTAAGGTGGCAAGTTTTTGGTTGTAGATTGATGAAATATTTTCTCTTCACTTATTTAACATAATGATATCTAAGTGAAAACCTTGAGTCCTTCTTGTCCATATGGTGATTTTAAAAACATTGGATCAGGATATTCTCATGTAGCTTGCCAGAATTAACATTATTGGATCATTATAAACTCATAAGTTTATATATATATAAAGAAATTAGATCCGAGTAAATGACAAGTATTTTCTTTTTCAGAGGCTAACATATATGGCGAAACATATGATAGCAAACGGCTATAATTTTGTGAAATCTAAGATATATAATTCATATGGTATAGAATAACAATCTAGGTGAAAACTAAGATATTTGTAATGGTAATTTTGGACACATGAAATACCAAATGGTATTCTTAATTAGATGGGTGCAAAAATGTTTTCAAGCAGGTATTTGTTTCTGTGAGCATATATCTTTTAATTTCCACCCATAACAACGCATAGGCATATTTCCTATTTCAAAACAAGTTTCACTCTATAGACTATAAATGGAACACAGATAATTATGTGTTTCCTAAAAAATCAATCAACATAGGCCTCGATACAATGATGTGAAGGGACCGGAGACTCACCAAGTTCTACACAAGCAAAGATGATTCATATAAAGTTATATTTTGGGTTTCTATGCATATTGAATATGATTATTAACAAATTTTATATCAACCATGTTAAGAAATAGAGCTTAGGTAACAAGAGATAATTAATTAGGCCTTTACTTTATATCCATAAGATGTCCAATTCAAATACTTATTGTTTTCAGGGAGCGTTTTTGTTAGATTATGCTGTATATTTCCTACACACATATATTTTTACATAGAGAAAATTTTAATAGATCGTGGCAACGCATGGGCATTCAGCTACTAATAGTAATAAAGAAGACTAGTAGAACCGTAGTTTCAATGGAAGAAAAAGAAAGATCATGGCATCCATCTCAACAGGCACAAAGGCGGAGCGCCAGATGGATGGTAGCTCCCCTCTGAATTTTGTAGTCCGCCCATGGTATGACCTTCAAACTGTCGACAGTATCCGAGCATGTTTCGGTCTTTCCATCTAACATCTTCATGAAGATCTGTATCCTACCACAAAACTTGGAGCCGGTTGCTGGATTGAAATCGCATAGTCCATGCGCATAGTGAATAGCATAAGAAATAAGAAAGATAAGTAGAACGGATCTGGTGCAATCGACACGCCGTGCAGGCTCACCTTGCAGGCGTCTAATCTTCGAACTTTTACATTCGACGGACCTTGTTCACTACCAATAACACTGCTAGTGAAGCTGTCATAAAAGGTCTTTATTCTGACGTGCAACACATCTGTTGCTGCTCTCCAGTTGACAAACATTCTTGAGCCTGTTAGCTATGGAGAGAATTATGTACGTATCTTTTGAACAGTATTACTGAAGACAGTAGTAGAGCAAGTAATGCATGGGAAATAGACAGGTAGAGCAAGGAATGACGCCAAGACAGAAGCAGGGACTCTTAAGTCTGAATATACCATCTTACAATTAACAAGTACTAGAACGGTAGTTTCAATGGAAAGAAAACATCTCAACAGCCACAAAGGCGGAGCATCAAATGGATGGTAACTTCCATCTTAATTTTGTAGTCCGCCAGGGTGCGACCGCTCTCCAGCTGCTGACCAGCAAAGATGAGGCGTTGCCGTCTCGGGGTATTGCCTGACACTTCGTAGACCTTCAGCTTCAAACTGTCGACGGTATCCGAGCTCTGAACTTGAAATGTTTGGGTCTTTCCATCTAACATCTTCATGAAGATCTGCATCCTACCACCGGGACTGGCCGGGCGCAGGACAAGGAGAAGAGTGGACTCCTTCCAAATGTTGAGGTCTGCCAAGGTGCGGTGGTCCTCCAGCTGTGTGTTGTCAAAGATGAGGCACTGCTGACCCTTGGGAAAGCCCTCCATGTCTTGAATCTTGGACTTCACGTCGCCAATTGTGTGCAAGTTATCAACATCGATAGTGATGGTCAAGCCCGTCAGCGTATCCCTCACATAGATTTGCATAACTTCTTCGAGGTCAAGCGTGGATTTATGCTTGATGCCATAGTCAGCCAGTGTACGGTCGCTGTCCTCTAACTCCACTCCGTCGAAGACAAGCCGGTGTTGTTTCTGAATCTTCGCCTGGACAGTATGTAGCGTGTCCGATGGCTGGACCCCCCTGAGGCTGATTGTCCGGCCGGTGGGAGTCTTCACAAAGAGCTTCATTAATTCTGCCTGAACGAGCAAACTAAAATTTCTACACAAAAATAGCTTTATTAGGGTCTATACAGAACAATGCATGCACAAAGACTAGTTATCTAGATACAATATATACAAGCAAGAACTAGCTATCTAGATATCGTAGAAGCCGCGTAACAGAAATAGACTGCATAGAATACGTTGAATTAAAGAGATAGAGCTGAGTTCTCAATTAACCTATCCGACACATTGTACTACTGAGAACATAGAACCGAACCTAGCGTCTTTTTTCACAGCAAGATGCATCAAAGGAAAAAAAACAGAATATGCTGTCCACAGCAGATGCATCCGTCTAGCTTTTAGTTGGAAGTAGTAGATCTAGAGATCAACATTTTTTTATACAAATACACAGCAGATGCATCTGTCCAGCTTTTATTTGAAAATCGTCGTAGATCTGGAGATCAATAATTTTATCCACAAATCATATGAGATGAGCTAGCCACAAACTAACTGCGCTATATACAAATAAAAATCCACAGTGGATATAGTTGTCCAGCTTTTATTTGAAGTAGTACTAGATCTAGAGATCAAGAACAATTTTACCCGCATGAAAACAATTGTAACACTCTCCATCTAGCCAATCCCAAGATGCAACCAATCATATGAGACGAGCAATCAGGTTTCAGAGATGACCGATACCGTGAATATGAACGATACATACTAGCTAGAGAAAAAGGTATTACCTTGAAGTCGACGAGTTGCCGGTTGGGGTCGGAAGGGGAAAACTTAGGGTTGGCCGGTTGGGGTTTTATGGGTCTAATCGGCTGCAAGGTAGGGAATTCCAAAGCCTATCGGACTCTTCCCACGTGGAGTCTTTTAGTGAGGGAAAAAAATACTTCATTCGTCCTAAAATAGATGTCTTAGATTTTTCAAAATTTTGAATGAATCTATATACTAATAGTATCTAGATTTATATAATTTTTGAAAAAATTGAGACATCTATTAGAGAAGAAGGGAGTAAAACAAGACGTGCCACTAAGAAGATCTAGAATGTATTTTATTTGAGATAAAAAAGATACCGTTTGATACCTGTGAGACCTCTATGCCGAGGAAGTACCTTAGAAATCCTAAGTCTTTCACTTCAAATTCATGTGCTATATATCGTTTTAGGTTTAGGGTTTCCTTGCAACCGTCTCATATAATCACAATGTCAGTCAACATAAACTATTAGAATTGCAACCATATCACAATCACAATTGTGTTTATTGTTAGAGTATTAGACATATACGGTTGTTATAGTAGTTTAGGATAGTTAGGATTCTAGCCTAACTTGACTTGTACTCTAAGATGATTTCATATACGTCTATATATACTCGTTCATGAGGCTAAACAATATAACCATTATATTCCGCCAAACTCATACTCTTTTATGGCATCAGACCAAATCAATCCAAACCCTAGCCACACGCTTCCACCACGCCGCCCCCGCCGGATCGATCTCCATGATATCCGCCGGGGACCGCGTGATCCATCGCAGGGTTCGCCCGCCGATCTGTGATCGGCTGCCCTGGTGAGTCTTTTTTGATCTCTAAATCAATTTTTCTCTCCACGGGTCGCTTGGTCGGTCTTCTTTTTTGGTTTACCGATCATAGATCGGATTGAGTCGCCCACCGTCGTCGTCATCGCCGCGCCTCTACTCCGACCATCGGCATCGACGATCTACCTCGGTCGGCTGCTACGCCTTCCTCAGTAGATTGTTGTCGCCATCCCCCTCAGATCGTCTTCGTTGTTATCGCCCAGGACTTCACTGACAATGCCTCTATCGTCTATGATGTATGTGTCATCCATGTCATGGCACACCGTCGGTCTGATCAACCGATCCCGCGCCCGACTACGTGATACGTCCAAAACGTATCTACTTTCTCGAACACTTTTGCTATTGTTTCTCCTCTAAACTTGTGTGATTTGGATACAACTAACACGGACTGACGCTGTTTTCAGCAGAATTACCTTGGTGTCTTGTTTTTATGCAGAAAATCAACTATCAGGAAAAATCCCGGAAAATATGCCAAAAATCCTATTTCACTAGAAGACTCATGGAGCCAGAATACGATATGGAGTGGGGCCCTGGGGGGGCACACCCCCAGCCGCGCGGGCCAGGCCTGGCCGCGCCTGGAGGGGGTGTGGCCGCCCCAGGCACCCCCTCGGCCTCCCTCTTCGCCTATAAGATGCCTTATGACCTAAAAACTCAGGGGGTTCGACGTTTTTCCAGAAAGAGTTCCGCTGCGCCGCCACCACCAGAAACCGCGATTCGGAACCAGAAACTCCGTTCTGGCACCCTGCCGGGACGGGGAATTTGGAGAGGATCATCGCCATCGTCATCATCAACGCCTCTCCATCAACCATCAATGTTTCCCTCATCCATGAGTGAGTAATCCCCCGTTGTAGGCTATGGGGATGGTAGGGATTGGATGAGTTCTATCATGTAATAAAATAAGATTTTTAGGGCATGGTGCCTAGTATCTCTATTAGTGCTATTTGACTTTGTTGCAAATTGTTGTGCTTAATGCTTGTCACTAGGGCCCGAGTGCCATGATCTCAGATCTAAACTAATTTTTGATTCATTATGATAGTATTGTTTGTGATCTTATCTGCAAGTTGTGTACACATATCATTGTCCGGATCCAAAGGCCCGAAGTGACAGAAATTGAGACAACCTGAGGGGATGGCTTTGATGTGAGGATCACATGAGTTTATGGAGTGTTAATGCTTTGCTCCGGTGTTCTATTAAAAGGAGCACCTTAATTGCCAGTAGTTCTCTTGAGGCCCCGCTACAACAGGCTGGCATGACAAAAGTTGTTGTACAAGTTCTCATTGCGGGCACGTATGACTATATATGGAGCACATGCTTATGATTGTTTAGTACTATGATGTTTTATCTTATTTATTTGCAATTGCCCTAGATCTTGAAGTTACATGTTAGACTTGTCCATGCAACGCCCGTCCATCCATCTCTATGCCTACCGCGCTCATATCCTACTGTTTGCTACTACTATTACTATTGCTCTTGTTTTACTGCTGCTGTTGCTTTACTTTTCTACTACAAAATTGTTGCTACTGATAAACTACCATGAGCAAGAACTATTTCCAAGTGCAGCTGAAGTGACAACTCAGTTGTTATGGCTTGCAAGTATTCTTTGGCTCCCCTTGTGTCGAATCAACAATTGGGTAATACTACCCTCGAAGACTGTTGCGATCCCCTATACTTGTGGGTCATCAAGACTATTTTCTAGCGCCATTGTCGGGGAGCATAGCTTTATTTGTAAGTTCACTTGGATCTATTATTGTTCACTGCTATTCCTTTCATCATGGGGAAGTCTCGTGATGGAAAGTTTCCTATTTTACCATCCACTACAAGAAGAGGTATGGTCCTAAACACCTCTATTGATCTTGATTCACCGTCTATTATAAGTAAGCTTGTTACACCACCACCACATATACATGCTACACTCACTACTACTACTACTACTACTACTACTACTACTACTGAATCTGAAATTGCTTCTGATACTCATGATGTTACTTCTACTGTGCTTGATGCAAGTTGTTCATTAGGTCCTTTCCTAGATGCTACTATGGATAGACTAGGAAACACTGAAACTCCTAGCGAAGACACTATTTGTAACACCCCTAGTTCTACTAATACTAATTAGGGTTTGTTTCTGCATAGCATGAGCATCATTATCATTACTAAAGAAAATTTCATTAAAGAAAAGGTTCCCAAAATCCTAAACCCTAGCTTCCCCTCTCTATTTGAAACATATTCAAAATGATTTTGAATTTTGAAAACTACAAAAAAGTATGGAACCCAAATTGTTTACAAGGGTCCCTGCAATATTTGGATATTTGTAAAAGTTCTAGTATTTGAAATGTATCAAAACAGTTTTGAAATTCATTTACAAAACGGAAAAGAGCAAACAGAAATTGGAAAAAAAATTCTGCAAATAAAAACGAATCCAGCAGCTAAGCAGGCCGCAGCCCATCTTCCTTCTCTCCTCTCTGCCGCCCAGCGCTGCAGCAGCCCTTCTTCTCTCCTTCCTTTGCCATTGCCCACGTGCGGCCCATCCCATCCCAAGGCCTGCGTACCCCTTCGTCGTCTTCCTCATCTACAAGAAGCATCTCGCTGGAGCCTCCACCACCGACCGATGCCGCTGCCTCGTCGGAGATGCGTCAAGATCGTCGCCGCCGCTCTAGAGAGGGATAAGATCCCGTGCTGATGCCCTTATCCTCATCCTCCCCAACTCTCTGGCTCTCTCTAATCCCCTCTACTCTGCAACCTCGCGGAACCCTAGCCACAGTCGTCGCCATGCCGCGCCGCTAGAGGCCTCTGTAGGGGTTCGTAGCATGGAAAACAAAAAAATTCTACCGCATACAAACAAACAAGCCAAGATCTATCTACTAGATTGTAGCAACAAGTCGATAGAATAACTCACCCTCGAAGATTCCAAAGTGTTTAACGAGAGCGGATTCTCGTGGGTGATGTAGTCGTACTCTTCCTGATCTCAAGATCGTGTAGACGATCCTTCCGGCGCTGCATTCCGGCAGCGCTTCCGCAGTCGGTCACACATTCGGTACTCGACGAAGACCTTCCTCTCCCTTGTTCCAGCAGGCAGCAGAGGTTGTAGCACTCTCCTCGCGATTCCGACAGCACGACGGCGTGGTACCAGAAGTAGAGGGGAGATCTCGCAGGGCTTCGCCTTAAGCCGGAGCGAGTATGGTGGACTATGAGAGAGCCCTTGGTGATCTAGGGTTTAGACGCACCAAGGAGAAGAGGCTAGGCCGGCGGCTAGGGCTTGGAGAAGCCCAAGTCGGTGGCTAGGGTTTGCCCTAGGCGGTGGCAGCAGGTGGTGGCGGCGCCGGCGGCTTGGAGCTAGGGTTTGCGGGGTGCAAGTTGTGTGCTTGGAGGGGCAGCCCTGCCCCTCCTTATATAGGTGGAGGGCGGCGCGCCAAGGGGAGGGGAGTCCCTCCCCAACTCGGCTTCCAAGGCCGGCGGTGGAGGGAGAGGGACTTCCTCCCCAAGTAGGTTTCCTACTCTCCCTCCACCAAACAAAATAGCCGTTTGACTTTTCAAATTGGCGTTTGACTTTTCAAACTAGGATTTGATTTAACCCTTTATTTTGTTCAGCGATGACACCTAATACATGATGCAACCATTCCAACTTGTTATGACACATTCATGTACCCTTCCTCTCTGGAGTGTCGGACATTCCGGAACCTTCTAGAACATTCCCGATGAAAACACCGGAACCATTCTCCAACCCCGAAACAGGACTTTCCTTATATGAATCTTATTCTCCGGACCATTCCGGATCTCCTCGTGATATCCCGGATCCCATCCGAGACTCCGAACAACATTCGGTCTCTTACTCATCATTCCATAACTACTCAAACAACGTCGAATCCTTAAGTGTGTCTCCCTACGGTTCGTGAATTATGCGGACATGATCGAGACACTTCTCCGAACAATAACCAATAGAGGAATCTGGAAATTCATATGGCTCCCACATATTTCTACGATTACTTTGCGATCGAATGAACCACTTACATATGATACCAATTTCCCTTTGTCTCACGATAGTTTACTTATCTGAGGTTTTGATTGTCGGTATCTCTGCATACCTAGTTCAACCTCGTCACTGATAAGTACTCTTTTCTCGTTCCCGTGATATGTGATCCCTTGTGAGCCAGTCACATGCTTGCAAGCTAATTGGATGACATTCCACCGAGAGGGCCCAGAGTATATCTATCCGTCATATGGATGGACAAATCCCACTCTTGATCCATGTGTCTCAACCAATACTTTCCGAACACTCAATGCCACCTTTATAGCCACCCAGTTACGGTGTGGTGTTTGATGTCATCAAAGCATCCTTCCGGTGATGGTGATAAGCATGATCTCATGGTCGAAGGAATTAGGTTACTATGTATCACAAAGCATATAGCAATTGAACTATTAAAATGACTTGATCTTTATGCTACGCTTATCTATAGGAGTATGTCCATCATATCATTCTCCTAACGATATGATCTTGTTGTTAATAACATCTCAATGTTCATGATAGGGAAACCACAATCATTTATTAACCAACAAGCTAGTATTATGAAGAGGCTTTACTAGGGACTTCAATTTAAGTTTAGAAATCACACAAGTATTAATGTTTCCTTGTTAATACTATTATTAGCATGAATGTAAACATTTATCATAAACACAAAGATATAATAATAACTATATTTATTATTGCCTCTAGGGCATATCTCCAACAGCCTCCCCGGGCCAATCTGAGCATGTCTTGAGCTCTGTCGTGTTGGCCTCATCCTTTCGTTGAAGCGTACAAGCTGGAGGAGCCCCAATCGTCTGAATTGCCACCTCGTTTTCGACGGCTGCCGCGGTTGTCGTTGTCGATTCCGACGCCGTCAGATCTCTCCTCGCCTCCCTGAAACCTCATACGTGTTCTTGGTGAGCCCCTCGACGTCCCAGTTCTCTTTGACCTCTCCCTCTTGCTCTGGCTCGAACTCACATCATACTTCGTCGTCGGTCGCCGCAGATGTCCGTCGTTGTTCCAGCTCCGGCGACCATTCAAGGGCGACGCCACCGCTAGAAAGACCGCCCCGTTTCCCTCTCTCCAACGAGCCCGCTCGTGCATCCTGGGGCGCTCCCAGTCGACGGGTGGAGCACCTCCATTGCTGACATCATGCTGACGTCAGCATGAGGTCATAATTCCTTTTTGTTTTATTAAATGTTTTGTAAATTGTTTTCTGGAAAATAAATAACCTATGTGGGCCTAGGTTATCAGGGTTTTAATAATTTCGATAATTATTTTCTATAAAAGAATAAAAATCTGACAGGTGGGACCAAGTGGTTGAATATTTAACATATTCCAAAAATGATTTAAAAATGAATTAAATTGCGAAAAATCATAGCTAATTCATTTTAAATCAGAAAATTACAAATAATATATCAAAATGTTCAGAAAAATGAGAACTGCCTCTTTAAGCTATAATCATGTATTGTTAACCAACTCTCATGACAAGTATAATTAGAAGAACAGAATGAACCCCACAGGTGATTCCAAGGATCCCCTATTCTAGGGTTTGCACCTCTCGGACCCTGTTTAACATGCTCGAGCATGTTTAGGGTTACAATTCAACAACTTTTAACTTGTCATATCATCATACTTGATTGAGAATTGCATCGATGCCATGTGTTGATTGTTTCCTTTCTTTTTGATGTTTGGTTCTTCTCCGGTAGAATATGATATCGAGATCAACATCGTCGAAGCTTGAAGACCAATACTTGACCAACTATGATCAAGTCAAGTACCCAATGTCCGAAGATTTACTTATCGGTTATCAACGGCCAAAGGCAAGTGAAACCCCACACATACATCCTATGCTTTTAGAGTATTTCAATTCTTGTCATGTGCATACGATTCCAAAGTCTTTTATATATAGATAGAGTAATCCTATCCGATGCATGTTTCCTTTGAACCTATAATCCCTGATCCACTGCTCCTAGCATAAACTAGGGTTTGGCATTGTGAGCGCTGCTAGAGCTACTTTATCTGTTGTGCTTAGCCGTGCTTAGTTGTTCTGCTAATTCACTTGGCTGATGGATCTGAGCTTCGAATGAACCTAGTTGGACAGGAGAACATGGTATGACAGGTGATCTGAGTTAAAGATGCTAAGGCTTGTATGTGAGGCCACGCGGGTTATGGTTTTTGCAGTCCCATACTTGCCACCCTTAGGACCCGAGGTTCTTGCCTCTTGAAACAAGACGAGCGTACAGCCACACGGGGGTTTATGGGGACCCCCTTGACCCCAACTTGCCTAGTCTGATCCATGAGTCCGTAGTTTGAGGATTTATTCGGCACCCGCATGGAAAAATGTTTTGGAAAATGGTGCAAGCATATAGGACGTGGACGGGTGAAGGATGCTCGGCGAGGACCGCCTGGGAGTATGGCCAACTACCGTAGATGGGAGCCCTTCTGGTGACTCATGTATTAGGCAAAAACAAGGGAAAGGTTTCGGTCGACCAACCTCTGTCAGCACACCAAGGAAGTATGGCAAGTGACGCTAAGAGTCGGTTAGCGCGTGTGGGTAAAGTTGTACACCCCTTCAGGGTTTAATCTTTTCGAAAAGTCGTGTCCACGGTTATGGATGACTTGGGAATGGACATGGGATCATACAGAACTTGAACCTAATCGTAAAAATTGGCAAGCTAAGCTAATGTGTGCTTAAGGATGCTTCCTCTTAGGTACGAGGGGGTGATCCTAGATGAGGTTCGATGATGACTTGGTGGATATCAAAAGAAGACGATCAATGTTTTGGAGATGTCACTCTCTTATCCCCTTTTAAAACACTTTGATTAGACGAGCTTCCTCTTCCTCTTGTTTTATAAACAAAGATGGCTTTATGCAAAACAACTCCACCAGCCATAAGTCTTGCGGAGTACACCCCGTACTCACCCTTGCTTTGTTGATACTTTTGCAGCTGAGTAAGTGTTATGATTGAAGATGAATTCTTTACGGCATCGACATCGACGAGTAGCTTGGGGTTCCCGGCCGGCAGCCTGGAATCTATGGAATGGGACGTCATCGTTATGCTTCAGGCCTCTTAGGCCATTTGTTAAGTTTGATATACTTAATAGCATAATTTGCCTTCCGTTGTTGATGTTTGTGGTCAGTGACCTCTGCTTGTAATAATTTGGTTCTCTACTCAGTTATGAGCTTGCTGTAATATTTTTGTGTCGTACGGTCACTGATGTGTTACCAATTCTTCACTGGGTATTCTTGAGCTCAAGGTTAAGCTTATTTCAGACGGAGGTCTGGGATTTGTTTAGACCTGATCCCGGGGGTGACATAGGTTTTGGTATCAGAGCAGTACCGACTGTAGGAAACCCTCTTTGCTGGTCGATGTTGAGTCTAGTGTTTGTGAAAACTATTTGAAAGCTGAAAACTATTTCCGAAAACTCTAGTATGCTTTTTTTCTTCTTATCTTGTTTCGCTCTAACTGTGGGTCATCTTATCTTGTGTTGATTTGGAAAAGTTTTGCTATATCATCTCATCCTTCAAAGTTTAGCTGCCTCTTCAGGCATGCCGGTTCTCAACCATTTGACTTAGTGTTGAGTTCTCTAGAGTCAGTTGTGTGTGTTCCTTGTTTCCCTTTGTTTTGTTCCTTCTGAGAGATATCTTTCTTTCATGATCTCTCTATCTTATGGGCCACAACATCATGTTCATGGTTCCATACTTTTTTGCTCCAGGTCTCGAGGTTTCTTATCGCCTCGTGAGCCTCCTTTTTACTTTTTTTGGTTACTTCCGAAGTTGTTTCTTCTTTTGGAAGCTATCTCATTATTACCACCTTGTGGTACCATCAGTGCTACTAAGATAGTAGTTACTCCTTTCTCGGGTTATAACCCTTGGACTTGAACTTAAGATCCCCGATTGTACTAGATTCTGGTGTTCTGAATCTTGTACATGAAGCTGACCTTTAACTCAAGATCCATTCCTTTGACCCCTGTTGTTAATGTTTATACATTACCTCAGGATGGCTAATACTTTCTAGTATAGCCTTCAAACTTGTGGATATTGTCACTATTGAACACTGACGATAAAGGACTTTCCTACCACATGCTATGGCAGATGTTCTTTAATGGAACCAAATAGATCACGACAAGAGTACTCCTTGTGAGTCCCACTTCTATATTCGTGACTCTGCCACACCTTCCTTTTCTGCATTGGTCTTCGGAAGGTTGTTGACTTATGCATCCACATCTCGGGATTATATATGTCCCTTTCCTTTGTTGCTTTCCGACCTTTGTCTGCCAGTTGGTAGCCAAGTAGTAAATGTGCATCGGTGTCTTCCTATGTAAGATACTCTTGTGGTCCATCAAGACAAACCATTCAGGAATGTTAGGGAAACAAACTCCAGTAACTCGTAATTTTAAGACCAGGTCAAAGTGTTGTAATCCGCAGATCAAGAGGCGTTGATTAGTTTCTACTCTGTTCTACCTTAGAGTATCACACTCTTTTATACTAAGAGGTCGTGTTGAGTTTCAGAACCTCTTAATGAAGTGATACTCTTACACATTTTTACCACCCTTCCTCTGAGTTGTTCGCGCTCAGGAATGTTGCGTGTGCGTAATAATGTGGTCATCTAAGATTAATAGCAATTTTCATTGCTTTGAACTCTAAGGACATTTGTATCATTCTTAGCGTGATGGTTAACCTATCACTAAGCAAAGGATGATTGTGCTACCAAGTCCATTATTCTGGTGCACTCTCTTTGGTCAAAGAGTTAAGCTTGTGCCAAACCTATGTGATTATGTCTTCTTGCCTTACCAAGCAAGTTTCCTCTAGAGCTATGTGACATATCGGTGGTTCGTGATATTCTAGATGTCTACTAGAAGTATCGCCATGTTGCCACGTGACCGTGTTGTCAAGTTCTTGAGTAAGCTAGTTCCCTGAACTGCTCTTTTCTCCAAGGATCCGTATTGGATACCCCTGAGGTAGTTGGTTGAACTTAAACAACAACTTGGAGAGTTATAAAAAAGTTATAATCAACTTTGTTCCTTCTTAAAGGGATGTATAGTTTTGTTCGTGTTGAAGTAAGATAGTATGTTCTTTGTGGATACGTTATCTTCCCTCCCTTTGATTTGATTTGGGCTATTGTCAAATCAAGCTCAGTTTCAAGGACTATCTTGATGATGTTTCTTCTCGTGATGTTTCACTTGAGTGCATCTTTATGTTCTTTGGTCTGACCAATATTCTTGCTTTGTCCAAGCAACATATGAGTCCCTCTTAATGGAGTGTCTTGATAAGTTTGTTATTGAGCCCATCGATGACATCCTTATCTTCTCCATGTTATATGAGATTCATATGGAACATTTGGCTTTAGTGTTGGAAACTTTTGAGAACCATATTTATGTCATCTCGAAGTATGTGTTCTGGATGTTAGAAGTAACCTTCTCTAGTTCACGCACAAAATGTTGAAAGAAGTCGTCGTGGATTTGAGTAGCGTTATCTTTGTCTCCTCGGGAATCATTCCAAGTTAGTGAAGCATGTGCGAGGTATTCTTGATATGGAAGGTTTATACCTTCATGTATCGAGAAGATCCTCCAAGCACACCAAGCTATTGATTGATTTGTCACGGAAGATAAGAAGTCCAACAAAACTTTGATATTCTCCTAAATGTTTCCCAACAAGGATTCAATTGTGTTTCGTTGCAAAAAATTCATGTAGATGCAATTATCTTTTGATAACTTTCTATCACATGGGTTCCTCAATCTAGCTCATCTTTTGGAGCTTAACATTGTAGTCCATGTCTTGAGAATCTAGTAACTTTACCTTGCGGTAAATGTTGAACACTTTTTATTCAGATATGCTGAGTCTGAAGTATCCCTCCACCTAACCAAATCTAAATCTCAAGCAGATGTGATGGTTGGTGTTCCTCAAGGTTTTGACATAGGTCTCTCTATATATCTGGCAAGATTGATGTAATGGTTGACACACTTAGCCGGAAATACCTTTTGTCATATTCTCTTGATTCAGCAATAGGAACCACTCTTCATGAGGCATATTCTATGATTTATTATAGGAGTTGTGCTTATGGTTTCCGTTGTATCCAAAGTACGACCTTTACTTGATGACTGGTTAAAGGCTTGTCAGTAGCCTGCTATCGGTGTCTCGAACCTCAAGGAGAATATTTAAAGTAGAGTTGCTAAATGTCTCTTGGTCGATTTTCCATGCCCTTTTACATTGGAAAGCATATTGTTATGCCAAGTACTTGGAGTCTGAGAATGAAGTTTCTTTCTTCTCATGTCATCAGAAATATTCTTAAATATTCATCTTGGTGGTGTAAAGCGATATCAAGATCTTTGGCAAAGATTTTGATAGTCCTGGATGAATAAAGAGTTTCCTTCTCGCTTTCTTAAAACATGTTCTAAGAGCGACCATGATTTTGGTAATCAATATTTTCTCTTATTACATGTTCCTTGTGACTCTTACGAGTCCTCCCCACCAAAACACCTTTCTGTCTTGGCCTTCTGTTGAACCAAAGAGTGACCCTTCTGTGTCAAAAGTAGTTCAACAACTTGGTTTTGTTGGTATCTATCTCTTCCACCTATAAAGCTCTACTTAAGCTGTCTAGTAGAGGTTTATCTCTCGAAGTTTGTGTAACTTTCTCCATCTGTTGGAAGTCTCCTTTCCTCAGAAGTCAAAACTCTTCTACAAGCTCCATGGTCTCAATCCTTATGAAGACCAGCTACCTGTAACCTTGAAAACCATCTCGTTTTGTTTCCCCTGTTACCTTGGCGTGTTTCATGTTCGTTAGATCTAGAGATGTTATAAAGCATCTATCCATGAGATACTCAGTTTGTGGTTCCGTGTCATTCCCTCTCTTCCTTAGTGTGAGCATCCACCTCAAAGATTATGAAGCGCTTCGTCCACTTGTTATCGTGGCATGGATCAACCTCTTCGAGAAGATCGTCGAAGTTTAGTGTGACCCTGTTCTTTCTATCTTCCTACCTAGGAATCTCGGGTCGAGATTCTTTTAAGGGGGATAGAATTGTAACACCCCTAGTTCTACTAATACTAATTAGGGTTTGTTTGTGCATAGCATGAGCATCATTATCATTACTAAAGAAAATTTCATTAAAGAAAAGGTTCCCAAAACCCTAAACCCTAGATCCCCTCTCTATTTGAAACATATTCAAAATTATTTTGAATTTTGAAAACTACAAAAAAATATGGAACCCAAATTGTTTACAAGGGTCCCTGCAATATTTGGATATTTGTAAAAGTTCTAGTATTTGAAATGTATCAAAACAGTTTTGAAATTCATTTACAAAAGGGAAAAGAGCAAACAAAAATTGGAAAATGTTTTCTGTAAATAAAAACGAATCCAGCAGCTAAGAAGGTCGCAAGCCATCTTCCTTCTCTCCTCTCTGCCGCCCAGCGCTGCAGCAGACCTTCCTCCCTCCTTCCTTTGCCATAGCCCACGTGCGGCCCATCCCAGCCCAAGGCCTGCGTACCCCTTCGTCGTCTTCCTCATCGATGAGAAGCAGCTCGCTGGAGCCTCCACTGTTGACCGATGTCGCTGCCTCGCCAGAGATGCGTCAAGATCGCTGCCGCCGCTCTAGAGAGGGATAAGATCCCGTGTTGATTCCCTTATCATCATCCTCCCCAACTCTCTGGCTCTCTCTAATCCCCTCTTCTCTGCAACCTCGCGGAACCCTAGCCACAGTCGCCGCCATGCCCAGCCGCTAGAGGCCTCCCCGGGCCAATCTGAGCATGTCTTGAGCTCTGTCGTGTTGGCCTCATCCTTCCCGTTGAAGCATACAAGCTGGAGGAGCCCCAATCGTCTGAATTGCCACCTCGTTTTCGACGGCTACCGCAGTTGTCGTCATTGATTCTGACGCCGTCAGATCTCTCCTCGCCTCCCTGAAACCTCATACGTGTTCTCGGTGAGCCCCTCGACGTCCCAGTGCTCTCTGACCTCTCCCTCTTGCTCTGGCTCGAGCTCGCATCATACTTCGTCGTCGGTCGCCGCAGATGTCCGTCGTTGGTCCAGCTCCGGCGACCATTCGAGGGTGGCGCCACAGCTAGAAGGACCGCCCCATTTCTCTCTCTCCAACGAGCCCGCTCGTGCATCCTGGGGCGCTCCCAGTCGATGGGTGGAGCACCTCCATTGCTGACATCATGCTGACGTCAGCATGAGGTCATAATTCCTTTTTGTTTTATTAAATGTTTTGTAAATTGTTTTCTAGAAAATAAATAACCTCTGTGGGCCTAGGTTGTCAGGGTTTTAATAATTTCGATAATTATTTTCTAAAAAGAATAAAAATCTGACAGGTGGGACCAAGTGGTTGAATATTTAACATATTCCAAAAATGATTTAAATATGGATTAAATTGGGAAAAATCATAACTAATTCATTTTAAATTAGAAAAATACAAATAATATATCAAAATGTTCAGAAAAATGAGAACTACCTCTTTATGCTATAATCATGCATTGTTAACCAACTCTCATGACAAGTATAATTAGAAGAACAGAATGAACCCCACAAGTGATTCCGAGGATCCCCCTATTCTAGGGTTTGCACCTCTCGGACCCTGTTTAAAATGGTCGAGCGTGTTTAGGGTTACAATTCAACAACTTTTAACTTGTCATATCATCATACTTGATTGAGCATTGCATCGATGCCATGTGTTGATTGTTTCTTTTCTTTCTGGTGTCTGGTTCTTCTCCGGTAGAATATGATATCAAGATCAAGATCGAAGACCGAGATTAACACCGTTGAAGCTTGAAGACCAATACTTGACCAACTGTAATCAAGTCAAGCACCCGATGTCTGAAGATCTTCTTATCGGTTATCAACGGGCAAATGCAAGCGAAACCCCACACATACATATGAATCCTATGCTTTTAGAGTATTTCAATTATTGTCATGTGCATACGATTCCAAAGTCTTTTATATATACCTATAATCCATGATTCACTACTCCTAGCATAAACTAGGGTTTGGCTTTGTGAGCGCTGCTAGAGCTACTTTATCTCTTGTGCTTAGTAGTGCTTAGTTGTTCTGCTAATTCACCTGGCTGATGGATCCGAGCTTCGAATGAACCTAGTTGGACAGGAGAACGTGGTATGATAGGTGATGTGAGTTAAATATGCTAAGGCTTGTATGGTAGGCCACGCGGGTTGTGTTTTTTGTAGTCTCATACTTGCCACCCTTAGGACCCGAGGTTATTGCCTCTTGAACCAAGACGAGCGTACAGCCACACGGGGGTTTATGGGGACCCCCTTGACCCCAACTTTCCTAGTCTGATCTATGAGTCCATAGTTTGAGGATTTATTCAGCACCCGCATGGAAAAAGGTTTTGGAAAATGGTGCAAGCATATAGGACATGGCCAGGTGAAGGATGCTCGGCATTGAACTGGATCCCGGTACACAGAGTCGAGGACCGCCTAGGAGTATGGCCAACTACTGCAGCCGGGAGCCCTTCTGGTGACTCATGGATTAGGCAAAAACCTCTGTCAGCACACCAAGGAAGTGTGTCAAGTGACGCTAAGAGTCGGTCGGCGCGTGTGGGTAAAGTTGTACACCCCTGCAGGGTTTAATCTTTTCGAAAAGTCGTGTCCACGGTTATGGACGACTTGGGAATGGACGTGGGATCATACAGAACTTGAACCTAATCGTAAAACTTTGCAAGCTAAGATAATGTGTGCTTAAGGATGCTTCCTCTTGGGTACGAGGGGGTGATCCTAGATGAGGTTCGATGATTACTTGGTGGATATCAAAAGAAGACGATCAATGTTTTGGAGATGTCGCTCTCTTATCCCCTTTTAAAACACTCTGATTAGACGAGCTTCCTCTTCCTCTTGTTTTATAAACAAAGATGGCTTTATGCAAAACAACTCCACCAGCCATAAGTCTTGCGGAGTACACCCTGTACTCACCCTTGATTTGTTGATACTTTTGCAGCTGAGTAAGTGTTATGATCGAAGATGAGTTCTTTACGGCATCGACATCGACGAGTAGCTTGGGGTTCCCGGCCGGCAGCCTAGAATCTATGGAATGGGACGTCATCGTTATGCTTCAGGCCTCTTAGGCCATTT
Organism: Avena atlantica; assembly: GCA_910589765.1. NCBI lineage: Eukaryota > Viridiplantae > Streptophyta > Magnoliopsida > Poales > Poaceae > Avena > Avena atlantica. Next base: position 410,915,555 of record OU342735.1, on the reverse strand, counting down.
GTTAAGTTTGATATACTTAATAGAATAATTTGCCTTCCGTTGTTGATGTTTGTGGTCAGTGACCTCTGCTTGTAATAATTTGGTTCTCTGCTCAGTTATGAGCTTGCTGTAATATTTTTGTGTCGTAGGGTCACTGATGTTTACCGATTCTTCACTGGATATTCTCGAGCTCAAGGTTAAGCTTATTTCAGACGGAGGTCTGGGATTTGTTTAGCCCTGATCCCGGGGGTGTCACACTATTACACCTGTTAGCTCACCGGAGTCTAGAGAGAGATACGATATTAATGATGGTTACATTGAGTTGACTGATGAATTTATTGAAGAGTGCTGAAACACACATGGTGCTAGTGCTTTTAACAGTATCCTTGAGAGACGTACCATTATTCCTAAACTGTCTTCTGATCCTAAGTTTGCCACCTCTCCCATAGATATTAAAGATGAAGAATATGATTTCTCTCTTGATTTATCCTATTTAGACATTGTTGAGAAAGAACCTTTTTGTGGGACTGAGAGTGAGAGTGTTGTGGCACATATGAATGAGCCTTACACTATGAGTGCTTTATTCTCTGATGATTTTAAGATGCGCAAGTAATTTGTTACAAAGATCTTCACTTTTTCACTAAAAGGAGAAGCCAAATCTTGGTTTAATAGATTACCTCCTGGATCCATTAATAGTCCTGATTGTTTGATTGCTTCTTTCTTCTAGAAATATTTTCCTCCTAGTGCTAGACATGCTGCTTTGCAGAGACTTTTTATTTTAAATAGGGAGAAAAAGAGAAATTGCCTGAGTCATAGACAAGGTTCTGTGCCTTGATTCATGCACATCCTGGATGTCCATTGCCTAAAAATGAGCTTCTTGATATTTATTATAATGGACTAACTAATGATTCTAGGACATACCTAGATAGTTTTGCTGATTGTGTTTTCAGGAAAAGCACTCCTACTGATGCTGAAGAATTAATGGCTAATATAAGCAAGAATTATGATGATTGTACTTCAACTGAGCTAAATACACCTAAGCCTATTACTCTTGAACCAGTTGTGCCTGAACCAGTTCCAACACCAACACCAAAGAAGAGGGGAGTGATTGCATTAAATGATGAAGTGATGAAAGAAGATAAAAAATATCTAACAGAGAAAGGTATCAGAGCTGAAGATGTGAAGAATCTACCTCCTATAGAAGAATTATGTAAGCCAATTCCCCACTGACCTACTATTGAGGTACACTCTCTCCACTTTGATGAAGGTGATATTCACTATGGTAAGCCTCCTGATCAATGCTTAGATGAACTTGACACATTTATAGTTAAACAAGGTAATTTTAACAAACAAGTTCAGAATCATTTATTGGAAAACTCTAGAGCTATTAATGAGTTGAAAGATATTGTGGAAAGAACTGCTAATGATGTTAAAATGCTTTTTAAACACTTTCAAATGGTTCAAACTCAAATTGATCAACTTGCTAAGGTACAAAAAGATATGATAGTTAATGCCTCGGGAGATAAACATGCTTATGGAATTAGAACTAGGAGTGGTATAGCTACTCAAGATCCTTTATATCCTGAAGGACACCCCAAAAGAATTGAGCAGGATTCTCGACAAGCTGAAAGTAGTGGTAGTCCTCATAAGAGAAAGAAAAAGAAACACAAAGTAGTTGAGGAACCACCTGAACCTGCTGTAGATCCTAGTATATCAGTCTCTGATGCTGAAACTGAGAGTGGTAATGATAAAAATGATGCTCCTGATAAGGAGGAAGTTGAGGAAGAACCTGAGAAGCACACTAAGAACACTAGGTACACTAAGGAAGATTTTATGGCTAATAAACATGGTAGAGAATGAGAACCTTGGGTGTAGAAACCTATGCCTTTTCCCAATAAGAAACACAAGTCAAAGGAGCAAGAACACTATAACAAGTTTTGTGAGTGGATGAAACCTTTATTTTTGCAAATTCCTTTGACTGATGCTATTAAGTTGCCTCCTTATTCAAAGTATATGAAGGATATTGTCTCTAATAAAAGGAAGATTCCTAATGAGGTAATTTCTACTTTACTTGCTAATTATTCCTTCGATGGTAAGGTTCCAAAGAAACTTGGTGATCCAGGTATACCAACTATTCCTTGATCTATTAAAAATAATTATGTGAGAACTGCTTTATGTGATTTGGGAGCTGGAGTTAGTGTTATGCCTTTTTCTCTCTACAAGAGACTCCAGCTAGAAAATTTGATACCAACTGATATATCTTTGCAAATGGCTGATAAGTCAACTACTATTTCTGTTGGTATATTGATGGCGCTGCGTCAACGTCGAGTGCTTCGTCGGGAAACCCCGAGAGCAAGGTATGATGCAGCACAGCAGCAAGTTTTCCCTCAGTAAGAAACCAAGGTTATCGAACTAGTAGGAGGAAGGAAACGTCTCAAAGGTGTTGCAAGCAACATGGAAACCTGCACAACACAAACTCAAGACTTTGCCCCAACTAACAGTGAGGTTGTCAATCTCAGCGGTTGCTGTAACAAAGGATTAACTGTATCGTGTGGAAGATGATGATGGTTTGCAGCAAGTAAATAGTAATAGTGGAACATGTATCAATGGTAAAGATTGGACCGGGGTCCATAGTTCACTAGAGGTGTTCTCCTTAGATAAACAAACATGGCATGCATGGTAAATAAATTACAGCATGGAAATTGATAGGACTGAGCAAGGCATAACAATGCAATACTAGACATAAAGATCCTATGAGATTCGATTAGGCAATACAACAATATACATAGACCGCCATCCAACCGCATCTATGACTAGAAGTCCACCTTCAGGTTATCATCCGAACCCCCTCCAGTATTAAGTTGCAAGCAACAAACAACTTCTTTAAGCAAAGTGTGTAAGGTAAACAATCCACTTGTTCCATGAACAAGAGACCGTTTTTTCTCCCTAGTGGCAATAGCACATCTACAACCGTAGAGATTTCTGTCACTTCCCTTGATTAAGTAGAGGCATGAACCTACTATCGAGCATAAATACCCCCTCTTGGAGTCACTAGCAACTACTTGGCCAAGATAGCTACTAACAACGGAGAGCATGCAAGATCACAAACAACACAGACATGCTAGAATCAATAAGACAAAACCATTTATCAATGTGACATAGTAATATCAATATCCATCGGATCCCCACAAACACAACATGCATGATTACAAATAGATGAGATCTTGATCATGAACGGAGCTCACAAGATCTAGACATGAAAGCACAAGGAGGAGATACAACCATCTAGCTACTACATGGACCCGTAGTCAAAGGTGGAACTACTCACACTTCATACCGGAGGCTAGCATGATGAAGAAGAAGGGCTACGGGATGATCTCCCCTTCGGTAGGGTGTCGAGAAGATCTTCAGATCCCCCCGATCTAGGGACAATGGTGGCGGCGGCTACAGACGGTTTCGTGGAATATTTATCGGGTCCTTAGGGTTTAGGCATCGGGGGCTTCTTATAGGCAAAGAGGCGAGGCTGGGAGGCGTCCAGGGGGCCCACACCCTGCCCAGGCGCGGGCCCACCCTAGGTCGTGCCTGGGGGGTGTGGCCACCCTGTGGCGCCCTTCCGTCTCTCCTCTGGACTCCGTGTTCTCCTTGGTGAAATATTGAATTTGGCTTTTGTACCGTACAAATCCAAGAATATTTCCTTACTAGCTTTTCTGGAACCAAAAACAGTAGAAAACAGGCAACTAGCACTGTGGCAACTTGTTAATAGGTTAGTACCAAAAAACATATGGAAAGCACCTCAAAGTGTAGACAAAGCAAAACAAAGTAGATACTAAAAAAGCATGGAACATCAAAAATTATAGATACGTTTCCGACGTATCAAGCATCCCCAAGCTTAACTGCTGATCGTCCTCGAGTAGGTAAGTGATAAAAATAATAATTGTTGAGGTGACATGCACCATCAAAACCAAGATCAAACCATTTGCAAGCATTGAAATCTAGGATCAAAGAACTCTAAACATGTGCATGAAAGATGGAGTTATAACAATAAGACAAAGTAACTATGCATGCAACATGAAAGGCTACAAACAAAGATCATGAATAACATGCATTTAAAAACGTTTGTTTGTTTCACATACAGAAAACATGGCATTCAGCTTGTCCCTCAATCAATAACTTTTGGGACACTGCACATAGAACTAAGAATGGCAACTATGCTCTCTTAACTGGTGCTTAAAGGTAGAAGGTGAAGACTCAATATAATGGTGGAAGAAAGTCCCTTCATAAAGGGAAGCAGGGATTTCAAGTTTCAAAAAGAGCTTCCAAAAATTATGGTACTTGTTAGCTTTCAGCCCTCATTTCCCTATCATAAGAATCTTGAAGTGATTAAGGTTAAAGTGAACAAACTATGGATTATATGCTTTACAAAGTATAAGTTGGAAATCTCATGTCCCTTGAATACGAGGGCCGCTCCTCATGATACTCAAGTTTAGTTACTTGCAAGTTCTTGTCATAATAAGTATATGTGTATCATAGAGAACCGCCAACGGGGTACCCCTTGCACATGGTACAGGAGCTTTCCCATAACCAAAATGACAAGGCAAGAAGACAATGAGCATCTCAGGGATCTTTTTATTTGCTATTGCATAGGTTTTTATTGAGGATGCTTCACAGATTGCTCATTATGGTGATGCTGCAAGTTTCCACCATGATTAGGCATGGCTTAGGTTAGCGGCCCAGGCGTTTATCTAACTCAAAATACATAGCTCCATGGACTTACAAGCTCCCTTTTTATTTCACACCGGCGACATCCATAGACAAAATAGCATGATATCAACTGTGTACAAAGTACAAGTGCAAAGTTGAAAACATTCCCCATTACAACATGGTTCTACTAATTCCAATGTATAAGTGCAAGCATATACAACATAGATGACACAATGGTTTAAGTTTATTAGGGGAAAGAAATATAAAGTGTGCCATCAAGTTCGTGAGAGCTTTAATCACTAAGTTTTCACATAACAAAATACTTTTTAATTGGAAGATAGCTGAAAACGAGAATATACTTGGAATGGTGTAAAACACCATGCATAGGAATTTATAGTGGACACTTTTAAATAACTTGGTTTCTTGGGAGTTGGAAGCATGAGTAGAGATTACTCATACAAGTGGAGGCTAGCAAAATACTGGGAGCAACCAACTAAGAGAGCAATAATGGCATAAATCATGCAGAGAGACAAAACATTACTAATCAAAGCATAGAGTCGTACTACAAGTCAAGGACTGATGATAGAGGCTGTGGTGACTTGTTCATAGTCATAACATGGTGTGAGCATGTGCCAAGTCAACCCAAACAAAGCATCAAAGGAGATTATCACAATACTATGCGTTTGTATGATAAAACAACGCATGATTCTTTCAAGTAACACTGAGCAATCCCAATTGTTTGTAACAAGTCATGCTACAGCAAAAATCACTAAGCATAAGTTCAAAACAATACCTAGCATGACATGCTAAAGTCTAAGTCACAGTCAAAGCAAGCTCCTCTTGCACTTTCAAGCAAGAACTTTCTACTCCTTTCCAACACCAATCAACTTATTTGAAACAACACAGTGAGAACGGGGGTCCAAAATACTTTATTCAAGCAAACTAAACAAACTAAGAAAAGCAAATGAAAACTAAGACGCTACAAGAACAACACAACAGTGTATGAAACAATAAAAACGAAGTGTCTAGAAAGACCAGAGCTTTTTATTGATGAAGAAGGGGATGCCCAGGCATCCCCAAGCTTTGACACTTGTACCTCTTGGATATTTCTTGGGGTGAAACCGGGGTGGCATCCCCAAGCTTGAGATTTTGTCCATTTTTCATCTCATTACATCATTCTCTCTATACACCTGAAATTTTCCTTCATACAAAACTTCACATAATCTTCATTAGCAACATTAGTGTATTCAAAAGATAATAGACCTTTGGGTTTAGCTTTGGAACAGCAAAACTTTTCACTAAAAACACAAGCTACTATAGCAACTCCTTCAAAAAGCTTAATTTCCTAAAAGTAACCCAAAAAGGAATCAATAAGAAGCAAATGCAAATAATGGCAGAAATCTGTCAAAATAGACCAGCAGGTAGAAACCGATTTTTTCGAAGACCTTATGTTGCTCAAATAAAAAAATGTTGAACTAACTAAAGTTAGCTAACATACTGGGGGATTTTTTCCTAAATTTTAATCTCAATCTGACTTACAAAGACTCCTCAAGAATTTTTATGGTGGAGGGCAGAGACAGCAACTCCCCAAATCTTACTTCCCTCTCATTAGAGGTCATTCTTGGCACAAAAAGAAAACAAAAAGGATAAGGAGAGGTCATTACTGAAGTAATAACTTCCAAGAATCAAGGAAACTCTTGGTTTATCTCCCAACAAGTACTTTTCTTTAACGCCTTTAAGTTAGGCACAAGAAGCAAGAAATCAAGTATTTTCAAATGAAGAAGCATTAACATCAATACTTGCAAAGTCTTCAACTATCAAGGTTATCTCATCCAAATGAGTTTTGGGGGATCCCTTATCATCTCTGTTTGGTTTACTACTTTCATCAAAAGGATTTTCAGGAATAATCCAATCAAAATTCTTTTCAAAGGCTTCATGCATCCCAACAAGCTTAAAGGGTATGGGTATCTTAAATTCCTCTCTAGGTTTAGTTTTATCTGAAGTACCCACAAAATCTACACATGAGCCTAGCATATTAAAACACTCAAAGACCTTTTTGGCTTCCTTAGCAACATCATGGAACTCTTTTAGTAAAGTTTCAAGGATAAATTCTCTCTTTTCAGCATTCTTTTCTTCTTTTAGTTTTAGGAACAAAATTTGCATCATGGGGTTAAGGCTAACAAACCTAGCCTCCATTATACGAACTAAAGAAGCTACAACAATTTCATAATTAGGAGCAAGTTCTGCTATATATCTATCCTCAATATCCTCATGCTTGCTAACATGATTAAAAACTTCTTCAATATTATCTTTCCCAATTATGGAGCCACTACCTATTGAAAGGTCCTTCAGGGTGAACTTGGGGAACAACATGGTGAGCTAGAGCAAGGTGGCAAATAGAGTAGGAGCTCATTTTTTGTGTTTTTTTATAAGAGAAAGCAAACCAAACTAAACTATTTTTTTTGGAGTTTTTGATAAAAAGAGGCAAAAAAACCAAGCAAAAGAAACTAAGCAAACTAAAAACAAAGTAAAGAGAAAGGTTGAGAAGGTCTCCCCTTGTGAAGACGTCCTTAGCCTCCCCGGCAATGGCGCCAGAAAATCTTGATGACGCTGGGTCAACGTGGAGCGCTTCGTCGGGAAACTACAAGAGCAAGGTATGATGAAGCATAGTTGAAAGTCTTCCCTCAGTAAGAACCGAGGTTATCGAACCAGTAGGAGTAAGGAAATGTCTCAAAGGTGTTGCAAGCAATGTGGAAACCTGCACAACACAAACTCAAGACTTTGCCCCAACTAACAATGAGGTTGTCAATCTCACCGGTTGCTGTAATAAAGGATTAACTGTATGGTGTGGAAGGTTATGATGGTTTGCAGCAAGTAAACATTAAAAGTGGAAGATGTATCAATGGTAAAGATTGGACCGGGGTCCATAGTTCACTAGAGGTGTTCTCCTTAGATAAACAATCATGGCATGCAGGGTAAACAAATTACAGCAGGGCAATTAACAGGACTGAGCAAGGCATAACAATGTAATACTAGACATAAAGATCCTATGAGATTCGATTGGGCAATACAACAATATACATAGACCGCCATCCAACCGCATCTATGACTAGAAGTCCACCTTCAGGTTATCATCTGAACCCCCACCAGTATTAAGTTGCAAGCAACAGACAACTGCTTTAAGCAAAGTGTGTAAGGTATATAATCCACTTGTTCCACAAGAGACCATTGTTTTCTCCCTAGTGGCAATAACACATCTACAACCGTAGAGATTTCTGTCACTTCCCTTGATTAAGTAGAAGCATGTAAATACCCCCTCTTGGAGTCACTAGCAACTACTTGGCCAAGATAGCTGCTAACAACTAAGAGCATGCAAGATCAGAAACAACACAGATATGATAGAATAAATAAGACAAAACCATTCATCAATCTAACATAGTAATCTCAATATCCATCGGATCCCCGCAAACACAACATGCATGATTATAAATAGATGAGATCTTGATCATGAACGGAGCTCACCAGATCTAGACATGAAAGCACAAGGAGGAGATACAACCATCTAGCTACTACATGGACCCATAGTCCAAGGTGGAACTACTCATGCTTCATACCGGAGGCTGACATGATGAAGAAGAAGGCCTCCTGGATGATCTCCCCTTCGACAGGGTGCCAGGAAGAGCTTCAGATCCCCCCGATCTAGGGACGATGGTGGCGACGGCTATAGACGGTTTCGTGGAATATTTATCGGGTCCTTAGGGTTTAGGCATCGGGGGCTTCTTATAGGAGAAGAGGCGAGGCTAGGAGGCGGCCATGGGATACACACCCTGCCTAGGCGCGGTCCCACCCTAGTCCACGCCTGGGCGGTGTGGCCACCCTGTGGCGCCCCTCCGTCTCTCCTCTGGACTCCGTATTCTTCTCGGTGAAATATTGACTTCGGCTTTTGTCCCGTCCAATTCCGATAATATTTCCTTACTAGATTTTTTGGAACCAAAAACAGCAGAAAACATGCAACTGGCACTGTGGCAACTTGTTAATAGGTTAGTACTAGAAAACATATGAAAAACACCTCAAAGTATGGACAAAGCAAATCAAAGTAGATACTAAACAAGCATGGAATATCAAAAATTATAGATACGTTTCCGACGTATCATATATGTGAGGATGTTCCTGTTCAAGTGGCTCATAACTTCTTGGTTTTAACTGATTTTGTTGTGCTTGAAATCCCTGAAGATGATAATATGTCTATTATTCTTGGGAGACCTTTTCTTAATACTACATGTGCTGTAATCAATTGTAATCAAGGGAAAGTAACTTTTGATATTAATGACAAAGAGCATACTTTCTATTTCCCCAAAAATATTGATAAGAGATATTGCCTGAATTCTATTGAAAATATTGAGAGCATCAAAGTTGGAGAAATATATTATCCCATTCCAAAAGAAAGTTTTGAAACTATTATGATTGGGACCATTGCTATCAAGTTTGAGGTAACATAATCACTTTGTGGAATACAAAGTTTTGCTTCATATTAGATTGTTTTGGTAACAAGACTTGATCAACCTTGTTAACAAAGGGATTTTAATGAACAAAACAATGTTTTCACAGTGGTTATACTTGCTCACTTTTTTTCCTCCCTAGTCTTTGCTCTTCCTCTTGTTAGCTTTAGTTTTGATAGTTGTTTGCTTGTTAGAGTGTCTTAGAACTTGTGTAGTTTTGGTTTTTGTTTGCTTTTGCTTCTTCTAAAAAATCTGATTCTGTAAGAAAATCAATTTTCATACCCTAAAAATTGGCCAAAAATTAAGTTTCCCGAAAAATCCCAGAAAATTCATATTAAATTTTTCCTCAAAAAAAGGGGCAGAGGGACACCTGGAGTGGCCAGGGGGACCCACCAGGCCAGCACACCTCTTGGTGGCGCGGCCAGCCCCAGGGCGCTCCTGGCCTGGGTGGGGCCCACCTGTGGACCTCCAAGTTGTCTCCTTCCGGACACTTCTTTCTCTCTCCCAAAAAACACCAGAAAACTTTCTCAAGCTCGAGTTACTGTTGTTCTTGCTCCCGATTTTCGATCTCCTTGATCAGCCCATCTTTGCTGCTGATTTTTGGAGGGATTGCTCCTTGGTATGTGCCACCTCCGCTTGTCCAATTAGATTTGTGATTGATAGATTGTATCTTGAGTATTTTGCTGTTGTAGGTGTCAGGTTGTGTGAGCTTGCATGCTTGTTCTATGCTTAGAGATTTCATTTTGATGCATGTTTAGCCCTCTAGCAAGTTCCTATAGTAGTTCCTCATCATTTATCAACTTGGAAATCACTTGGTTTGATGTTTGTCTAAAAATTTCAAAAAAGAAGATAAGTGCATACCCGTTGAATCAATATGATTTGATGGTACCTGAGCCAATGAAAGTCCATCGTGAGGAAGGAGTCTTCCCTTCCATATATCCATGCCCTGAATTTATGAGAGTCGCGGTAATCTTCCAGGATTTCCAGACTATGATCACTAATACAGGATTGGAACACTTTGTTGAAGAAGAACCATATCAGTATGTTAAGCTAACCAAGGCTATGGTGCAGGACTTCCGGTTTACTTGGTCCTCGTCTAACCCCATGGTCCATTATAAAATCTACAATATAGCAGTCGACCTGCCTTTTGCCGATTTTTGTGCAGCTATTAGAGTGCACATTGGGGATCTTGTGAGAAGATCAAGGAGAGTCCTAAGTCACTTATGGACTTATATGCTGAAATTTTCCAAGGTTTCGACTTCTCGAAGGAAAGTGGTAAAATTTGGAACATTCAGTTCCCATCCATTAGATATTTTGCCTATTTCATTACCAAGTGTGCTTGCTAGAAAGATTGCTAGAAAGTTATCTTCATTTGATCTAGATTTTATCTCAGCTGCTTTGAATAAGGATAGATCTTATAGCTTGGGTGCTTTCATAGCTTACCGTCTTACCACTAACCGCGAGAAGGGTGTAATTTGTGGAGGTCTCATTGCCTCTAGGTTGCTATCTTTCCATGGTTTTGAGCCTCACCATTGAGATTATCGGTTCCCCATAGAGAGGCTTGATCTTGATTCCATGGTTCAGCATAATTTTTTTTATTCTTGGTCTACTGTGAGAAGTTTACCATATGAATTATCCTTTGTCAAGCGTGGTTGGAGAGGGGGTAGGACTGAGAAAGTAGTCTATTTGCCTGCACCTTCTTTGTTTAATTTTGATAACAGTCAAGGATGGTCGCTCATAGAGGAGGGGTTTGACACTTATGTGGCGGAGCTCTCCCAGCAAGAGGATAATGTCGGATAGGATGCCAAAGATGATTCGGTTCAGCCCTCTAACATGGGGCAGTCTTCATACCAGCAACCCTCCTATGATTAGGGCGCGTCTTCTTCATCGCAAGGGCCTGATTATGATCATTCCTATGATGACCCACCATCCTGGGGTTACTACCAGCGCTATTGAGCCCCACTTAGGCCAAAAGCCTAAGCTTGGGGGGAGGTATACCGACATCACACTCATATATATATAATGTTTCGTCGGTTCTTTGTATATCCATGTTTCACTTTATTTTTGGTTTTTGTTTCTGCTCTCTTAAAACACAAAAAAAGACCAAAAATATTTTCGTTGTTTCTCTTGGTTTGTTTCTTTGCTTTTAGCTTTGGTTTGCCTTCAAGAAAAATCCAAAAAGATTTTTCTTTGTTTCTTTTTGCTTTGTTTCTTTTTGCTTTGTGTGCCTGCTTTAAAAATCGAAAACACCAAAAATATTTGTTGTTCTTCTTTGGTTTTGTGAAATTGTTTGCAGGGTTCAGCAGTCCTCAGTGGAGTTTGGTTTCATGTTATCATTCAAGCCACACAAGTGAAGAGCAATAATGAAGATTAAGACAACTTGAGGTGTCGTAAGAGGCTGGTAATGAACTCTATTTGTTTTCATTTTTGTACATATACTCATCATTGTGAGCATGCTTAGTCTGTTCATGTAAGGTGTATGTTAATTATGGATGCTTAGTAGTTCTTGCTCTCTTATGATTAGCTCCAGCTTGCTAATAGTTTGTAGCATGTCATATGAATGTTTGCTTGCATTGTTTTATTCATAACTTGGTATGATATAGTGGTATCCTCCTATGAATGTTTCATGTGAATCGACTTGGAACATGCTCACACATTGATGGCACCCAGCACTTGTCGTGGGACGCTTCGTTGGAAACCCAAGAGCAAGGTATGAAGCAGCACCGCAGCAAGTTTCCCTTAGTAAGAAACCGAGGTTATCGAACTAGTAGGAGGAAGGAAACTTCACACAGGTGTTGCAGGCAACGCGGAGACCTGCACAACACAAACTCAAGACTTTGCCCCAACGAATCAGTGAGGTTGTCAAGCACACCGGTTTGCTGTAATAAAGGATTACACGTATGGTGTGGAAGGTAATGGTTTGCTGCAAGTAAACAAGTAACAATGGAAGATGTATCAATGGTAAATATTGGACCGAGGTCCATAGTTCACTAGAGGTGCTCTCCTTAGATAAACAACATGGCATGAAGGGTAAACAAATTACAGCAGGGCAATTGACAGGAACTGATCAAGGCATAACAATGCAATACTAGTCAGAAAGATCCTGTCAGATTCGATTGTGCAATACGACAAGATACATAGACCGCCATTCAACTGCATCTATGACTAGAAGTCCACCTTCAGGTTATCATCCGAACTCCCTCCAGTATTAAGTTGCAAGCAACAGACAACTGCTTTAAGCAAAGTGTGTAAGGTAAACAGTCCACATGTTCCATGAACAAGAGACCGTTGTTTTCTCCCTAGTAGCAACAACACATCTACAACCAAAGAGATTATTGTCACTTCCCTTGGAAACTTGAGGCATGAACCCACTATCAAGCATAAATACTCCCTCTTGGAGTCACTAGAAACTACTTGGCCAAGATAGCTACTAACAACAGAGAGCATGCAAGATCACAAACAACACAGACATGATAGAATCATAAAGACAAAACCATTAATCAAAGCAACATAATAATCTCAATATCCATCGGATTCCCGCAAACACAACATGCATGATTACAAATAGATTAGAACTTGATCATGAACGGAGATCACAAGATCTATACATGAAAGCACAAAGGAGGAGATACAACCATCTAGCTACTACATGGATCCATAGTCCAAGGTGGAACTACTCACGCATCATACCGGAGAGAAGGCCTCCGGGATGATCTCCCCTCTGGCAGGGTGCCGGGAATAACTTCATATCCCCCCCCCCCCCCCGATCTAGGGACGATGGTGGAAGCGTCTACAGACGGTTTCGTGGAGATTTGATCGGGTGCTTAGGGTTTCTACATTGGGGGCTTCTTATAGGCGAAGGGGTAGGCCGAGGAGGTGACCAGGGGGGGTAAAATCCTACCCAGGTGCGGGGCAAGGCCCACCTGCGCCTAGGGGGGGTTGTCCGCCCTGGCTTGCGTCTCCGTATCCCCTCTGGACTTCTTGTTCCCCACGAAAATTAATTGACTTTGAGTTTTGTCCCTTCTAATTCCGAGAATATTTCTTTACTAAATTTTCTGGAACCAAAAACAGCAGAAAACAGGCAACTGGCACTGCGGCAACTTGTTAATAGGTTAGTAACAGAAAACATGTAAAAAACACCTCAAAGTGTAGACAGGCAAAGCAAAGTAGATACTAAACAATCATGGAGCATCAAAAATTATAGATACGTTTCCGACGTATCAAGCATCCCTAAGCTTAACTCCTTCTCGTCCTCGAGTAGGTAAGTGATAAAAGAATAATTTTTGAGGTGACATGCACCCGCATAATAAATATCCAACCATTTGCAAGCATTGAAAGCTGGGATCAAAGAACTCTAAACATGTGCATGAAAGATGGAGTTCTAACAATAGGGCATAGTAACTATGCATGCAACATGACAAGCTACAAACAGATATCATGAATAACATGCATTGAAAAACGTTTGTTTGTTTCACATACAGAAAACATAGCATAGTGGCAATCAGCTTGTCCCTCATAGAGTAGCAAATAGATGCATAGGACACCTTCAAAGTTCACAAGGGTGACTAGAAACAAATAGCACAATAACAAGTAATATCACAATATGCAGCAATCAATAAGCTTTGGAACACTGCACACAAAATGACAACTATGCTCTCTTAATGGTGCCTAAAGGTAGAAGGTGGAGACTCAATAGTGGTGGAAGAAAAGCCTTTTAAAAAGGAAGCGGGGATTTCAAGTTTCAAAAAGAGCTTCCAAAAATTATGGTACTTGTTAGCTTTCAGCCCTCATTGCCCCTATCATAAGCATCTTGAAGTGGTTAAGGTTAAAGTGAACAAAGATGGAGTATATGCTTGACGAAGTATACGTTGGCAATCTCAAGTCCCTTGAATACGAGGGCCACACCTCATGCTACTCAACTTTAGTCGCCTATAAGTTCTTGCCATTGTAAGTATTTGCATATCATTGAGAACCGCCAACGGGGTACTACTTGCACATGGTACAGGAGCTATCCCATAACCAAAATGACAAGGCAAGCAGACAATGAGCATCTCAGCAATCTTCTTATGTACCATAGGAATATGGTGCTTTTTTCTCTATTTCCTCTTTTCTCAATGTGTCTCTTTTTTTATAAGAAGAATGCTTCATATATGTCACTATGGTGATGCTGCAAGTTTCCACCATGATTAGGCATGGCTTAGGCTAGCGGCCCAAGCGTTTATCTAACACAGGATGCAAACTCCATGGACTTACAAGTTCCCTCTTTATTTCACACCGGTGACATCTATAGACAAAAGAGCATGATATCAACTGAGTACAAACTACAAGTGCAATGTTGAAAACGTTCCCCATGGAAGCACGATTCTGCTAATTCCAATGTATAAGTGCAAGCATATACAACATAGATGACACAATGGTTCAAGTTTATTAGGGGCAAAGAATATAAAGTGTGCCATCAAGTTTGTGAGGGCTTTAATCACTAAGTTTTCACATAACAAAATAATTTTTAATTGGAAGGTAGATGAAGACAAGAATATGCTTGGAATGGTGTAACACACCATGCATAGGAGTTTATAGTGGACACTTTGGAAAAACTTGGTTTCTTGGGAGTTGGAAGCATGAGTAGAGCTTACTCATACAAGTGGAGGCTAGCAAAGGACTGGGAGCAACCAACTAAGAGAGCAATAATGGCCATAATCATGTAGTGCAACAAAGCATTACTAATCAAAGAAAAGAGTTGTACTACAAGTCAAGGACTAAATGATCATATAGGATAATGGTGACTTGTGAGAGTCATAACATGGTGTGAGCATGTGCCAAGTCAATCCAAACAAAGCATCAAAGGAGAATACCACAATACTATGGTTTTGCATGCTAAAACAACGCATAATTTCTTCAAGGCACACTAAGCAACCCCAATTGTTTGGAACAAGACATGCTACAGAAATAATCACTAAGCATAAGGTCAAAACAACACCTACCATGTCATGCTAAAGTCTAAGTCACAGTCAATGCAAGCTCCTCTTGCACTTCAAGCAAGAACTTACTACTCCTTTCCAACACCAAGCAACTTATTTGCAAAACAACACAGCGAGAATGGGGGTCCAAACTACTTTATTAAAAAAAACTAAGCAAAGCAAACGAAAACTAAGACGCTCCAAGAACAACACAACTGTGCATGAAACAATAAAAACGAAGTGTCTAGACAGACCTGAGCTTTTTATTGATGAAGAAGGGGATGCCTTGGGCATCCCCAAGCTTTGACGCTTGTACCTCTTGGATATTTCTTGGGGTGACACCATGGTGGAATCCCCAAGCTTGATATTTTGTCCATTCTTCATCTCATTGCATCATTCTCTCTCTACACCTGAAATATTTCCTTCACACAAAACTTCACACAATCTTCATCAGCAACATTAGTTTATTCAAAAGATATTAGACCTCTAGAAAAGCTTTGAAACGGAAAGGATTTTCACTAAAAACACAAGCTACTATATTAACTCCTTCAAAAATCTCAATTCACCTAAAGAGAACTCAAAAAGTAATCAATAAGAAGCAAATGCAAATAATGCCAGAAATCTGTCAAAACAGACCAGCAGGTAGAAACCGATTTTTTTGAACATCTTATGTTGCTCAAATCAAAAAGTGTTGAACTAACAAAAATTAGCTAACATACTGGGTGATTTATTCGTAAATCTTGAGCTTAATACAAGTTACAGATAATCCTGAAGAATGTTTTTGGTGGAGGATAGAAATCTGTTTTGTGACAGCAACTCCCCAAATCTTACTTCCCTCTCATTAGAGGTCATTCTTGGCACAAAAAGCAAACAAAAAGGATAAGGAGAGGTCATTACTGAAGTAATAACTTCCAAGACTCAAGGAAACTCTTGGGTTATCTCCCAACAACTACTTTTCTTTAACGCCTTTAAGTTAGGCACAAGAAGCAAGAAGAATCAAGTATTTCAAATGAAGAATTGCCTCTCTTGTTCTTTCCTTTCTTACCTTTCTTATTCTCTTTAGGGAAGATATGATTGCTTACCGGAGGAGAAAAGTGCATAATGCCTTTTCCCACATCTATTACCGCTCCAAAGTGTTTCAGTAGGGATCTTCCAAGTGTAATCTGTCTCTTGCCTACACATTCAATAACAAGATAATCAGTAGACACCATTTTCCCTAAGATTTTTGTAAACACACCTTCAGATATTCCAATGGGCAATATAGTGGCATTGTTGGCAAGAGATATTTCCTCTCCTCCTTCAGTACGCCCCCAAAGACTCAAGGAATCATAAATATCTTTAGGCATGAGGCAAAATTCAGACATGATATCACAGCGAGCATAAAAAAGTGTAGTGTTTATTGAGACTTTGATTGTGGGAAACCACTTTGAAGGCTCGGAATTTATGGGAACATAATCATGGTAAGACTTAAGCGTGTGATAACAACTATTCATAGCAGCAATACTAGTCTCAAGAGTGTTCAACCTAGCGAAAATATTTGTGAAAGAGGAATTAGACTTGCCAGGTGTACCATAAATCATGATTAATTTCTTTATGGCATCAAAATATTCATCCTCAGTACATAGAAAAAATATTTCTCATCCACATCATCCAAAGCATATCTATAATGAAGAGCAATACCGCAGTAGAAACTATCAATAACCAAGCTAAGGCTCACGTTAGGCTCAGTTTCCCTCTGTAAAACAGAGATTCTGGACCAAGATTCTTTAAAACTTTCTTCACTTTTTTGCTTAAAAGTGGAGATTTCTACCATAGGGGAAATAAAGGTTGGTCCAAAACCAGACATGGTAGCAACTATAGTAGGAACTAATTTTTTTGTGGTTTTGAATAAAGAAAGAAAACCAAACTAGACTAATTTTTTTGGGTTTTTTGAAAAGAGGAAAAAAAACCAAGCAAAAGAAACAAATCAAATTAAAAACAAAGTAAAGAGAAAGGAAGTGAAGGACTCCCCTAGTGACTACGTCCTTAGCCTCCCCGGCAACAGCACCAGAAAATAGCTTGATGGCGCCCAGCACTTGTCGTGGGACGCTTCGTTGGAAACCCCAAGAGCAAGATATGAAGCAGCACAGCAGCAAGTTTCCCTCAGTAAGAGACCGAGGTTATCGAACCAGTAGGAGGAAGGAAATGTCACACAGGTGTTGCAAGCAACGCGAAGTCCTGCACAACACAAACTCAAGACTTTGCCCCAACGAATTAGTGAGGTTGTCAGGCTCACCAGTTTGCTATAATAAAGTATTAAACGTATGGTGTGGATGGTAATGGTTTGCAGCAAGTAAACAAGTAATAGTGGAAGATGTATCAATGGTAAATATTGGACCGGGGTCCATAGTTCACTAGAGGTGCTCTCCTTAGATAAACAACATGGCATGAAGGGTAAACAAATTACAGCAGGGCAATTGACAGGAACTGAGCAAGGCATAACAATGCAATACTAGTCAGAAAGATCCTATGAGATTCGATTGGGAAATACAACAAGATACATAGACCGCCATCCAACTGCATCTATGACTAGAAGTCCACCTTCAGGTTATCATCCGAACCCCCTCCAGTATTAAGTTGCAAGCAACATACAGCTGCTTTAAGAAAAGTGTGTAAGGTAAATAGTCCACATGTTCCATGAACAAGAGACCGTTGTTTTCTCCCTAGTAGCAACAACACATCTACAACCGAAGAGATTAATGTAACTTCCCTTGGAAAATAGAGGCATGAACCCACTATCGAGCATAAATACTCCCTCTTGGAGTCACTAGCAACTACTTGGCCAAGATAGCTACTAACAACGGAGAGCATGCAAGATAACAAACAATACAGACATGATAGAATCATAAAAAAAAACTATTAATCAAACCAACATAATAATCTCAATATCGATCGGATCCCTGCAAACACAACATGCATGATTACAAATAGATTAGATCTTGATCATGAACGGAGCTCACAAGATCTATACATGAAAGCACAAAGGAGGAGATACAACCATCTAGCTACTACATGGACCCATAGTACAAGGTGGAACTAATCACGCATCATACCAGAGAGAAGGCCTCCGGTATGATCTCCCCTTCATAGGGTGCCGGGAAGAACTTCAGATCGCCCCTGATCTAGGGATGTTGGTGGTGGCGGCTACAGACGGTTTCGTGGAGATTTGATCGGGTGCTTAGGGTTTCTGCATCAGGGGATTATTATAGGCGAAGGGGGGGGGCCAAGGAGGCGACTAGGGGGGTCAAACCCTACCCAAGCGCAGGGTAGGGCCCACCCGCGCCTAGGGGGTTCGGCCGCCCTGGCTTGCGTCTCCGTCTCCTCTCTGGACTTCTTGTTCCCCACGGAAAGTAATTGACTTTGACTTTTGTCCAGTCCAATTCCGAGAATATTTCTTTACTAACTTTTCTGGAACCAAAAATAGCAAAAAAGGCAACTGACACTGTGGCAACTTGTTAATAGGTTAGTACCAGAAAACATATTAAAATCACCTCAAAGTGTAGACAAGCAAAGCAAAGTAGATACTAAACAAGCATGGAGCATCAAAAATTATAGATACGTTTCCGACGTATCACGCATGCATATGACTAAACAATAGTCAGTAAGCCTCGATGATTTATTTTGCCTCAGAGTTCTTGTATCACTTTCATGCCATAATTAGTCCTGTTTTGTTGCAAGCATGATTATGACAGTTATTTCTCTCTAGTTTGTCGCTCCCTCTCTATTTCAAACCTTCACTTGCACTAAGAATGAGCTCTACTTGTGCATCAAACTCCCCAAAATCAATATTGCCACAGTGTCCACCATACCTACCTACTAGCATCATTTGCTATTCTGTGCATATTCATTATGCCTTGTTTTCTTCCAAATAAAATGTTTGACTGTTTTGAGAAAGTTAGTTAGTAAAGCTCTCATGAACTTGATGGCACACTTTATTTCTTGCATTTAATTAGCCTGAACCATTGTGACTGTCCATGAAAGTTATATGCTTGCAAATTACAGACTGGCAGTTAGCAGAACCATGTTGTCATGGGGAACGCTTTCAACACTTATGGATACATATCCAGTTGATACCTTGCTCTTTTGATTACGAATGTCGTCGGTGTGAAATAAAAGGGGAGCTTGTGAGTTCATGAAGTTTATACATTGTGTTAGAGAAACGCCTGGGCCGCTAGCCTAAGTCATGCCTAATCATGGTGAAAACTTGCAGCATCACCATAATGAGCTATATGTGAAGCATCCTCAATAAAAATCTATGCACATAGTAAATAAAAAGATCGCTGAGATTCTCATTGTCTGCTTGCCTTGTCATTTTGATCACGGGATAGCTCCTTTATCATGTGCAAGGGGTACACCGTTGGCGGTTCTCTATGATATGCATGTATTTACAATGGCAATAACTTACAGGTAACTAAAGTTGAGTAGAATGCAGAGCGACCCTCGTACTCAAGGGACATGGGATTTCCAGTTTATGGTCTATCAAGCATATAACTCATATTGGACCTTACTTTCACTTTAACCATCTATAGATGCCTATGATAGGGGCAATGAGAGATCAAAGCTAATGAGTACCATACTTTCAGCATTTGGAAGCCTTTCAAACTTTTCAAAACCTTTTGACTTACTTGTTGAGTCGCCACTTATTCTATGAGCACCTTCTTGAGAGCATAGTTGTCATTCTTAGTGTAATGTGCTTGTCTAAAAACTTGGTTAATTATGTCATGACTTTGATGCTTGTATCTTTGATATCTTTACTTATAGTCTTTGATACGTCCAAAACGTATCTACTTTCCCGAACACTTTTGCTATTGTTTCTTCTCTAAACTTGTGTGATTTGGATACAACTAACATGGACTAACATTGTTTTCAGCAGAATTACCTTGGTGTCTAGTTCTTGTGCAGAAAATCAACTATCAGGAAAAATCTCGGAAAATATGCCAAAAATCCTATTTCACCAGAAGATTCACGGAGCCAGAGGACGAGACGGAGGGGAGGCCTGAGGGGCCCACACCCCTGCCACGTGGGCGGGCCCAGGCCACGCCTGGAGGGGGTGTGGTTGCCCTAGGCACCCCCTCGGCCTCCCTCTTCGCCTATAAGATGCCTCTTGAACTAAAAACCGAGGGGGGTTCGACGTTTTTCCAGAAAGAGTTTCGCTACGCCGCCACCACCAGAAACTGCGATTTGGAACTAGAAACTCTGTTTTGGCACCCTGTTGGGACGGGGAATTTGGAGAGGATCATCGCCATCGTCATCACCAACGCCTCTCCATCAACCATCCATGTTTCCCTCATCCATGAGTGAGTAATCCCCCGATGTAGGCTATGGGGATGGTAGGGATTGGATGAGTTCTATCATGTAATCAAATAAGATTGTTAGGGCATGGTGCCTAGTATCTCTGTTAGTGCTTTTTGACTTTGTTGCAACTTGTTGTGCTCAATGCTTGTCACTAGGACCCGAGTGCCATGATCTCAGATCTAAACTTATTATTGAATGATTATTGTAGTATTGTTTATGATCTTATCTGCAAGTTGTGTACGCATATCATTGTTCGGATCCAAAGGCCCCGAAGTGACAGAAATTGGGACAACCGGAGGGGATGGCTATGATGTGAGGATCACATGTGTTCATGGAGTGTTAATGCTTTTCTTCGGTGCTCTATTAAAAGGAGCACCTTAATTGCCAGTAGTTCCCTTGAGGCCCCGCTGCAACGGGCTGGCAGGACAAAAGATGTTGTGAAAGTTCTCATTGCGAGCACGCATGACTATATATGGAGCACATGCCTATGATTGTTTTTTCAACACCCGGATTTTTCAATCCTAGATGCCTGTTATGCCATACATCGCAATCCCAGGATTGCCATTTTTGCGAGACATAACAGAATTGGATACCATAGTACATCATCCATTACAAACGATACATAAGTTCTTACACAAATAGGGATCTCATGATCCGGTTCTTAATACAACATCAAGCAGCGGAATACGTAACAATAACGGTAGCGTAGGCGAAGCTCCATCTTCGGGGTCACAGGCAATGCTGACGATGGGAGATGATCCTAGTTGTCATAACCTTCCTGGGGTCCATCTTACAGGTACTCCTCTTCATAGTCTGGCCATGGGAATAGCCAGGGACAAAGCCATGAGTACTCTTTAAGTACTCGCAAAAAAATACTAGTAGGTAAAGGGGGTTTTTGGGTAATAGGACACTAGGCTCTAGGGTTGTTTTGCAAAAGCCAGATTTATCTCTACTAAGCTCCAAAGCTAGTCACAATTTTATAAATCCTAAGAGGGAACTTGTATTTCATATCACAACTCTGTTGTGGTCAAGTTAAAGTCTTAATTCATTTCACAAGTCATTTTGAAAAGTCTGACGGGGGAACAGTATGGCCACTCCAACTGTCCATAACCGCGGACGCGGCTATTCGAATAGTTTGACACTCTGCAGAGATTGTACACTTTCACCACAACATTCGATACATCCGTCAGGAACAAATCCTGAATTCACCATACTCAGTATGTGGATAATCAATCCTAACCTTTCAATTACACGCCCCAGTATAAGCACCTATCCTGTGAGTTTGGCCTCCCAACCATGACCAATTGTCATCTTGGGTACTGCACAGGTGGACAATCTTCACAAGGTAGCCTCAGCTCAGACCTTGGCCGTGAGGGAACTAATACTAAGGTACATAAGTTTCCAGTCAAGCCCTACCTAATATTCGGGTATTGGGGTTGTACGATAAAATTGGAATGGTATCGCATCCAGACAACCATCAGTTTTATAAAGGGCTAAGGCTCATGCCTCAACATTTTTATCACCAAAATTCTCAAGTGTTTGGAAACACATGTCCAAAACATTTTAATAGAATGATCCATCATTCCAAGGTTTTCATAACCATTTTTCCACCAAGTATTCCCATCTAAAAGTTGATCAAGTTTTATGCTTAGCACTAGCATCTACAGGTGGGGGTAGTAATGATGAGGGGTGGTAACTAGTGGAGTTTCAACTAAGTACAACCTCATGTCTCAGGCTGATGTCAAGGTTTCTAACTTAGGCCAAATTTTATGCTCTTTATGCAACCTTCAACATCTTTCCAAAATCTACCAGTCACTTAAGTAAACTCTAAGTAAGCTTTGATAAAGAAATAGCGTAAGGAGCTTGCACATAAAACTAGGATTGGTTTATCAAGTGGGTATGATCACATATGCTTAAGGCATATAGTAGTCATAGAACAAGTATGGGTTTGTTGCATCAGTAGGTTATCTTGCAAGGGTTAGCTTGCATGGGTCAACTTGATTAGTAAGGCTTGCGTAGGTATGGTATCAGCTTGCATCAATATCAGTATAAGCTTGCTAAAGTAGAGTGTCTTGCCATTTTTAGCTTGCAGAGTTACTAGCTTGCCTTGTGCAGAGCAGTGGTTGAAGTTCTCCTCGGCTTCTTCTTCGTAGTATCCTCCTTCCTCCTCGTATCCTTGGTCGGTACTAGCGTCTATGAATAAATACGAGGTACACAATCACCAAACAATACTTAACTACTTGCAATCATCACACACAAGGGTCCTATGGATGATCTAGCATCATCCCTAACATTACAAGGTTAAGGCTTGGTTTAAATCTTTTTATTTTTAGAAAAGTAATTTCTACTCATTGAAAAAATACTTAAGATTTTATATCCTCCAAACCCAACATGGGATCATGTTGACACATGTCATCACCACATATTGTAGTCCATGGGAATGTGATTTAAAGTGGTGTCACAATTTAATAAGGTTTTACCCTTTTATTTTAATTAATTAAAGTGGCTAGAAATGCTTATGTAGCATTATTTTATTACTTGAACATTATTTCTGCAAGTAAACCTATATATTTTTATATATTCTGGAAGTTATGGTTAGATGTGATTTTTGAGAGTTGGAATCAACTCAAAAGCTATTATGGTTTAAATTTGAAAATTGTTTGAATGCAGAAAAGCTTCTGCCTTGTTATTTTTACCATAGGTAATCTATAGATCCAAATGACTTGAATCCAACGGGCTTGGATTCAGCATTCACAGACATTTCCAACAAAATTGTTTTCATTCAATTTGGTGCACTGAATCGATCTAGGTTGATTTTTGAAGTTGGGTACATAAGTGTGTTTGAATTAAAATAGAAAAAGGTTTAATTTGAATAACTGGGCTGCGCGGGAAAAGTTACTGGGCCGGCCTGCTAAGCGCAATGCTCCCGCGGGCTGCTTAAGTGGGTGTCCCCACTCGTCAGTGACACGGGGCTGGGCGAAGCGGTATGGGGCGACGTGGATCGTTCGATCTAGTTCTAATCTAACGGCTGGAAGTCATCGTCGACGCGAGACAACTCCAACGAGAACGAAACCTAGCGCGGCCAGTGAGGGTCGTTGGGGGCTCACCGGGGTGCTGGCGAGGGTCGGCGAGGCGGGCGAACGACGAAGTCAACGATGGCGAACTCAGGGGCGGTCGCGACAGCTCCTGGGGCGGCTCCAATCGTTGTCACCCTTCTTCTCCGGCAGAGGAAGGTTCCAGTGAAATTCCGGCAAGGTGGTGCTCGCCTTGCTCTGAGAATGGTGTGGCACGATGAGTGAGGAGAGGGGAGTGAGATGGTGTGAAGAAATCGTGCGGGATGGCCTCTATTTATAGTCTAGCGAGGGGACCGTCGGGGCGCACGGTGAGCTCGTCGGGGGCGAGGTTATAGGCGGCTAAAGGCATGGGCAAGGGTAGGGTACGGTGTGGTGTCTCCTGGCGATGCTCAACGACATGGTCTCGAGGCATGGGGCGGTGTGGTTTGGTCTGGAACGAGCGGTGCTCTGCGCGGCAGAGGCGGCGTTTTCGACGGCGGGCGGTGGCTGTACGGCACGGGGCGGAAAACGGGGATGTCTGGCGGTCTCCTGGGTCGGTGGGGATTGTGTATGCACGCGGCGAGGGCGGCGCGCGGTCTGTGGGTGATGGTCGAGGGTGGCGCTCTGGCGCACGCTCGGCATGGTCTGGGCGCGGCTTGTGCGCGTGGTCCAGGGCTTGGCAACGCTCGCGGCTGGGACAGTGAGTGGCGGTGGGTGGTGGGCTGCCTCCCAGACATGCTGGCTAGGCTTGCTGCTGCTCCTAGCTTGCTGTCGACTATGGGGTGGCAAGAGGGTGCTCGGCTATTCACCATTGATGACAATGGCAAGCTCACAGTGGTGCTAGTGCCTGGCTAATCTTCCTAGATGATCTACTGAGTTGTGTGTGAGCTAAATAGGGAACAAGTTAGGCAAGAATCACTGCTCACAATAGTGTTTGATGTTTGTTTGATTTGTGTCTGCAACCTGTTTGATGAAATGGCCGCATGAAATCAAGTTTTGAATTTTGAAATGATTTTTGGTGGGTTTGCTAGATTGGTGCTGGTGAGTCTGGAGATGCAAGGGTTTTGAAAGTTGAGCTTGTTTGAGTAGTTTTTGAAAAAGTGGGATCTTCCCATATGATAAAGATTCAATTTTGAATTGTCATTTAAACTATGCATTTGAAAGTTTCTGGATGATCACAAAGTGGGCCTTGATACCTTGTTATGAGTACATTCAAGGGGTGCAAAGATCCAGAAAAGTTTCTGTTAGGTTCTGCAAGTTTGAGACAGCCAAAGTAGGCATGGGAGTTAAATTGGCCAAAATGACCATTCATTTCATATATGTGTTTTGATTTACTTGTCTTTAGGAAAAGTGTGGGAAATGTTTTAGATGATGTTTATTTCACCTAAGAAACATTTTACAAGCAATGGAACAAACAAACAAGGTGGTTTTAAAGGATTTCAAAATCCATGCATACACATATGCATGCATTCATGATTTCATTTAGAAAAGTTTTTGTTAACCCTAATTTTGATGATTAGAATTTGATGATCCAAGCTTAGTATTTTTGGGATGTTACAAACCTTCCCCCCTTAAACAAAATCTCGTCCCGAGATTTTAAAAAGGACGAAAAGATTACCTAGGATTTGAAGAGATCGGGAAACTCCGTCCTGATGTGATCTTCACGCTCCCAGGTAGCTTCCTCTTCTGTGTGGTTGCTCCACTGAATCTTGATAAACTTGATGCTTCGGGTTCGGGTAGGTCGAAAAGCTTCTTCCAAAATGTGGATGGGTACTTCGGGATAGGTCAGGTCATCGTTGATCTCTATGGTCCGGTGATCGATATTCTTGAACACTTAGGTCTTCTCGGGGACTTAGAGACATTTGCAAAGTAACGAGATATGGAACACATTGTGCACAGCTGACATCTCTTCAGGTAGTTCCAATTGATACGACACTTCTCCTCGACGGTTCAGAATTTTGAAAGGTCCGATATATCGGGGGGCTAAATTTCCTTTGAGTTGGAAACGCTGCATTCCCTTCAATGGCGACACTTTCAGATAAACAAAATCTCCTATGCTGAAGGCGAGGTCTCGACGTCTCTTGTCGGTGTAACTCTTCTGTCGGGATTGGGCGGTCTTGAGGTGCTCCCGAATCTTGTGAACCTTCTCTTATGCTTCCCGGAGGATGTCGGGTCCGAAAATCTGACTCTCTCCTACTTCCGACCAGTTTAAAGGGGTGCGACACTTTCTTCCGTACATGAATTCAAATGGGGCCATTTGCAAACTGGCTTGGTAACTATTGTTGTAGGAAAATTCTGCAAACGGCAGACAGTCTTCCCACTTGGATCCATATTCTAGCACACATGCTCTAAGCATATCTTCGAGTATTTGATTTACTCGCTCTGTTTGTCCATCGGTCTGAGGGTGATACGCGGTACTGAAATCTAGGCGGGTTCCTAAACCTTCTTGGACTTTCTTCCAGAATCTCGAGGTAAACTGGGTTCCTCGATCCGATACTATATTCTTGGGGACTCCATGCAAACTGACGATTCTAGCGATGTATAACTCTGCTAGCTTTGAACTCTGATAGGTGGTTTTGACGGGCAAGAAATGGGCGACTTTGGACAATCTGTCCACTATGACCCAGATAGAGTCATTTCCCCTACTAGAAGTAGGTAGTACAGTGATAAAGTCCATTCCTACAGAATCCCATTTCCATTCCGGAATTTGCAAAGGTTGCAACAATCCAGCAGGTCTTTGATGTCCTGCCTTGACTCGCTGACATATATCACACTTGGCGATATAGCTTCCGATTTCTCTCTTCATCTTATGCCACCAAAATTGCTCTTTCAAATCTTGATACATCTTAGTTCCTCCTGGATGGATAGAATAAAGAGTATCATGAGCCTCCTTCAAGATAACTTCTTTCAACTCCGAATCTGTTGGTACACAAAGGCGTCCTTTGTACTACAGAACTCCTTCTTCGTCCTCGGTGAATCCGGGTACTTTGCCTGTACCGATACGACGCTTGATTCCGTCGATACTAGCATTTTCCTTCTGCGCCTCCTTAATCTGACTGATCAAAGTGGGTTGGAGTATGCTAGCCAAAAATCCTTCACTTACTAATTCCATTCAAAAATCTTCCATCTCCTTGTGTAAACTTGGTTGCTCCTTCAAAATCATGGAGTTCAAGCGGCACGGCAATCTGCTAAGGGCATCGGCTACCACGTTGGCTTTACCAGGGTGATAGTGAATGTCCAGGTCGTAATATTTGATTAGTTCAATCCATCTTCTCTGCCTCATATTCAACTCCTTCTGAGTGAATATATACTTTAGGCTCTTGTGATCCGAAAAAATCTCACAACGGTTTCCCATTAGGTAATGTCTCCATGTCTTCAGGGCTAGGACTACTGCTGCGAGTTCGAGGTCATGGGTTGGATAGTTTTGCTCGTGTTGCTTCAATTGTCGAGATAGATAAGATATAACTTTGCCTTCTTGAATTAGCACACATCCGAGACCAATCTTGGATGCATCACAATACACATCGAAGGGCTTCGTGATATCCGGCATGATTAAGATTGGGGCTGATATCAATCTCCTCTTGAGTTCTTGAAAACTCGCTTTACACTTGTTTGTCCATTCAAACTTCTTGTCCTTCTTCAGCAATTGGGACATAGGTCAGGCGATACTTGAGAATCCTTCTACGAATTTGCGA
The DNA here is from genome assembly GCA_910589765.1 of Avena atlantica. Taxonomy (NCBI): domain Eukaryota; kingdom Viridiplantae; phylum Streptophyta; class Magnoliopsida; order Poales; family Poaceae; genus Avena; species Avena atlantica. The sequence goes on along the minus strand of OU342735.1, from coordinate 410,888,337 downwards.
TAATATCCCGCCAATCCGAGAAAAGCACGAACTTGGGTTTGAGTGGTTGGGGCTTGCCAATCTTCTAGATCTTTCACTTTGGTAGGGTCAACGGCAATTCCTCTGGCTGATACAATGTGACCGAGGAATCCTACTTCCTGTAACCAGAATTCACATTTGCTAAACTTTGCATACAGCTGATGCTCTCTAAGGGTTCGAAGAATGGTCCTTAGGTGTAGCTCATGTTCTTCTTCTGATTTGGAATAAATCAGAATGTCATTGATGAAAACAACGACAAACTTATCCAGGAAGTCCATAAAAATCTTATTCATGAGGTTCATGAAATAAGCGGGGGCATTGGTTAATCCAAAAGACATGACTGTATACTCGTACAATCCATATCTGGTGGTAAAGGCAGTCTTTGGAATATCCTCTGCACGAATTTTGAGTTGATGATAGCCAGTTCTAAGATCAATCTTAGAAAACACCTTGGCACCGGTCAACTGATCAAACAAATCTTCTATCTTGGGCAAGGGGCACTTGTTCTTGATAGTGACATCATTCAACTTCCGATAATCCGTACACAAACGGTTACCTCCATCCTTCTTGTCCACAAACAAGACAGGTGATCTCCATGGTGACGCACTTGGTTGAATCAATCCAATTTCTAGCATGGAATCCAGTTGCTTCTTCAGTTCTTCTAGTTCCGACGGGTTCATACTATAGGGTCTCTGGGCTATGGGTCCTGTTCCGGGGATTAGTTCGATGATAAACTCGATATCCCGATCTGGGGGCATACCGGGCAAAACATCGAGAAATACATCGGGGTATTCACAGACTATCCGGACTTGGTCAATGGTAGGTTGGGCTATACTCTTGTTGCACTTGAATTGGCGAGGTAAGGTTTCAGATATATGCTCGAATGATATTCCGGTGGTACTGGTCATGGTGATGGCTTTCTTAGCACAGTCAATCAATCCTTTATGTTTGGACATCCAATCCATTCCTAGTACTACTTCCAAACCTTTAGTCCCGAGTACTATTAGATTAGCATAAAAATCTATGCCATGGATTCGGATAGGGATGGCTTTGCAAATTTGCCTAGCCTTGGTGGTTGATCTGGGAATTTGCACAATCATAACATGCTTCAGTTTGGTTGGTTGAATTTTACTAGTGCAGGCAAATTCTTCGGTGACAAATAAATGCGATGCACCAGAGTCAAACAACACTCTTGCAAGTACTGAATTAACAGAAAACATACCCAGCACGACGTATGGCGCTTCCTGACCTTCTTCAGCATGCATGAGAAAAAGACGTCCATTGCGGTTGAGTGAATTCCCTGGGGCAAATCTTCTCCCTGGCTGGACACGACGCTGCTACTGAGCTGGGGCATTGGCATTAGGGGTTGTAGCGTTCTTCTTGTTGGGGCACTCGTTGGAATAGTGGCCTTTATTTCCACAGTCATAACAAGTCACTTGTGACTTGTCCTTGGCTGCGATAGGCACAGCATTGCTTCCAGTCCTCGGGGTAGTGTTGGTGTTGGCGGTAGCATTGTTGGGGTTGAACTTGGGTGGGGCACTGGTGAAATTGCTAGAGTTGCCGGAGTTGTTGTGATTTCCTCCGGGTCAAGGGTTTCCACGGTTGGGGTAGGTCGGACGGGTCATAGGTGGTCTGTTGGTTCTTGGGGCAAATCCTGGAGATGGGTTGGGGCGATACTTTGGGGTCTGATGGGTTCCGGGTTGATGCATCATGCGACGCTTGCGGTTCTCATTGGCTTGGTTGATCTTTCCTTCCATCTGGATAGCAGAGTCAACAAGGGCTTCAATATCAGCAAAGGGGATATTGACTAACACCGTCTGCATATCGTCATGCAGACCATTCAGGAATCTTTCTTTCTTCTTGGCTTCGGTGTCTATCTCGTCCGGGGCATACCTAGCTAATGACAAAAAAAAATCACGGTATTCCACTACAGTCATCCTTCCTTGCTTTAGCTCTCTGAACTCGTCTCTCATTCTCTTGATCAAACCTGGTGGCACATGGGTTCTGCTAAACTTGACCTTGAATTCCTCCCAGGTCATCATCTGGCCTCCGGTCATTGCACGAACACTGTTCCACCATGCCCTGGCATCTCCGGCTAGATAATGGGTGCGAACAGGACTTTCTCGTTGGCTTCCACATCGGCGACTTCTAGGTTGTTTTCCATGGTTTGCAGCCAATCATCGGCATCTAGGGGTTCTTCTGACTTGGTGAAAACGGGTGGGTTAGTATTATGGAAATTCTTGAGCTTAGATCCATGGTTGTCCTGATTTCCGTGGCCTTGGTTATTATGGGCTAGCTGGGCTATCTGTTGTAGAGTGGCTAGGTTGGCTTGACGTTCCGCTCTTTCAGCTTCGTGGTCAGAAGTCAATATTTGCAGGATCTGCAACATCGGGTCCGGGGCTGAACCACTTCCTCCACGTGGCATCTGAAGATTGATATAGATCATGAGAAAAGAGGGAAATTTCTAAGGTCTTGGGTTTTTGAAAAGTTTTAAATGTTTGACTCAGATTTTTCTGGCAACTTGATTTTTCATTCATTCACTCATAGCACACAGTACAACACACACCACAACAAAGAAAAACAGATGGTTTTAAGAACCATTCTGGAAACTACGATACAGTGGGACCGACTACTACTCACTACGCTAGTGCTCAGTGCTACTACTCCTCGAAGTCTGTGGCTTCATCATCTTCAGCATCATCGATGAAGGCGAAATCATCCTCATCGGTGAAGAAGTCCATGGCCTGATCCTCCAGAAAATCATCGTCATCGCTGAGATAAGAGTAATGGTCTCCACGAAGATCCTCTCCAGCATTCTCCCTTTCCTCCAACTACATGTCTCTCTCGTGGATGGTCTCCTCCAGAGATGATATGCGGTGGCGAAGACGGGCAATAATGCGCTCCTTTTTGTCGAGCTGACGGCAGCGAGACTTGCGATCCTTTGCTAGCATGGCTATGGTCTGATCCTTCGTCTTGATGATGGCAGACTTGTGGTTGCAATAGTCACGGCAGTTGTCCAACTCCTGCTGACGATCATACATCATGAAGCTAAGGTGGTCCAATTAAGTCTTCAGCTCGGGGTGGTATGGGGCTTCCAGTGGTTGTCCATTTGCATCACGCCTTGGGCAAAACTCAAAGCGAGTACCCTTGATTTGATTGATCCTCTGCCCACACAGACGGGAAAGAGCTTCCTGCATTGCTCTGGCAAGTCCATCGAGCCAGTTGTTTTCCCTCAAGGTAAACTGAATTCCCTCCGCAGTGGGAGGTTCAATCTTTCCTCGGATACTTGCAACAATTAGCCACTACAGATCTTCTCCTCCTTGATCATTGAGCTGAGCTCCAAAGAACTCGGGGTGCGGACGCTCCAGAAGTTCCGAAAGCTGATCCAGATCCCTCTCAAAGATAAGGTCTCCCCCATTCCCAAGTTGGTAAAACTTGTTGTACTTCACGTCCATCTATAAAAATAGAGGATGAGTAGATTAGCAGAGTGATCAAGTGTGTCAAAATTTTATGTATTTTGCAAGAGTTTTTGAGGAACATGAATTTTTATGAAAGAATAAAAGGGATAAGAATTAGAATAAGTTTTTGTAAATATTTGTTTTCTTTGGTTTTGAAACTAAGTTTTTGGTTCAAACGTCCAGTCTAACTAGGGTTTCCTATGGTCAGGATGGCTCTGATACCAACTTGTCAACACCCGGATTTTTCAATCCTAGATGTCTGTTATGCCATACATGGCAATCCCAGGATTACCATTTTTGCAAGACATAACAGAATTGGATACCATAGTACATCATCCATTACAAACGATAGATAAGTTCTTACAAAAATAGGGATCTCATGATCCAGTTCTTAATACAACATCAAGCAACGGAATACGTAATAATAACGGTAGCGTAGGCGAAGCTCCATCTTCGGGTCACAGGCAATGCTGACGATAGGAGATGATCCTAGTTGTCGTAACCTTCCTGGGGTCCATCTTCCAGGTACTCCTCTTCATAGTCTGGCCATGGGAATAGCCAGGGACAAAGCCATGAGTACTCTTTAAGTACTCGCAAACTAATACTAGTAGGTAAAGGGGTTTTTGGATAATAGGACACTAGGCTCTAGGGTTATTTTGCGAAAGCCAGATTTATCTCTACTAAGCTCCAAAGCTAGTCACAATGTTATAAATCCTAAGCGGGAACTTGTATTTCATATCACAACTCTGTTGTGGTCAAGTCAAAGTCTTAATTCATTTCACAGGTCATTTTGAAAAGTCTGACGGGGGAACAGTATGGCCACTCCAACTGTCCATAACCGCGGACGCGGCTATTCGAATAGTTTGACACTCTGCAGAGATTGTACACTTTCACCGCAACATTTGATACATCCGTCAGGAACAAATCCTGAATTCACCATACTCAGTATGTGGATAATCAATCCTAACCTTTCAATTACACGCCCTATTATAAGCACCTCTCATGTGAGTTTGGCCTCCCAACCATGACCAATTGTCATCTTGGGTACTGCACAGGTGGACAATCTTCACAAGGTAGCCTCAGCTCAGACTTGGCCGTGAGGGAACTAATACTAAGGTACATAAGTTTCCAGTCAAGCCCTACCCAATATTCGGGTATTATGGTTGTACGATAACTGGAATGGTATCGCATCCAGACAACCATCAGTTTTATAAAGGGCTAAGGCTCATGCCTCAACATTTTTATCACCAAAATTCTCAAGTGTTTGGAAACACATGTCCAAAAAATTTCAATAGAATGATCCGTCATTCCAAGGTTTTCATAACCATTTTCCCACCAAGTATTCCCATCTAAAAGTTGATCAAGTTTTATGCTTAGCACTAGCATCTACAGGTGGGGGTAGTAATGATGAGGGGTGGTAACTAGTGGAGTTTCAACTAAGTACAACCTCATGTCTCAGGCTGATGTCAAGGTTTCTAACTTAGGCCAAATTTTATGCTCTTTATGCAACCTTCAGCATCTTTCCAAAATCTACCAGTCACTTAAGTAAACTCTAAGTAATCTTTGATAAAGAAATAGCGTAAGGAGCTTGCACATAAAATTAGGATTGGTTTATCAAGTGGGTATGATCACATATGCTTAAGGCATATAGTAGTCATAGAACAAGTATGGGTTTGTTGCATCAGTAGGGTATCTTGCAAGGGTTAGCTTGCATGGGTCAACTTGATTAGTAAGGCTTGCATAGGTATGGTATCAGCTTGCATCAATATCAGTATAAGCTTGCTAAAGTAGAGTGTCTTGCAAGTTTTAGCTTGCAGGGTTACTAGCTTGCCTTGTGCATAGCAGTGGTTGAAGTTCTCCTCGGCTTCTTCTTCGTAGTACCCTCCTTCCTCCTCGTATCCTTGGTCGGTACTAGCGTCTATGAATAAATACGAGGTACACAATCACCAAACAATACTCAACTACTTGCAATCATCACACACAAGGGTCCTATGGATGATCTAGCATCATCCCTAACATTACAAGGTTAAGGCTTGGTTTAAATCTTTTTATTTTTAGAAAAGTAATTTCTACTCATTGAAAAACTACTTAAGATTTTATATCCTCCAAACCCAACATGGGATCATGTTGACACATTGTCATCACCACATATTGTAGTCCATGAGAATGTGATTTAAAGTGGTGTCACAATTTAATAAGGTTTTACCCTTTTATTTTAATTAATTAAAGTGGCTAGAAATGCTTATGTAGCATTCTTTTATTACTTGAACATTATTTCTGCAAGTAAACCTATATATTTTTATATATTCTGAAAGGTATGGTTAAATGTGATTTTTGAGAGTTGGAATCAACTCAAAAGCTATTATGGTTTAAATTTGAAAAATGTTTGAATGCAGAAAAGCTTCTGCCTTGTTATTTTTACCATGGGTGATCTATAGATCCAAATGACTTGAATCCAACGGGCTTGGATTCAGCATTCACAGACCTTTCTATCAAAATTGGTTTCATTCAATTTGGTGCACTGAATCGATCAGGGTTGATTTTTGAAGTTGGGTACATAAGTGTGTTTGAATTAAAATAGAAAAAGGTTTAATTTGAATAACTGGGCTGCGCGGGAAAAGTTACTGGGCCGGCCTGCTAAGCGCAGTGCTCCCGCGGGCTGCTTAAGTGGGTGTCCCCACTTGTCAGTGACATGGGGTTGGGCGAAGCAGTATGGGGCGACGTGGATCGTTCGATCTAGTTCTAATCTAACGGCTGGGAGTCATCGTCGACGCGAGACAACTCCGGCGAGAACGAAACCTAGCGCGGCCAGTGAGGGTCGTTGGGGGCTCACCGGGGTGCTGGCGAGGGTCGGCGAGGCGGGCGAACGACGAAGTCGACCACGGCGAACTCAGGGGTGGTCGCGGCAGCTCCTGGGGCGGCTCTAATCGTTGGCTCCCTTCTTCTCCGGCAGCGGCAGGATCCAGTGAAATTCCGGCGAGGTGGTGCTCGCCTTGCTCTGAGAATGGTGTGGCGCGATTAGTGAGGAGAGGGGAGTGAGATGGTGTGAAGAAATCGTGCGGGGGTGGCCTCTATTTATAGTCGAGCGAGGGGACCGTCGGGGCGCACGGTGAGCTCGTCGGGGGCGAGGTTACAGGCGGCTAAAGGCATGGGCAAGGGTAGGGGACGGTGCGGTGTCTACTGGCGATGCTCAACGACATGGTCTCGAGGCATGGGGCGGTGTGGTTTGGTCTGGAACGAGCGGTGCTCTGCGCGGCAGAGGCGGCGTCTTCGACGGCGGGCGGTGGTTGTGCGGCACGGGGCGGCAAACGGGGATGTCCGACGGTCTCCTGGGTTGGTTGGGATTGTGTATGCACGCGGCGAGGGCGGCGCACGGTCTGTGGGTGATGGTCGAGGGTGGCGCTATGGCGCACGCTCGGCATGGTCTGGGCGCGGCTTGTGTGCGTGGTCCAGGGCTTGGCAACGCTCGCGGCTGGGACAGTGAGTGGCGGTGGGCGGTGGGCTGCCTCCCAGACATGCTGGCTAGGCTTGCTGCTGCTCCTAGATTGTTGTCGACTATGGGGTTGCAAGAGGGTGCTCGGCTATTCACCATTGATGACAATGACAAGCTCAAAGTGGTGCTAGTGCCTGGCTAATCTTCCTAGATAATCTACTGAGTTGTGTGTGAGCTAAATAGGGAACAAGTTAGGCAAGAATCACTGCTCACAATAGTGTTTGATGTTTGTTTGATTTATGTCTGCAACCTGTTTGATGAAATGGCCGCATGAAATCAAGTTTTGAATTTTGAAATAATTTTTGGTGGGTTTGCTAGATTGGTGCTGGTGAGTGTGCAGATGCTTGGGTTTTGAAAGTTGAGCTTGTTTGAGTAGTTTTTGAAAAAGTGGGATCTTCCCATATGATAAAGATTCAATTTTGAATTGTCATTTAAACTATGCATTTGAAAGTTTCTGGATGATCACAAAGTGGGCCTTGATACCTTGTTATGAGTACATTCAAGGGGTGCAAAGATCCAGAAAAATTTCTGTTATGTTCTGCAAGTTTGAGACAGCCAAAGTAGGCATGAGAGTTAAATTGGCCAAAATGACCATTCATTTCATATATGTGTTTTGATTTACTTGTCTTTAGGAAAAGTGTGGGAAATGTTTTAGATGATGTTTATTTCACCTAAAAAACATTTTACAAGCAGTGGAACAAACAAACAAGGTGGTTTTAAAGGATTTCAAAATCCATGCATACACATATGCATGCATTCATGATTTCATTTAGAAAAGTTTTTGTTAACCCTAATTTTGATGATTAGAATTTGATGATCCAAAGTATTTTTGGGATGTTACATGTTTAGTACTTGGATGCTTATTATTATTTATCTGTAAATTCTCTAGATCTTGAAGTTACATGTTTAGACTCGTCCATGCAACGCCCATCCATCCCTATGCCTACCGCCCTCATATCCTACTGTTTGCTACTACTGTTACTGTTTCTCTTGTTTTACTGCTGCTGTTGCTTTGCTATTGTTACTACAAAAATGTTGCTACTGATAAACTTCTGTGAGCAAGAACTATTTTCAGGTGCAGCTGAATTGACAACTGTAAGATCCCACCTTTATAAAGGTAAAGATCCCTATGATTGCAATGCTAGTCCCTGGATCAATGCTAGCATCCACAGTTTAAGATGAAATACACAGAAACAAAGGTCATTATTACATGTCATTCCAGAGACAACATAGTCTTTTACAACTCCATGGCCATAGGCCTAATACAAGAGTTTAAACATAAAGATATAAATAAGTCTTCATCTTCGTGTGCCACAGGCAAGCATGTTGAGTGTAGACTCATAACCCTTAATCATCATCAGAGTAACCTGCAACATCACAAGTTACAGCCACAGTGGGTCAATACATTGGAATAGTATTGGCAAGTGATACCTTAGTAGAATATTAACATCTATTACTACATGAATTTGGCTAGTGTAGCTCAGGCTTGTTTTGCTCAAAATAAGTTTTACCTATCAGTTGAAAAACACTAAGTTTTTCTTTGACAAAACTTTCCCAAGGAACCACCAATAGAAATTGGTGAACCTTCACCCTTGTTCAACCACAAGTTTTAACTTAGAAAATTGGGATGAGGAGATTCTTGATAGCTTCTATGTCTTGATGCTCAAATTATCCAATACCAGGGACATGGCTAAGTACTTAGATTCTTCCATCTGCAGAGGTTGTGCACTTTCCCCACAAGACTTAATTTTCACCAAGACAGGACCTGTCAGAAGTCTTCCCTTAGACCAAATGCACTACACCATGGACCAAACATAAGGGCACCTCTGCTGCCAGCATAAGTCACTTAAGACGGCAATCGAACTGCCAACAAAGGTTTTACCCCGGCAGATAGGCATTCCCTCTAAAACCCTGCCGGCAAAAGTCTTTGCTGGCAGTTGCTGGGTTGCCGGCAGTCAGCCCGCCACACTATATGCACCTTTGCCGACAGTTCACTTTTTGCCTGGCAGACATATTAGCCCACTTGGAAAGTTTCGCCGGCAGTTTTCTGTTCTTCTCCTAGCTGTGGACCTGCCCTGAAATGTACTGAAGCCCTTGCTCAGTAGTCTAGTCCCAGTTCTATCTACACCACACCATATTGCACTGAGTTCTCTTATCCCAAATTCCAGCTCAAACTTAACAATGAGTACAATATACGAGTTGTACTTCTTACACAAGTGAACATTCATAGGTTCTTCATTAAGCATGGTCCATCCACAAGTTACATACAAAATGTACGCTTGCACAAGAGCTTAAATATTTGTCTAAAATAGAAATCTGAGCTAGAAGTGAACAACTGCATCCATAGCAGTGCATAAATATGTTTCTAAGACCACAATAGTGAATTATCTAAAAGTGAGCAAGAGCATCCATCCAATATTTTTTTGAACAACTTCAGTAGAAATCAACGACTTGTGCATGAGCGACCTCTTATGTTGTCATGCTAAACAAAAGAAAGTGAGAGATGAGAGTTAATAATTATCCTGATCGTAATGCAAAAATGGGATAATTATATTTCTTTTGAAAAGAAGCTAATTAGCTGTTGTGCAGATGGTGATGCAAGTCAACAAAGGAATATAGTGACAAGTTGGCAACATGTATTTACCATGCCAGACTTGAAACTAAGCAAGCATATAGAAGATTAAAATGCACAAATCAGCGTCTAAACTAAAAAAAACTACTACGATCCAACATAGATTACTGGCCATGAGATTATTGCAAAAAAAAAGCAAAGATTTGATATAGGAAATTTGAATAATCTTTACTGTATACAAGCAAGAATGAAGCCTTAGTTCACAGGAACACTATTCTATCAGAAAACGAAAAGGGAGCTTTCCATACATCACATGACTAATCCACTACTGCTGCTATAGAAATTCGCATAAAGCATCAAACCAAAAACCAATTCCCATGGAAAAAAAGAAAGGATCAAATGATGGCAGCCTATCAAAAAATTACTAAAACATTTGAAATGAAGCACAAAAGAAATAAACAGGTCACCTATACCAAGAATTAAGTATAGGTTGCGACACCTATAATTAGGAAATCAGAGTTTTCAACATATAGTAGAACTAAGATGAACGTATTCAAAGAATCAACAAGGTACAGAACCAACATAATGTAGCTAAAATCTTATATTAAGCCACATACACAACAAAATGGGGAAGTTATATTACCTACAGGGAGCACGGCTTGCTTATAGCTGAGAGATTGGTCATCGGCCTTCTGTACTCCTCCAGCTTGCATCTGGATCAGGCAATACAATTCATAAAGCCTATAGAAGCTTAGTTATCCATGATCATTGCAAAAAAAATAGCACTATTACATGTAAACTACCCATAAGCTAGATGACACAATATTGATATGTATTGCCAACGTAACATCATCCACTAGGGTTTTGAGAAGCACATGTGCATCTATCTTCATGATCATGTTAACCTGGAAGCAAAATGTTAGTCAGAATATCCAAATAATAATTACTTGACGACCCAAGTCAGGAATAGGTCAGGAATGATTTTCCTATGCACAATAATAACTTGATGACCCAGGTCATGAATAGGTCCGAAATAGTGCATGTGTACTATACCTCCACAACGAGTCGGAGAAATGTTCCCTCACCTGCGCAATGACATCCTCATCTGCACAATGCCAGAGCAAGAACTAATTACACCTGCACAAATCAACTGCAAGAAGGACAAATGGTTCTAATAAGAACTACACAAACTTTTTTTTTTTGAAGAGTGCAACGGGGGCGATAGCCCACCTGAACGCGATTTTTATTTTCATAAAAGGACAGAACTACACAAACTGATTATAATTATTAAGACAAAGCTTTCAACAAACATCTACATGTCAATGAATATTTCACAAATGGAGGTATCGGTTTACATCCTCTAAGATTATCATGATCACCATGCCTACCTGATAGGTTCAAAATTAGGCACACAAAAAAATGTTTCTAATTAACAAAACAAAGCTTATAGCAGACATCTACATGTTAATGAATATTTCACAAGTGGAGTTACAGATTTATATCCTCTAAGATTATCTCAATCACCATGCAAAGCTTATAGGTTAAGAATTAGGCACACAGATAAATACCATTATCATGATCAACATGCTGAGCTGATATGTTCGTAATTAGGCACAAATAGATTTAGTGGGAATCAGAGCCACAAAACACATGAGAAGCGACACTGTTCCTCATGGAGGCAGTGCAGACTAAGGGCAGCGACACTCGTTACCAGTTATTTCAACTACTAAGAGGTACATATTTACTCATCCCATCCTTCTACTATATCATAACCAATGTACGTGTGTTTCTTTCTTTCTCATACCCAACCAACAAAAGCTAGTGATTTGTTTATTCTCCATCTGAAGCTACAACATGTGGATACAGGGCACAGTGACCGAATAGAACAGGGAATCCTGGGCGAAAACAACATGCACCATTGTATAATATACTAGAACATGGTCGGAAAGTATAGTAATTACAAAATAGTATCTGAAAGTTAGATCTAGGGAGCAGCATATTCACCTGACGGTTCCGGCCCTGGAGGTAGCCCATGATTTGGAGTGGTCATGGTCCTACATCGCGTGCACCGACTACGACTTGCCGGCGGCTGCCTAGTCCCCCAGCCGCGGAGAAGCAGGCACGACGGAAACAGAGGGGAGAGGCATCAAACCTGAGTTCCCGCTCGCCAGCCAGTACTAGGAAATGGGGGATCCCCGGAAGGCCCTCCTGGCCGGCGACAAAGAGCTCGAAGGCAGGCACGAGGTATGCCCTCGGCGACAGGGACGAGGCGGCGGGGAGGTGCCGGACGCACGAGATCTGTGTGCACGAGGGAAAGCTGACCGGGGAGTGGGGGAGCAGTAAGAGAGTAGCGGTGGCCACCATCCGACATGGGGGCTGGGCTGGAAGACACAGGCAGCGACGAAGGGCCGACGGTAGGGAAGGGGTGACAACGGTGGCGGCGCTCGGATGCGGGGGAAAGAGCAAATGAGGATATTTTTACGGGAAATCTAGGGATTTCAGATTTGAGGGGAGAAAAGAAGAGAACCGCGGCAACTGGGCAATTTTTTCGCTAAGTCCCGCACTCCCGCCTAGCATCCGCGCCAAATTATTTAGCATCCCGTGCGAACGATCTATGCCGGCAGTGCACTGCCAGGGCCCAAAACTTGTGCCGGCAGATGAACTGTCACAACGTTTCTTGTGCGGCAGTTTAGTTCTATCGACTTTTGCTGGCAGTTCTCATCCCACTACCACCAAATGTATGACTAAGTTATAGCAACATATGTGATCCAGGCAGAGCCCATAATGCCACGTGGCTGCACTAGAAGCTTCTTAACATTTAGCATCTCAAATCTCTTTGTTTCTGGGTGGCTTTCCACAAGTGAAATACACAAGGTAAACCATAGAAATGGGCCTTGTGTAACCACTCAACACAAACCATTCTTACCATTCCACCCAGGTGTTTTATTCACTTAGTTGTTTTATTTAAGCAAAACATAAGTCCAAGACTTAGAAATATTTCACATAGCATGAATATATAATCCACCCTTGGTTGCTACTAGCTAGGATATTCATGACAATAGCAAGTATCTTAACTTAAGAGGAAATTCTAACACTACTATAACTACTAGGATTTCCTAAGCATAGCATATAGATACTTAGCAAAATAATCATGCAAGTCCTATACAAAATATTTCTAATGCATAGGTGAAAGTATAGGGGTAAAAATATGAAGCACCACTTTTATTGATAGTTTGGGGAGTAGCAACAATCTTCACAACCCCAATCACTATTAGCACCAAAATCTACACATAAAATAATGGCACCAAATTCACATATCAAAAATATACAAGCAAAAATATGTAAATGCATGCAAATGCCATGTGATGATTTTCTACACCAAACAAGACAATTATACAGTACTGAATCATAAACAAGACCAAGACACACTAAATAAACTTTATTTGATCTTTAAATCATTTTTCAAATCATTTCTATACTCAAAATAAGCCTATAAATGTCTCTGCAAAAATAACCAATTTTACAGAAGCAAAACATTAAACATATTGCATAAATGGATAGCATTCTTTCTCCTGATTCCAATGATATAAATTGCAAAATTTGAACGTGTGGATCAAAAGTTATGAATTTTGCAAGTTTGAATCACTAATAGATCTAATTTCTGTTTTTAAAACTAAACTCAGGCCACGCGGCGTGTTCTGATTGGCCCGTACCGGTTCGGCGGGATCGATCAACGTGGGCCACACGATCTAAGTGAAAACGCTCGGCCAGATCTAAAACGTACCCCTTCGAGTTATGTTCTATCGTAGCCACTGGATCTAGATTCTACGGCCGTCGATCAAACGACCAACAACTGGCGGCGCGCGGGGACGGTGAGCGGCGGCGTGCTCGGTCTACGGCGTTGCGGCGGCTACTGGTGACATGGTTATACCCTGCGGGTACATGATCTCAACATACCTGGTCCAGCCCAAGGAAGGCCCACGGCAATTATACGTCAGCCCATGAAGATTTTCGGGTGGCCAAGGCCCATGACGTTTTCGGATCCTTGGAGAGCAAGACTAGAGTAGATAGGAAATTCAAAGGGGTAAAACCCTAGAACCTGTAACCGACTAGGTCTATGACCGGGACCTGCCTGAGTCTATATAAAGGCTAGGAGGGCACGACCTAGATCTCTCTCCTCATACTTTCGCATACACACCTCCACGCCAGATTGCATCTGTGCACCCCTGTAACCTTCGGTTCCGCCATAATCAAGAGCAGATAAGAAGGAGTAGGGTTTTCCCTCCGGGGGCCTGAACCTGGGTAAACCTTGTGTCCCCGTGTTGCTTGTTTGCTAACCGTTCCACGATCTCCAACATCCCTATCTTGTCCAAAACCCAAGTCCATAACAATGGGCATTGATAAAATTAAACCTCGTCAATTGGCGCCGTCTGTGGGAACTGGGGACGCTGATTGTGCGATCGTGACGGTCCCAACCTGATCGATCTACAACTCTGCGGGAACGGAGAGTCACCTCCTCTTCGGCGCTTTCGACTTCACCACCCACTCACCAGCCACCATGAAGGACTTCGAGCCCGTAGGCGACGGACTCGAGATCCTGTTCGGGAGCTTCTGCTTCCAGGTGGGGCAAACTGGCACTCTCCGCCTCCCTGAGCGGGTGCCCGTACCATCAATCAGGCCCACTTCATGGACCCCACACCCTGTGCTACGCACAACATCATCAACAGATGATTCTTACGACAGCAGCAGCTGCAACTCCGATTTGTGTGATCCGCCATCGGATGAAGGGACCTACGGTTCCGGATCTGAAAGTTGCGGTAGCAGCGGACCAATCTACGAGCGCTACCAATGCGCCGTAGTCATACAGGGTGACGTGGATCAGCAAACACCCAACCCGCCGCCCAACCCGACACCTAACCCGCCAGATCGAAACGGCGGGAACATAAGAAGCCAGTCCCCCCACCCGAAGGGGACAACAATGGCCATGTCATCCGCCTTAGCAAAGAAGGATGGGCCCAGGAACACAACGTCGTGGCGGGCAATATAGTCCTGCCTGCAGACTCCTCCCGGGATCTGCTGATGGCCTGCCATCTGCTCCTGATCAAGGAGCACAAGAAGCAGGTCAAGATGCAGGAGGTGCTTGACAAACGCAAGCAAGCAGCCTCAGAGTCCAGCGCGCAACGAGCCGCTCTCTCCGCCATGGGCATCGGCTCCAGCTCGAACGGCAACCAAGGCAATAAGCACCGCTCTCGGATGGAGAACATGGATCCCAAGGAGCGCCGTGAGGTGACTCGAACCCTCCACACATCCTTCATGGAGATGGACGCCGACGGCAACGTCATCCCAAAAACGCCACAAGCTGCGATCATGGCAGCTACAGCGTACCTTGCGGCCCACCCACCTCTGGAGGGGGACCCGAAAAGAGCCATGCACAAGTCCGCACTTACCGGACTCGGACTCGTCGGAGCCGCGCTCCACCAGGAAGCTCCTACGGAGCCGAAGAAGAAAGCTCCGGTCAGGTTCGACCGTAGCCCCACCCCTTCATCCGAAGAAGAGGACCATGACCTCCCTCGAAGGAACAAGAGTTCGCGTCACCGCAACCGTGATTACGACGCCAGGGACGCGCTCACACAGCGCAAAATTGACAAAGCGCGAGCCAAGCGCGCATGCTCGTCCGAATCCGAGATGGACAAAGACGAAGGAGAACTCTGCGGAGCCCGATGCTTCAGCAGATCTGTTCGACGAACAAAGATGCCGCGAAATTTCAAGCTTCCTTCGGATACTCTGAAGTTCGACGACACACAAGACCCAAAGGCATGGCTCAGCGACCACCTATCATCCGTCAAATTGCACGGCGGAAACAAGGAAACCCCATGCAATGCCTTCAGCTACAGCTGACAGGCGCAGCACGGATCTGGCTTAGCAGCCTATCTTCAGGGTCCATCCGAAGCTGGGAGGATCTAGCTTATAGCTTCATCCGAAACTTCAAGGGCACCAGCAAGAGGCCCGCCTCAATCGAAGAGTTGCGGGCCTGCACTCAACGAACGGGCGAATCCATTCGCTCGTACATACTACGCTGGTCCAACACCAAGAACTCCGCAACGCACATCTCTGAAGAGAGAGCCATCGACGCCTTCAGGGACGGCGTCAAGCGCCAAGACTTCAAGGAGGAACTCGGGCGCGTCAAGACCAAAACACTCGACCCCCTCATGGACATCGCCAACAGGTAGGCTGACGGCGAATATTCCATCCACCGAGCACAATCGGAGGAAGAGGACGACTATGGCCGATGATGAGAGCGCCGTAGCAAGAGAAGATCGCGCGTCTACGACGATCGCGATGGACCCGACATGGTCGCGGCCGGCTACGCCGATCGCCGCAACGACGCCAACCGCAACAGCGGAGGATACCGCGGAGGAAACTTCCGTGATGGAGGACGCCCAGCACAGTCGTGGCAGCGCCGCGACCGCGATAACGGACCCTCAGCATACGAAAAACTTTCGGGTCCATGAACCATCCACTTCTACATCGACAAGCAGGATGGCAAGAAGAAGGCAAGCCACATGCTCAAGGACTGCCGCGAGTTCCAGAAACTCAGCGAAAGCATGGTCCAGATGAGGCAGCAAGCCCCACTTCCTGGATTCGGGAACGCACCCGCGCCAGGTGAGATAGCGCATGGAGCTCCTCCACCACCACCTGTAGGAGGCCCGAACCAACCAGTCGCGCCAGCACAGAACAACGCCGGGAACGGGTATCCCCCGCTAAAAGGAGTGCTGATGATCCAGAAAGGGCGTCCCACGAATAGGGTGCAGAAGAAAATCACCCGTCAGATCAACCTGGCCGTGGCAACTCCACCCGCCATCCCTGAGTACCTCAGCGGATCGGAGTCCTGCATCACGTACAGTCGTTCGGATCACCCTTGCCAGATCCCTCGCCCAGGCCATGCTGCCCTGGTGCTGGAGGCGCAGATCGTAGGTTTCAAGATGAGCCGCGTCTTCATGGACGGTGGCAGCGGCATCAACCTGATGTTCGCCAGTACTCTAGCAGCAATGTGGATCCCGCAGTGCAGCCTGGAACAATCAGACACAACGTTCCACGGCATTATCCCGGGAAAGGGCATATTCCCCCTGGGCAAAATATGGCTCGACGTCATCTTCGTCAAGCCGGACAATTTCCGACTCGAACGGCTCGAATTTGAAGTGGTGGACTGGCCATCACAATACCACGCCATCCTCGGGCGTGTAGCATTCGCAAGGTTCTTGGCTGTCCCACACTACGCATACCTGCTACTCAAGATGCCAGGACCGAAGGGCGTCATCACAATCAACGGGAGCTTCACCCGATTGGACCAATGCGACAGGGATTTCAACAGAATCTCCCAATCATTCGGCATGCAGGAGGAGCTCGTAAGGCTCCGCGAGGTGACGGACAATGGGGCACCCCCAGTCGCATGACAAAACGCACCTGGCATGTCCTTCGACTCCACCGTCAATACAAAGAAGGTGCAGGTCCATCCGACGGATGCCTCCAAGACGGCGCTGATCGCCAACGACCTCATCCCTGCATAGGAAAGCGCGCTCGTCGAATTCCTCCGTGAGCGCTGGGAAATCTTCGCCTGGTGTCCTGCGGACATGCCAGGAGTTCCCAGGGAATTCGCCGAGCATGCACTCAACGTCTTTCCAGACACCAAGCCCGTCAAGCAGTCCATCCGAAGACTGTCCGAGCCATGGGCCGAAGCCATCGGAAAGGAAATAAACAGGCTACTTGCCGCAGACTTAATCAGGAAGATCAAAGAAAGCGAGTGGCTCGCAAATACAGTGATGGTTCCCAAGAAAGACACGGATATCCTGCGGATGTGCGTGGACTTCACGTTGTTGAACAAGCACTGCCCAAAGGACCACTTCCCTCTTCCTCGGATCGACCAGATCATCAATTCGACCGCAGGATGTGAGAAACTCTGCTTCCTCGACGGCTACTCAGGCTACAACCAGATTCGACTCAAGGTTGAAGATCAAGAGAAAACGGCGTTTATTACACCGTTCAGAGTGTTCTGCTACAACACAATGCCCTTCAGGCTAAAGAACGCAGGTGCCACATACCAGCGATGCATGCAGGCATGCCTCAAGGACCAGATCGGTCGCAACGTCCAAGTCTATGTCGACGACATAGTCATCAAAACCAGGGAGGCAAGAACGCTCATCGACGATCTCCGTGAGACGTTCGATAACCTCGATCGCTACAGGATCAAGCTCAACCCTGAGAAGTGCGCCTTCAGCGTCCCATCAGGCCATCTACTTGGGTACTTCATCTCTCAGCGAGGGATTGAGGCGAACCCGGAGAAAATCAGGGCCATCATGGCAATGGAGAAGCCGAAAAACCTCAAGGGTGTCCAGCAGCTCGCAGTACGAATAGCGGCGTTGAGCAGATTCATCAGCCGCATGGGCTAGAAGGCCCTGCCATTCTACCAGCTGCTACGCAGGGCAGATAAATTCGAGTGGACGCCCGAAGCTGACGATGCGTTCGAAAGCCTCAAACGGCTACTCTCCACCTCGCCCGTTTTGGTCACGCCAAAGGAGCGCGAGCCTCTGCTGCTGTACATAGCAGCCACCCACCAGGTGGTCAGCACCGTGCTAGTGGTCGAACGACCCGAAGAAGGCAAGACCCATGGGGTCCAACGCCCAATCTACTACCTCAGCGAGGTACTGACGCCAACAAAACAGAGGTACCCTCACTACCAGAAACTCGCCTACGGCGTGTTCGTGACGGCTCGAGGGCTGAGCCATTACTTCCAGGAGCACCAGGTGATGGTCGTCAACGAAGCACCCCTGAACAACATCCTGAATAACCCAAAGGCCACAGGACGCGTGGCCCTATGGGGCATCGAGCTTTCACCCCTGGACATCGGCTACGAGAAGCGACTCGCAATCAAGTCTCAAGTCTTCCCGGACTTCCTTGTACATTGGATGGAGCTGCAGCTGCCAGACACCCCAGACATGTCGCAGTCATGGATGATGCACTTCGACGGCTCCAAGCGCGAAGCTGGAACAGGAGACGGGGTCATACTGACCTCCCCGCTGGGCGACCAGATGAAGTACGTCCTCCGGATGAAATTCCGAGCTTCCAACAACGAGGCCGAATACGAAGCCCTCATCCACGGCATGAGGATGGCAAAGATCTGCGGCACAACGCGCCTGGTCATCTACGGTGACTCCAACCTCGTCGTCTAGCGAACGATGAACGAGTGCGACACACACGCCGAAAACATGATCGCGTACCGCACACTCTACAATGCACTCGAAGGAGAACTCGACAGCTGCGAGCTTTGGCACGTTGGAAGAGAAAGCAACGAGGAAGCCGACAGACTCGCCAACATCGGCTCCACCTGCGCAAAGGTGCCACCGGGTGTGTTCCTTGAACAGATCTGCGTGCCATCCATCAAGCGGAAATTCCCCAAGGGATCACCCGAAGAAGAAGAACACTCGGGGGCTACGCTGCCTGAACGACACGAAGGACCCGAGAAACTGGACACAGAGGTCGCTATGGTCAACCTGATGCTGATCCTAGCAGTCGAAGAAACTTGGACGACCGTACCTCCAGTTCTTGATACACGGAGAACTGCCTGACAGCCCGACGGATGCCCGGCGCATATCTCGTCGATCAAAAGCTTTCACCATCATCAATGGCGAGTTGTACAAGCGCAATATTACGGGTGTACTACAAAGGTGCGTCACCATCGGTGACGGGAAAACCATCCTCCAAGACATCCACGAGGGCATCTGCGGCCATCACGCAGGCAGCCTCTCCCTTGTCGCCAAAGCTCTACGAGCTGGATTCTACTGGCCAACGGCCATGAGCGATGCAAAGGACATCGTCCGAAGATGCAACGGATGCCAAAGGTTCGCCGACAAACCACACGCACCCGGGTCAGAGCTCAGACCCATACCTATAGCCTGGCCCTTTGCTCAATGGGGCCTCGACATGATCGGCAAATTGCCAAAGTCCTCGAAAGGGGGGCACGTCTACCTCCTGGTGGCAGTCGACAAATTCACCAAGTGGGTCGAAGCCATGCCGGTCACCAACCAAAAGGGCAAGACCTCCGTCAAGTTCTTTGAATCCATCGTCTACAGGTTCGGCGTACCGCACAGCATCATCATCGACAATGGATCGAACTTCATCTCCAAAGAATTCCACGACTTCTGCGAAGGCCTCGGGATCAACATCACATATGCCTCAGTGGCTCACCGGCAAACGAATGGACAGGTCGAAAAGGCCAACGGCCTAATCGGCGCTGGAATCAAGAAGCGCCTCATGAGCCCACTCGAACGAAAGGCCGGAGCCTGGACGGAAGAGCTACCATCCGTCCTATGGAGTTTGCGCACTACGCCAAACAGCTCCACCGGCTACACGCCGTTCTTCATGGTGCATGGAGCCGAAGCCGTGCTACCAGCCGAAGTACGCCACCAGGCCCCCCGGGTCGTCGCTTACAGCGAAGCCGAATCCACGGTTGCACTCGAAGACGTCGTCGACACACTCGACGAGGCAAGAGACGTAGCAGCAGCTCAATCATCGGTGTACCAGCAGAGTCTCCGCAACTACCATAGCCGCCGGCTACGCCCAAGGTCCTTCGTCGAAGGAGACCTCGTCTTGTGACTCAAGCAAGAACGACCGAAGAAATTCGAGTCACCATGGGAAGGGCCCTACATCATCACCGAAGTCATCCCAGGTGGCGCCTATCGCCTCAAGCATGTGGAGTCTGGAGTCGCATACTCCAACCCATGGAACATCGCACACTTGCGACGATTATACCCCTAGCTACCTACCCCTTTACTTTCAATAAGGCTTTTCAGCCAAGGCTATTCAGCCGAACAATGTAATTCCTCCATTACGATATAAATAAAGCTAAGTGTCTCGCCCCAAAATTTCGTTCGCTATTTGCAACTTTACTTCATGCTACAAACGCACTCGGGGGCTTCCCCCTACCTCACGATTTCATCGACTGAGGATAACACGTGTACACCTGAGTAGCTGACAGTGTCAGGCTAACGAAAAGGACATGTACTCAAATAAAAGCACCGCATGCTGAAACAAACCTTTATAACAAAGGGCACAACATGCCTAGTCAAAATATACAAATTTTACATCTATCTCTTTTACAGGTACTACCTATTCTGAAGAATAACTTGAGCACGCTGCTCAAACAAATCTATAACCTGCTCGGCATACTGCCTTACAGCCGCATAATGCGGACGCATATCCCACTCGCCACCATCCAGACGAAGAGGTGGCCCAGCCGCTACAACAGAGAGATCTACATCAGGACGATGCAGCCTAACAAGGGACAACGCAGCCTTCACCCCTGCGACGAGCTGCTGCCTCACCAATTCCTGGACACGAGTCATGCTCCGAAATCTAGACAGAAGACCGGACAGGGTTGTTGGCATGGCATCCAGAGGAAAAATCACATGCAGAACCGACGAGAGCGAAGTCTGCACTTGACGAAGCACCCGCGATACTTGGTGAACACGATCCTGCACCGTTGCTAGAGCCACGGCACGGTCGCGATCCATCCAGAAGAACCCGCCAGCTTCCATGTCCTGTTGGGTCAAACAATTTACCCGAACAGCAACACGCTCTTTCTCCTCCCTTGGAGCAAGGTTAGCACCTGCGATAATCGCACAAAAGTAAGGTGCAAGGATAGCATACGCATCCGAAGAAATGAGCAGCAGCTCGAAAAAACTTACACTTAAGCTGCTCAGACAGTCGAAGCAATTCCGCCATCAAGTACTCCTCTCTGGCCGAACCGCGATCCGTCTTGGACTTCCAAACGTCGGTGTGGCCACGCACCCCAAGCAACTCCTTCTCGAGACTACAAACACGGTCTCGAAGGAAAGCAAGCTGCGACGAATCATCCAAGGATGGCCGCAGCCGCGCGGCAGGCGAGGCGTCAACGGGATCAGCACCCGAAGAACCCTAGAGCAGCAGAAAGGCAAAAGACATGAACACTCAGACAGAGGAGAACACATCTCAACAGAATTCATTAAGTGCATAAAAGGCCACTACGTGGCACAAGGATTCGATCATCAGCATAATTACAACAAAAGAAAACTAAAGCTATCCTACAGCTACAACACCTAAGATGCGACACCCTGAGTAGCCTCGGAGCCGGACTGCCTCGCTTGGCTTCCCCCTACTGCCGTAGTGCGTACTCGGCCAGCAGATCAATCCGCTTTGGCCCATATCGCTTACAGCGAGCAGAATAGGTAGCGAAGGCTACCTCGGATCCATCCGCAGCCGTCGGCATCCGGGAGGTGATCTGGGGAAGGTCCAGCTCCGCTCCAGCCGCCAAAGCCATCGCCAGCCCTACAGACGCACTGATGCCCTTCTGCTTGCGCTTGTACGCCGCAGGCGCTTCGGCTGACAGTGCCTCCGCCAGGGCGTCTACATCATCAAGGGCCGCGCCCTTGGGGACAAGCTCCCTGTAGAAGCGGCCAAGGACCTCTCCTTGGTAAGTGAGCTGATGACGGTGTTGCAGCGATCTTTGACCGCTGCAGTAGCATCATCTAGAGCACTCCCGTGCTCCAGAGCACCGCAGTCAAACTCGATGCCCGCGGCATTTGAGACAATAAAGAGAAGCAATGAGCAAAAACTCCGTAGAAGAAAGACAAGAAAATGCAAGCGAAGACACTTACCCGAAACAGCGTTGGCAGCCGCCATGAGCTTGCCATCCACCTCTCTTTCACGCGCAGCTGCAGTAGTAGCAAGCTGCTCCTCGCGGTCCGTGGCCTCCTGCTGCAGGCGCTCCTTAGCCTCGGCCGCAGTAGCCAGCTCCATCTCGAGGCGCCCCTTCGCACCAACGGCGACCTCAGCCTTCTTCTCCGCTTGACCAAGGCTCTTTTTGAGAGCATCGATCTCATGAAGGGAGGTGTTATGCTCCTCTGCATCCAAAAAATACAGGTGTCAGATAACAGGACAATAATACACGAAGAAGCAAACATCAAAGGCATAACAGTACCTTGAAGCTGTTTGAGGCTGACCTCCAGCACCAGGTGCTCCTGCACCAGTCGCTTGGCATCCTGCACAAAAGGCTGTAGGAAGAAGACCTACCAGTCAGAAAAAGGACTCGGGGGCTATGACCAACAGAAAAGAACAGAAGCAAAATACACACAAGAAAACGCTCGCCCCCCCCCTCCCCCGAGACTCGAAGGAAGAACAAAACAATAAAACTCTTTCACAAACGCTCGGGGGCTCCATCCATGGTAGGAGACTTACATGATCCGAGGGCGACGTCAAAGGTCCGCTAGCAAAATTCTGAGGCGCAACCACCTGAACCTCCTGCAGAGGAGGATTCAGAGCAGCACCCTCAGAAGTTGCCACCGTCTGAGGAGGAGGAGACACAACTTTCGACTCCCCCATCATCTCTGCGAGCTGAGGTTGAAGACAGGAGGGGTCCTTCGGACCCTCTTCTCCTCTTTCTTCTCTTCCTTCTTCTCTTCCTTCTTTTCTTCCTTCTTTCGCTTCGCTGGCGGGTGCGGCGCTACAGCCCGCACGAGAAGAGCAGGAATAGGAGGGAAAGAGCCTCCATGCCCATCACTATGACGCTCAAGACACAGAGGATTCCTAGGAGTCGGAGGAGTCGAAGCATCCGAAGATTCGCTGGAGCTCCGCGATCGTTTGCGAGTGTGGTCCTCGCTCAACTCATTAGCATCTTCAGCCGGAGATCGCACCGATGGCAGCTCGGACATGGAATCAACCACATCATTATCCAGAGCATCCGGATATACTTCGGGTAACGGAGGCGACATACCCGGCACTTTGAAGCTCTGCAACAGATAAGAACAGTTTGTTAGCAAACAAACGCAAATACAATGCAGTCGAAAAATAGCGCTACGCGCACGGATCTACACCTGTGGAACAGGAAGCGAAGAAGAAAATGGAGGAGTCAGCGACTTCCCCGGGATATCCTCTCCAGCCTTGAACTTCAGCAGCGAGCGAAGGGCCCTGTCGAGATCTCCCTGGGAGAATTTCTCAGCCGAGCCCCTCGTCGGATCACGCCGGCCAGCGTAAAGGAACATCGGGTGCGCCCTAGCCTGGAGTGGCTGCACTCGACGCTCGAGAAAGGTGCGGATGATATCCACACCGTTCACTTCCTTCTCCGGAATCAACTGGAGATCCTCCACCCGACGATAGAGAGCTTCTATCTCCGCCACCTCGCCATCCAAGAC
This sequence comes from Avena atlantica, assembly GCA_910589765.1. Classification (NCBI taxonomy): domain Eukaryota; kingdom Viridiplantae; phylum Streptophyta; class Magnoliopsida; order Poales; family Poaceae; genus Avena; species Avena atlantica. Next base: position 410,864,574 of record OU342735.1, on the reverse strand, counting down.
CTTGTTTTTCCAAGACCTTTTCGACTCAATATTTTGGGAGGGGTCGAAAGGAACAAGACCAAAATCTTGCCCAGGTACTACGGAGTCGCGGATATAAAACCATTGCCTCCGCTAGTACTGGACAGATTCGGACATGCAAAAAGAAAAGAAAAGCATATTGGGCTTGAGGGAAATGATGCAACCCCCAATGGGATAAACACCATCCGAACCAGATTGCCACTTCACGGAATAAAGTTTCCGGAAGAGGCCAAAGTGCGGCTCAATACCGAGCCAGCACTCGCAGAAAGTGATAAAACAAGCAATGTGAAGAAGAGAATTGGGGGAAAGATGGTGCAATTGGACACCGTACAGAAAAAGCAGTCCACGAAGGAAGTCGTGGACTGGGAAGGAAAATCCGTGAATGACAAAGGCAAGGAACATAACCCGATACCCAACCGGGGGACGGGGGATTACCTCATTGCCTGGGAGTTTAACGGCCTCCCTATCCTGCGGGATCAGGCCCCGCTCGCGAAGCCTGCGGAGATCACTCTCCCGCATCTCCGATCGCCGCCATCCACTGTCGGTGACACGGGTAGCGGCGACACTTTTCTTCCCTGCAGCGGTGCTGGTACCAACCGCAGACGACGACTTCTTTGGCTTCCCCATCGCGGTACGGCGGCGCCGGCGGCGAGAGCGCAGAATGGAAGAAGGAAATGTGAAGGAATATTCCAGCGCGTATCAAGAGCTCTCAGAACACAAGGAAGCAGTGAAAGCAAGAACAGATGCGGTGAAAACAAACTAAAGTTTTCCCCAAGGATTATAATGATGAGGATGACGCACGGCAGCCGTCCATCAAGAAGACCTAACGCCAACGGCAGGATCTGGCCATACACGTGTCAGCATCACAACGAACCGTCGCTAACACGCCGTCCACTACGTGCGGAAATCGAGGCGACGCCGTAATTATCTCCACGCCACTCGTGACCGGTCAATTCAAGGTCAGACAGTGGGACCTACGTTCGTCCAGTCAAGTCATCTCTGGCGCAGCAGACGCTTGAGGTCATCAAAAGCTACACTAGCAGCAGCTACAATTTCTTTGGCTTCAAAGCTAAGAGTACTCACTCGAATCTACGTTTCAATCAATTACTCGGGGGCTACTCCTATCAGGAGCGCTGGCCGCGCACCCGAAAGATGAATAGAAATGAACTATTACTTCGAGTCCTCCGTCCAGTCTACGACTCCACTACGGACTTGGGGGCTACTCCCATAGGGAGGATGGATTTAATCATCCGAATTTTTTTTGTGTCCTACGACTCGAACAACGTCTGAATTAAAGTCTCCGCTCGAGTCTACGACTCGAACAGACACTCGGGGGATACTCCCAAAGGGAGCGCTGGTCGCTCACCCTATGAATTATTCGACCGCGATCCTTCGGATCAGCATACAAAAACTTTTCGGCAACTCTGCCCCAACTAAACGTTAAGTGAGCAACGTTCTCCTTGACCACCCGAAACACCTCCGCGGTGATAAACATTCGGATGATGTGTCTGCGACACAAAGATAAGACCTACAGATATCATCTGATGGCCTGACAACGCACACGACTGCGCTCTTCTAGTAAAAACCCGTGCTAACAGGTGCGATGAAAAATCCCGACGGACGCGTTGGATACATCAATTAAATTCACTGGAATTCCACTCCTGTAAGTCCTCTGCGGCCTGAGTCGAATTACGCCAGCATATGTTCCGGGTTCGAGTTGAGGGACTCCAACCTGAAGAAGATCGTGTTGTTTCGTCCTAAGACAGTTAACTGACCCAGATCCGTCGGGTGAGTCAGGCACACGTATCAACAATCCCTGCATATGAACTATTGAAATACATAGTTGCACCCGAAAGATTGTGGAGTCCTCAGCCGAATCTACGATCTGACTGAACACTCGGGGGCTACTGACATGGTTATACCCCGCGGGTACATGATCTCAGCATACCTGGTCCAGCCCAAGGAAGGCCCACGACAATTATACGCCGGCCCATGAAGATTTTCGGGTGGCCAAGGCCCATGACGCTTTCGGATCCTTGGAGAGCAAGACTAGAGTAGATAGGAAATTCAAAGGGGTAAAACCCTAGAACCTGTAACCGACTAGGTCTATGCCCGGGACCTGCCTGAGTCTATATAAAGGCTAGGAGGGCACGACCTAGATCTCTCTCCTCATACTTTCACATACACACCTCCACGCCATATTGCATCTGTGCACCCCTGTAACCTTCGGTTCCGCCATAATCAAGAGCAGACAAGCAGGAGTAGGGTTTTCCCTCCGGGGGCCTGAACCTGGGTAAACCTTGTGTCCCCGTGTTGCTTGTTTGCTAACCATTCCACGATCTCCAGCATACCCCATCTTCTCCAAAACCCAAGTCCATAACAATGGGCATTGATGAAATTAAACCTCATCAACTGGAAGCGAGGAAGAGATTGGAGAGGCTCACCAGACTCGCAGAGGCGTCCTGGAGCTCAACATGGTAGTGGCTTGTCATGGGGCGCACGGACACGGTGGGGATTCCTCGTCGGAGTGGAGCCTGTCATCGGGCACGGCTGTTCATCGACGTTGCCGACGTTGTAGATCATGCCAGAGAGAAGCAAGCGGTGCGTTAGATGCGGGGAACGACACTGGTCATGCGAGTATCAAAGAGAGGGCAAGGCGCGCTCGGGACTAACCAGATTAACTCGCCGGAGTTGAGTGCTTCGTCGGGTCCGCTCAGTCGTCGACGTTGCCGACACTCGGGGTTGTCCTAGCACACAACAGCGGTGTTAAACGATGCGCACGGATGCAGTGGCTATACTGGCGAAGTTAGGAGTCAAGGGGCGCAGAGAGCTCACCGGAATTCGCTGCCGGAGTTCGTCGGTACCGCGACAGAGGTTGGTGAAATCTGGGTAGCCTGGTGGCAAGGAGAGGGTGTTGTGTGTGTGTGGGGGGGGGGAAATGGTCGTGGTGGGGAGGGGATTAAGTAGCAAGGAGCAGGGCGAGGATTACTCTCTGAATCAATGGGAATTAAGCGGGGTTTAATTCACGTGTCCCTGTGGCGAGGTAATGGTGGAGCGGTGACTGCACGCGTGATTCTGGGGAAGAAGACGCTGACGTGGAGAGGGCCCATCAGTCAGCGGCTGCGGGGTAGGTTCTGCGCGGGTGAGGGAAAGAGCATAGGGAAATGCCCCGGGTGGCTTAGTGGGCTGGGTTCGTTGCTGGGCCAAATTGGCAGCGCCGGCCTTTTCTGCTTTCCTTATTCTTTTTCTTTTTCTATTTCGATTTTCAGGAAACATTTTCAAATGTGTTTGATTTCAAATTCTTTCTGGATTTTTTTATAAAGTGAAACCAGCACATATTTAAGTATAAAATCATGTTGTTTCACCAAAACTGTTTGGTCCATTGGAGTTTTCAAAGAAAAATAGTGCCTTTGCCAATGTTTTAATAAAGATCTAAAAATAGTTTTAAAATCATATTTTGTTTTTGAAATTTTATCCAAGCTTTGGAATACAACATTCTACCATAGTATCAAATATATTTGTTTTAAAATAATCAATCTCATATACAGAGTAGCATTGGGCCAATACTAAGCTCACATAAAATAATAAGCATTCAAATGCTTCTGTTTTTGTAATGACTTTGAAAATGATCCTAAAATGGTCATGAATGCATGGATGATATGCAAACTTTGAAAACATGATTTTATGGATGTTACAACAACTCAGTTGTTAAGGCTTGCAAGTATTCTTTGGCTCCCCTTGTGTCGAATCAATAAATTGGGTAATACTACCCTCAAAGACTGTTGCGACCCCCTATACTTATGGGTCATCAAGACTATTTTCTGGCGTTGTTGCCGGGGAGCATAGCTTTATTTGTAAGTTCACTTGGATCTATTATTGTTCACTGCTACTCCTTTCATCATGGGGAAGTATCGTGTTGGTAAGTTTCCTATTTTAACATCCACTACAAGAAGAGGTACAGTCCTAAACACCTCTGCTTCTCTTGATTCACCGTCTGTTATAAGTAAGCTTGTTACACCACCAACACATACTCATGCTACACATAGTGCTACTACTGCAGAATCTAAAACTGCTTCTGATACTCATGATGTTACCTCTACTATGCTTGACGCGAGTGGTTCATTAGGTCCTTTCCTAGATGCTACTATGGCTAGTCTAGGAAATACTGAAACTCCTAGTGAAGACACTATTACACCTGTTAGCTCACCTGAGTCTAGAGAGAGATATGATATTAATGATGGTTACATTGAGTTTACTGATGAATTTATTGAAGAGTGCCAAAACACACATGGTGCTAGTGCTATTAAGAGTCTCCTTGAGAGACGTATCATTATTCCTAAACTGTCCTCTGATCCTAAGTTTGCCACTTCTCCCATAGATATTAAAGATGAAGATTATGATTTTTCTCTTGATTTATCCTATCTAGACATTGTTGAGAAAGAACCTTTTTGTGGGACTGAAAATGAGAGTGTTGTAGCTAATATGAATGAGCTTTCTACTATGAGTGCTTTATTTTCTGATGATTTTAATATGCGCAAGTACTTTGTTACTAAGATCTGCCCTTTTTCACTAAAAGAAGAAGCTAGGGCTTGGTTTAATAGATTACCTCCTGGATCCATTGATAGTCCTGATTGTTTGATTGCTTCTTTCTTCCAGAAATATTTTCCTCCTAGTGCTAGACATGTTGCTTTGAAGAGACTTTTTGATTTTAAATAGGGAGAAGAAGAGAGGAGTAATTGCATTAAATTATGAAGTGATAAAGGAAGCTAAGAAATGTCTAAAGGATAAAGGTATTAGACCTGAAGATGTGAAGAATCTACCTCCTATAGAAGAATTATGCAAGACAATTCCCCACTCATCTACTATTGAGGTACACTCCCTCCATTTTGATGAAGGTGATATTCCCTATTGTAAGCCTCATAATCAATGCTTAGAGGAACTTGACACATTTATTGTTAAACAAGGTAATTTTAATAAACAAGTTCAGAATCATTTATTGGAAAACTCTAGAGCTATTAATTACTTGAAAGATATTGTGGAAAGAACTGCTAATGATATTAAAATGTTTCGTAAACACTTTCAAATGGTTCAAAATCAAATTGATCAACTTTCTAAGGTACAAAAGGATATGCTAGTTAATGCCTCGGGAGATAAACATGCTTATGGAATTAGAACTAGGAGTGGTATAGCTACTCAAGATCCTTTATATCCTGAAGGACACCCTAAAAGAATTGAATAGGACTCTCAGCAAGGTGAAAGTAGTGGTAGTCCTCATAAGAGAAAGAAAAAGAAACATAAAATAGTTGAGTAACCCTCTGAACCTGCTGTAGATCCTAATAGTATATCTGTCTCTGATGCTGAAACTGAGAGTGGTAATGATAAAAATGATGCTCCTGATAAGGAGGAAGTTGAGGAAGAACCTGAAAAGCACACTAAGAACACTAGTGTAACACCCTCAGAATCGGACCTATGCAAGTTTGAGCAAAATTCGTCAAACCCGCATAGAAATGATTCAAAGGTGCCCACCAGGCACTTTCGTGCGGGTGGAAAACGAAGTAATAACATTACACAACAGTCCTCGATGGGACCCACAGAACAGATATATATACAACAGCGACTCAAAGAGTCAAGAATACAGATATAATATACAAAGATCCAAATCACCTTGAAAACGATAGAGCGTCCAGCTACGGACAAGAAGCAAATGGGGCTAAGAGCCCTGAAGAATAACCAATGGCGTCCATAACCCTGCCCAGGCCAAGCCGGAAGGGTAACCCTGCTAACGGCGTCGATCTCAAAACCTGCTTAACAAAAGGGGTGCCGGCAAAGGGCAAAGCAGAAAAACAAAGAAGGAGCGTCAGTACTGAGGCCAGTACACGGCGAGGCTAGAATTCGGCGGTCCTCGCCTACATAGGTATGGTGGACTGAAGCGGCAGCGGCAGCATGCACTAAACAACCTATAGAGACTCGATACAACTGGTGGATATCAGAGAGGGGTAAGATAGACCTATCCGGATCCAACCTGAAGCTAACACCAAACAAACCCATCCTGGTGTTTCCCCCTCGAGACCAAACGAGGAAGTCAACCGAGGAACTCACACCGTTGGCAGTTTTACTTATTCAGTTATAGTTGCGGCACTTTACTAGTCAGGTTTAGATAATCGTCCTGATAAAGTAAACAGTGGGCACTTTTAGTTAACCATTCCGTGATAGTTGCAACAATTACTAATCAGATACAGATAGCATGAGATGAACCCAAAACCCAGCAATTGTTGGTACTTTTATTCAGCCATTTCGTTGTAGTTGCAATACTTACTAGTCAGATACAATTGTCGCAAGCGACAACCAAACAAGCAATTGTGGGCAGTATTAATTAGCCATTCCGTTGTAGTGGAGCTGATTACTAGTCATTATAAGTCAAATTTATAGCAGTAAACTTTAGTTATGCTTGTCTATGGTCGAGAAACTGTGCTCCAAGTCGTCCATAACCGCGGACACGGCTTTCAGAAAGTTTTACCCGGCCGGGGTGCACCAATAGCAACACACACTCGATCAACCTCAGAAAAACCAAATCAAAACCCAACGAGGCTTTCACGACAAAGCAATCACAAGATTCAGAAATATTTCAGGGGGCCACCCCTTAAGTAGAACCCGCAACGGAGTAGGCAAGCTCCGAGACGGCCTCAAGGTCTGTGGGGACGGCTGTGAACGACTGGGAACCCCAAACGGGGCTTGTCGACACCGCGGAATCGTGCCACTATCCAAAACAGTACAATGTGCTATCTGTCGCACAATCGTAAATAAAGCAGTAAAGCATGGCATAAGTACAGGATAGTAATAAAACCTCAAACTAGTTTGTGGCCCCAAGAAATAAGACGGAATCAAGCTCTGGCTGAGGGGGGTCCCATATACCTCCCGGATGTGGATAGCGCGATAAATCAAGGAACAGGAATCAAGTACTCGGGGTCTTACGGGACACAAGTGGGCGTTCGGAAAACCAAATATTATTTATCACCCACCGATGCCTCTGCTTATTTCAATTTTAGTTGTTAAACAGGAATTAAAGTGACGATAAGTAAAACTAGAATCATCTCCAACATCAACATGCGGCAAAGCATCAGCAACTGTGGCATATGACGACACACATCAGCACTTGAGCAAGCAACTACGACGCGCAAGTCCAACTATCTACCAAACAACAGGTAATAGGAGGTGTCCAAGGCAATATAGGGCTGCACGGTATATCACAGGCACGGAAACTAAAGCATCGCAACACAGATAGCAATAGATCAACAGGAGGGAATACAGACTATAAAAGTAAGATAGGTAGAAAGGGGGAGATGCTCGCCTGAAAACATTGTCGAAGGGTTCAACCGAAGATCGGGGCGAAGCTCACATCAACTCAACGGCCTTATCCGCGAAGAAGCAAAACACTAGAAGAACACCGGATGCAATATTTAATACAAGGGCAGAAGATCGGCATGATGCATGTATGATGCATGGCATGGCAAGGATGCGATGCAATTAGGTCAATTAAGCGGAACCGGGGTCCCGACAATTTAATTAGATGGTTCAAGTTATTTAGAACCCCGCAATTTAAATGTTGTTTTAACGAGGCGAGATGAGATACCGGTTCGCTACACAGGTTTAAATGAGGCCGATATGAGACTAGATTTGCCCGCATATGGGCCCCATATTTAATTATGAGGTGAATCGGCATAAGGCCCCCAAACCAATGCTATGCATGAGAGAATGACAATTAAATATGCAACAAGTTGATATCATTTGTGAAAGTAGGGTTTCAGGAAGGGGTTCACACATCAGAGGGGCTCGACGATCTTGGGTTCCGGGGTTCGGGGTCGGTCTCAGGGTCCAGGGTTCGGTCTCGGCGGAAACGTTCTCGGATTCCGGGGTAGGGTCTTGTTGTTCCGGGACGAAGTACTTCGCGTATCCGGTGGCGATCTTGGCGGCTTCAGGTTCGGCCTTGATGTTCAGGGGAAGCACTTGTCGCGTCGGGGTCTCGGTGTCGGGTGAAGATCTTGGCGGTCGTCGGGTCCGGAAACGTCCGTGAGGAGATCTTGGAGTGTCGCGGTTCTCGGTCTTCGGATCGGCTCGGGGTCTCGGCCATAGATCCGGTGGACTTGGCGTTCCGAGTTCTCGGCGAGAGCGTCCTTCGGACTTCGGGAAGTAGCACTCGACGGTCCGGGGTGGAGATCTCGGTGTTCGCGTCGAAGGTCTCGTTGCATCCGTGAAGGAGTACATGAAGACGATGCCGGGGTTCGCACTTGGTTCCGGGATGGCGATCTTGTCGACGAAACGGTCTTTAAACAGTACCACCTCCTCCGAATCCCTGTACCCCAACTGGCTTTCGCGACCCACAACGGAACAAAGGCAACACATATACACGCGCACCCATGGTTCTGCCTGCACACACACGGGCGACCAACAAGGCCGACGCGGACGGGCGAGCCGGCGGCGGCGGTCCTGGCCAGAGACGGCGGACGGCGAAGCAGAACGGGCCGAGGGAGGCGAAGGCAAGCTTGGGCCGGCGCGAGGGCGGGCGGAGACGACGGGCCGGCGCGGGGCGCAGGAGCGTCGGGGGGCGCGGCCGGCGAGCGGCGGCGTCGGGGCGAGCGTGGCGAGGCCGAGGAGCTCCGGTGGCGCGAGCTTGAAGACCGGCCGCGGCGGAGACGGGGCGGTGGTCTAGCGAGGCGGAGCCGGGGACACGCGGGGCGGCGGCGGCGGGGTGGAAGCGGCCGGGCCGGAGCGGAGCTCCTGCGCGGGAACGGCGAGGGCGGCAGAGGCCAGCGGGGCGGCTGCGAGCGGCGTCGGCCGGAGGCGCGCGCGGCGGCGCCAGGGAGGAAGGAGGGCGGTGGCGGATGCGGTCGGCGGCGGGGAGGCGTGCGAGAGCGGTGGTGAGGGTTGGGGAGGACCGGACGCACGGACGGGAGGAGGAGGACGCGGGGTGGGGCTGCTCGGTTGGAGGCGGGGCTGGTGGGCTAGAGGGAGGAGAGAGGGACGGCGGCCGGCGGTGGGGAAGATGGGGAGTGGGAGGGAGAGCACGCGGGGAGAGAGGAGGGTCCGGGGGAACAGGGCCACGCGGGGTGGGGCCCAGGGGCGCAGGCGGGGGTGTGGGGAGTGGCCAGGGGAGGAAGTTGTGGGGCGCGTGGGGCCCAGGGGAGGGGCCGGTTGAGAGAGAGAGAGCTGGGAGGAGAGAGGGGGCCAAGTGGCGTGCTGTGGTTGGGTGAGGGTAGAGGGGTCGCTGAGGTGGCGTGCAGGGATAGGAGGGAGTGAGGTGGCCAGGGGTTTGGGTAGGAAAAAGGGTAGGTTTAGGAATTAGAGGGGCAGGTTTGGGGTGGACCGATCTGGTTTTTCTGGGGTGGTCGTTCGGTCGGTTCGGACCGTTCGACTGCCCCGCTAAAAATTAATTAAAAGTTTTATCTAATTAAACGGACCGTTTGCAAAACAATTTTAACAAAACAAAATATTCCGGCGACCTGGTTTTCGATGTTGAATCAAGAGGGGGCGCTTTAGAAAACAACACGGGCTTTGCAAACATAGTTTTGGCAAACAATGCATGATGACGACGATGCAATGCACAAATTCAACGCGATTTTCTAGTAGTGGTTTTTGCGGGATGCCACAATTCGACACCACTAACAATGGATCTCGCCCTCGAGATCCGCCTCATGGTACCGGAAGGAAGGTCGGCGATCTGCGTCTTCTCGCACTTCGTGTAGATCCTCGCGACACCACTAACAAGAGTTCATCCTCCATCTTGGAATCGGCGACACCACCAACAAAGAGTTGTTGTTCCTGATCGTCGAGAGAGCACTCCGGAAACAAAAGGTCGAAGGTAGAGGTATCGCAAATAAAGCCACCTCTAGCTTCCGTTAGAAGAGGGAAAAGTTACATTGATCCACCAGTTCGATGTACAGAGCGAACAGTAAGAGTCGGGTAGGGTGATCAGTCCATCCCGGACCCAACTATCAACTCTATACATGGGTAGGAGGATCAGGCAACTCAACTCTCGAGATTTAGACTGAAGACCTTCATAGGCGGTATCCGGAACAAAGGGATGATGCCACCAGGAATCGTATGAAAGACACGATGATTAGGTTCCGCGATGGTTCCATTGGCATGAACAACACATGCTCACGGTCGACTCCAACTTCACCAAAGCTCGTCCTTCTCATATGTCTTTCAACGACACTGATATCCAGCAAGGAACACATATGGATAAAGAGCTCCAGAACAAAAGATTGGAGGAAGGGTACAACAGACGAGTTGCAGCTTGATGATCGTAGCACCTCCGTTAAAAAAGGGGAAAACGAAACCCTAAGGTACGACGGAACCCAACCACGAGAAATCCTGGACTCGAAGAGAGAGAAGAGAGCGGATTCAAAACACGTAGAGGTAAGAGGAGAACAGCAGAGGGGTAAGGAGTAAAATCAGACCTAACCAGAACTATCCAACCGATTTTCAAAAATAGTTTTGACACTTCTACTTCGGCCGTTAGCTAGGTTATCCTACAGGCTGGACTTGTGGGGTATCGCAACTGCTGAGCTCTGATACCACTCTGTAACACCCTCAGAATCGGACCTATGCAAGTTTGAGCAAAATTCGTCAAACCCGCATAGAAACGATTCAAAGGTGCCCACCAGGCACTTTCGTGCGGGTGGAAAACGAAGTAATAACATTACACAACAGTCCTCGATGGGACCCACAGAACAGATATATATATACAACAGCGACTCAAAGAGTCAAGAATACAGATATAATATACAAAGATCCAAATCACCTTGAAAACGATAGAGCGTCCAACTACGGACAAGAAGCAAATGGGGCTAAGAGCCCTGAAGAATAACCAATGGCGTCCATAACCCTGCCCAGGCCAAGCCGGAAGGGTAACCCTGCTAACGGCGTCGATCTCAAAACCTGCTTAACAAAAGGGGTGCCGGCAAAGGGCAAAGCAGAAAAACAAAGAAGGAGCGTCAGTACTGAGGCCAGTACACGGCGAGGCTAGAATTCGGCGGTCCTCGCCTACATAGGTATGGTGGACTGAAGCGGCAGCGGCAGCATGCACTAAACAACCTATAGAGACTCGATACAACTGGCGGATATCAGAGAGGGGTAAGATAGACCTATCCGGATCCAACCTGAAGCTAACACCAAACAAACCCATCCTGGTGTTTCCCCCTCGAGAACAAACGAGGAAGTCAACCGAGGAACTCACACCGTTGGCAGTTTTACTTATTCAGTTATAGTTGCGGCACTTTACTAGTCAGGTTTAGATAATCGTCCTGATAAAGTAAACAGTGGGCACTTTTAGTTAACCATTCCGTGATAGTTGCAACAATTACTAATCAGATACAGATAGCATGAGATGAACCCAAAACCCAGCAATTGTTGGTACTTTTATTCAGCCATTTCGTTGTAGTTGCAATACTTACTAGTCAGATACAATTGTCGCAAGCGACAACCAAACAAGCAATTGTGGGCAGTATTAATTAGCCATTCCGTTGTAGTGGAGCTGATTACTAGTCATTATAAGTCAAATTTATAGCAGTAAACTTTAGTTATGCTTGTCTATGGTCGAGAAACTGTGCTCCAAGTCGTCCATAACCGCGGACACGGCTTTCAGAAAGTTTTACCCGGCCGGGGTGCACCAATAGCAACACACACTCGATCAACCTCGGAAAAACCAAATCAAAACCCAACGAGGCTTTCACGACAAAGCAATCACAAGATTCAGAAATATTTCAGGGGGCCACCCCTTAAGTAGAACCCGCAACGGAGTAGGCAAGCTCCGAGACGGCCTCAAGGTCTGTGGGGACGGCTGTGAACGACTGGGAACCCCAAACGGGGCTTGTCGACACCGCGGAATCGTGCCACTATCCAAAACAGTACAATGTGCTATCTGTCGCACAATCGTAAATAAAGCAGTAAAGCATGGCATAAGTACAGGATAGTAATAAAACCTCAAACTAGTTTGTGGCCCCAAGAAATAAGACGGAATCAAGCTCTGGCTGAGGGGGGTCCCATATACCTCCCGGATGTGGATAGCGCGATAAATCAAGGAACAGGAATCAAGTACTCGGGGTCTTACGGGACACAAGTGGGCGTTCGGAAAACCAAATATTATTTATCACCCACCGATGCCTCTGCTTATTTCAATTTTAGTTGTTAAACAGGAATTAAAGTGACGATAAGTAAAACTAGAATCATCTCCAACATCAACATGCGGCAAAGCATCAGCAACTGTGGCATATGACGACACACATCAGCACTTGAGCAAGCAACTACGACGCGCAAGTCCAACTATCTACCAAACAACAGGTAATAGGAGGTGTCCAAGGCAATATAGGGCTGCACGGTATATCACAGGCACGGAAACTAAAGCATCGCAACACAGATAGCAATAGATCAACAGGAGGGAATACAGACTATAAAAGTAAGATAGGTAGAAAGGGGGAGATGCTCGCCTGAAAACATTGTCGAAGGGTTCAACCGAAGATCGGGGCGAAGCTCACATCAACTCAACGGCCTTATCCGCGAAGAAGCAAAACACTAGAAGAACACCGGATGCAATATTTAATACAAGGGCAGAAGATCGGCATGATGCATGTATGATGCATGGCATGGCAAGGATGCGATGCAATTAGGTCAATTAAGCGGAACCGGGGTCCCGACAATTTAATTAGATGGTTCAAGTTATTTAGAACCCCGCAATTTAAATGTTGTTTTAACGAGGCGAGATGAGATACCGGTTCGCTACACAGGTTTAAATGAGGCCGATATGAGACTAGATTTGCCCGCATATGGGCCCCATATTTAATTATGAGGTGAATCGGCATAAGGCCCCCAAACCAATGCTATGCATGAGAGAATGACAATTAAATATGCAACAAGTTGATATCATTTGTGAAAGTAGGGTTTCAGGAAGGGGTTCACACATCAGAGGGGCTCGACGATCTTGGGTTCCGGGGTTCGGGGTCGGTCTCAGGGTCCAGGGTTCGGTCTCGGCGGAAACGTTCTCGGATTCCGGGGTAGGGTCTTGTTGTTCCGGGACGAAGTACTTCGCGTATCCGGTGGCGATCTTGGCGGCTTCAGGTTCGGCCTTGATGTTCAGGGGAAGCACTTGTCGCGTCGGGGTCTCGGTGTCGGGTGAAGATCTTGGCGGTCGTCGGGTCCGGAAACGTCCGTGAGGAGATCTTGGAGTGTCGCGGTTCTCGGTCTTCGGATCGGCTCGGGGTCTCGGCCATAGATCCGGTGGACTTGGCGTTCCGAGTTCTCGGCGAGAGCGTCCTTCGGACTTCGGGAAGTAGCACTCGACGGTCCGGGGTGGAGATCTCGGTGTTCGCGTCGAAGGTCTCGTTGCATCCGTGAAGGAGTACATGAAGACGATGCCGGGGTTCGCACTTGGTTCCGGGATGGCGATCTTGTCGACGAAACGGTCTTTAAACAGTACCACCTCCTCCGAATCCCTGTACCCCAACTGGCTTTCGCGACCCACAACGGAACAAAGGCAACACATATACACGCGCACCCATGGTTCTGCCTACACACACACGGGCGACCAACAAGGCCGACGCAGACGGGCGAGCCGGCGGCGGCGGTCCTGGCCAGAGACGGCGGACGGCGAAGCAGAACGGGCCGAGGGAGGCGAAGGCAAGCTTGGGCCGGCGCGAGGGCGGGCGGAGACGACGGGCCGGCGCGGGGCGCAGGAGCGTCGGGGGGCGCGGCCGGCGAGCGGCGGCGTCGGGGCGAGCGTGGCGAGGCTGAGGAGCTCCGGTGGCGCGAGCTTGAAGACCGGCCGCGGCGGAGACGGGGCGGTGGTCTGGCGAGGCGGAGCCGGGGACACGCGGGGCGGCGGCGGCGGGGTGGAAGCGGCCGGGCCGGAGCGGAGCTCCTGCGCGGGAACGGCGAGGGCGGCAGAGGCCAGCGGGGCGGCTGCGAGCGGCGTCGGCCGGAGGCGCGCGCGGCGGCGCCAGGGAGGAAGGAGGGCGGTGGCGGATGCGGTCGGCGGCGGGGAGGCGTGCGAGAGCGGTGGTGAGGGTTGGGGAGGACCGGACGCACGGACGGGAGGAGGAGGACGCGGGGTGGGGCTGCTCGGTTGGAGGCGGGGCTGGTGGGCTAGAGGGAGGAGAGAGGGACGGCGGCCGGCGGTGGGGAAGATGGGGAGTGGGAGGGAGAGCACGCGGGGAGAGAGGAGGGTCCGGGGGAACAGGGCCACGCGGGGTGGGGCCCAGGGGCGCAGGCGGGGGTGTGGGGAGTGGCCAGGGGAGGAAGTTGTGGGGCGCGTGGGGCCCAGGGGAGGGGCCGGTTGAGAGAGAGAGCTGAGAGGAGAGAGGGGGCCAAGTGGCGTGCTGTGGTTGGGTGAGGGTAGAGGGGTCGCTGAGGTGGCGTGCAGGGATAGGAGGGAGTGAGGTGGCCAGGGGTTTGGGTAGGAAAAAGGGTAGGTTTAGGAATTAGAGGGGCAGGTTTGGGGTGGACCGATCTGGTTTTTCTGGGGTGGTCGTTCGGTCGGTTCGGACCGTTCGACTGCCCCGCTAAAAATTAATTAAAAGTTTTATTTAATTAAACGGACCGTTTGCAAAACAATTTTAACAAAACAAAATATTCCGGCGACCCGGTTTTCGATGTTGAATCAAGAGGGGGCGCTTTAGAAAACAACACGGGCTTTGCAAACATAGTTTTGGCAAACAATGCATGATGACGACGATGCAATGCACAAATTCAACGCGATTTTCTAGTAGTGGTTTTTGCGGGATGCCACAACTAGGTACACTAAGGAAGATTTTATTTCTAATAAACATGGTTGTGAGAGAGAACCTTGGGTGCAGAAACCTATGCCTTTTCCAATAAGAAACACAAGTCAAAGGAGGAATGTAGAGGTCCCAACCTTTAATAAGGTAGAGATCCCTGTGTTTACAATGCTAGTCCCTGGATCAATAGCTAGCATCCACAGTTAAGATGTAATATCAAGAAACAAAGGTCATAATACAACTTTATAACCAGGAATAAAATAATTCATTACATCTTACATAGCTCATTTGGCTATCTCATTACAATGCAGCAGAAATAACTATAGCATGGAGTCCTTCATCTTCAAAGTGCCATAGGCAAACATGTTGGTTGTAGACTTGTAATCCTATTCAACACACTTCACTAACATCAAACAAACCTGCAACATAATAAGTTACAACCACAAGGGTCAATACATTTGAATTGTGTTGGCAAGTGATACTATGGTAGAATAGTGGTATCTATCGTCTATATGCATTTGGCTAAGTGGAGCTTAGGCTTGCTTTGCTCAAAATAGATTTTTCCTTATCATTTGAAAATACTAAGTTTTTGTTTAGCAAAAATCACCCAAGGCATCTACCAATCCTTGATTGAAGATCCTTTAACCCTTGTTCAACCACAAGTTTTTAACTTCGAAATTGGGATGAGGAGATCCTTGATAGCTTCCATGTCTTGATGCTCAAATTGTCCATTGCCAGGGACACGACTAAGTACTTAGATTTTACTCTCTCGAGAGGTGGTGCACTTTCCCCACAAGACTCGACATGCATCAAGACAAGATCTTTCAGAAGCCTTCCCTTAGACCAAAATGGACGCGCTCCAAACCTATCAACCCCTACCACCAACTATCCATTTGGCTAAGTTATTGCAACCAATATGATCCAGGCAGAGCCCATAATGCCAAGTGGCTACACTTGAAGCTTCTCAACATTTGACATCTCAAATCTCTTTGTTCCTGGGTGGCATTCCAAAAGTGTGACACATAAGGTTCACCAGACCCCTGTCCTTGTGTAACCACTCAACATAAATCCATCCTTTCCATTCCACCCAGGTGATTCATTCTCATAGTAGTTTTATTAAACAAAACACAAGTCATAGACTTAGAAATATCTCATAGCATGAATATAATCCACCCTTGTTTTCTACTAGATAAGCTAAGCATGATAGTAGTAGGAATCTTAACTTAGTTAAAATTATACTAAGGTTTCATCTACTAGGATTTCCCATGGCATAGCATACTTAGTAAAATTCCATGCAAGTCCTACTTAGAAATATCACTAATGCATAGTGAAAAAAATGGGACAAAAGTATGAAGCACCACTTGCCTTTTTGGTAGAGAATATAAGTTCACTCCTTGATCTTGCAATAGTCACACTCTTCAAATTCCACTACAATTCAATCAAGGCACAAATTCAATCTACCATTCAAGAAATTCATCACATAGAATAATAAAAACAAAGCAATGCATGCAAGCATGCCAAAGATTGTTTTATTTGGAAAAGTGGTTTCTAATAGGTTATAAACATTATAAAACACCTATTGGTCATTTATAAAGGTGGCAAAACCATTTGATATTAAATTAGTGAAAAAGGCCATTTGAATCATTCTTGTTTTGCTAGAAATGATTTAAATCAAAGTAATAATTTCTAGTGTTTGGCAAATATATTTTCAAACATAAATGTTAGTGTTTTAAGGTCAAGTGTTTAATATAAAAACCATTTGCAAAAGGTTTTACTTATAAACCATTTTTTATACCAAAGCAATATTTTATTTTGTTGGAAATTCCTTTAAGCAAAGTAATAATTTTATAGGGTTCACCAAATATATTTTTAAATCCTAAAACTTGGTGTTTAGGGTCAGAGAGTTTAATCCAAACCATTTTCAAAAGGTTTTACTCAAAAAGCATTTTTAAAACATAAAGAATATTTTTATTTAACCAGAAATGCTTTTATTTAAATATTTATTCTTTAGCTTCACAAAATACACTTTTAAATTTACAAGTTGGTTTCTATGGTCAGTAGGTTCAAAAACAATCCATTTACAAAAGATTTTACCCCAAAAACATTTTTAAAATGATTTTTATAATCAAAATAGGCCTACACATGTTTCTGTAAAAACAACCAATTTTATAGAAGCAAATTACTAAACAAAGTGCATGGTTGGAAAGTATTTTTTTTCTGATTCCATTGATATAAAATTTGCAAAATTTGGACGTGTAGATTTAAAGTTATGGAATTTACAAAATCTAACAACTAATAGATCTAATTTCTGTTTTTAGAACACAGACTGGCCACGCGTCACAACCTCATTGGCTGGTACCATTTCGTGAGGATTGCACTACGTGGAGCGTTAGATTTAAAACAGATCGTGCGGCTCAAAGTGCTATGTACCCATTCGGCTTAAGGTTCTATCGTGCCCATCTGATAAAGATCCTACGGCCCAAATCGAATAACCAAAAACGAGCGACGCTGGCGGCGGTGGCTGGCGGCGAAGCAGTCTGGCAGTGGCGTCGCCGGTGTTACAGGAAGCGGGAGGGGGAGAGAAATAGCTCACCAGTCTCATCGTGATGTGCTGGTTCTCGAGGTGGTCGCCGTTTGTCGAGGGCGCACGGGGTCGTCAGAGATTGCTCGCCGGAGACAACAACGGCGTCGGGCGTCTCTGTTCGTCGACGGGGGAGAAGCTGCAGGTCACGAGAGGGCGAGTGGAGAGGGGCATTAGATGCAGGAGAGTGTGGCGAACACGTGTGTCATCGGGAGAGAGAGGTGAGGACGGGATTTACGGGGAGACGTCGCCAGAATAATGGCAGCCGGTGGCGCTGCTCTGGCAAAGACATCGCCGAGCCTACGGTGCTCGCGCGGGTGAGTGGATGGTACTGGGAGGTTCGCAGGATGATGGGGACCATATTCTTGTGAAGCAGGGACTGTGTTGGACGGAATCGTCACGGCGGCTCGTCGGAACAGTGGATGGTCTTGGGCAAAATCGGAGCGGCCTGGTGGCAATCTGGTGCGAGCGAGAGAGGGGAAATGGAGAGGGGAGACAGGCGCTTAAGAGGGCAGTGATTGCTGGGGATTTAACTGCTGCATTCAATCGAATTTTTAATCTGGGGATTCACTGCAGAAACGGCGAGGAGAGAGCATGGTCAGCGGCGGGTGAGGAAGAAGAACTGGCAGGTGGGGTCGCGCTGTCTGCGAGAGAGAGAGAGAGAGAGAGAGAGAGAGAGGGAGTGCGTGTGTGGGTCGTCTCGTCACGGACAATGCGGGAACGTTAGTGAGTAGGAAAACGCTTGGGGGGGAAGAGTGGGAGGTGGGCTCGCTGGGCCAGTTGGGCTAGGGTTAGATGGGCTGGGTTGTTTCCTTTTTTATTCTGAAACCTTTTTCTTTTTCTGTTTTCATCTTCTGGTTTGAATTTATTCAAATGATTTCAAACACCATTTGCATTCAGATTTTTACCAAACTTTCAGTAATTTTCTATTCTATTCAAACATGTATTTTAAAGATCTTTGGAACATTTCGTTTATTCCCACATGGTTTAAATGTTGATTTTAAAATGGACCTTTGTCTTTATTTAAATAGGATTTTAATTATGTTTTCCAAATTCTATTTAATCTCCAAATTTTACCAAATCCTTTTCAGTAGGTTTTATTTATTTATTAGGGTGTCAAATATTTCACTTTGAATTATTTGAAATATTTTTAATATGATTTATTAATCATTTAAATTGGGCATTTGTATTTATTTAAATAAAATCCATTATGGTTTTAATTCCATATAAATTTTATTTAAATGATCCTTTTATTCCATTTAATTACTTAAATAACTTTTTAATCCACTTTGGTAAATTCCACTTTACTATTTTCTCATGATTTAATTAATCATTTATCTAAGGGATTTTGTCTTTATTAAATATAATTTGAATATGGTTTTATCCATAATTTTATTGGAATAATCTTTATCCCTTTATTTTATTTGGGTTATCTTTATTTCATTTGCTCATGGATTTGGCCAAGATTTAATTTGGGTTTTAAATATTCCATATTTATTTATTTCTTTCTTTATCTTATAAAATCCATATCTTTTTATTTAAAGATCCAAACTTTGTGATTCCAATTTGTTAAATTTTATTTATTATTTGTTTATGTTTTTAAATCCTCTTAGGATTAATTGTTCACAATTTGGTATGGATTTTAGTTAGAAGCTCTATTAACTTTAGAAATTTAATTTCTTTATCTTATTAAATTCATAAGTCTTTATCCATAGTTCCAAATTAAGTGAAACTAATTCCTATGGTTTTTATAATATTTTTATTTATCATTTTTGATCATTTATAAAATGATTGTTGCTGAATTTTTATATGGATCAAATCCATAGTATTTGAAATGATTTTCTTCCATTAGGGTTTTAGGGTTTTGGTTTAACTTTTCCAAGTGTTTAAATTTTTAGGATACATTCATTTTATGTATGCATTTCACTTGATTGAAATTTGTTGGATTCTATTTTATTCAGGAAGGTTTTGATGTTTCCATTTTGAAACAAAAGTTTCTTTTCACCCTAAATTTCAACAATTATTTATTTGGTTTATTTATTTTTCACATTACACAATTTGGAAAATTTTGGGATGTGACGGGCTACCACCTTTAAAAGAAATCTCGTCCCGAGATTTGGGAAGGCTAGAGGTTACAAGTTGGTTTCAAGACAACTAGGGTACTACCACCCTTAAAAAGGTTTTCAACTAGATTACATCTTAGCTTACTTGGGATCTTGATGTATCTTGTCTGGACACTTGTTTACATAATGACCTAGCTCTTTGCATTTGAAACACATATGTTGGATGATATCTTTCTTCTTTTCTGGACAATGTGATGCATAGTGTCCCATCTCTTTGCAATTGTAACATTGTACTTGGCTATTGTCCTTCTTGTTGGAATTAGGGTATTTCTTCTTCTTCTTGGGTCTCTCCAAAGCTAAGAGTTCTTCTAATTCATGCTCTTCATATCTCACCTCAAAGGTGGGAAATCTTTCTCTCTTATTGGGGCAGTTACTAGAGATATGACATTCTTCTCCACAAGAGTATCAACACTTGGTGGTTACTTTGGATTTGTCCTTATGATGCATGGTTCTGACTTTGCCTTCATCCTTCTTGGTAGAAGTTGTTCCCTTATGTAGATTTCCAAACATTTGATGCATTCCATCTTGCTTCATTTGTTGAACTATAGGATAGATGGGGAATTGGATAGGGACATGATAATTTCCTTCACATAGGAAACAAGTCACTTGAGATGTGGGGCATTGTTTATTTGGATGTTTCTCTTCACAATTAGGGCATTGATCCTCATGCTCTTTGGAAGTGTGTTCCATGTCTCCAGAAATATTGCAAGCTTGAGTTCTTTCTATAGTATCATCCTTGATATCATTGTTGTCACAATCTCCTTGGGGAGAGTTGCCTATCATGTTGATCATTTGATTGGTCATCCTTTGCAAAAATTGAGATTGGGTTTCCAAAAACTTTTGCATGGTTGGGTCTATCTCATTGTTGTTGGCTAAAAACTGAGTTGTCACTTGGGTCATATGGGCTTGGGTTGCTAGAAGTATCTCTTGGTTGTTGTTGTCACCATTCTTGATGTTGTAGTTTCTTGAAGAAGTCATCTATTTGGGTTGGATTGGGATTATAATAGACAAAAAATTTCTAGGGAACAATTCTAATCACACACAACAATTCACACAAGCATTGTGCAAGCAATCACAAACAAACATTCCACTCAAACAACAAGGTTCAAACATATTTTTAGTCAACAAAATATTTTTGCTACACCACATAAGTTGGTGTGTTTGATCTAAACACTAGTATGGTGGTCCAACTATATGATTTTCTTGAGATCATTCCATTCTTCTTGGTTGTTTCTTCATTAATGAGATCATTTTATCCTTGGAAAAATTCTTGTATCTTGGTCACAAAACTTCAAAGGTGATGATGATTCCTTCTAAGTCTTCAAGTCTTGATTAACATTCTTGTCTCACCTGTAGTCCTTAGTGATGTCCAAGTTGAAGTCCTTGGTGAAATTAAAGTTGAAGTCATTGGTGTTGTTGACGTTGAAGTCATTTGAGTTGGTGAAGTCCTTTGCTCATGTTGAAGTCTTTGCTCATGGTGGAGTCTTTCTCATGTTGAAGTCTTTGCTCATGTTGAGGCTTTGTCCATCAAGTTTGAAAAGGAAGAGATGTAGAATCAAAACCAAAAGGTTGAGGAAAGAGTATACAAGATTGTTTGTAAATAAGTTTTTGAACAAATACAACTCCTATTTTTCTAAGGGGTTTTGTCCAATCCTAGGGGTACAATCCTACAGGCAACACAGTGCTCTGATACCATCTGTAGAGGTCCCAACCTTTAATAAGATAGAGATCCCTGTGTTTATAATGCTAGTCCCTGGATCAATAGCTAGCATCCACAGTTAAGATGTAATATCAAGAAACAAAGGTCATAATACAACTTTATAACCAGGAATAAAATAATTCATTACATCTTACATAGCTCATTTGGCTATCTCATTACAATGCAGCAGAAATAACTATAGCATGGAGTCCTTCATCTTCAAAGTGCCACAGGCAATCATGTTGGTTGTAGACTTGTAATCCTATTCAACACACTTCACTAACATCAAACAAACCTGCAACATAATAAGTTACAACCACAAGGGTCAATACATTTGAATTGTGTTGGCAAGTGATACTATGGTAGAATAGTGGTATCTATTGTCTATATGCATTTGGCTAAGTGGAGCTTAGGCTTGCTTTGCTAAAAATAGATTTTTCATTATCATTTTAAAATACTAAGTTTTTGTTTAGCAAAAATCACCCAAGGCATCTACCAATCCTTGATTGAATATCCTTTAACCCTTGTTCAACCACAAGTTTTTAACTTAGAAATTGGGATGAGGAGATCCTTGATAGCTTCCATGTCTTGATGCTCAAATTGTCCATTGCCAGGGACACGACTAAGTACTTAGATTTTACTCTCTCGATAGGTGGTGCACTTTCCCCACAACACTCGACATGCATCAAGACAAGATCTTTCAGAAGCCCTCCCTTAGACCAAAATGGACGCGCTCCAAACCTATCAACCCCTACCACCAACTGTCCATTTGGCTAAGTTATTGCAACCAATATGATCCAGGCAGAGCCCATAATGCCAAGTGGCTGCACTTGAAGCTTCTCAACATTTGACATCTCAAATCTCTTTGTTCCTGGGTGGCATTCCACAAGTGTGATACACAAGGTTCACCAGAACCCTAGCCTTGTGTAACCACTCAACATAAATCCATCCTTTCCATTCCACCGAGGTGATTCATTCACATAGTAGTTTTATTAAACAAAACACAAATCATAGACTTAGAAATATCTCATAGCATGAATATAATCCACCCTTGTTTTCTACTAGCTAAGCTAAGCATGATAGTAGTAGGAATCTTAACTTAGAGAAAATTATACTAAGGTTTCATCTACTAGGATTTCCCATGGCATAGCATACTTAGTAAAATTCCATGCAAGTCCTACTTAGAAATATCACTAATGCATAGTGAAAATAATGGGACAAAAGTATGAAGCGCCACTTGCCTTTTTGGTAGATAATATAAGTTCACTTCTTGATCTTGCAATAGTCAGACTCTTCAAATTCCACTATAATTAAATCAAGGCACAAATTCAATCTACCATTCAAGCAATTCATCACATAGAATAATAAAAACAAAGCAATGCATGCAAGCATGCCAAAGATTGTTTTATTTGGAAAAGTGGTTTCTAATAGGTTATAAACATTATAAAACACCTATTGGTCATTTATAAAGGAGAAAAAACCATTTGATATTAAATTAGTGAAAAAGGCCATTTGAATCATTCTTATTTTGCTAGAAATGATTTAAATCAAAGTAATAATTTCTAGTGTTTGACAAATATATTTTTAAACATAAATGTTAGTGTTTTAAGGTCAAGTGTTTAATATTAAAACCATTTGCAAAAGGTTTTACTTATAAACCATTTTTATACCAAAGCAATATTTTATTTCGTTGGAAATGCCTTTAAGCAAAGTAAGAATTTTATAGGGTTCACAAAATATATTTTTAAATCCTAAAACTTGGTGTTTAGGGTAAGAGAGTTTAATCCAAACCATTTTCAAAAGGTTTTACTCAAAAAGCATTTTTAAAACATAAACAATATTTTTATTTAACCAGAAATGCTTTTATTTAAAGATTTATTCTTTATCTTCACAAAATACACTTTTAAATCTAAAAGTTGGTTTCTATGGTCAGTAGGTTCAAAATCAATCCATTTACAAAATATTTTACCCTAAAAACAATTTTAAAATGAATTTTATAATCAAAATATGCCTACACATGTTTCTGTAAAAACAACCAATTTTATAGAAGCAAATTACTAAAAAAAAGTGCATGGTTGGAAAGTATTTGTTTTGCTGATTCCATTGATATAAAATTTGCAAAATTTGGACGTGTAGATTTAAAGTTATGGAATTTACAAAATCTAACAACTAATAGATCTAATTTCTGTTTTTAGAACACAGACTGGCCACGCGTCACAACCTCATTGGCTGGTACCGGTTCGTGAGGATAGCGCTACGTGGAGAGTTAGATTTAAAACAGATCGTGCGGCTCAGAGTGCTATGTACCCCTTCGGGTTAAGGTTTTATCGTGCCCATCTGATCAATATCCTACGGCCCAAATCGAATAACCAAAAACGGGTGGCGGTGGCTGGCGGCGGAGCGGTCTGGCAGTGGCGTCGCCGGTGTTATAGGAAGCGAGAGGGGAGAGAAATAGCTCACCAGTCTCGTTGCGATGTGTTGGTTCTCGAGGTGGTCGCCGTTTGTCGAGGGGCGCACGGGGTCGTCAGGGATTGCTCGTCGGAGACGACGACGGCGTCGGGCGTCTCTGTTCATCGACGGGGGCGAAGATGCAGGTCACGAGAGGGAGAGTGGAGAGGGGCATTAGATGCAGGAGAGTGTGGCGAACACGTGTGTGTCATCGGGAGAGAGAGGTGAGGACGGGACTTATGGGGAGACGTCGCCGGAGTAATGGCAGACGGTGGCGCTGCTCTGGCGAAGACGTTGTCGAGCCTACGGTGCTCGCGCGGGTGAGTGGATGGTACTGGGAGGTTCGCAGGATGATGGGGACCACGTTCGTGTGAAGCAGGGACTGTGGGGGTGAGGGTGTTGGCCGGAATCGTCACGGCGGCTCATCGTAACAGTGGATGGTCTCGGGCAAAATCGGAGCGGCCTGGTGGCGATCTGGTGCGAGCGAGAGAGGGGAAATGGAGAGGGGAGACAAGTGCTTAAGAGGGCAGTGATTGTTGGGGATTTAACTGCTGCATTCAATCGAATTTTTAATCCGTGGATTCACTGCAAAAACGGCGAGGGGAGAGCGTGGTCAGCGGCGGGTGAGGAAAAAGAACTGGCAGGTGGGGTCGCGCTGTCAGCGAGAGACAGGGAGTGCGTGTGGGGGTCGTCTCGTTTGGGACAGTGCGGGTGCGTTAGTGAGTAGGAAAACGCTTGGGGGGAAAGAGTGGGAGGTGGGCTCGCTGGGCCAGTTTGGCTAGGGTTAGATGGGCTGGGTTGTTTCCTTTTTTATTCTGAAACCTTTTTATTTTTCGGTTTTCATTTTCTGTTTTGAATTTATTCAAATGATTTCAAACACCATTTGGATTTAGATTTTTACCAAACTTTCAGTAATTTTCTATTCTGTTCAAACATGTATTTTAAAGATCATTTGGAACATTTCTTTTATTCCCACATGGTTTAAATGTTGATTTTAAAATGGACCTTTGTCTTTATTTAAATAGGATTTTAATTATGTTTTCCAAATTCTATTTAATCTGCAAATTTTACCAAATCCTTTTCAGTAGGTTTTATTTATTTATTTATTAGGGTGTCAAATATTTCACTTTGGATTATTTGAAATATTTTTAATATGATTTATTAATCATTTAAATTGGACATCTGTCTTTATTTAAATAAAAACCAATATGGTTTTAAATCCATATAAATTTTATTTAAATGATCCTTTTATTCCATTTAATTACTTAAATAACTTTTTAATCCACTTTGGTAAATTCCACTTTACTATTTTCTCATGATTTAATTAATCATTTATCTAAGGGATTTTGTCCTTATTAAATATAATTTGAATATGGTTTTATCCATAATTTTATTGGAATAATATTTATCCCTATATTTTATTTGGGTTATCTAGCAGTCCTCAGTGGAATTTGGTTTCATGTTATTATTCAAGTCACACAAGTGAAGAACAATAATGAAGATTAAGACAACTTGAGGTGTGGTAAGAGGCTGGTAACGAACTCTATTTGTTTTCATTTTTGTACATATACTCATCATTGTGAGCATGCTTAGTATATTCATGTAAGGTGTATGTTATTTATGGATTCTTAGTAGTTCTTTCTCTCTTATGATTAGCTCCAGCTTGCTAATAGTTTGTAGCATGCCATATGAATGTTTGCTTGCATTGTTTTATTCATAACTTGCTATGTTATTGTGGTATCCTCCTGTGAATGTTTCATGTGAATCGACTTGGCACATGCTCACGCATGCATATGACTAAACAATAGTCAGTAAGCCTCGATGATTTATTTTGCCTCAGAGTTCTTGTATCATTTTCATGCCATAATTAGTCATGTTTTGTTGCAAGCATGATTATGACATTATTGCTCTCTCGTTTGTCGCTCACTCTCTATTGCTAGCCTTCACTTGCACTGAGTATGAGCTCTACTTGTGCATCCAACTCCCCAAAACAAATATTGCCAACAGTGTCCACCATACCTACCTATTAGCAACGTTTGCTAATTATGTGCATATTCACTATGCCTTGTTTTCTTTCAAATAAAATGTTTGACTGTTTTGAGAAAGTTAATTAGTAAAGCTCTCACGAACTTGATGGAACACTTTATTTCTTGCACTTAATAAGCCTAAACCGTTGTGACCTGTCCATGAAAGTTATTTTCTTGAAAATTATAGGCTGGGAATTAGCAGAACCGTGCTGTCACGGGGAACACTTTCAACACCTGTAAATATATACCCAGTTGATATCATGCTCTTTTGTTTGTGGATGTCGTTGGTGTGAAATAAAAGGTGAGCTTGTAAGTCCATGGAGTTATGTATATGTGTTAGAGAAACGCCTGGGCCGCTAGCCTAAGCCATGCCTAATCATGGTGGAAACTTGCAGCATAACCATAATGAGCAATCTATGAAGCTTTCTTCTTATAAAAAATAGAGACACATATTGAGAAGAGGAAAGAGAGAAAAAGGCGCCATTTTCCCATGGCAAATAAGGAGACTGCCGAGATGCTCATTGTCTGCTTGCCTTGTCATTTTGGTTATGGGACAACTCCTGTACCATGTGCAAGGGGTACCCTGTGTCAACACCCAGATTTTTCAATCCTAGATGCCTGTTATGCCATACATCGCAATCCCAGGATTACCATTTTTGCGAGACATAACATAATTGGATACCATAGTACATCATCCATTACAAACGATACATAAGTTCTTACACAAATAGGGATCTCACGATCCAGTTCTTAATACAACTTCAAGCAGCGGAATACGTAATAATAACGATAGCATAGGTGAAGCTCCATCTTCGGGGTCACAAGCAATGCTGACGATGGGATATGATCCTAGTTATCGTAACCTCCCTGGGGTCCATCCTCCAGGTACTCCTCTTCATAGTCTAGCCATGGGAATAGCCAGGGACAAAGCCATGAGTACTCTTTAAGTACTCGCAAGCTAAAACTAACAGGTAAAAGGGGTTTTTGGATAATAGGACACTAGGCTCTAGGGTTGTTTTGCAAAAGCCAGATTTATCTCTACTAAGTTTCGAAGCTAGTCACAATCTTATAACTCCTAGGTGGGATCTTGTAACTCAGGTCACAACTCTATTGTGGTCAAGTCAAAGTCTCAATTCATTTCACAAGTCATTTTGAAAAGTCTGACGGGGGAACAGTATGGCCACTCCAACTGTCCATAACCGCGGACGCAGCTATTCTAATAGTTTGACACTCTACAGAGATTGTACACTTTCACCACAACATTCGATACATCCGTCAGGAACAAATCCTGAATTCACCATACTCAGTATGCGGATAATCAATCCTAACCTTTCAATTACACGCCCTAGTATAAGCACCTCTCCTATGAGTTTGGCCTCCCAACCATGACCAACTGTCATCTTGGGTACTGCACAGGTGGACAATCTTCACAAGGTAGCCTCAGCTCAGACCTTGGCCGTGAGGGAACTAATACTAAGGTATATAAGTTTCCAGTCAAGTCCTACCCAATATTCGGGTATTGTGGTTGTACGATAAAATTGGAATGGTATCGCATCCAGACAACCATCAGTTTTATAAAGGGCTAAGGCTCATGCCTCAACGTTTTCATCACCAAAATCATCAAGTGTTCGGAAACACATGTCTAAAACATTTCAATAGAATGATCCATCATTCCAAGGTTTTCATAACCATTTTTCCACCAAGTAAACCCATCTAAAGTTGATCAAGTTTTATGCTTAGCACTAGCATCTACAAGTGGGGGTAGTACTAATGAGGGGTGGTGAACTAGTGGAGTTTCAACTAAGTACAACCTTATATCTTAGGATGATATCAAGGTTTCTAACTTAGGCCAAATTTTATGCTCTTTATGCAACCTTCAGAATCTTTCTAGTATCTACAAGTCACTTAAGTC
Organism: Avena atlantica; assembly: GCA_910589765.1. Classification (NCBI taxonomy): domain Eukaryota; kingdom Viridiplantae; phylum Streptophyta; class Magnoliopsida; order Poales; family Poaceae; genus Avena; species Avena atlantica. Next base: position 410,836,998 of record OU342735.1, on the reverse strand, counting down.
AACTCTAAGTTAAAGCTTTGATAAAGAAATAAAGTAAGAAGCTTGCAAATAAAACTAGGATTGGTTTATCAAGTGGGTATGATCACATATGCTTAGGGCATATAGTAGGCATAGTAACAAGCAAGTATTTGCTTGCACAAAATCAGTATAAGCTTGCTAAATTGCAAGTGTTAGCTTGCATAGGTCAACTTGATTAGTAAGGCTTGCCTTGGGAAGAGCAGTGGTTGAAGTTCTCCTCGGCTTCTTCTTCGTAGTATCCTTCTTCCTCCTCGTATCCTTGGTCGGTACTAGCGTCTATGAATAAATACGAGGTACACAATCACCAAACAATACTTAACTACTTGCAATCATCACACACAAGGGTCCTATAGATGATCTAGCATCATCTCTAACATTACAAGGTTAAGGCTTGATTTAATTCCTTTTATTTTTAGAAAAGTAATTTCTACTCATTGAAAAACTAATTAAGATTTAATATTCTCCAAACCAAACATGGGATCATGTTGACACATGTCATCACCACATATTGTAGTCCATGGGAATGTGATTTAAAGTGGTGTCACAATTTAATAAGGTTTTACCATTTTATTCTAATTAATTAAAGTGGCTAGAAATGCCTATGTAGCATTCTTTTATTACTTGAACATTATTTCTGCAAGTAAACCTATATATTTTTATATATTCTGAAAGATATGGTTAAATGTGATTTTTGAGAGTTGGAATCAACTCAAAAGCTATTATGGTTTAAATTTGAAAAATGTTTGAATGCAGAAAAGCTTCTGCCTTGTTACTTTTACTAAGGATGATCTACAGATCCAAATGACTTGAATCCAACGGGCTTGGATTCAGCATTCACAGACCTTTCCAACAAAATTGGTTTCATTCAAATTGGTGCACTAAATCGATCTGGGTTGATTTTTGAAGTTGGGTACAGAAGTGTGTTTGAATTAAAATAGAAAAGATTTAATTCAAATCACTGGACTGCGCGGGAAAAGTTAACGGGCCGGCCTGCTAAGCGCAGTGCTCCCACGGGCTGCTTAAGTGGGTGTCCCCACTCGTCAGTGACACGGGGCTGGGCGAAGCGGTATGGGGTAACGTGGATCGTTCGATCTGATTCTAATCCAACGGCTGGGAGTCATCGTCGACGCGAGACAACACCGGCGAGAATGAAACCTAGCGCGGCCATTGGGGGTTGCTGGGGGCTCACCGGGGTGCTGGCGAGGGTCGGCGAGGCGGGAGAACGACGAAGTCGACGACGGCGAACTCAGGGGTGGTCGCGGCAGCTCCTGGGGTGGACGAAATCGATGGCTCCCTTCTTCTCTAGAGGCGGCGGGCTCCGGTGAAATTCCGGCGGGGTGGTACTCGCCTTGATCTGAGAACGGTGTGGCACGATCAGTGAGGAGAGGGGAGTGAGATGGTGTGAAGAAATCGAGCGGGGGTGGCCTCTATTTATAGTCGAGCGAGGGGACCGTCGGGGCGCACGGTGAGCTCGTCGGGGGCGATGTTACAGGCGGCTATTGGCATGGGCAAGGGTAGGGGACGGTGTGGTGTCTCCTGGCGATGCTCAACGACATGGTTTTGAGGCATGGGGCGGTGCAGCTTGGTCTGGAACGGGCGATGCTCTGCCCGGCAGAGGCGGCGTCTTCGACAGCGAGTGGTGGCTATGCGTCACGGGGCGGCGAACGGGGATGTCTGGTGGTCTCCTGGGTCGGAGGGGATTGTATATGCACGCGGCGAGGGCGACGCGCGGTCTGTGGGCTTCGGTCGAGGGTCGTGCTCTGGCGCACGCTCGGCATGGTCTCTAGCGGTCTGGGCGCGGTTCGTGCGCGTGGTCCAGGGCTTGGCAAGGCTCGAGCAGTGGACAGGGAGTGGCGGTGGACGGTGGGCTGCCTCCCAGACATGCTGGCTAGGCTTGCTGCTGCTCCTAGCTTGCTGTCGACTATGGGGTGGCAAGGGTGTGCTCGGCTGTTCACCATTGATGGCAATGGCAAGCTCACACTGGTGCTAGTGCTTGGTTAATCTTGCTAGATGATCTACTGAGCTGGCTGTGAGCTAAATGGGGAACCAGTTAGGCAAGAATCACTGCTCACAATAGTGTTTGATGTTTGTTTGATTTGTGTCTGCAACATGTTTGCTGAAATGGCCGCATGAAATCAAGTTTTGAATTTTGAAATAATTTTTGGTGGGTTTGCTAGATTGGTGCTGGTGAGTCTGCAGATGCTTGGGTTTTGAAAGTTGAGCTTGTTTTAGTGGTTTTTGAAAAAGTGGGATCTTCCCATATGATAAAGATTCAATATTTTAATTGTCATTTAAACTATGCATTTGAAAGTTTATGGATGATCACAAGGTGGGCCTTGATACCTTGTTATGAGTACATACAAGGGGTGCAAAGATCCAGAAAAGTTTCCATTAGGTTCTGAAAGTTTGAGATAGCCAAAGTAGGCATGAGAGTTAAATTGGTCAAAGTGACCATTCATTTAATATATGTGTTTTGATTTACTTGTCTTTAGGAAAAGTGTGGGAAATGTTTTAGATGATGTTTATTTCACCTAAGAAACATTTTACAAGCAATGACACAATCAAACAAGGTGGTTTAAAAGAATTTCAAAATCAATGCATACACATATGCATGCATTCATAATTTTAATTAGAAAAGTTTTTGTTAGCCCCAATCTTGATGATTAGAGTTTGATGTTCCAAGTTTAGTATTTTTGGGATGTTACACCCTGTTGGTGGTTCTCTATGATATGCATGTATTTACGATGACAAGAACTTACCGAGAACTAAATTTGAGTAGCATGAGGAGCGGCCCTCGTACTCAAGGGACATGAGATTTCCATTTTATGGTCTGTCAAGCATATTACTCATATTGGACCTCACTTTCACCTTAATCATCTAAAGATGCCTATGACTGTGGCAATGAGAGCTCAAAGCTAATGAGTACCTTACTTTTAGCATCTGGAAGCCTTTCAAACTTTTCAAAACCTTTTCACTTCCTTGTTGAGTCACCACTTATTCTATGAGCACCTTCTTGAGAGCATAGTTGTCATTCTTGTGTTTTCTCAAAACTTGGATAATTATGTCATTACTTTGATGCTTGTATCTCTGATATCTTTACTTCTAGTCTTCACTTGAACTTCAGAGGTGCCTTGGCATTTATATTGCACTCTACAAACAAAGGCAAGTGAGATACCACTCTATCATACCTTCTTATGAGGATTGCAATGTTGCTTATGTTTATGTTTCATGCTACTTATTATTATTGAGTTGGAACCTCTTCATAGCTTGCATTGACTATTGAGTAGACTTAGTTGCATAATCCTTATTATGAATGGTTTAAGTATCTAATCCTATGCTAAAAATGTATACATCATATGAAGCAAATGTGTTCGTGAAAGTTCTTTCATCGCACTCAGTTTTCAACCGAATTGCTTCAGGACAAGCAATAAGCTAAGCTTGGGGGAGTTGATACGTCTAAAACGTAGCTACCTTCCCGAACACTTTTGCTATTGTTTCTCCTCTAAAACGTAGCTACCTTCCCGAAGACTGACGCTGTTTTCAGCATAATTACCTTGGTGTCTAGTTTCTGTGCAGAAAATCAACTATCAGGAAAAATCCCAGAAAATATGCCCTATTTCACCAGAAGATTCATGGAGCCAGAGTACGAGACGAAGGGGAGGCCTGAGGGGCCCACACACCCCTGCCGCGCGGGTGGGCCCAGGCCGCGCCTGGAGGGAGTGTGGCTGCCCCATGCACCCCCCTCGGCCTCCCTCTTCGCCTATAAGATGCCTCTTGACCTAAAAACCGAGAGGGGTTCAACGTTTTACCAGAAAGAGTTCCGCTGCGCCGCCACCACCAGAAACCGCGATTCGAAACCAGAAACTCCGTTCTGGCACCCTGCCGAGACGGGGAATTTGGAGAGGATCATCACCATCGTCATCACAAACGCCTCTCCATCAACCATCCATGTTTCCCTCATCCATGAGTGAGTAATCCCCCGATGTAGGCTATGGGGATGGTAGGGATTGGATGATTTCTATCATGTAATAAAATAAGATTTGTAGGGCATTGCGCCTAGTATCTCTATTAGTGCTATTTGAATTTGTTGCAAATTGTTGTGCTTAATGCTTGTCACTAGGGCCCGAGTGCCATGATCTCAGATCTGAACTTATTTTTTATTCATTATGATAGTATTGTTTGTGATCTTATCTACAAGTTGTGTACACATATCATTGTCTAGATCCAAAGGCTCCGAAGTGACAAAAATTGGGACAACCTGAGGGGATGGCTTTGATGTGAGGATCAAATGTGTACATGGAGTGTTAATGCTTTGCTCCGGTGCTCTATTAAAAGGAGCACCTTAATTGCCAGTAGTTCCCTTGAGGCCCCGCTGCAACGGGCTGGCACGACAAAAGATGTTGTGCAAGTTCTCATTGCGAGCACGTATGACTATATATGGAGCACATGCTTATGATTGTTTAGTACTTGGATGCTTTATCTTATTTATCTGCAATTGCCCTAGATCTTGAAGTTACATGTTAGACTTGTCCATGCAACGCCCGTCCATCCATCCCTATGCCTGCCGCGCTCATATCCTACTGTTTGCTACTACTGTTACTATTGCTCTTGTTTTACTGCTGCTGTTGCTTTACTTTGCTACTACAAAACTATTGCTACTAATAAACTACTGTGAGCAAGAACTATTTCTAGGTGCAGCTGAATTGACAACTCAGTTGTTAAGGCTTGCAAGTATTCTTTGGCTCCCCTTGTGTCGAATCAATAAATTGGGTAATACTACCCTCGAAGACTGTTGTGATCCCCTATACTTGTGGGTCATCACTACGCCAAGCACGTCCCCGAGAATGCGCCTACCACCGATCGAGCTACGAGCTGTCGTTGTGTCTCCCTTTCGGGCCACAACGCCTCCGCCTTGGTCCTCGCCAATTGGATGCAAACGCGCCTCACAAACATGTACGCGCCGGTGGCTCCTGTCGCTGCATCGACTCGTGCCATGCAGCTATGCCGCCCCATCGGTTCATAGTGTCGTTGCACACAGTCTACATCGCCGTCCCCGCGCATCGATGCCTCAGGCTATCTCCATGCCACCTACCATAGTGCGGTTCGCCTACGACCGCGCATGGTCTTTGTAACACCGGATTCTTCTTCGCCTACATCGAGTACCGTCGTCGTGCCTCTCTAGGCGTCCAGCATGACCACTCTGGGACGCAGCTGGTTTCGCCGCCTTCTACATCTTCGTACACAACAACCTCGTCGCCATCGTCATCTTGTCCCCTACAACACTGGCGCACATGTTCGTGATGGTCTCTGCTCTTGTGTGCCCGGTTTTGGCAACACTAGTGTGTGCCTTTGTCCCCGACGCATCCCCGAGCCTGGGAATCTCGGATCGGCACCTCTTCTTTGTTGTCCTGGACAAAGTCTTCTTTGGCATTGACAACTTCCTCTACGACTGCCTTGACCGCGTCACCGACAAATTCTTCTTCACATACTTGGTTCTGGCAAAACTAGAGTGTGCATTATTCCCCAACGTGCGCCTAGTTCTGGCAAAACTATGGACACACCTCGTCCTCGACGGCTCTGACTGCATCGACTTCGGCATTCACACCCTTCGGCAAGCTGTCGTGGCCCCTCGGCAAGCCTCTGCGTACCCTCAGGAAGCTTGAAACAACATTTCATGATCCCTAGTGTTTTGTGTGTTAGATAACAATATCAAGGATTATTTAATATGTGTTGAAGTGCTGCAGATCTTAACATTGAAAAGGAGCTTCAAAGTGGTTTGGGGGGCAGATAATCTGCCCCTACCAGGGGGGCCGGATAATCCACCCCTTCCCCAATCTCAAAAGGGCGCAAGGGCTCGACCCACTGTATGGGGGGCGAAATATCTCCTGGATTTTGGCCAGGGCTGGGTTTTTTGCCCAGGCCGGATAATCCGCCCCTCAAGGGGGCCGGATAGTCTGCCCCCCCAGGAATTTTTTAAAGGTCGCCATGACGCGTAAATAGGAGAGGGGGATAGAATTTCCCCAGACTTTCTGTCTCTAGGGCGGATATTTCCCTAGGGTCGGATAGTCCGCCCCTTGAGGGGGCTGTGAGACCCTGGCGCATGGCTCAATAGGATTGATAGGAGACCCATACCAACAAGTTGCAACTTCTTTTTCGGAAGCTCATTTGAAAAGAACTCTAAGGTTAAGCGTTCTTGTACTAGAGAAATTCTAGGATGGGTGACCTACCAGGAAGTGGGTACCGGGTGCGCATGAGTGAGGACAAAGTGTACATAAAAGACTAGTGTTGGTATGTGAGGTTAGTCTAGAGATCCTATTGAGCTGCCAGAAGTGACAGCCGTCGGTCCGAAGTGACCGAGGGTGTTACAAGTGGTATCAGAGCCGATCCTCGCGGTTACATGGGCGTGTGCGGGTCAGTGGCGGACATGTGTAGCATGACGCGTGTGGCCCGAAGTGGACACGACATGGCAATGTGCCAGCACTGGACGCACAGATGTGTGCCAAGAGGGGAAGTTCCTGGATTATGGTTGATCGACATTTTTCTGAACATTTTGATATATTATTTGTATTTTTCTGATATAAAATGAATTAGATATTGAATTTACAAGTCTATATCATTTTCTGGATTTATTAAAACTATTTAAAAAAGTTTACTGCATCATCACGACGTCGGCATAGGGCTTGGGTGTTTTCTTACCGGGGCAGAGGCTACCCACTACGGCTGACAGGTGGGGCCGAGGCCACGTCGTCAGCCACGCAAGCAGATGGGGCCAGGGGGTGGATTGACCGGGCTGACCCGCAGGCTAGCGTCACGGCGACTTCAGCCTGACGTCACCCAACGGTGAACCTCTCAGGTGATGCACGGGGACTGCGAAGGAGGACTCGGGGGACCACGCGGGTAGGCGGGTTGGATAGAGCGCAGCACGGCGACCATATGGTGGTGGCGCCACCCTGTTTTGGCAGTCGAAGCTACGCCGGCGAGCATGAACTGCGGCGACGCTCGACGCGGGCTCTAAACAGAGTGAGAGGGAGGACGGGAGAGGATCCAGGAGGACGAGGATCTCACCATGTATGCGTTGGGATGGTCGGCCAGGACGCGTGAGGTCAGAGGTGAGCGAATCGACGACAGCCGGACTTTGGGAAGACGAGCACATCGGGCTTGATTCCGGTCAGGCAAGGCCCTCGCGGCTTGCGCGTCTTGACAAGAACGACCACGGTGGCAAGGTTCTTCTCCTAGGCTACTCGGCCACTCACGAGGAGACACAGGACGGCGAGGCGCCGGCAATCTCTGCAGCTAGAGTTTCGGGTCCGCTCGCAGAAGGAGGGGAGGGGAGAGACAGAGGAGAAAGGAAGCCAGGGGAGAAGAGAGGTGTGCTCGAGGAGGGTCTTATCCTCCACCAGGGGCGGGGGGACGCATCACAGCGGCTGGCAGCATCGGGCGGCTGCGGCAGCGACACCGAGCAGCTCGGCGTCGGGGACGAAGGCGACAGAACGTCGAAGGGGTATGCGGGCCAGGATTTGGGCCGTTGTGGGCTGTGCTGGGCTGCTGCGCGCGGATGGGAGAGAAGGAGAGGAGAAAACTGGGCCGGCCTGGGCTGCGGCCTGGCACAACTGTTGTTCTGTTTTTTTATTTCCAAATCCTTTTTCTTTTCCTATTTCATTTCTCTCTTTTGCAATTGGATTTCAAATTTGTTTTGGATAATTTCAAAAATACCAAAGGCTTTATAAAATATATAAAATACTGAGGAACCCCTTTAATCAATTTGGGCTCCTTTGATTTTGTGATTTCAAAATACAAAAACCTTTTTGAATGCATTTCAAAAAGAGAGGGGAGGATTGGGGTTTTAGGGTTTTATTCTATTTATTTCTTGCATGCATTTTTTAGATGATGCTCATGATGCACAATCAAACCCTAATTAAGCATTAGCTAAAACTAGGGTGTTATAGCTCATTCAAAAAGAACTCTTAGGTTAAGCGTGCTTGGCCTAGAGCAATTCTAGGATGGGTGACCGACCGGGAAGTGGGTACCGGGTGCGCACGAGTGAGGAAAAAATGCGCAGAAAAGACTAGTGTTGGTTTGTGGGGTTAGTCTTGAGATCCTATTGAGCTGCCAGAAGTGACAGCTGTCGGACCGGACTGGCCAGGGGTGTTATAGGGGCGGATAATCCGCCCCCTCGAGGTTTTTCACCAAGTCAAGATTGGCGTGACCCACTGTGTGGGGGTGGATTTTCCCCCGGACTTTCCGTCTAGGGGCGTATTTTTCCCTAGGGAGGATAGTCCGCCCCTAGTGAGGGGCGGATAATCCGCCCCCAAACTACTCCAACGGCCAGTTCTGGGTAGGGGTATTTAAACCCATCATCCCCCTCCTGCCAGAACTCTTGGTTCATTCAAAAAAGACAAGATCTGCTCCTCAAGTTTCATCCAAGATATCTCCACCTTCATCCACCCAAAGTACCCGTTCCTTGGGGAATCGAAGGAGGAGGGATCGATCTTCATCAACTGCAATCAAACGCTTCACCTCCTCTCTATTCATTTGGAGAATCTTCGATCTAGTATTTCTTGCAAATATCTAGATCCTTGTTTTGATTATATTGATAATCCTTCTTCTTGTGACAGCTTTTTATCATTATGGCAGCCTCCAATTTAGTTGTGGATGTGTGCCCTGCTAGAGTTGTAAAGGCACCGGTTCCCGCCTCGAAGGGTACCAGTAGTGGAGAAGGTGGATCAGGCCTTTCATGGCAAGATCCATCGGAGAATAGGGTGAGGCCTATTGTGGCGTGGTGGTCTTAGAACCGCCCACCCCTCCAACACAGATGTACTTCCCTTAACAAGGAAGTAACTACGGTAAGACAAATCCCTGTGTCTCTGCATGCTCCACTACGGTTTTCTCGCTCCTCTCTTTACGTGTTTAGTAGATAGGTTTTCATATAGGGAAATTCTCGTAGTTGCATATCTAGAGAATTTACTTTGTGTCAAGCTAAAATTGAAAAAGAACTAAAAATCGAGTAGCACTTATTCGCCCCTATAGGTGGCCATACGATCCATTTCAATTGCTATCAGAGCCCCGGCTCTTTATTCGGGCTTAACCGCCTAAGAGAAGTATGGGTTCCAAGGGAGATGGGAGTGATGCTCTGGAAGTAGTCACCATGAACGATCTCAAGACATTGGAATAAACCTTGAATAGTTCTATGGAGGCTAAGATGGAAGAGATGCGTTAAATGATAATGTGTCTCTCCCCATCTGCGGCATCACCTCCATCTGCCTCTGAGGCTACCACTCCGCAATCCAAGGAAAAGGGTAACAACGATTCCAAAGAGAACGAGGTGGTTGTTGATGGCACTAGTAAGAGCTCCTCCTCGAAAAATGATAGTGGTAAGGAATTATACAATGAGGTTTCCCATGTGTATTCACCTGATCCACCTATCCCACACCCTCATATGCATAATAGGGGTGATCGACCCAAACTTTCAGCATCTACTTTTAATCAATGGCAATTTTTGATGAAGTCTCATGTGTAGATCCTCCATTGAGTTGTGGAAAATCATAGAGAATGGTCTTCATGTTGGAGATCCAAAAAAACTAACAAGAAGAGAGGTCGTAGACACTCAACTCAATGCAACAGCTCTACACATGATTCAGCTTGGTGTGGGCACCAAAGACATGACACACATAGAGCATCTCAACACAGCAAAGGAAGCTTCGGATGCCCTCAACGAGCTCTCCATTGGAAATGAAAGCATGAGAAGAAATATATATGATGCTTTGAGTAACCAAGTTGAAGGGTTCTATATGTTGGATGGAGAAGATCACAAGGACATGTATATGTGGCTCAAGTCAATAGCCACCACTTTCATAAATCATGGTGCTTCTCATGTTGATGATGCGTGGATCAAGCGAAAGTGTGTTAGTGCTCTTATGCCTTTTGATCCCACATATTCGAAGATTATCCAAGGAAGGCATAACTATCACCTAATGACATCCAATGAGGTTATGCAAGAAATGGCAGCTTTCAAAGTGGCTGCCAAGAATGCCGAAGATGCACGTGCACGAGCCATTGGGATGCAAAAAGGGGTCCACATGGCTTTGAAGACAAGTGTGGCTGATCAAGATGAAGATGACATATAAGATATGGATTGTCCCGAGGATGTTAAGAGATCTTATGGACAATACATGGCCTTCTATGCTAGAAATTTTTGGAAGGATCCAGCCAAAGCCAAATCTGAACTAGAACACAAGAGTGGAGCAAATGGAAGGGAGAACGTTCCCAAGCTAAGAACACGTTTCAATTGTGGAGACCGGCTACACTTTGTAGTTGAGTGTCCTTATCAAAGTGGAGAAGATAATGGAGGAAGACTCATTCTCAAAGAGAAGTCAAAGGCTTCGCGAAAGAAGCAATTTGTGAAGAAGAATGCTCCATTCAAGAAGCAACAAAAGATAGTCTTAGTAGCTTAAGAGAAGTATACATCGGGAAGTGAATATGAAGATGAGGATGATAGCTCTCGAGAGGTGGCTGCTATAGTCACCACATCTACACCGGAATCTCTCTTCGACTCTCCGAACGAGAACGTCATCAACAAGAACGCCACTTGCCTCATGGAAAGAGGTTCCGAGATATCATCTTCGAACACTTCTTTTCCTAAGACAATGATTGACATGGATGATCCTACTAGTCTTAAGTTTAAGGAAGAAATTATTGCTTTGGACTATTTTATCACTAACTTGGAAGGTGAGCACAAAATACATTTTGAGGCCCTCATGGACCAACTGGCCCAAAATGAAGTGCTTCTTGAAGAAAAGGGCAGAATTGAAAGGGAAGATGCAATGGAGATTGCATCCCTAAAAAAATCTCTAGAAGAAGAGGAAGAGGCTCGTGTTTCTCTTGAAGATAAACTTGAGTCTATTGAGGAGTCACATGAATAAGTGGTGACAAAGCTCATTAAGGAACGTGATAATGCAGTAGCCAAAGCAAAGAAACTAAAGAAAGAAAAGGTTGACTTTTGGGCTGCTCATGCTAGACTCTCCAAGGAATTGGAGAAACTTGACATTGCTCACCAGGCTTTGAAAAGTAAATTCTCTATTCTCAATGAGTCTCATGATCAGATCCAAATTCGATTGACTAAATATGGTGTTCCTAGCACATCTAAATCAACATATATTCACAAGGAAAATGATAGGATGGAAGATGAGCTTGCCAAAGACTCCACTCCCAAAGGTAAGGGAGTTCTTGATGATATTCTTGGCAAGCAAAGATCATATCTTGGAAAATAGGTAATTAGCTATGTTTCCAAGTCCAAGAAGAAGAAGAACAAGAAGAAGAATACCAAGAGTGAACAAGAAAAGACAAGCACCGTTGAGAAGAACATCACAAAAGACAAAACTGACCATATTGGTTTTGCAGGGTCTAACAATCCTAATTATGAACTATTTTGCCATTACTATGGTGATGTCTATGCTAATTATGTTGGTCTTTTGATGAAAATGTTGCTTAGTCTATTTGGGTTCCAAATACCCTTGTTACTAACATGAGAGGACCCATTGAAAAATGGGTACCTAAAACCAAGAAGTAATTATCTTGCAGGGATATGCTTCCGGTTGTTCTAAATGGGTGCTAGACAGTGGGTGCACTACTCATATGACCGGAAGCAAAGGCATCATCATGGAGATGTGACCCAATCATGATCATATTATAGTCTCCTATGGTGATAAGTCTAAATCTGAGGTATTGGGTCTTGCCAAGGTAGTGGTTCCCATGATATCTCTCTCGTGGGCGTCATGCTTGTTGAGACCCTCGGTTAGAACTTACTTTCTGTGCGTGCCCTTGGTAAGATGGGATTTGCTGTTTTCATTGATGATGATTTAGTGGTACTCTTGTGGATCAAGTCTCTAAAGGTCACTTTTGTTGGGTACGTCGAAAATGACCTGTATGTGGTGGACTTTTCGAGGAAAACCGCTGCAGGTCCGATCTTCCTGTTTGGAAAGGTCGACGTGGGTTGGTTATGGAATCGCCGTCTAGCCCATTTCAACATGATAACTTTGCAAAGTCTTCACATGGGTGGCCACATCCTTGGACTAAAAGACAATGTTTCCTTTGCCAAAGATCATGTTTGCAGGGCATGTGTTGAAGGAAAGATGCATGGCTCTCCCCACAATAGGAAGACTATTGTCTCCTCAAAGAGGATCTTGGAATTACTTCACGTGGACCTGTTTGGTCCTCCATCTCATGCTAGCCTCGGTGGGAAGAAATATTGCTTGGTGATAGTCGATGATTACTCAAGATATACATGGGTCTATTTCTTCAAGCTAAAGAGTGAGACTCAACAAACTGTCATTGACTTTGCCAATGAGGTCCAGCGTCAACACAGTGTCCCCATATTGGCAATAAGAAGTGACAACGGCTCCGAGTTCAAGAACTACACATTAAATGAATTTCTAAGTGAAGAGGGGATAAGGCATCAATATTCTGCTGCGTACACCCCTCAACAAAATGGTGTAGCCGAGAGGAAGAACCACACCTTGATGGATATGGCTAGATCAATGTTGGCTGAATTCAAGTCACCACACAACTTTTGGGTTGAAGCCATATCTACCGCTTGTCACTCATCAAATCGGCTCTACCTCCGCAAGATTTTGGAAAAAACACCATATGAAATACTTACTGGTAACAAGCCCAACATATCATATTTCCGGGTATTCGGTTGTAAGTGTTTCTTTCTCATCAAAGGAGTTCTTTTTTCTAAATTTGAATCTAAGACTTTAGAAGGTATTTTTGTTGGTTACGGTGCTGAATCCCACACTTATAGAGTCTACAACAAGCTCTCTGGAATTGTTGTAGAATCTTGTAGTCTGGAATTCGATGAAAAATGATGGCTTCTATGTGGGGCAAGTTGATGTTTGTGATGCAGATGTTGAAATACCGCAAGATGCCATAAGAAGAATGGGCGTGGGATTTTTCCGCCCCATTGAGGAACCCCTTGTGGCGGATCGGGAAGGACAATGCTCCAGTCAAGTGGAGCCCTCATCTACACAAGATCAATAAGCCCCTACTACTGGAGAAACTACTGCACCAACACCATAACCTCCTGAAGATCATCTGTCCTCTAGGCAAAATGGTAGTCCCAGGACGGACAATACGCACCCTCCAAGGGGTGGACTATCTTCCCCTGGCATTCCAACACGCTCAGGGGAAATCAAGACGAGCAGGAAAGTTCTGAAAATCCCAGGCCGGATTCTTCGGCCCCAAGGGGCGGATTATCCGGACCTGGCACTCCAAGTCATGTCAGAGGCAATTAGGAAGAATAAACTAAAGCCAAAACTCCCAGGACGGATTATCCGGCCCCACCTAGGGGCAGATTATCCGGCCCTGAAGATCCAGAACAGCAGCAGCCTCCTGTTATGAGTACATATCAAGATCAAGAACAAGGTAGTGGACAAGACAAGGATCCAAATGTTGAAGCAACTCTTCCAAGAAGCAATAAGGAAATTGAAGCTCGTCACAAAACTCGTGCTGATCGGAACCTTGATTTAAGAGGCCATACTCTTGACAAGGTTGTAGGTGATCTAAGAAGAAGAGTGTCTACTAGAAGAGAACTTGCTAGCTTTGATTACCTACAACTATAGAGGGTGTATCGTATTACTTTTGATAAATAGGAGTGTCGATCCCAACAAGGATCAGAAGGTGTTGACTAGTGGTTTGGAGCAGGAATTCTCTGTAATTACTTAGCAAACATATTTTTAGGGGTTTTTGATATTGCATGGAAATAAAGTTCAAGTAAATAAAGACAAAAATAATTGCAGCAAGTGGCCCAATCCTTTCTTAGCAAAGGACAAGCCGGTTGTAATACTTATGAGGACCAAACGTTCTCGAGGACACATGGGAATTCTGTCAAGTGCTTTCGCTTCATATAGTGTACTAATCTTCATTGGTTAGATAAGTGTTGTGTGGGTGAACCTGTGCTAATGTACCGACCTTACTTGGACTAATACATACTTGTGATTAAACCCCTTGAAAGCATCCGCAAATACAAGAAAGTAATTAAGATAAAAACCTAACCACAACATTAAACTCTGAGATCCTACACTCCCTTGTGCAAAGGTTTCCTAACAGGGGTTCAGGTTTCTGTCACTCCGGCAACCCCACAATTAGTAGCCAAATACACAATGCATTCCCCTAGGCCCATAAATGGTGAAGTATCATGTAGTCGACATTCACATGACACCACTAGAAGAATAGCACCACAACTTAAATATCAAACCATTGGATAATACCTCAACACAATTCCACTACTAACAATATGACTTCTCCCATGTCCTCAAGAACTAAATGAAATACTCACGAGACATCATATGGATCAAGATCAGAGATGATATGATGATGATCTGAAGATAAACAATAATTCAATGGTTCCACTCATAAGCATCAACTACTAAAGTAATCAACACCAGGAAAGTTTCCCCTAAGAACTATGCAAGATTCAACATAATTGTTATAGCGGGATGGAGTGGTGATGATGGTGATGGTGGAGATGGTGGTGAGTATGATGATGATGATCCTGATGAAGTATAGCTTGATGACGGTGTTGATGGCGATGATCTCCCCTCTCTGGGAAGGAATTTCCCCAGCAGAAATCTGTCTGCCGAAGAGCTCTTTCTCTCTCTATGTTTTCCACCCCGCAGAGGCGGCGAAATCTTTCTATGGTCGCCCCCCGTGTATTAGGGTTTCGAGGAGAAGATATAGGCGAAGGAGCGAAGCAGGAGGTGGGCCAGGGTGGCCACATCCCCTAGTGGCACGGCCCAGGGTGGCCCGCGCAGGGGGGGGGGGGGTTGTGGCCCATCTTTGCCTCCCCTTCTGGCTTCCTTAGTCTTCTGAAAAAATAGGATTTTCCATGTATTTTCTAGAACTTTCTGATCTTCGCGAATATTGCATCTAAACACCGCTTTTTCCATCAGAATCCTGACTCCGGTAGTTCATCCTCCAAAAGTCACCCTACATGCAAAAATAGATGAAACAACACAAGTAACACCTCTTAATATGAAATATATAAATGAATAACAGTAAATTATGATATAGAATAGTGATGAAAAATGGATGTATCAACTCCACCCATACCCAACACGACATCGGGCGCTTCTTGGGCTTCTTCAGCATGCATGAGAAAGAGACGGGCGTTGTGGTTGAGTGAATTCCCTGGGGCAAACCTCCTTCCAGGCTGAACATGACGCTGCTGCTGAGCTGGGGCATTGGCATTGGGGGTTGCGGCAATATTCTTGGGGCACTCATTGGAATAGTGACCCTTGGTTCCACATTCATAACAAGTCACCTAAGATTTGTCCTTTGCTGCAACAGGCACAACATTGCTTCCAGTCCTTGGGGCAGTGTTGGTGTTGGTGGCGGCATTGTTGTTGTTGAACTTAGGTGGTGCACGGTTGAAATTCCTGGAATTGCCGGGGTTGTTGTGATTTCCTCCGGTCCTTGGGTTTCCACGGTTGGGATAGGTTGGACGGTTCATAGGGGGTCTGTTGGTTCTTGGGGCAAATCCTGGAGATGGGTTGGGACGATACTTTGGTGTATGGTGGGTTCCTGGTTGATGCATCATGCGATGCTTGCGGTTCTCATTAGCTTGGTTGATCTTTCCTTCCATCTGAATGGCAGAGTCCACTAAGGCTTCAATATCAGCAAAGGGGATATTGACTAACACTGTCTGCATCTCATCGTGCAGACCATTCAGGAATCTCTCCTTCTTCTTGGCTTCAGTGTCTATCTCATCCGATGCATACCTATCCAATGACAAGAATTTGTCACGGTATTCCAATATTGTCATCCTCCCTTGCTTCAATTCCCTGAATTCATCTCTCATCCTCTTGATCAAACCCGGTGGCACATGGGTTCTGCTGAACTTGACTTTGAACTCTTCCCAAGTCATCAGCTGACCTCTTGTCATTGCGCGAACGATGTTCCACCATGCTCTTCCATCTCCTGCCAGGTAGTGGGTAGCAAACAACACTTTCTCGTTAGCTTCTACTCCTGCAACTTCTAGATTGTTCTCCATGGTTTGCAACCAATCATCTGCATCTAGGGGCTCTTCTGACTTAGTGAAAATAGGTGGATTAGTGTTCTGGAAATTCTTGAGCTTAGATCCATGGCTGTCCTGATTTCCATGTCCTTGATTGTTTTTGGACATCTGAGCTATATGTTGAAGGGTGGCTAAGTTGGCTTGACGTTCGACTCTTTCGGCTTCGCGGTCAGAAACCAACATTTGCAAGAGTTGCAACATCGGGTCTGTGGCTGAGTTGCTTCCTCCGCGAGGCATCTGAAGATGGAGATAGATCATGAGAAAAGAGGGAAATTTATAAGGTTCAGAGGTTTTGAAAAGTTTTTAAAGTTTGACTCACACCACAACAAAGGAAAACAGATGGTTTTAAGAACCATTATGGAAACTACGATACAGTGGGACCGAATACAATTCACTAACGCTAGTGCTCAAGTGCTACTACTCCTCGGAGTCGGTGTCCTCATCATACTCATCGATGAAGGCGAAGTCATCCTCATCGGTGAAGAAGTCCATGGCCTGATCCTCCAGAAAGTATTCATCATCGCTGATATAGGAGTAGGGGTCTCCACGAAGGTCTTCCCCTGCATTCTCCCTCTCCTCCAACTGCATATCTCTCTCATGGACAGTCTCCTCCAACTCTGTGATCCGGTGGTGAAGACAGGCAATGATGCGCTCCTTCTTGTCGAGCTGACGGCGACGAGACTTGCGATCCTTCACTAGCCTGGCGATGGTCTGATCCTTCTTGGCGGCGATGGCATACTTGTGGTTTGCGTAGGAACGGGCATTGTCCAACTCCTTCTAGCGGTCATACATCATGAAGCTGAGGTGGTCCAACTGAGTCTTAAGCTCATGGTGATCTGGGGCCTCCAGTGGCAGTCCCATAGAATCACGCCTTGCGTAGAACTCAAAGCTGGTACCCTTGATTTGATTGATACTATGCCCACAGACATGGGCAAGAGCTTCCTGCATGGCCCTGACAAGTCCATCGATCCAGTTGTTCTCTCTTAAGGTGAACTGAATTCCCTCTGCAGTGGGGGGTTCAATCTTTTCTCAGAGACTTGCAACAACTAGCCACTCCAGATCCTCTCTTTCCTGATCATTGAGCTGAGCTCCGAAGAACTCGGGGTGTGGACGCTCCAGCATTTCTGCCAGCTGGTCCAAGTCACGCTCAAAGATGAGGTCTCCTCCATTCCCCAACTGATAAAACTTGATGTACTTCACGTCCATCTATAAGAATATAGGATGAGTAAGTTAGTAAGGTGATCAAGTGTGTCAAATTTTATGTAAGTTTGCAAGAATTTTTGAGGAACATGAATTTTCATGAAAGAGTCTAAGTGATAAGAATAAGAATAGGTTTTCATAAATACTAACTTCCTTTGGTTTTGAAACTAAGATTTTGATTCGAACGTCCATTCTAACTAGGATCTCCTATGGTCAGCATGGCTCCGATACCAACTTTTCAACACCCGAATTTTTAATCATAGATGTCTGTTATGCCATACATCGCAATCCCAGGATTACCATTTTTGCGAGACATAACAGATTTGGATATCACAGTACATCATCCTTTACAAACCATACATAAGGTCTTACACAAATAAGGATCTCATGGTCCAGTTCTTCATACAATTCAAGCAGCGGAATAACGTAAAGATAACGATAGCGTAGGTGAAGCGCCATCTTTAGGGTCACAGGCAATGCTGACGATGGGATATGATCCTAGTTTTCGTAACCTTCCTGTAGTCCGTCATCCTGATACTCCTCTTCATAGTATGGCCACGAGAATATCCAGGGACAAATCCATGAGTACTCTTTAAGTACTCGCAAACTAATACTAACAAGTGATGTGGTTTTGAATAGGATATGCTAAGCTCTAGGGTTGTTTTGCAAAAAGCCATATTTACCTCTACTAAGTTCAGAAGCAAAAAAAACTAGTTGAATGTTTTATAACACCTAAGTGGGAACTTGAGTTTCATATCACAACTCTGTTGTGGTCAAGTCAAAGTCATAAATCATTTCATAAGTCATTTTGAAAACATCTGACAATAGAACAGTATGGCCACTCCAACTGTCCATAACCGTGGATGCGGCTATTCAAATAGTTTGACACTCTGCGGAGATTGTACACTTTCACCACCACTTCGATACATCCGTCAGGAACAAATCCTGAATTCACCATACTTAGTATGCGGAAAATCAATCCTAACCTTTCAGTTACACGCCATAGTATAGGCACCTCTCCTGTGAGTTTGGCCTCCTAACCATTACCAACTATCATCTTGGTTACTACATAGGTGGACAATCTTCACAAGGTAGCCTCAGCTTAGACCTTGGCTGCAAGGGAACCCATACTAAGGTATATAAATTTCTGGTCAATCCCTACCCAAATTTCGGGTATTGTGGTTGTACGGTAAAATTGGAATGGTATCGCATCCAGACAACCATCAGTTTTATAAAGGGCTAAGGCTCATGCCTTAACATTTTCATCAACCAAATCATTTGGTGTTCAGAAACACATGTCAAAACATTTCAGTAGAATGACTCATCATTCTAAGGTTTTCATAACCATTTTCACCAAGTATTCCCAATCTAAAGTTGATCAAGTTTTATGCTTAGCACTAGCATCTACAAGTGGGGGTAAATACTAATGGTGGGTCATAAATAAGTGGGGATTAGCTAAGTTCAATCTCATGCCTTAGGATGACATCAAGATTATCTAACTTGGGCCAAAATTTATGCTCTTTATGCTACCTTCAATATTTTTCTCGATTCTACAAGTTACTAAGTAAACTCTAAAAGAAAACTTTGATAAGGAAGATAAAGTATTAAGCTTGCAGGTAAAACTAGGATTGGGTATCAAGTGGAGTAAGCTTGCTAAGAAAGTGGTATAAGCTTGCTAAGTTAATAGCTTGCAAATATCGGCTTGCCTTGTGAAGAGCAGTGGTTGAAGTTCTCCTCGGCTTCTTCCTCGTAGTATCCTCCTTCCTCCTCGTATCCTTGGTCGGTACTAGCGTCTATAAATAAATACGAGGTACACAATCACCAAACAATACTTAACTATCTCTAATCATCACACAAAGGTTCACACTAGATGATCTATCATCATCACTAACATTACAAGATTAAAGCACTTGTCTTATTTATTTTATTTTTAGAAAAGTAATTTCTACTCATTGAAAACTACTTAAGATTTAATATTCTCCAACTCAAACATGGGATCATGTTGACACATGTCATCACCACATATTTTAGTACATGGGAATGTAATTTAAAGTGGTGTCACAATTTAATAAGGTTTAACCTTTTTATTTTATTTAATTAAAGTGACTAGAAATGCCTATGTGGTATTCTTTTATTACTTGAACATTATTTCTATAAGTAAACCTATATATTTTTATATATTCTGAAAGGTATAGTTAAATGTGATCTTTGAGAGTTGGAATCAACTCAAAATCTCTTATGGTTGAATTTTGAAAAATGTTTGAATGTAGAAAAGCTTCTGCCTTGTTATTTTTACCATGGGTGATCTATAAATCTAAATGGTTTGAATCCAACGGTCTTGGATTAAGCATTCCAGTACCTTTCTAACAAAATTGGTTTCATGCATTTTGGTTTAGTGAATCGAGCTGGGTTGAGTTTTGAATCTAGGTACAGAACTGGGTTTGAAATTAAATGAATAAAACTAAATTTGAATTAGTTGGGTCGCGCGGGATGTTTAACTTGGCCGGCCCACTACACACAGCACGTACGCAAGCTGGTTAAGTGAGCGACCCCACTCGTTAGTGAGACAACGAGTGGCGAAGCGGTATGGGGCGATTGGGACCGTAGGATCTAACTCTAATTGAACGGCTCGGGTTCATCGTCCATGCCTGAACAGGACGCGACGAGCATGAACTCTAGCGCGGCAAGTGGGAGGCTCACCGGGGTTCCGGTGATGGTCGACGACGGGGGAAAACGACGAAGTCGACGACAGCGATTCTCCTGGTACCGGTAGCTTCTCCTGGGGTGGATCCAATCGACGGCTCCTATCCTCCTCTGCAGTGGCAAACTCCGGTGAAATTCCGGCCACCTGGTGCTCGCTTTGCTCCGGGAGTGAGTGGGGGTATCAGTGAGAGGTGGGGAGTGAACTAGTGTGAATAAAATGAGCGGGGGTGGCCTCCTTTTATAGTATGGCGAGGGTACCGAAGGTTGCAGGCTGAGCTCGTCGTGGTCGACGGCACAAAGTGCTACTGGCATGGGCGACGATAGGGGGCGGTGTTGTGCTCCCTGGCGAAGCTTAACAGTGTGGTTGTGTCGTGGTATTGCCGACGAGTACGCCATGGAGGGGTCCTCACAGTGCGTGTTTAGAGACATGGGGGAAGGCAGACGGTTGACGGGTACGAGGTAACACAGCTTACCCAGGTTCAGATCCCACGACGGTGGTGGAATCCTACTCTTGCTATAAATCACTATAATGGCAATACGCCGAGTTACAGGATTGATTCGCTATGCGAGGTGTGACTAGAAAGTCTAAGTTGTCTTTCCCTAAAGGCTCCTATAGGCCCGACTTATATAGTCGCCAGGTCCTAGGGTTACAGGAAAAAGTCCTAGCCGGACAGGTTACAGAGTCCTACACTGTCTACAATTAGTCTAGAGTGTCTTGCACTCCAAGGCTCCGGGTATGCCGGTGACTCCGTCGTAGCCTTTCTTTATCTGGCATGGGCCTCCCTTCTGGATCCATCTAACTCGGCCGCCCAGCAGGCCAGGCGCCATGCTACCAACTGTGGGCCACCCGGGTTATCTGGATAGGAGACATGCTATAAGGATAGCCATATAGCATATCCCCAACAGTAGCCCCCGGAGAACTCCGAGATCTTGCGCCGTCTTGCCTCTTCACGTTGAATGCTCTGTCTAGATGGATTTCGGCAAATCGCCAAGCAATATCTTGTAGTCCTCCCAAAGAACCCTGCAAGGTTTTCTCCGTCTTCAATTTGTAAGTCAAAGAATTGCTGAATCTTCTATCGTACTATTCTTTAGCCGGATTGGATCCGACCATGCCGGAATCTTCCGATGTGATGATTCACCTGCTAGTGACAGTTAGGGCAACGTAGGCATAGGTCAGCAACGCCTCATAACTCACACATGCAGAGAACGCAATCATGTCCGATTTTCCCGCACGGGCGATATGAACCGTTGGCGGCGACGGTTGGCAACGTGGCGAAATTTCCGCGCACGCGCCCACACACGTTGCCTACGTGGCAACCGTTCGATCATGCTGCACGAATCTTGATGCCGGAGGTTATAAATAGTAACAGCGGTGGAAATTTTACTTTTCACCTCATTCTCCTCTGCATCGTCTTATTCCTCCAGCGAGCGCCTCCTCGAGCTCTCCGTGCGCCGTGTGAAAAAACCCTAGCTCTTTAATCTCTTCCAGCCACCACCAAAAAACTCCCAATGGCCAGCAGCAGCTCCTCCCCCTCCATGGCGGTGTCAAGCGATGCCGCGGCGAAGCCGGCGAACTCCATCATCGTGCCCCTAGTGGGTCTGGTGATCCCTAAATCTGCGATGGTCGAAGCCACCGGCGGCGACCATAATCCAGCAGCACTGGAGCTGCTGGAGGAGGAGTATGACTCCCATAAGGGAGACTAGTGTGGTTCAGATATTACAGACCGCGATATCAAAGAACTGATCAACGAGGCCTACCTCCCCGCGACAGAGGGGCTCGTCTGGTGGGCGGCGCCGGCCGGAGAGGTCACTCCTCCCCAATCCGGAGAGAAGGTGTAACTCAAAGCTCAGATGGTATGTGGCGTTTCCCTGCCAATCTCCAAATTTTTCCTTGTTGTCCTTAACCATTACCGAGTACAGCCTCAGAACCTCTCCCCCAATCGCATCTTAGCGCTTAGTAACTACGCGGCGCTTTGTGAGGGTTATTTAGGGATTAAGCCTAGGCTAGATCTTTTCATCTATTTCTTCACCGTCAAGCGCAAAGCCGGAGCCGGCAAGGACGAGCTTAGGAATTGTGGCACCATTAGTTTTAAGATCTGGCCTGGCCAGCAGTTCCCCGACATAGTTGGCCAAGAGTCCTGCAAGAACTAGCAACAGACGTACTTCTACGGCCTAGATATCCCTCTGGCCGACCGAGAAGTAACGTACCCAGACTTTGTCGATGGAGCTGCCGCTGAAGCCCCGACATGGAGATCCCAGGCCTCCCTTCCCTCCGACATCGATGCTTCCCGCGCTATAAGGCGGATAGAGTGGTTTGTAGATACGGGTCTGACCGGATTGGACCTGGCCATGTGTTGGTTCATCAGGCGGATCCAGCCTTTACAGCACCGCTTGAAGTTGATGCACGAGTATACCAACGAGAGTAAGGATAGTCTCCGCATCTCCGAGGACAATTTCTCGAGTGACTCCATCAAGCTCCGCCTCAAGGACATCGTTGTAGGAATACGGGTAGGCTACACTAGCGCAAATCAAAAAAATTCTACCGCGTATACCAGGATTACTGTTGTCATAGATCACGGGATTACCACTAGACGCGCAGTTGAGGAATTTATGAAGCGCGTCGAGGCAGTGCAGATGTTCCACGTCTCCTCCTTGTCCTCGTCCCACGAGCAGCTCCCCTTGCACGGCTCGTCCAAGCGCTACAGATGCAGCGCCTCCGAGGTATCCACACATACAGGGTGGAAGCGTCAGACGCCGGACTGCTAGGTCCGCGCGTGCGACACGGGCATGAGGAGTGGCGGCTGGGAATGATCTGAGGTCTCGCCTGGTCAGCTCGCCCCACCCTATCTTATATAGACGTCCCTAGTGGGCTTCTACATTAGCAGCCCATTAGTAGCCTAAGCCTGGTCTAATTCGGATCCAATCCTCATTAGGCTTCCAGCCCCTTAAGTGTGTGACCCTATAGGTTCATATGCGTATAGACATGACACGAATACACTTATTCTGTCAATAGTTGGTAGCGGCCTCTAGCAAGACGTGCCAACTCCTAAACGCATACAAAGATCATATCGGACGAACCATCACAAGGTTTAGTACATGTCTTTCCCTTTGCCTCACGATATTTGGTCTAGCTCCAAGCTGACCTCCCTCTCTCGATACTGCGATTCGAAATCCCTTTACTAGGTTAACTCTTAACCTTATGTAGCACGGCCATGCATTTCTGGATCTGATCACTCGAGGGGCCCAGAGATATCTCTCTCAAGTAGAGAGGGGCAAATCCCATCTTGATGGACCATGCCTTACAGCGTGCTTCAGAACAAACCCGAAAGCTACCTTTATAACTACCCAGTTACGGTGCAGCGTTTGATAGCCCCAAAGTAGGTCGATCCACATCTCAAGTACATGCGACAATCTCAGGTCTAAGGACAAAACATACACGATGTGTAGAGAGAGATATTCAACTAATTTCCAGTCTCAACTTGGGTCAGTCCAACCCTATGTTCATAACATGTGTCCACATCCTTGGTTTGACATCTCCATGTCTATGACTTGCGAAACATAGTCATCAACCAATCGATGTGCTAGTCTAATATTCACGTGTGTCCTCACATGAACTCCGACTAGGGACAACTCTTAAATAACAATACAACTAAAGAGTTTCATAAACAATTCACATAATTGCCAATCAATACAAGTTGCCTGATATGGATATTCAAGGAACATTACAATAACTCATGGATACATATGAAATATCATCATCTCTATGATTGCCTCTAGGGCATATTTCCTTCAATCGTCAAGGTGAAGGATAGGAAGCGTGGCTTCACCATCACCAATGACATGTTCGTAGAGAGCAACTGCCCAAAGGTACCTGTTTATTTTCCGTGTATGAAATATACTCCAATTCTTCCGTCTAGCCATTACCACCTCATCTAACACGGTGGTTTTTCACTTAATAGCTCAGTGATCTAGAGGAGGATAGCATGGCTGTCCAAATCTATGATCCAAATATGAAGGAAGTCACGGTCGTGTCCGACGATGATGTCTCGTTGGCTCGAAAGCGAAAGAGCTCCACCTCTGACGCTGTCGACAGAGGCAAGAAAAAGAAGACGAAGGGTGGAGCCTCCAAAAAGACTACCGCCGCCCTGGAGGCGGAGAAAAGAAAGGTTACCGGGATCCATTTTGCCAAAGCACCCTCTCTTGTGTAAGATTCTTTCTCTCCGACATTGTCCATTGTTTGTCTTATTCCTGTACTCAAAGCAGAATCTTGCAAGGAAACAGTTTGTCCTTTGGCAAGTTGCTTGCTGAGAGTGCTACAAACCTCAAGATTATCGCTCTTGTAAGTTTTATTTGCCTTTTGCATTTCATATGAGTATCCCACTGTAGCCCCCGAGGATTTAGACGGAAAACCATAGATCTTTGCATCTAAATGCTCTAAGAATGACAAAGATAGAAATTTCTCACTGTAGCCCCCAAGCATATAGTTTGAATAAATTATTCCGACTAGATGCTTTTAGAGTAGCATATGCAGTGTTTGTAAATTTCGATACTGTAGCCCCCAAGCTTCTAGTTGTAACTGAATTATTTCCGACTAGATGCTTAAAGAGAAGCTAAGCATATGACTGAGTTAAAAACTTTATACTATAGCCCCCAAGCTTCTAATCAAAAACTGAATTAGTTCCGACTAGATGCTTAAAGAAAGACTCAGCATATTGCTAAGTTAAAAACTCTCGCTGTAGCGCCCGAGCTTCTAGGTGGGAACTTTCCGGCTAGATGCTCTAGGTGGACCAAACAACGTTTAACTTTCTTTTTTCCACAGAATGAGAATGCTCGGAGGGGCGTGGCCAACGACAAGTACCAGAAGATGTGCGCGGACTTGGAAGCCGAAAAGGGTAAAACTGCCTTCTTGAAGGAACAAATCATCAGGATCAAGCGTCGGTTTTTCCTTTCTTTTTTCGTATTCTGACTTGGTCTCGTGCCAACATTTTCTGAGTACTCACTGTGTACTGTTCTTTCTCCGACTTGCAGAAGCCATTTCCAAGGCTAAGGATATTGTTGAGCAATCCAAGCATATTCAGCAGCTGGATAGCGAAAACAAGATCCTTAAGCAGGAGAGGAAGGACATGTTGAAAATGCACGAGGACTCCATGAAAGTCCTGTAGGACTCTGCCAATGAGGAGATGAACCGCTTGAAGGAGGAAATCATGATCTTGAAAGAGCAGAAGAAAGATGCCGATGAGCAAAATCAATGCCATCATGAAGCGTACAAGATCCTCCGATAAGAATGGGACTCCATGGCAGAGACTCTCCAACAGGCTAAGATTAGCATCTTAAGTAAGTGATTCTCCGTCTTGGACTTCTATAAGCTAGATACTCTGAAATTGTTGTGTTATTGAACTCATGCACTCCTTTGTTGGAAATTTGCAGCTCCTATGGGTTTAACCCGTTCGCCTCCTCCTCCAAAGGAATGTATGGTCCTTGCCGGCAACTTTATCAATACCCCCATCACGCAGACCAAGGAGATTACCAAGCCCCTCTAGATTAACATCAAGGCAGTGGATTCTGTGACGAAGTTCTCGTATATCCTACGCCGAGCCCCCGAGCGTATTGCAAGATGGAAAGCTTCATGTGCACGGGCCGGTGCAAGGATGGCGCTGTCAATGGTCAAGGCACACTACAAAAATACCGACATCGACACGGTGACCCCTGGCATCCCCGACGTAGACGACGAAGGACAAAATATAGATCATGAAGCTATCCTGGCGTCGCTCGCGGGTTTTGACACCAGAGTCGCCGAGTTGGTCAACCCTAATGTCTTTGTGCCCATGAAAACCATTAACGACAACAACCAAAGCTCCTTCGAGTCCCTCAACACTGCCGACTTCGAGGAAGGTGACTCTCCTGTTGCCGACGATGTTGCATCCAAGTCGCTTGCGCCAGAGGAATGAAAAAACAATTTGTAATATTTGTTTCCTCTATAATGTGTATGCGGAAAAACTATGTGTTAACTTAAGGCGGAAAACAATGGTTGTTATTTCCTGCTACTCAAGAATTGGTTCCAGCATGTATATATTTTTTAAGCAAGTGCTGGCTTATCCATTACTTTGGTTTTTATGCTAGACATTTCGTGATTCGGAAGACTCGTTGTTGGAACCATGCGCTCAAGTGATGATGCCCAATGGCACCGTCAATAACCTAAGCACAAAATTGCTGACAATAAGTGCTGAAAGTCACTACTCTAGAATCCACATAAAAACGACAAAGAACGTGTAGACCAGAAAACTTAAGCTAACGCCTGTAGGCATTTTCACAAGTGCAATCGCAACACTTGTGCATAAAGGTTTTATATGATCCAAAAATGAACAATAAATGAGGTAAAAGACTCGAAAATATGAGTGAACCAGAGAGCTTTATTTCATTGATCATATAAGAGGTACACAATAGATAAAAAATGCTAAGTGTAGAAAGGACGTAGCTGTGTTATGTTCCATGGCCGATCAAGCTCCGGGTAGTCATCATCCGGGTCACGTCGCTTACGCTTATGATCCTCGTTGGGTCTATCCTTCAGTTCACGATTGTCAACGAGGTAGTAAGACCCATTGAGTAGCGCCTTGCTTATGATGAACGGTCCTTCCCATGGCGGGGATAATTTGTGTGACTTCTTCTGCTTAAGTTGGACACCAGATCCCCCTCTTTAAATGAGCGATGTCGAACGCGGCGACTATGGTAGTTGCATAGCTTCTACTGGTAGATGGCGGATCTTTGGCATGCCAATACACGCTCTTCCTCGAGAAGGTCCACATCTAGGCGTCTGGATTCTTCAGTGTCATCTTCGTCGTAGGCGACAACTCTTGGTGCATCGTGAAGGATGTCGGAAGGCGACATGACTTCTGCTCCATATACCATGAAGTAAGGGGTGTAGCTGGTGGATCTGTTGGGTGTAGTTCATAAACTCCACAACACAGATGGCAATTCTTCCGCCCAGGCTCCAGCTGCTCTATGTAGCGGTGCCTCAAGACGTGGCTTGATTCCCTGCAGAATTAATCCATTGGCTCGCTCGACCTGACCATTGGACTGTGGGTGTGCCACAGATGCAAGGTCAAGTCGGATGCCTTTGTCCCAAAAATAAGCCTCCACTTCTCTGAGTGACAAGTTGCTATCGTTGTCGCTGATTATGCTGTGTGGGAGACCAAACCTCACAACTAGATCCCGAACAAACCTAAGGGCAGTTGCCCCATCGAGCTTTCTAATGGGTTTAGCTTCTATCCATTTGGTGAATTTATCAACTGCTACTAGCAGATGCGTAAATCCACATGGTGTCGTCTGTAACGGACCCACCATGTCTAGCCCCTAGACCGCAAACGGCCAAGTTATTGGTATTGTTTGCAATTCTTCAGCAGGAACATGTGGTTGTCGGGCATAATACTGGCATCCCATGCATGTCTCAACCAGCTTGTCGGCGTCCGCCTTCGCGGTTATCCAGTAGAATCCTTGCCGTAAGGCTTTAGAGACCAAAGATCGGGGAGCAGCATGATGCCCGCAATCTTCGAGATGGATTTCGCGTAGGATTTTAATACCTTTTTGCTTGGAAACACACTTAAGGTACACACCAGTAGTGCTTCTTTTGTAGAGATATCCATTAATTATGGTATATCCTTTGCTCGATGTACTATTTGTCGTCTTTCGACTTCGCCGTCGGGCAAAGTTCCGTGTTCGAGATATTCCATGAACAGTTTTGTCCAAGCCGGAGGGACCTTTGCCACCATGTGGACGAAAGAGTCTACTCTGTCCGGGTTGTCGATGTCTGCTCCCTTCACGGATGGTGTCCATAGATGCTCCAGGAAAACTCCAGGCGGAGTTCGTTTGCGCCCGAATCCAAGCTTGGACAACAGATCAGCCTCCTCGTTTTGTTCCCTAGGTACATACTTGACCTCGTAGCCCAAGAAGCACTTGGCTATCTCGTCCACTTCGTATCGATATACCACCATCATAGGGTTCCACGCATTCCAGGTGCCAGCCACCTGTTGGGCAACCAAGTCGGAATCTCCACAGCAAACTATGCGCTTGATGCCAATATCTTTGGCTATGCGTAATCCGTGAATGAGTGCTTCATACTCCGCCATTTTGTTCGTAGCCTCGAAGTGGATTTGCAGAACGTAATGCAGCTTGTCCCCAGTTGGTGACTGTAGTAGTACACCATCCCCCGAGTCGTTGAGTAGCTTTGATCCATCAAAGTGCATCACCCAGTATTCTGGCTCCGGCATTGGGGTAGCATCTGGCATCTCCGTCCAATCTGCGATAAAATCCGCCAAGGCTTGTGACTTGATAGCATCGCGTCTCTTGTAGGTGATTTCGAAGGCGGCAAGTTCAATGCCCCACTTCATGACCCTTCCTGTAGCTTCGTTGTTGTTGATGATGTCAGACAGTGGAGTCTTGCTCACCACTATGATTGGATGCTCCTGGAAGTAATGCCTCAGTTTCCGAGAAGCAAGGAATACTCCATAAGCTATCTTTTGGTAGTGCGGGTAACGCTGCTTGGTCTCTGTCAAGACCTTCCTTACATAGTAAACTGGTCGTTGAACTCCGTGCTCATAGCCTGGTTCCTTCCGCTCTACCACGACGACGACGCTGATTACCCGGTTGGTGGCCGCCATGTAAATTAACATGGGCTCTCTAGGCTCGGGTGCTGCAAGGATAGGCGCTGAGGAAAGTGTCTCCTTGAGATGCTTCAATGCTGCATCTGCTTCATCTGTCCACGTGAATTTGTCGCCTTCTTCAGCAACTTGTACAGCAGCAAAGCCTTCTCTCCAAGTCGGTTGATGAACCGACTAACTGCTGCAACACAACCTGTTAGTCGTTGTATGTCCTTTAGGTATGTCGGACGTTTTATGTTTAAGATGGCCTTTATTTTCTTAGGGTTGACCTCGATTCCACGCTGGGAAACGATGAAGCCCAACAATTTGCTGGCTGGAACCCCGAAGATGCACTTCTTAGGGTTAAGAATCATGTTGTATTTCCGGAGATTATCAAAGGTTTCTTTTAAGTCAGAGATTAAGTCATTTGATTTCTTAGACATCACCGCTATATCATCCACATAGGCGTGAACGTTCCGACCAATTTGATCGTGTAGGCAACGCTGCATTGTCCGCTAGTACGTAGCACCTGCGTTTTTCAGCCCAAAGGGCATCGTGACATAGAAAAACGTGACGTAGGGTGTAGTGAACGAAGTGGCCAATTGGTCCGACTTCCTCATCTTGATCTGGTGGTATCCTAAGTATGCATCGAGAAAACACAAAAGCTCAGAGCCAGCCGTCGAGTCAATTACTTGGTCAATGAGAGGCAAAGCAAACGGACCTTTGGGACATGCTTTGTTCAAGCCGGTGTAATCAACGCACATTCTTAATTCTTTGGTTTCCTTTTTGGGGACAAGTATAGGATTGGCCACCCATTGGGTGTGAATGACTTCTCGGATAAAACTAGCCTTAAGTAACCTAGCTATATCCTTGCCTATGGCGCGTCTCTTCTCATCTCCAAAGCGGCATAGAGGTTGCTTCACTGGTTTGCATTTTGCATCAATGTCCAAACTGTGCTCGGCAAGTTCCCTAGGTACACATTTCATGTCGGCAGGTTGCCAGGCAAAGATGCCCCTATTTTCACAGAGGAACTCGACGAGCGCGCTTTCCTATTTGGGATCCAGGTTCGTCCCAATGGCGGTGGTCTTGGAGGCATCGCCTACCACAAGTTCCACCGACTTGGTTTCGATGGCGGCCTTGAATGCTGGGGCGGAGTCAGAAATCTGTTTCTTCGACGCGGGCATCTCTGAGGCATCTACCTTGCCCTGGATCTCCTTGAATTCTTTGCTGTAGAGGACAGCTTCTGCGTAGGCTACTTCTCCAATTTCGCAGTCCCTAGCTTTTGCAAAGCTTCCAAATATGGTGATGACACTGTTTGGTCCGGGTATCTTGAGTTTGTTGTAGACGAAGCATGGCTTGGCCATGAAGGTGTGGAATATGTCGCAGCCGAATATGACGTGGTACACGCTCTTGAAGGGGACCACCTCAAAGGTCATGCGCTCTTGGCGGTAATTATTAACATCACCAAAGGCGACCTGAAGTGTGATGCACCCAAGGGACCGAGCCTCCCGACCAGGAACTACGCCGTGGAAGATGGTGTTGGTCCACCTTAGGTTTGCCTCCGTCAAGTTCATCTTCTGCAGTGTATCCAGGTACATGATGTTGATGTTGCTTCCACTATCCACCATACATTTGGTGAACTCATTGTCGTCAATCAAGGGGTTAAGGACCATGGCGTATTGGTTCTCCGTAGGGATGAGGTCTGGGTGATCCTTCCTGTCCCAAGTAATTG
This sequence comes from Avena atlantica, assembly GCA_910589765.1. Taxonomy (NCBI): domain Eukaryota; kingdom Viridiplantae; phylum Streptophyta; class Magnoliopsida; order Poales; family Poaceae; genus Avena; species Avena atlantica. The sequence goes on along the minus strand of OU342735.1, from coordinate 410,806,643 downwards.
GAATCTCTGACCAGCGCAGGTACTGGGGAACTGGGGGTAGAGTAGCCATCAGGATCCTCATGGAGGTCTTCTGTTGTCGGACGGTGGGGGTGCCAAGGAAAGTGTGGAAAACTGCCGTCTTATTTTCGAAGGGGTTCTTGCCTTTGCCGTCGCTCTTGGCGGCGTGCTTGGGGTCAATATCCTCGTCCATGTCACTTGAATTCTTGTACTTCTCCTCCTTATTTTTCCCCTTGCCCTTGCCTCGCGGTCTGTTCTTCTGGCTTCGCTTGTAGCCGGACTCCGGGACCTCCTTAAGGTCGTTGACGAACTTGCAGTGGAGATTGGTGTGGGTGGCCTTGCCGTTGGCATCGAGGTGTATGAGGCACGGCATATCGCGGTACTCTTCGTATGTTTGGGGAACACGGAGCACTGCCGAGGTAGTTTCACCTCCTCGCTGCTGCCCACGACCAGCTCCCCGTCCTCGGTCACGTTGTCCGCCATCACCTCGTCTTGCGAAGGTCATAGCGACCATGTCGGGAGTTTGCTTTTCTTCTGGTGCGGTTTTCTGCTTGATGCTGCTGTTCCTCCGAGATTGAGTTGGAACGGTCGTTGCCGGCAGGGAGCCACGAGCATCGTTGTCGGCAGCTGTGAACTCACTAGCCAACTGAATCATCTGGTTCAAGTCAAGCTGGTGATTGTCCTGCAAGCGCTTCAGCTTATGTCGGAGCAACGTTCCCCTTTCCAACCCATTGATGAAGGCGGCCATGGCGGTTTGAGCGTGCACTCCTTCACAGGAATTCTTCATATCCAGCCAGCAGGAGAGGTAGGCGCGAGATGTCTCGTCTTTCTCTTGCACGCACCATTGTAGATCGCCAACAGTACAGGGACGCTTGTACGTACCCTCGAAGTTCTTGGTGAACGCTTCTTCCATGTCCAACCAATTGCAGATGGATCTCTCTGGCCAGTCATCAATCCATTGACGGGCCGTGCCCGCCAACATTAATGGGAGGTACTTGACGGCGACATTGGGGCTACCCCCGGCGATTTCCACCGCGTTGTCGTAATCCTGCAACCATGTGGCTGGCTTGGCGGTGCCGTCATAGGGCTTGATGGTCTTGTAAATCTGGAAACCTTTGGGGTAAGTTGTGGATCGTATCACAAGTCCAAAGCAACGTGGTCCTAGGTATGGTCCTTACTGGGCCTCGTGGATCTTGTCTATCCGCGAACGTGCGTCATATGGCTTCGGGCTTCTTTTCTTCTTGCCATTAGGGGGTGGGCTGCATGAACGACGTAGACCTCCTCCGCCATGGTGGCTGCTAGGTGGCGATAGAGGCGGAGGTGGCGGTGGGTTAGCCTTCTTGTTGTTTGTAACACCCTCAGAATCGACCCTATGCAAGTTTTAGCGAAAACCGCCAAACCCGCATAGAAACGATTCAAAGGTGCCCACCAGGCACTTTCGTGCGGGTGGAAAACGAAGTAATAACATTACACAACAGTCCTCGATGGGACCCACAGAACAGATATATATACAACACGACTCCCTGAGTCAAGAATACAGATATAATATACAAAGATCCAAATCACCTGGAAAACGATAGAGTGTCCGACTACGGACAAGATGCAAATTGGGCTAAGAGCTCTGAAGAATAACCAATGGCGTCCATAACACTGCCCAGGCCAAGCCGGAAGGGTAACCCTGCTAACGACGTCGATCTCAAAACCTGCTTAAACAAAAGGGGTGCCGACAAGGGCAAAGAAAAAGAGGAGCGTCAGTACTGAGGCCAGTACACGGCGAGACTAGAATTCGACGGTCCTCGCCTACATAGGTATGGTGGACTGAAGCGGCAGCGGCAGCATGCACTGATACAACCTATAGAGACTCGATACAACTGGCGGCTATCAGAGAGGGGTAAGAAAGACCTATTCGGAACCAACCTGATACTACCATCAAACAAACCCATCCTGGCGTTTCCCCCTCGAGACCAACGAGGAAGTCAACCGAGGAACTCACACAGTTGGCAGTTTTACTTATTCGGTTATCGTTGCAGCAATTACTAGTCAAGTAAAGATAATCATCCTGATAAAATAAGCAGTAGGCACTTTTAGTTAATCATTCCGTTATAGTTACAACACTTACTAATCAGGTATAGGTAGCATGAGATAACCCAAAACCCAGCAGTGGTTGGTACTTTTATTCAGCCATTCCGTTGTAGTTGCAATACTTACTAGTCAGGTACAATGGTTGCAAGCGACAACCCAAACAAACAATTGTTGGCAGTTTTATTTAGCCATTCCGTTGTAGTTGAAGCTGATTACTAGTCATATCAGATACAAGTCAATTTATAACAGTAAACTTTAGTTATAGTTGTCTATGATCGAGATACTGTGCTCCAAGTCGTCCATAACCGCGGACACGGCTTTCAGAAAGTTTTAACCCGGCCGGGGTGCACAAATAGCAACACACACACGATCGACCTCGGAAAAACCAAATCAAAACCTAACGAGGCTTTCACGACAGAGCAATCGCAAGATTCAGAAGTATTTCAGGGGGCCACCCCTTAAAGTAGACCCGCAACGAAGTTAGCTGACTTCGAGACGGACTTAAGGTTTGTGGGGCCGGCTGTAAACGACTGGGAACCCGAAAGTGTGACTGGGCTTGTCGATACCGCGAAAACGGGTCACAATTCCTAAACAGTACAGGTGCTATCTGTCCACAATTTAAATAAGGCAGTAAAGCATGGCATAAGTACAGGATAGTAAATAAAACCTCAAACTAGTTTGTGGCCCCAAGAAATAAGACGGAATCAAGCTCTGGCTAAGGGGGGCCCATAATTCCCCATATGTGGATAGCGCGATAAATCAAGGAACAGGTATCAAGTACTCGGGGTCCTACGGGACACAAGTGGGCGGTCGGAAACCAAATATTATCTATCACCCACTGATGCCTCTGCTTACTTACTTCAATTTTAGTTGTTAAACAGGAATTAAAGTGAACGATAAATAAAGCCGAGATCATCTCCAACATCAAACATGTGGCATTACTCCAACAACTGTGGCACTTGACGACACGCAACAGCACTTGAGCAAGCGACTACGACGCGCAAGTCCAGCTATCTACCAAACAACAGGTAATAGGATGTGTCCAAGGCAATATAAGGCTGCAAGGGATATCACGGGTACGGAAACTAGAGCATCGCAACACAGATAGCAATAGATCAACAGGAGGAAATAAATACTATAAAAGTAAGATAGGTAGAAAAGGGGGAGATGCTCGCCTGAAAACATTGCCGAAGGTTCAACCGAAGATCGGGGCGAAGCTCACATCAACTCAACGGTCTTATCCACGAAGAAGCAAAACACTAGAAGAAACACCGGATGCAATATTTAATACTACGGCAAAAGATCGGCATGATGCATGTATGATGTATGGCATGGAAAAGATGCGATGCAATTAGGTCAATATTAAGCGGAACCGGGGTCCCGACAATTAATTAGGTGGTTCATGTTATTAAACTGCCCCGCAATTTAAATGTTGTCTTAACATGGCAAGATAAGTTACCGGTTCGCTACACAAATTTGAATGAGGCCAATATGAGACTAGATTTGCCGCATATGGGCCCCATATTTAATTATTAGGTGAATCGGCATAAGGCCCCCAAACCACATGAATGTGTATGCGAGATGAATGATTAAATATGCAACAATTCATATAGTTGACCATTTATAAAATAGGGTTCTCGGAAAGGGATTCACACATTAGGGGTCTCGACGATCTTGGGGATCCGGGGGTCGGGGTCGGTCTCAGGGTCCGGATCTAGGGTTTCGGGGTTCGACGGAAACGTTCTCGGATAACGGAGGTAGGTCTTGTCGCATCCGTGGTCTTCGGCCCGTGTAGACGGTCATGGCGTTCAAGGAGAGAACTTGGCGTTCCAGGTAGGCGACCTTGGCGTTCGGGTTCTCGATTCCGCATTCGGGGCGAAGGTCTTGTCGCATGTGTGGTCGCCGGGATCGGTCTTCGGGGTCTGGGCATCTTATCCATGCTGGAGATCTTGTCGGCAGTTATTTTTGGTGATCCTTGTCCGATTTGTCGTTGCGGCCGAGGAAGATCATGTCGGCCGTGACGGTGGTCTTGACGGTTCCGGGAGGGCGAACTTGGGTCGGCATCGGATTGGTCTGGTGCTCGGCTATCAACACTTGTCGTTCTCGTGGCGCTCATGATGTGTCGTGGCGTCTCAACACAACTTGTCTGACTTGTTGCAGAACTTGACGGGCCGCGGCGCACTTTGTCAACTCATGGGCGGGAGGTGCGGCGTCACAGAGAGCCCACACGCAGGAGGGTCATGGCGGCAGGCTCGCGAGGGCAACAACGCGGGCCACGAGGAGAAAAGTAGAGGCGGCCCGGCGACGAGCGGGAGGGTCCGGCGAGGGCGAGCGGGACGGCGCGCCGACGAGGGTGGCCGGAGGCGGCGAAGCCTGGGAGGGGCGAGGTTGGAGGAGGCGGTGGCGCGTCGGTTGGCGGCGAACGGGGTCGGGGTCGCGGACGGCGCTCGGGGAAGCTCTTGCAGGCGGCAGCGCGGCTGCAGGGCGAGGGTTGGTGGCGGCGGGGGTCGCCGGGGCGGCGCGCGGTGGGAGCATGGCGGAGAGGGGGGACCGGCGGCGAGGGGGCCGTGGCTCGGCGAGGCGGGGAGGACGCGGTGGGGCGGCGAGCGGCGGACGCGAGCAGGGCGCGCGGAGGCGGGCGAGCCGGCGCAGACGGTGAGCGGCCGAGGCGGAGAGGAGGGGGCCGGCGGCGAGGGGGTGCGTGGGCGGCGGCGAGGTGAGCGGGGAGGCCGCGCCGGGGCGGCCCCTGGGCGGCAGCAGCAGAGGTGAAGGGGAGGCGCTGGCGGCGGGGGTCGCCGGGGCGGCACGCGGTGAGGGGAGAGGGGCGGCGCGGCGAGGAGAGGTTGGGGCGTGGCCGGCGTCGGAGGAAGAAGGAAGGGAGCGCGGGGTGAGCGGTGGCCTCGGAGAAGAAGACGAGGGGCGGGGGAACGCGTGGGGGCCGCGGGGAGGGAAACGCGGGGTCCCGCGTGGGCCACACGTGTTGGGGAGGTTGGGGGTGAGAGAGGGTGTGTTGCATGCGGGTGGGCCAGGGGGAGGAGTGGGGCCCGGTGGAAGGGAGAGGGGCTGTGTGGGGTGGGTCCAGGGTGTCAGTGGGGGAGAGAGAGGAAGGGTAGATAGGTCTGGGGTGAGAAAAGGAGAGAGGGTGGGATGGTGGATTGATGAGGTGGCAGGTGGGTAGAAGTTGGGTGAGAGGGTGAGGTGGCGGCCTGTGGTTGGAGGGTAGATTAGGATTGGGTGGGGATAGGTTTTAGAGGGGGCTGGTTTAGAATTTGTGTTTGTTTGGTTCTGTCTATTTTAAAACTAGGCCATTTTGCAAACAGTTTTTAGACAAATAAAATCTCCGATGCGATCGGGGTTTTGTGTTTGAAAATAATAGGGGTATTTGAACAAATCAAAACTAGGCTTTTCAAATAATGCAGTCAAACAATGCATGATGATGACGATGCAATGCACAAAAACAACGCGATTTTCTAGTAGTGGTTTTGCGGGATGCCACATTGTTACCCTCCTATGACGCCTCACGCTTGTCGCGGTTGCTTGTCGGACATGGAGGGTCATGGTGCGACCTGCTCTTGTGTCCCTGGTTGTGCTCTCCGTCATGACGGGTCTGCTCTACATTGTCATGGATGACGATGCCGCTCTGCCTTGGCGGAGGCATATCCGTACGACTGTGAGCCTTGTTTTATTCACGATGTCGGGGGGAGCGGGGCGGTGGCGATGGGCGACGAGGTTGGCCCTTGCCTCCATGGTCGGAGGATATGGGGATAGCATCCTTCATGTTGCGCGCATCCCTTCGTATTCATTCTGATGAACCCGTCTGAGACCCGACATCAAGAGGAGATTTGTCCCTTGGCAGCTTATGCTGGCTAGACTAGCAAAACGCTGGGTTAGACTCAAGCCTCTAAGAGGTGGCCTTTTCCTGCTGTTTCACTGCCTTGGCCACTAGGTCATAGATCTGGTCCACCGCCTCAGGTGATCTATCCTGCTCCAGAAGGGTCTTGGAGACGGTGAGGTTGAGAAGAGGAGTGGGCATCACCTGCCTGCCTTCACTGTCAATGTATGGCTTGGCTTGTGCCGGCTTCGGGGGAGCCCATCCTAGGTTTCGCCGCACACCAGGATCATTGATGATGCGAGCCGGAGCTTTTTTGGCCTTCTGCTGTTGCAGCAGAGTCTTGTACTCGGCCTCCATTCCTCTAGCTTTCTCTATGGACTTCTGCCTGTTGGCCAGATTGCGATCTAGGTTTGCGCCTTCCTCCGCTATGGCCTGCGCTTCCTCTAGCAGCTGCTGGCGCTTCTCGTCAAGATGGACTACATTGCGAATATGAGCCACGGTCATGGACTCGATGAGGAGATTGCCGTACATCACTCTATCAGCTGGAGTAACTTGGGCAGCAGCAGACGTAGATGCTGGAGGCGGTGGGTTTGTGGTGTTGTTGCTCGGTCCGGTGCCGGGTTCCTGCGGCTGTTGCACTAGGTTAGGCGGAGGGGGCATGTCATTTGCGCGATCATTGTCGGTAGCGAGAAGTGGTCCCTTCCCCTTGTCCAGTGCTGTAGGTGGAACTCTTTCGGGTTGATCTTCATCCATTGTCGTCCCAATGGTGACAAACACCTCTTGGGATGCGACGGCGTTGTTGGCCTGCTCATCGCGCTGGTGATCTTCCTCCATCTCCTGCATGGCAGAGTCTAGATCCTCCGGCCTGAAATCTATCTCCTCTGAATCTGCACTGAAGTTGGCGTAGAGCGCGTCAATCATAGAGTCGAAGGGTGCCGGGGCTTCCTCGATGACGGGGTGGAGGTGCGGCAGGCGCGATGATGACTGGAGGTGGTGGCGCAACTGCGACGATGGCGGCCGGAGGTGGTGGTGGCTGAATCGGTGGCGCTCCGTCAATGAGCGCCTGAGCTGCTCCCTCTGCCTCCGCATAGCTGTTGATGGTGTTCATCATACTTTCGAAGGTGAGGCGTCCTGCAGCTTGATGCTGCCTTAGAGAATGCCGGAGAAGCGTTCCCTGGTCCAGTCCTTCCACAAAGTGATACATAGCATCGTCAATTGGGTAATGCGTCAGATCGGCCCGTATACGAAGCCACCTGGCAAGGTAATCGCGGGGGTTTTCGCCTTTTCTATGAATGCAACACGCCAGATCGAAGATGGTAACCACGCCGATGAACTTGGATCTCTGTTGTCCAGACGCACGGATGAAACCGGCGGACCTGTAGTGATCTTCCACCGTTATGTCCTGCACAGGGGCGGTTTGGGTGGGCCTTGGATTTTTTTCGATCTTTGCCGACAAACTCCGAGGAGAGATCCGACATCGATTCTTCCGCGAACGTATCCTGCCCGTAGGCGGTCCGTGCGGTTCTTGATGCTCCTCCGACTCCCAGGGAACTAGTGCCCGAGTCGGTTTCGCCGATGAAGAGGTGCATATCTCCGATGGGGACGATCGAGCATCACGTAGGGTTCGTCTTTGCCGGGATCTAGAACTCGTCGGGAGGGATGATCGGAAAGTTGCCGAAGAAAAAGAACTCGACCGATGGCTACGGTTTCGCCGATTCCCGCGAAGATCTTGGTCCTCGCCCGCTGAAGAGCCTGAAGCGCCTCTTGCCCCACGGTGGGCGCCAACTGTCGTGGTATTGCCGACGAGTACGGCATGGAGGGGTCCTCACAGTGTGTGTTTAGAGACGTGGGGGAAGGCAGACGGTTGACGGGTACGAGGTAACACAGCTTACCCAGGTTCAGATCCCACGATGGTGGCGGAATCCTACTCCTGCTATAAATCACTATAATGGCAATACGCCGAGTTACAGGATTGATTCGCTGTGCGAGGTGTGACTAGAAATTCTAATTTGTCTTGCCCTAAAGGCTCCCATATGCCCTACTTATATAGTCGCCAGGTCCTAGGGTTACAGGAAAAAGTCCTAGCCGGACAGGTTACAGAGTCCTACACTGTCTACAATTAGTCTAGTGTGTCTTGCACTCCAAGGCTTCGAGTACGCCGGTGACTCCTCCGTAGCCTTCCTTTATCCGGCATGGGCCTCCCTTCTGGATCCATCTAACTTGGCCGCCCAGCAGGCCAGGGGATATGCTACCAACTGTGGGCCACCCGGGTTATCCGGATAGGAGACATGCTATGAGGATACCCATATAGCATATCCCCAACAGGTGGCGAGGCGTGGGGCGGTGCTGATCGGTCGGAACACGCCGACGCTCTGGGCAGGTCGGATGGCGTTTTTAATGGCGCACATCGTGCATGGTCCGCACGGCAGCAAACAGGCATGTCTACGGGGTCTGTGGGCTGTTGTCACTCACGGCGCACTGGCGCGCTCTCGGCTCGCACGCAGGGAGACTAGGCGCGTGCTTGGCGGGCGGTCCAGTGGCTGGCTGCGCTCGGGGCTTGGACAGGGAGTGGCGGTGGACGGTGCTACATGTTCCAGACAAGTTTGGCGGGGCTAGTTCTTCCTCTAGCTCGCTGGCGACATTGGGGTTGGAAAATGGGCTCGGCATGGTCACCATTAATGGCTATGACAAGCTCACAGTGGTGCTAAGGCTTGTTAATTGGGCTAGATCATCTACTAAGAGTATGGAGTAAGCTAGAGAGGGAACAAGGTTGGCCAAAATCAATGCTCACTATATGTTTGTTGTTTGTTTGTTTGTTTGATGTCAGCAAGGTGTTTGATAAAATGGCCGAAAGAAATTCAAATTTGAATTTTGAATTCAAATTTGGTGGGTTTGCTAGGCACATACTAGGGAGTCTCTGGTTAGTTGTATTAGTCAAGGGGCACTGGTTTGGTTGGGTTTTGAAAATGTGTGATCTTCACATATGATAAAGATTCAATTTTTACTTGTGATTTGAATGAGGTTGCCAAATGTTTCTACAAGTTTGAAGGGTGGGCTTTGATTCACTTTTGCTTGGTCTTGCAAGGGGTGAAAAGAATTGGAAAAGTTTCTGTTTGAAATCTTGGACTAGAAACACTGAAAGTGACCTAGTGAGAAGATTGGCAAAAATGACCATTTGCTTTATTTGATTTGTTTTTGATTTTCTCTTGATTTGTTTCTGCATGGAATTGTTTTAGATGATGTTATTTTCATCTTTAAACCATTTCTTTCTATTTAGGTTAATCACATAAGTCCATTCATGCATTTATCAAATCATCACATAAACACATGCATTCATATGATTTTAATTAATCAAAGTTTTTGTTAACCCTAATTTTAGTGATTAGAGTTTGATGATCATTGTTTCATATTTTTGGGATGTTACAGGAAACATCGATGGTTGATGGAGATGCGTTGGTGATGATGATGGCGATCATCCTCTCCAAATTCCCCGTCCCGGCAGGGTGCCAGAACGGAGTTTCTGGATCTGAATCTTGGTTTCTGGTGGCGGCGGCGGAGCCGAACTCTTTCTAGAAAACTATCGAACCCTCCTCGGTTTTTAGGTCGAAAGGCAACTTATAGGCGCAGAGGGAGGCCGAGGGGGTGCCTGGGGTGGCTGCACCCCCCCCAGGCGCGACCAGTGGCGGGCCTGCGCCTGGCATGGTTGTGGGCCCCCCAGGATCCTTCTCCGTCTCGTCTTCTGGCTCCATGGATCTTCTGGCGAAATATAATTTTTGGCATATTTTCCGGGATTTTTCCTGATAGTTCATTTTCTGCACAAAAACAAGACACCAAGGTAATTCTGCTGAAAACAGTGTTAGTCCGTGTTATTTGTATCCAAATCACACAAGTTTAGAGGAGAAACATTAGCAAAGTGTTCGAGAAAATAGATACATTTTGGACGTATCAACTGTGCAGTCAGGATTTGAGACAAAATTTGAGGCAAGCAATCATTATTACAGCCTATCAGTGACTAAGGCATGCCCAAAATGACTCGGCAACGTCAAAAATGACTCGGCACGAGGCAAGGATGGCGTAGATGTTGGAGATATGCCCTAGAGGCAATAATAAAAGTAGTTATTATTATATATTTGTGTTTATGATAAATGTTTACATTCATGCTATAACAGTATTAACCAGAAACATTAATACTTGTGTGATTTGTAAACTAAATTAGAGTCCCTAGTAAAGCCTCTTCATAATACTAGCTTGTTGATTAATAGATGATCATGGTTTTTTGATCATGAACATTTGAGATGTTATTAATAACAAGGTCATGTCATTAGGAGAATGATATGATGGACATACTCCTATAGATAAGCGTAGCATAAAGATCAAGTCATTTTAATAGTTCAATTGCTATTAGCTTTCTGATACATAGTAACCTAATTCCTTCGACCATGAGATCATGCTTATCACCATCACGGGAAGGATGCTTTGATGACATCAAACACCACACCGTAACTAGGTGGCTATAAAGGTGGCATTGAGTGTTCGGAAAGTATGGGTTGAGACACATGGATCAAGAGTGGGATTTGTCCATCCATATGACGGATACATATACTCTGGGCCCTCTCGGTGGAATGTCATCCAATTAGCTTGCAAGCATGTGACTGGCTCACAAGGGATCACATACCACGGGAACGAGAAAAGAGTACTTATCGGTAACGAGGTTGAACTAGGTATGCAGAGATACCGACGATCAAAACCTCGGATAAGTAAAGTATCGTGAGACAAAGGGAAATTGGTATCGTATGTAAGTGGTTCATTCGATCGCAAAGTAATCGTAGAAATATGTGGGAGCCATATGAATTTCCAGATTCCTCTATTGGTTATTGATCGGAGAAGTGTCTCGATCATGTCCGCATATTCACGAACCGTAGGGAGACACACTTAAGGATTCGATGTTGTTGAGTAGTTATGGAATGATGAGTAAGAGACCAAATATTGTTCGGAGTCTCGAATGGGATCCGGGATATCACGAGGAGATCTGGAATGGTCCAGAGAATAAGATTCATATAAGGAAAGTCCTGTTTTGGAGTTGGGGAATGATTCCGATGTTTTCACCGGGAATGTTCTAGAAGGGTCTAGAAGGTCCGACACTCCGGAGGGGAAGGGTACATGAATGTGTCATGATAATGTGGAATGGTTGCATCATGTACTAGGTCACTTGGCTGGGAAAAATAAAGGGAGAAATCAAATCCTAGTTTGAAAGTCAAACACCAATTTGAAAAAGTCAAACGACAAGTTTGCTTGGTGGAGGGAGAGTAGGAAACCTACTTGGGAAGGAAGTCTCCTCCCTCCACCCACCGTCCAAGGAGGCCAACTTGGGGGAGGACTCCCTCCTCCCAAGCCGCACCCTCCCACCTATATAAGGAGGGGCAGGGCTGCCCCTCTCCCACACACCCAACACACCAAAAACCCTAGCCCTAGCCACCGGCCTCCTCCAAGTCGCCGCCGCCTCCTAGGGTTTCTCCAACTCGCCGAGTTGGGGCTTTCCCAAGCCCTAGCCGTCGTCCAAGCTCCCCCCTTGGTGCCTCTAAACCCTAGATCACCAAGGCCTCTCTCATACTCCACCATACTCGCTCCGGCTTAAGGCGAAGCCCTGCGAGATCTCCCCTCTACTTCCGGTACCACGCCGTCGTGCTGCCGGAATCGCGAGGAGAGTGCTACAACCTCCGCTGCCTGCTGGAACAAGGGAGATGAAGGTCTTCATCGAGTACCGAACGTGTGACCGATTGCGGAAGCGCTGCCGGAACGCAGTGCCGGAAGGATCGTCTACGCGATCTTGAGATCGGCAAGAGTACAACTATGTCACCCACGAGAATCTGCTCTCGTTAACTGCTTTGGAATCTTCGAGGGTGAGTTCCTCTATCGACTCATTGCTACGATCTAGTAGATAGATCTTGGCTTGTTTGTTTGCATGCGGTAGAAATTTTTTGTTTTCCATGCTATGAACCCCTACAGTAGAAAGTCAAAGACGAGACTCGGAAAGGGAAGGACAGACTCGGCGAAGATCGAGGTTACGCCAAACAGTGCGTCCTGCGAAATAAATGCTAAGAGAAAGGAGAAGTTCCAAATACATTAAAGGAACCTAGAGATGCCTAACAGCAAAAACCGCTAGGACTCACCAGCTTCAGGGACTAATGTCGAGGGAATAACCCTGATAGGGTCATAAGGGGTAAAACATTGCCCAGCTTGGCTTACGTCGAGTCAAAGAAGCCTCTGGTGGGTATCAACGGCCGGATACGAAGCTTATACATGGCCGACATGAAAATTATGTCGGCCCGTATAGGACAAAGTTGTTGCTCTTACAGGTAGCGACGAGCCGGGTCTCACGAGAGAAGGCTGACTCGGAAAGGACGTGTGGCAGCTTTCCGAGTGAGATTTAGGAGGGACCAATGTAAAGCATGGTCAAAAGAGAGAAGGGCGACGTCGGGTGACATAAAAGGAGCCGGGTGACGCACAAAGAAAGGGCTGACGTATAAAGTCACCGTATGACGCCAAAAGAGCTGGAGGTTACGTACGTGAAGACAGTTGGATGTATAGCTTTATGGACTCGGTCAAGGGCTCAGGGCTAGCCCATGACCTGGCCCGCACAGTAAGTACAAAGATCCAAATAGTAACCCTAGGACCCAAAGATGTAACCTAGTTGGCCATCGTCTATATAAGGAGGGGAATAGCTAGGGTTTAGGGGAGGTTGGACCAAGTAGGAAGCTAGTGCCCTAAGGCTATACTCGAACAGCTCTAGGAGCACTTGTAAACTTCTTGGATCAATAAAAATCCTAAGTGTGGAGAGTTCTTCGTGTTCTTTGTGTGTGTCAAGACCGTGCACTCCCTCCCCGGTTACCTGAAGCATCCATTCGGCCCCAACTTAAGGCTACCCATGGCATCTGCCGTGACACCACCACGACACCTAGGGAAAGTTTCCCCTCCAGATCCCTTCCGGAGGTGAGGTTTTCGCTATTTCTAGGTGTTTTGTGTGTCATCTCTCCAAACCAGTTGCACGGGGTGAAACTATTTGAGGATGCGGAGGCGGCGCCAACTATACGGCGGGAACTATACGGTGGCTCGTCGTATAGTTGGCCGTCAACTCTTATATCTCCGTTTCCCGCTTCAAGTTTTCTTCTGGTATTATTAATATTCCTCAAATAAGCGATTTACGTAGTTTTTGGCTCCTTTTCTCTCCATTAGAACTGCTCCAAGAATTGTGTCCATTGGATCCATCATCTGATATGATCCTAGTGAAAATAAACACAAAAAGTGCGTGTGAACATCGTAAAATACCAAGATCCTATATCTACAATGCAAAATAATAATGTAAAACATGATGCGAATATGCACTCATCAATGCCTTATGGGTACGTGATTTTAGCCTACCTGGTCCAACCCAGCGGAAGCCTATAGGAAGGGCCTACTGCAATTGTGAAGCCCAAGGAGACTTCGGATGTCCCAAGCCCAGAGAGAGCTCGACTTCTTGGATGACACGGCTAGTGTAGATAGAAATTCAAAGGGGCTAACCCTAATATGTAACCGACACGACCAACCCTGGGACCTGGCCTCCCCATATAAAGGCTAGGAGGGCCCGACAAGGAGGACCTCACCTCATAATCCTAGAACACACCTCACGCCAGATTGCACCTGTGCACCCTTGTAATCATCGACATCACCATCAATCAAGAATATACAAGCGGGAGTAGGGTTTTCCCTCCGGGGGCCTAAACCTGGTTAAACCTCGTGTCCCCGTGTTGAGAATCTGTTAGCCGTTCCATGATCTCCAGCTTCCCCTCCTTCTCCAAAACCCAAGTCCATAACAATGGGCATTGACGAGTTGAACCCTCGTCACCACCGCACCAGCCACAAAATCTTCTCCCCCGCGTGACCTATCTTCTTTGCATCAGCAATCGGAGCATTCTAGGTTAGAACTCTACTTTCCCCCTCCATTCTTATGTTTGTTTTGAACATTATGTAGATTTTGTAGGGTTCTTCTCGATTTACTATGGTTTATACTTGCCTTTTGATGATGATATCTTATTATAGGGTTCATGTATGCACAGTTTGCTCAGGTTCTTTTAGATCTTTTAGGGTTCATAAGATTCATACTGTAAAAATTTGAATTTTTTACTATCTGTCAGCCATCCTATTTGTAATCAATAACTAAAGATGTCTATCTATCTGCTAGTGTTAATTGTCTTTGCAGTATTCAGTTATTTAAGTTCCTATCTATAATTCTGAACTTAACAATTTCCTATCTGCAATTCAGTGAACAAGAACAAGATGATGAGGGAGATGAGAGACTCTTGATAAGAACTAGAGGTATGTTTCTCACCATTGACATTTCTTTATTCTTCCTAAGCTATGTTTTTGCCATTGACCTAGCTTTCTGTTAGTGACACACATTGTTCTGTCTTTGTTAGGATATGGACATTCGGGATTTGAAACAATTGATACAGACTGCTTTTTTGGAAATTTGGTTGAGATGAATTTCCACCAACTAATGCAGCTTAGAAGCATTGTGGAAGTGCTACCAAGACCTGCAGTTATGGATTATGTTAGCACAATTATATCAACTAATGTTGATCCTATAGAGGGGATAATGGTAGGTCTATATGTCTTCAACTCCATTTATTTTTTGCTTCACAGTTATATCCAACAGTGTTGTACTTTGATAGCTCTTCATACAATTTATCTTATAACTTCCAGGAATTCAGCCAAGTGTTCACTAGAAAGTTCCTTCTGTAGTTCCTCATGGATAAACACATCATGAGGCATTGTGTTCAAGCCAGATCACAAATGGTCAGTGTAGGTGTGAATCTCAAGTTAGGATCTCCCATCAAGTACTGCATGATGAATCTTCATGATGATGGCAAGGTCCAGATCATCCCTCCTGGATGGGAAAAGGTGGTAGAGGCATTTAATCTGAAGGAAGGGGATGTTTGCATGTTTAGTTTCACATATGAGAGGAATCTCCCACCAAGACTCAAGGATCAGTAGTTCTATATTAAGCTAGAGATTCTTAAACTTGAGTAATACCATGTCTTATTAAAAACATTTCTACTCTACTATGTTCATGAATATGTATCTGAAAATATCTAACAATATATTTATGCATATCTATGTAGGCACAGCACCTCTAAGAATGATGAAAGGAGGATGCTTACTATTAGAGGTATGATTCTTACCTTCAAATGATTACTGTAAGAAATTGAACTTGATTTTAGTATAGTGATTTGGGTGATAATAATAGATTGCTTTATTTTGTCATGTAGGACCAATATTCTACATGAAACCTTCTCAAAAGAAGTTGTTTTGCAGATTCATTAAATATGCTAGGTTTCCTGAAGGATATGCCTCAAACTTAGAGTTCAAAGTGAGGTCAGAAGATAATAGGCTAATGGCATTAAAACCCCATGACTGCCACATAATAATGGAAGATTTGTTACCACTTGCTGTTAGTAGAACATTGCCTGAAGAAGTTGCTTGGCCATTGATCAGACTAAGCAAATATTTCAAAGTTGTGTGTGCTAGAGTTGTTGATGTAATGGAGATTCAGAAGATGGAAGATGAGATACCTGAAATATTATCCCAACTTGAGAAGATATTCCCTCCTTTCTTTGATATCATGGAGCATCTTGTTATACACCTGGCAATAGAAGTTAGGATAGTTGGTCCAGTTCAGCTTAGGAACATGTGGTCAACTGAAAGATTTGTTGGCAAGGTTAAAGGTTTTGTACGTAATAGAATCCATCCTGAAGGCTCTATTGCTGAAGGATACATTTTTTATGAAACTATACCATTTTTCTCAACATTTATACATGATTATGAAAGGATCATCAATGGTGAGCCTAAAAGCAATGATACTTCCTCAGATATGGTTTTTGAATATCTGACCATCATTGAAAGACTTCTACTGTCAGCTATCAAGTTGAAGAACTAGATTTCATTTCTTAGACCCAAGCACACAAAAAATTCTCTTCAATTTCCTTCTATACTGAGAAACACATATTGGTTCTATCTGCTAATTAAAGAAGTAGGAGAGAGGTGGAGAATGACCATGGCAGTAATTTCCTTAGCTGGTTTGTGGACTATGTGCAATCACAAGCTATGAAAGGAATTGAAGTACATCCAGAAGTTCTATTGATAGCACATAAGCCATATATGATGGTTAAAAAAATACAAGAGTTACTCAATCTACGGATGTACTTATCATACATCCTCATATGCACATGTCAAGAGCTCCCAGTGTAATGGGGTTATGTTCACTGAAACAAATAGTGTTGCAAAATATGGAAGAATCCAAGAAATTGTAGAGCTAAACTATTCAAATAAAAGTCATGTGGTACTGTTCAAATGTGACTGGATTGAACATACTGGCATTAGAGATGATAGTTTTGGATTCATTCAAGTCAACTTTAGCCATTCAAATGAACAAATGTTTATTCTACCTTTCATATCAAAGTCTGCCAAAGTTGAAGAAGGAATCCTCAAGTCAGTGAAAACCAAGCAACTCAAGGAATCCTATTCATCAGAAAAACAAGCACCTCAAGACATGCAAAAAAACAAAGCACATCAAGGTATCTATGTAACCTACTTTGTCCATTTTGATACATGTCTGCATATGGTTATCATCATTTAGTAGTAGATGATATTCTATACACTGTTATTTTTTTGCAAACAGAAAGATGATATACACAGAGTGAAGGCTAAGAAGTCAGAGGAAAATAAGAAAAGAAACAAGAAGGATAACACTTTTAGGTACAAGAAAGATTTTGTCATCAGAGCTAGGATGTAAGTGGGATTGACAACACCATAAACAAATACCATGGCAGCAATAGGCACAATTCAGAAAGTTGAAGATGAATTTGTTGAAGTTATGGTGAATATAGTTATGAGTAGTCGCACCATATTTCCACAAGCAAAGGGAAGAGTGACCCGCATGGGGCATGCTCAATCACATTGCATCCCATGGCCTAAGAAAAATGTAAATTATTTAACTGATATACTTCATATTATTTGAATTCAACCATGATATAGTGTTCCTGTTGTTGATATACTTCATATTATTTAAATTGAACCATGATATATTGTTCATGTTGCTGATATACTTCATATTATTTGAATTCAATCATGATATAGTGTTCCTGTTGCTGATATACTTCATATTATTTGAATTCAATCATGATATAGTGTTCATGTTGCTGATATACTTCATATTATTTGAATTCAACCATGATGTAGTGTTCTTGTTGCTGATATAATTCATATTATTTGAATTCAACCATGATATAGTGTTCCTATTTCTAATATTGAAGAAAACTTGTAGGTAGTTGACTCTGATGAAATTGAATGGAAAAATATTGAATTTGTCCACAAACTTGACAAAGACTAGAGAGTTCCAGGAAAGTATTCTCCAATTGTTGTTAAAGAGGTACCTCTTGTTCCATCAAGATCAATATCAAAATTGAAGAGTAGAAAGGCTGCAGAAGTTTCAGAATTGCAAGCACAAGTTACAGAGGCTTCACAAGTTCCAGAGGGTTCACAAGTTCTAGAGGATTCACAAGTTACAGATTCTCAGATTTGAATCAGCACACGGAAGAGGATAAAGAGTACGAAAGTACTTGAATCACATGATCTTGATACTCAATGTTGATTCATAGAAAGAGAATGTTATTTGATACTGAAAACCTGACTTCATAGCAAGATAATGTTTAAAGTGAATGGTGCTTCTATAAGAGAATTTTATTTGTTAGTGAATATTGTCTTAAACTAAAAATTCTTGTATTTGGATGTGGTAAATTAATGTAGCATTTGGATGTGGTAAATTAATATTATTAATGTAGCATTTGGATGTGGTAAATTAGCATACATAGTGCCTCTAAAAATCACTTTATAAGGAACTTTTTATATTTACTTAAAAATTATAGAGAGGCATTGACAAATGTGCCTCAAAAACTACTTTACAAGGCACTATTGGATATGCCTTACATAAGAAAAGAAGGCATAAGCAAATGTGCCTCTAAAAATCGCTTTACAAGGCACTTTTGAAATTGACTTAAAAAGTATAGAGATGCATTGACAAGTGTGCCTCAAAAACTACTTCTTACATAAGAAAAGAAGGCATTAGCAAATGTGCCTCAAAAACTCACTTTACAAGGCACTATTGGATATGCCTTACATAAGAAAAGAAGGCATTAGCAAATGTTCCTAAAAAACTCACTTTACAAGGCACTTTTGAATATGCCTTACATAATAAAAGAAGGCATTAAAAATGTGCCTCAAAAGCTCACTTTATAAGGAACTTTTGAATATGCCTTACATAAGAAAAGAAGGCATTAGCAAATGTGCCTACAAAAATACTTTACAAGGCACTTTTGAATACGCCTTACATAGAAAAGGAGGCATTAGAAAAATATGCCTACAAAACTACTTTACAAGGAATTTTTTAGGTATGCCTTCAAATACATCTAACGACCCTAGCGGATGCGGCATTTTTTCCTTGAAAACTAATTTAAGGCAATTTGTCTAATTTTGGAGGCACTTTTTAATGCCTTCTGTTTAAGAACGTGAGGTAGTGAGAAGGCTGACCTCGACATGAACAAGAGGTAAGCAGCAGATCCTCTCTCACGCCCCCAAAATTGTTTATGTTTGATGCTTTTCTAATTTCCATCGATCCATGTTAGTGTTTGTCATATTAAAGATTTTATGTTGTATCTTAGGTTATTCTCACAACGTTGGATGTATAGTGCGGCCTATTCTTCCAATTTGTACTAGTCTGTAGGTTCTTCCTTGGGTCACCAAATTGGAGCATTTCACCCTAACCCAATGCAGGGAGTTCGTGGGTGGTCAAGCTATAGATATTTTTTTGAAGTAGGACTACAACTTCAACAATACCCTGTCTTATTACATTTCTAATCTATTTCAACAATAAAATTAACAACATATATAGATGTTAATTCTGAGTAAGTAATTTGTTTTTAAAAAGTAACACATTGGCATGCTCCATTTTGACATGTGGATATTTTATTTCTTAGGCATTTAACCCACTTTCTTTGACTTGGAACGATACCAGATTGTAGTGATCAAACATTGCATAACTATATTCTTTGCAACTAATGATACATAGTGTGTTATTTCCAAGGTTATTTTATCTGTTAACTAGGATTGTGACCAACTTGTACTTGGGGAACACTGCCACCATTCACTATGCAGTGGTTTTTTGTCTTTTTAGAGAACTATCTCTAATCTGTAATATTTTCATGACATTCATTTAAACAATGAATGACCCATTTGTATTTTAAAGGTGATGATTCATTCCTTCCATTTTTTTCCTGCAGACTCACTTCATGAAAGATACACGATGCAATACTGCAAGGGCAGTTTTTGCTTTGGAGTTGGAATACAAGTGGGCTCTGAGTGGGACACCACTGCAGAATGGTGCTGGAGAACTCTACTTGATCATATAGTGTAGGGATGGTGATCACTTCATTTGTGTAATGTGAGATGATATCAACTTGTATGCGTCAACACTTGTATAATAATCTGGGCACTTGTCACTATATCATGTTATAATTAATGTGATGATTATAATTTTGATTTTATTATCTCTGTTTCGATAAATTGTGTAGAATGTATTATTTGTACTATTGTCTATAGCTGTTTCCGTATAATACCTTGTATAATATCCTATATATAATACCTATGTCAGTACCAGGACAACGTTGTATTGAGTATACCTGTTGTACATGTCAGTGGTGCACCAACAATTTTACCAGTGGCGCATTATATAATATACACCACTGATATAATGCGCCACTGGTATTGATGTTACCAATGGCGCATATTGATAGCAAAAATACATGCGCCACTGATAAGTTTTTTTCTAGTAGTGTAAGTCTCATTGCGGGGATTGATGCTCGTCTTCATCAACATCGTCATCGATAACTTCCGCTAGATCGATCTTACAGGGTATGATCTATTGTCTCTCTCCTTGTATAATTGGTTTCATTTATGCGCTAGAATTTTTTGTTTTGCATAGCGTGTTTCCCAACACCACTTGCACACTACAGGCTTCTTACCATGCGGCAGATCTACGAGCTCCCAAGTTTCATATTTTCCAAAGCTCTAGTCTCATCAAGCATCGCTGCCTCCATTTTGAGTCCTCTAAGACTTCCTTCAATTCACGTGGCATAGATACATAATCGAAATAAGCAATGAAACTTTGGAAATATGGGTTACAATGCTTATAGGAAATATAGTTGCCTATATCATATTTATATCCAACGAAGTCCTTAAAATATCTAGGAGGTTTCGATCTCTAATGTATTTTCGTATAGCTATAGGCAAATTGTCTGAAAAAATAGATGGTTGGTTATCGGCATGGAAAAAATAGCGCGCTATTTCGACGCCAATAGCGCGCTACAGCATATCTGGGAGAGGTCACGCTAAATTTTAGCAATTTTTCTCGCTATGGCGCTATTTGCGAAATAGCATGCTATATCACGCTAAAACAATATAGCGTTAGCAAAAATAGCACACTTTTTTTCTAGCATGTTGAAATATTGATATTATTCTTTTAGATGATCAATATTATGTTGTTACCTCATAGGTTATTGATGTTAGCTTTTATAAGATTAGAAAACTATTTCTGTATATGGTTATGTATGTACTATTCTAACATTTTTTGGAATATATCTTTTACTTTTCCTAATATATTTTATTTTTAGGATATATCTTATATTATTTTCAAAATGCTATTAGCATGCTAATAGCGTGCATATCATTTGGAGGAGGCCAACGCTATTTATTTTAGCGTGCTTATTTTTCATTGGTTATCGCTGGCCTAGTGGTGTTAATAGGAGCTATAGAATCATGAAAGATACTATTGGTACCTGGGTCTCCATGCATTGTAGATTCCACGCCTTGTGATGAAAGTGATGAATCCCTTGTTGCATCCTCCTCACCCTAATGAAAAAATTTATTGTCACCAGTAGTGAACACCCCCTCCCGATTAGTGTTGTTACCAATTTGAGATTCACCTAAAGTAGGTCTCTTGTTGCGCTTCATTTGGAGATAAATGAAAACCAGGTTCACTAGGCTAAACATAACATGGTTCATTTTCACAAAATGTTACATTCATGCTTAAAAAAGGATGCTCCGAAGAACATGGACAACTATGTCCCTTTTCCGAGGGAGAGTAACCTATGAACACACATTTAAGTGCATGTGGATCTAATTTCTCAACTGAATTTTTATAATCATGTACAAATAAATACACCCAAATATCTTCGGAGTGACAAAAAGACTCATTTGAATTTAAAAGCACTCTGCAGTTTGCAGGAGTTTTATGGGATAAAACACGAAGGGGCATGTGATGAATTAGATAAGTTAGTTTTAATTGCTTCACCCTACAGAAATTTTGGAACATTTATTATAAACATTAAAGACCTCGCAACCTCAAGGAAATTTCTATTTTTTCGCTCTGCCACACCATTTTGTTCTGATGTGTTAACACATATTGTTTAATGTTCCATACCATTTAGGGAAAGCAAATGATCAAAATCACGATTAACATATTCTGTTCTATTACCTGTGTGCAAGATTTTGATAGTAGCTTCATGCTGATTTTTAATAATGGTGCATAGATCTTCAAAAAATACAAAACATCCCACTTATGCTTGAAGAGATAAAGCCACATACAATGACTAAAGAAGTCTATAATGTGTTTATGTCATTTTTGACAACCTATGTATAATTATTTTAATAAATATTGTCAAGAAATTAAAAAAGAATGTGTCTCTCGACACAGACTAGTGGAGAATAGTGTGTCTATTCGTGTCCTCCCCACGACCCAAACAGGATTCAAACAAACCCCAAACAGACAGAAAAACATGTGTCTGAAATGTACCGGCCCTTTGGAGATAGACTAACTAAAGGGAAAAGGAACAACACCCTTTTATCGTCCTGTAAAATGCATCCTGACCTGTGACCATTCCCCATCAGGCCATCACCGGCGCACATTACACTCGGTCGTTGTCCGTAATGAATAATGGTATGGGCATATCCAATTGCGGCCCATAAATGGACCGTCTGCGTTCGATCCTGTTCGAGCAGACCGAGAACATGGCCAATGCCTACCAGCAAACGGATCTAGCGCCCCAGACCAATCCGTTTAGGTGTAAACCCGGCCCAAAATTGGGCCTGGAGTGGTGGGATAGTCAGCTCGCGCATCCGTGTGTATCCTCTTATTCCTTCTTCAGGGCCTACATCAGTGACAAAGGGAAGGTTCCCATCGTCGTCCTCCACACTGCTAGTCATTTTTAATGGGTACCGCATCGTCCACATCTAGTCTCCATTTGGTTAAACGCATCACAAACCCTAGCCAGCTCCCTCGCCACCGATAGTCGGTGATGACGATGTCTTGGTGGTTCAAGTTCGAGTGCAATGACCACGAGGTTGGGTCTTCGTCTGGAGGCGGCCACCTGCGGGAGACATCCTGCCACTCCATCTCCCGCCACCCCACCGTCATGCTTCCCACGCGTGCCCCCTCTCAAAGCGGCGGGTGAACGTGACCCTTGACGTGGCCCGCATGCTAGCAGAGGCGGGCATGCCGTGCATGTGGCCGGATGTGCACTTGTTTGCTAGAAGGCACCTTAACCAGAGTCACGTGCATATGTGGCTATACCGGAATCTAGGCATGCGCGCCGGCAAAAGATATGTCGCCGTTGAGATTTCCTCCCCTCGAATCTATGGCAGGACCCGTCCTACTCCAACTATTCCTTTATGTGGAAAAGATGGTTCTAGGCCGAGCACCAAGATCGCCGCGAGGCCATTGAGGCCTACCTCGAGGGCCTGGATGATGACAACGATGACTACTACAAGGACTTTGGGGAGGCGGTGGAGGACTAGGATTTCCCACTGTGCTAGCCAAGCATCCCGGACTAGAAGCATTACCGGGACGTCGCGATCGTGGAGCCTGAAGTTCTTCCACCCCCAGTCGTTGTCAAGGTCGAGCAGGAGGAGGGGCTGATGACGGAGGAGGATGAGGAGATCCAGGCCACCATCTTGTACTCCTAGTTGGAGGAGGAGCATAAGTGGGACAACATGGTCCAACCCCTCCACGATTCGTGCATGGCTGCTCAAGCGGCCATTCCTACTCCGTCGCCATTGTCCGTGCCACCCCCACTACCTTCTAGAGGCCACCGGCCCCAGTCTTCATCAAGATGGAGGATGACGACTAGGCCTCCTTACAGCACAACCGACACTCATGAGCATACACAGGGGTAAGGCCGGGTGGGCCGTGGCCCACCCAGATTTCCAGAGAAAATTTTGGATACCCCTAATATTCTTGTCCTAGTTAGTCAGTTGGGCCTTTTCTGTAGACTAAACATGGATAGAGATCAGCTGGGCATGGCGATTGATTAATAAAGACTGGATGAAGTTATTCAAAAAACGGGCGTGAGGTTAGGGCATCTTCATCGAGACGACTCAAACAGCCGACCCAAACGGTCGGTTTCTGTCTGTTTAGGTTGGGTCATGGTCACTTTTGGGTCGTGGTCGGACCTGTCCGGCTAACCGCATCCAGTGGGACGACACATCTGTCCGCTCTTGGCAAATAGGCTATCACCGCCGACGATGTTTTTCCAGTGTGTTCACGCCGTCCCGCCTTCTCCCGTTTTTCTTTCTCGCTGCTTCCCGCTAGTTCTGGACATTTCTCGCACCCAGGCGCAACATTAAAAGGGGGAGTACAGCCGAGATATTTTCAACCAGACCCACCACCACGAACCACGTTCGGACGCGCTTATTAGACGGGTTGGGTCGACCCGGTGGAGATGCCCTTAGTCCCTGTCTCCTCGACACCCTCGAGCATGGACAACACAAAGGGAAAGACCCAGCTCTGTCCACCCAAATCCCCTTCACCATAGCAGGCCCCATGCATCTCGCCCCCTTCCCGGCCACCGCAATCCCGCTTCGGTCCCTCAGTTTCTCGCCTGCTATGGCGCTCGGTCGCTCGCCGCTCGACCAGGCGGCCAGCCATCGCGCAAGCAGGCAGGAAGGCAACAGCAAGCCAACCATCGATTCAGCAGGAGTGGAAGGAAGGTAAAAATGTTACCGCTTGAACAAAGAACCAAATTACCAATTGCTCTATTATTTGTGTTAATGTAAAAAATGTTATTAATAATGAATCAATTGGTACTTTTTGAGCTCTAATTGATGATTTCTGTTTACAAATGGCATCTAGTTGTTTACAAATGTTATTTATATTGAATCAATCTTTCCAAAAGAGAGATCAAGATACTGTAATGCAATGAAACTTGTTAGATTGGCAAAGATCAATGATATATCAAGTGTTGATTTGATCAGACTTGATACTTTTAACGAGAATCAATGACATATTGCTCTTACCCATGAGGATGGCTAGTGAGGAAATGGTATTTAAATACGATGAAGAACAAGTTGATAAATAGCATGGGTGATGATCTCTTGAACCATTGTTTAGTAACATTTATTGAGCAAGATGTGTTCTTAAAGATAAGTAAAGAAGACATAGTTGATAATTTTATGACAATGCGAGAACCGTAGAGTTACCAAATAGTTATCTTGATGTCATGTAAGACTATTTTATTTTATTTCAGCATGTAAGACTCTCTTGATATTTTAGACTATTTGTATTAAAATGATGAACATTTGAAACATTTATATTGAACTACAATATTGTAAATTAATTATCTACTTATATTATTCAAAAATGCCAGTGTAGAATTTTTTTAGCGTTCCCACCCTATAGTTTTTTCCCGCGTCCGCCATTGTCGACGCTGACATCGCCCCGCTGGCCACTTACCAAGCTACGGTCACCCACTAGTATAGCTTTTGTTTTCAGTTTGTATTTTGGCGTATTGAACAATGTTATGCATATGTATAATTATTTTGATTTTTCTTTTTACTAAAAAAAGTTGCGAGTTGTCGTCGTTGAACACATGCCACCGTGCGATTTGTGGGCTGCCGTTGGATATGCCTAACATTATGGGGATGCAACTCCCAAGCGTCGTGGAGCCGCGAGCTGCCGCGTGCTCAGTCGAGGAGCGAAATTTCCACATCTAGAGCCGTCGCGCTCAGTCCAACACCCTCACTTGACTCTCACGCGCCACGATCTCGCCGACTTAATCGGCACTCCTCCCCCAGTCCCCCCCTCCGCTTCCTCTTCCACACCACGATGCCTCCCCTGTTCGTCCTCCCCGTTCTGCTCCTCTTCGCCACGGCCCACGGTTACCCTCCCGCCTGCAGGAACGCCACCTGCGGCGACCTGAACATCGCCTACCCATTCTGGCTCAACTCCTCTTCCGCCTCCAGCTGCGGCTACCCCGGCCTCGGCCTCGCCTGCGAGAACAACACCACTCTGCTTCTCGTCGATCAATCCCACCACCGGTACAGAGTCTCGGGCATCGACTACGACACACACACGGTCTCCCTCGTCGACGACGCACAAGCCTTCAACAACACGACCAGCTGCCCGCTCCTCCACTTCAACCTCACCATCGACGCCACCTCCCCGCTGCATCTCACAAGCTCGGACTCCAACATCACCTTCTTCTACAACTGCACGAAGAACGGCTACTGGCCCTCCGCCGTGGAATTAAGTGGCTGTCCAGGCTACAGCAGGAGCTCGTACGTGTTCCTGGGCGATTCCTACACGGGCGAAGCGTACGAGTACGGGTGCGATGTGGCGGTGGTGGCGCCGGTGCTCGATGTCCACAAGAAGGAAATGAGCGAGGTGCCTCCGACGATGAGATACGCTGATATGCTGATGGGCGGGTTCGAGCTGAACTACAGCCCGCACTCCGAGCAGTGCGGCGTGTGCGAGCGGTCCGGCGGATGGTGCGGCTACCGGCACAACCAGACGAATGGATGGATGGGGCTCACCTGCTTCTGCGATGGCGGCCCGACCACGGACAAGTGCGGTACGTATGCTTTTCTACTCCTTCACTATCTCTGCTTGAAGTACCTTTGCTTTCAGAACACGATCGAGCTCCTTTATCTGTTGCCAATGTCGTTATTGCTCTGTTTTTTGTTTCGGTTTGATGCTCCAACTCATGGGAGCAAATGCTAGAATGAATTGTCTAAGAAATCCTTACTAATTGCCTGAACATCAAAATAGATAAACTGGCCTGAACATTCGCGCTGTTTTAGCAGCAAAGCAGAACAATGTTCGGAAGTAGCAACTCACTAATTGCCTGATGGGTTGGAGTCTCTGTCAAACGGTTTTACTGTTGGAGAAACACTCTACTTTGCTCTGGAACCAAAAAACTATTTCTGGTTACATACAAATCTGAAGCAAGCAGGATCATCCGAACCGTGTAGTACTACTACTAGTAAACGCACGGCAATCTAATTAAGTCGTTCTTTATGAGCTTCCTGAGTAGGTGTTTGTCAGTGCGGTCCATCAGGACGGACAGCCAGAAGTGTTTAGGCCACAAGTTGCAGCGACGGATCAGGCAGTGCTATGTTAACGAACGACCGCACAAACGGCTCTCAAGAGTCAAGACTGGCTTCGCGATCTTGTTTACGGATCGACACCGATGGGTCCAGACAGCCGGACTCTCGAGTGGACTAGAAGTTGCGTGGGAGTGGGTCGGTCTCCCCCGTCTTTCGGATCTTTTCTAGGTTCGGAATTTGGGAAAGTTCAGCAGTACAAGGTTTGGTTTTGGTTGGCACCTGCCCCCACGAGGATCTCTCCCGTTCAGACTGAATATCGCGTGCCCCGCCACCAGTGACGGGTGCCGCGTGCCAGTGCGCCAGTACTACTACTGTACAACTGTACTTTAGGTTACGACCACACATCAACAAGCTACAGACATCGGTGTCTCGTACCTAATGGGCTACTGCAGTAGGGGGTACCTGTTAGGTTTCAGGCAGCTATCAGCGAAGTTAACGTTCGCAGCTTCCGTACTCACAAATCATATACAGAGTAGTTCTCTTCCCCAATCTGGATTTTAACCCTTACGAGGCTGTCCACCGAATGCATCCACCGCTCAGCTTTTGATTTCGACATCTGTTTATGCATTTCATTGTGGTGGGCATATCCATCCTTGCATGGTAAATAGTACTTCCTCTGCAATTTTAGCAAGCTAAAAGGGAATATATGTATTGCACATATTCGAGTTCCAACTCATGACTCCCTCGCGCTTTCTCCCTCCTAAGCGACAGGGGGAGAAACCCTAGCTCCCCTAGCCAACACGCCCTACTCCCTCCTGTAAAGTGAAACCTGCCCAATTTGCGTTGGAGTAGGCCACTAAGGAGGTAGAAGAAGGTACTAGGAGGGTGTCGTAGTCAAGTGTGCCCTTGATGTAACGATAATTTGTTTGACAAGGTTCAAATGGGTGGATCTAGTGGTGTGCATGAAGAGGCAAGCTTGATGGACGGAGTAGGCTATCTCCGGGGCGAGTGAAGGTAAGATATTGGACAGAGCCGACGAGGCTACCATAAAGACTGGGGTTGTTGAGAAGATCACCGTCGAAAAGAGCTAGTTTGGAGCCAAATTCTATGGGTGTGTTGACAGGATTATAGTCAATGAGTTCTAGGAAGTATTACCTCTAGGGAAGATGAAGGCTGGGACAATGCTGAGAGACAATGATGCCGAGAAAGTGACTAAGAGAATCTAAGTCTGTCATTGAAAACTTAGACATGGGAGTGTGAATGATGGAAGTGAGAAGAGTAGAGGAAGATGCGGTGAGGACAAATGTCAATGACATACACTAGAAGATAGGCAGCATGTTTAGGAGAGCGAAGAACCAACGGAGGTGTCCCCTTTTGATGTTATGAAACCGATAGAAGATGCGCTAGTGGCAAAACAAGTGAATCATGCGCAAGGCACTTGCTTGAAACTGTACATATGTTTGTTAAGATGACACACAAGAGAGGGATCGTCAGGATCTTTGAAACGTAGGAGTTGTTGGCAATAGATGGTTTTAGAGAGATTGCCATGGGGAAATGCATTTTTAATATCGAGTTGGTGGATGCGCCAATGGGATAATACAGCGAGAGAGATAGAGAGTACAATACGAATAGTGCTAGGTTTAACTACCTGGCTAACGGTATCGTCGTAATTGACACCATGTTCTTAGGAAAAACCGCGGAGGACCCAATGAGACTTATAGCGAGCTAATGATCTATCGAAATAACATTCATGGCAGAAAATCCATTTGCCACTAACACCATTTGCGCTAAGAGGTCTAGTACAAGGGTCTAGGTGTTGTTTTGACTCTAAGCATCTTGTCGGAGCGCATGGTGGTAGACCAATTATAATTGTCGAGAGCCTGACGATGGGTACGTGGAAGAGGGGAGTTGGGGTGATGGTAGTCAGGTCGAACAAACAGTGTAGCTAGATGATGCTATTCTACAGACACGTGCGCATGGTACAGTTTGGAGGAGGGTTAGCGGGTCGGGGTAGGCGGTGTGCACATGGGCCAATGTAGGAGAGTTAGTGGATCGGGGTAGGCTAATGGGTTGGGATCGGCAGAAGGGTTAGATGTTTGGCTTGGCACGGGAGAAGAAGCCTGGTGAGCGACGCAGTCGTTTGCATGCACCCGCATGAGATCACGTAGACGAGGCCAGATAGAATGGTAGCTGAAAGAATAAATGGCGTCGCCTAGAGAGGAATAAATAAGCTTTTAAATAATTACAGTTTAGGTTTTAATAAATACGGAATAAAAAATAACGTTTAATTTATTAAAACACAAAACCTAAAACCATTAGGTTCACCATGGGAGAAAATATCAAGTGTATATATGTAAAATACCTCCCAAGATATGGAGCCGGAAAACCTGGAAGATAAAAAACGCAATAAGATAAAATCCGTGTTTGATGAACTAGAATTTGTTATAAAGATAACCACAAGCTCTAAATCCTCACATGGACAAGATCCAAATAATAACTAAAAAATATGATGCAAGAATGCAAATGTTTGAGATCTTTCTGAAAGATGCGATCGAGTCACCCACTCGAGATCTCATCTTAATAGTACGGCTATCTATCCTAAACCCGGTCTCCCAACTAACAACATGAGACCGATAAAAGTGAAACCCTATCAAGACCATACTTTTGTCTTGAGCATTCCACTTAAGTTTGATGTAGACCGTCTTGTCCTCCTAAGATGGAACACCTTTCTTGATTGCTCTTGCTTGATGAAGACTTGCAAATTGCTTCCCCATACTTCATGGGAAACCTCTTCTTTGAACTTGTCTTCATCATGCCATGATCACCGAGTATGGAAAGCTACAAGCATGAGATCTTCTAGAGATGGCGTATCTTGAGCTTGCCCTTCTTGATCCCTTCTTGAGGTTGATCCATATTGATGCAACTCTTTGCACTTGTCTTGATCAACCTTCAAGATCCTTATTTCTTCATGAATCCAATAGACACAAAGCCCTTGTACATTTCTTCAACTTTCAACCTTGAGACCAATACATGGACCAAGCGATGCCAATGGACAAACCTATCAAGTGAAACTCAATTTACATATTAGTCCATAGAGATTGTCATTTATTACCAAAACCACACATGGGGATATACATGCCCTTTCAGCAAGTCTTGTCTTTTCTCCAAGTTGAGATCATAGACGACACCGACTTAAGGGCGCACACACACTCGAATTGATGTCTGAATTTCTACATAGAACTTCCAATATCCTCCCCGTCTCCTTCCTGGTACGGGAGTGTACTAGCGTCCAGAAGGCCCCATGGTCTCTTAGATGAATAGGGCAATCATTGGATATCCACTACTCTTTGGCAAAGAAGGTGGGGAAAGTGAACCTCGCTCTCACATGAGATAATACATAAGAGAAAATATAAGGAATCAAAATATTTAAATCTTGTATTATTCAATATTCCAAATGTGTGGTGAGTGCATGTAGACACTTAGGTCATGAAATGATTTGCCAGACCCCCTCCCCATTCCAAAACCTTAGGTTGTTGTTCCTCATCACATGTGGTGTTGCCATGCTAGCCCACCTCAACGTCATGTCTTGACATGATGTCACATTGTATTCCTTATATCACACCCTTACAATCTTTGGTGGTGCTACTTTAGTATGCAACTGTAGGGTTTCATAGCATGGAAAACAAAAAAAATTCTACCGCATACAAACAAACAAGTCAAGATCTATCTATTAGATTGTAGCAACGAGTCGATAGAATAACTCACCCTCGAAGATTCCAAAGTGTTTAACGAGAGCGGATTCTCGTGGGTGATGTAGTCGTACTCTTCCCGATCTCAAGATCGCGTAGACGATCCTTCCGGCGCTGCGTTCCGGCAGCGCTCCCGCAGTCGGTCACACGTTCGGTACTCGACGAAGACCTTCCTCTCCCTTGTTCCAGCAGGCAGCGGAGGTTGTAGCACTCTCCTCGCGATTCCGGCAGCACAACGGCGTGGTACCGGAAGTAGAGGGGAGATCTCGCAGGGCTTCGCCTTAAGCCGGAGCGAGTATGGTGGAGTATGAGAGAGTCCCTCGACGATCTAGGGTTTAGACACGTCGAGGAGGAGGCTAGGCCGGCGGCTAGGGTTGCTAGGCGGCGGTTTGCCCTAGGGCGGCGGCGGCAGCAGGTGGCGGCGCCGGCGGCTTAGGGTTTGGAGGAGAGGATCTTGTGTGTCTCTAGGAGGGAGCCCTGCCCCTCCTTATATAGGTGGAGGGGCCGGCCGGCCAAGGGGAGGGAGGGGAGTCCCTCCCCAACTCGGCTTGGTGGTGCGCCGGCGGTGGGGAGGAGGGACTCCTCCCCAACTCGGTTTCCTCCTCCTTTTCCACTTCCCAAAAATAGCCGTTTGACTTTCAAACTAGCCGTTTGACTTTTCAAACTAGGATTTGAATAAACCCTCTATTTTGTTCAGCGATGACACCGAGTACATAATGCAATCATACCAACTTGATATAACACATCCATGTACCCTTCCCCCCGGAGTGCCGGACATTCCGGAACCTTCTAGAACATTCTCGATGAAAACACCGGAACCATTCTCCAACTCCGAAACAGGACTTTCCTTATATGAATCTTATTCTCCGGACCATTCCGGATCTCCTCGTGATATCCCAAATCCCATTCGAGACTCCGAACAACATTCGGACTTTTTCTCATCATTCCATAACTACTCAAACAACGTCGAATCCTTAAGTGTGTCTCCCTACGGTTCGTGAATTATGCGGACATGATCGAGACATTTCTCCGATCAATAACCAATAGAGGAATCTGGAAATTCATATGGCTCCCACATATTTCTACGATTACTTTGCGATCGAATGAACCACTTACATACGATACCAATTTCCCTTTGTCTCACGATAGTTTACTTATCCCAGGTTATGATCGTCGGTATCTCTGCATACCTAGTTCAACCTCGTTACCGATAAGTACTCTTTTCTCGTTCCTGTGATATGTGATCCCTTGTGAGCCAGTCACATGCTTGCAAGCTAATTGGATGACATTTCACCGAGAGGGCCCAGAGTATATCTATCCGTCATATGGATGGACAAATCCCGCTCTTGATCCATGTGTTTCAACCAATACTTTCCGAACACTCAATGCCACCTTTATAGCCACCCAGTTACGGTGTGGTGTTTGATGTCATCAAAGCATCCATCCGGTAAAGGTGATATGCATGATCTCATGGTCGAAGAAATTAGGTTACTATGTATCAGAAAGCATATAGCAATTGAACTATTAAAATGACTTGATCTTTATGCTACGCTTATCTATAGGAGCATGTCCACCATATCATTCTCCTAACGATATGATCTTGTTGTTAATAACATCTCAATGTTCATGATAGGGAAACCACAATCATCTATTAACCAACAAGCTAGTATTATATAGAGTCTTTACTAGGGACTTCAAATTAAGTTTACAAATCACACAAGTATTAATGTTTCCTTGTTAATACTATTATAGCATGAATGTAAACATTTATCATAAACACAAAGATATAATAATAACTACATTTATTATTGCCTCTAGGGCATATCTCCAACAGTCTCCCACTTGCACGAGAGTCATCTAATCTAGATTACATGGTAATATACCGAACACCCATGGCAGTTTGGTGCTGGTCATGTTTTGC
Source organism: Avena atlantica (assembly GCA_910589765.1). Taxonomy (NCBI): domain Eukaryota; kingdom Viridiplantae; phylum Streptophyta; class Magnoliopsida; order Poales; family Poaceae; genus Avena; species Avena atlantica. Next base: position 410,774,593 of record OU342735.1, on the reverse strand, counting down.
CCTCGGGAGAGGTTTAGTCAACGGATCCACCATATTCAGATCTGTGTGTACTTTGCAAATCTTTATATCCCCATCTTGGATATGTTCTCGAATAGCGTGAAAACGTAGCTTGATGTGCTTCAGCTTCTTGTGTGACCTTGGTTCTTGCGCATTGGCTATGACGCCCATGTTATCACAGTAGATAGACATTGGGTCCAGCGCACTAGGAACCACACCCAGCTCTGTAATGAACTCTTTCATCCATATCGCTTCTTGTGAAGCCTTCGAAGCAGCCATGTATTCCGATTCAGTTGAAGATCTCGCCACAACGCTTTGCTTTGCACTCCTCCAGCTAACTGCTGCACCATTCAAAATAAATACATATCCTGATTTCGATTTAGAATCATCCGGATCGGTGTTCCAACTAGCATCGGTGTAACCATTAACAACGAGCTGTTCATCACCTCCATAAGAAAGAACCATATCCTTAGTTCTTCTCATGTACTTAAGGATGTTTTTGACCTCTGTCCAATGGTCCACTCCTGAATCACTTTGATATCTGCTAGTTAAACTAACAGCATATGCAATGTCGGGTCTAGTACATAGCATGGCATACATTAGAGATCCTATGGCTGAGGCATAGGGAGTCTTACTTATTCTTTCTCTATCTTCTGCTGATGTCGGACTTTGAGTTTTACTCAAGGTCGTATTGGGCAACATGGGCAAGAACCCTTTCTTGCTATCTTCCATTCCAAACCTCTTTAGAACTTTGTCCAAATATGTACTTTGTGACAATGATATTTGGCGTTTCGATCTATCTCTATAAATCTTTATGCCTAATATGTAAGGTGCTTCGCCAAGATCCTTCATTGAAAAACTATTATTCAAATATTCCTTGACACTATTAAGAAGGTCTACATCATTCCCAATCAACAATATGTCATCTACATATAGTATTAAGAATGCTACAGAGCTCCCACTTACTTTCTTGTAAATACAAGCTTCTCCATAAGTTTGTATAAAACCAAAACTTTTGATCACCTTATCAAAACGTTGATTCCAACTTCGGGATGCTTGCTGCAATCCATAGATGGACCGTTGAAGTTTGCATACCTTGTTAGCATCTTTAGGATCGACAAAACCTTTGGGTTGCATCATATACAACTCTTCATCAATGTCCCCATTGAGGAATGCTGTTTTGACATCCATCTGCCATATCTCATAATCATAATACGCAGCGATTGCTAACATAATCCTCACAGACTTTAGCTTCGCTACTGGTGAGAAAGTCTCATCGTATCAACTCCTTGAATTTGTCGAAACCCTTTTACGACAAGTCGAGCTTTATAGACAGTAATATTACCATCAGCATCTGTTTTCTTCTTGAAAATCCATTTGTTCTCGACGGCCTTCCGGCCATCTGGTAAGTCCACCAAAGTCCACACTTGGTTTTCGTACATGGATCCAATCTCGGATTTCATGGCTTCTTGCCATTTATTGGAATCTGGGCTCATCATCGCTTCCTCATATGTCTCAGGGTCATCGGTGTTGTCCACCAACATGACACTCATAACGGGATCATACCAATCTGGAGTGGTACGAGTTCTCGTTGACCTGCGAGGCTCTGTAGCAACTTCAACCGAAGTTTCATGATCATCATCATTAGCTTCCTCTCTAACTGGTGCAGGCACCATAGGAACTTCTTCAGGTGCTGCGCTACTCGCAATTTCGAGAGAAGGTTCGACAACCTCGTCGAGTTCTACTTTCCTTCCAGTCACTTCTTTCGAGAGAAATTTCTTCTCTAGAAAGGATCCATTCTTGGCAACGAAGATTTTGCCTTCGGATCTATGATAGAAGGTATACCCAATAGTTTCCTTCGGGTATCCTATGAAGACGCATTTTTCCGCTTTGGGTTCAAGCTTGTCCGGCTGTAACTTCTTTACATAGGCTTCGCATCCCCAAACTTTAAGGAACGACAATATAGGTTTCTTACCAAACCATAATTCATACGGTGTCGTTTCAACGGATTTAGATGGTGCCCTATTTAAAGTGAATGCGGCTGTTTCTAATGCATAACCCCAAAATGATAGCGGTAAATCTGTAAGTGACATCATAGAACGAACCATATCTAAGAGAGTTCGATTACGACGTTCGGATACACCATTACACTGTGGTGTTCCCGGCGGTGTCAATTGTGAAAGTATTCCGCATTTCTTCAAATGCTCGCCAAACTCGTAACTTAGATATTCACCTCCACGATCAGAACGTAGAAATTTAATCTTCTTGTTACGTTGATTCTCTACCTCACTTTGAAATTCCTTAAACTTCTCGAAAGTTTCGGACTTATGTTTCATGAAATAGATATACCCATATCTACTCAAGTCATCCGTGAAGGTAAGAACATAACGATAACCACCGCGCGATGCTACACTCATTGGACCACACACATCGGTATGTATGATTTCCAATAAGTCCGTAGCTCGCTCCATCATACCAGAGAATGGAGTCTTAGTCATTTTACCCATCAGACATGCTTCGCATCTTTCAAGTGATTCGAAATCAAGTGATTCAAGAAGTCCATCGGAATGGAGTTTCTTCATACGCTTCACTCCAATGTGACCAAGACGACAGTGCCACATATAGGTCGAGTTATCGCTCGATTTCAAACGTTTAGCCTCAATGTTGTTAATATGTGTATTTCCACTATCGAGATTCAATAAGAATAGACCATCTATCAAAGGTGCATGTGCATAAAACATATTACTCATATAAATCGAACAACCATTATTCTCGGACTTAAACAAGTAACCGTCTCGCAATAAACAAGATCCCGATATAATGTTCATGCTTAACGTAGGCACCAAATAACAATTATTTAAGTATAAAACTAATCCCGATGGTAGATGAAGGGGTAGCGTGCCGACCGCGATCACATCAACCTTTGATCCGTTTCCAACGCGCATCGTCACCTCGTTCTTCGCTAGCTTCCGTTTATTCTGCAGCACCTGTTTCGAGTTACAAATATGAGCAACCGAACCAGTATCAAATACCCAGGCACTACTACGAGTACTAGTGAGATACACATCAATAACATGTATATCAGATATACCTTTCTTCTTGATGTTGCCGTTCTTCAAATCCGCCAAGTACTTTGGGCAATTCCGCTTCCAGTGACCTTCTCCCTTGCAGTAAAAGCACTCAGTATCAGGCTTAGGTCCAGCCTTGGTCTTCTTCGTCGGCGTGGTAACTTTCTTACCACCCTTCTTGAAGTGTCCCTTCTGCTTAGACTTGCCTTTCTTGAATTTGGTGGTCTTATTGACCAACAACACTTGGTGCTCTTTCTTGATCTCCACTTCTGCAGATTTCAACATGGCAAAGAGTTCTGGCAACGTCTTGTTCATGTTTTGCATGTTGTAGTTCATCACAAAGTTCTTGTAACTTGGTGGTAGTGATTGGAGAACACGGTAAATCCCCAAAGCATTAGGAATCACAATACCCAAGCTTTGAAGTTTGTTTGCGTGCCCAGACATCTTAAGCACATGCTCACTGATGGAGCTTCCCTCTTCCATCTTGCAGTTAAAGAACTTTTCAGAAGCCTCATAGCTTTCAATTGCCGCATGAGTCTCAAAGATCAATTTAAGATCCTCGACAATATCATATGGGTCTGAATTCTCAAACCTTTTCTGAAGCTCCGATTCTAAACCATACAAGATAGCACACTGAACTGTGGAGTACTGAGTCTTCCGAGTGAGGGAAACATTCTTTACTTCATCGGCAGCATCAGCTGCAGGTGGGTCACCCAGCAGTGCATCCAGCACATAGGTCAAATTACCAGCTGTGAGGACAATCCTCAAATTGTGGAACCAATCCACGAAGTTGCTTCCATTGTTTTTCAACTTTTCTTTCTCTAGGAACGCATTAAAATTGATGGTAGGGGTTGCCATTGATCTACAACATATTTGCAATAGTTTAGACTAAGTTTATGACAAATTGAGTTCATATTAATAATAAAATTAATCTAGGTGAACTCCCACTCAAAACAATATCCCTCACATTGTTTTAGTGATCACACGAACCAAATCCACCACATCAACACCTATCATCACGAGAGCTGATATAGTTTCAATGGAGAACAATCGACATGTTCATCATATCTACTATATGATTCATGTTTTACCTTTCGATGATCCGTGTTCCGAGACCATGTCTGTACATGCTAGGCTCGTCAAGATCAAACCTTAGTTTCCGCATGAGCAAATCTGGCTTGCTCACGTTGTATACACTTGCGGAATCTAACACACCCGATCATCACGTGGTGCTTCGAAACAACAAGCTTTAGCAACGGTGCTAACTAAGGGTGAACACTTTATGATTTGAAATTCATGTGCATGAGGGATCATCTTATAATGCTACCGTCGTCTACTAAGCAATACAAGATGCATAAAGGATTAACATCACATGCAATTCATAATATGTGATATGATATGGCCTTTCTTCTTTGTGCTTCCGATCTCCATCTTCTAGAACGAACATGATCTCCATCATCACCGGCATTGCATCAAGGTCAATGACGCTTCTTCATGGTTGTCGTCCACCGGCTTCAACTATTACAACTACTTTGAATAGACATGCGGGTCGTAACAGAAATTAAAGACAACCATATGGCTCCTGCCGGTTGCCAACTTACAATAAGGAACATTGCATACATCAAATATAATCACAATCATGGCCATATCACATCACAGCACACCCCTGCAAAACAAAGTTAGACGCCTCTACTTTCTTTGCATATTTTACGTGGTTTGGGGCTTTCAATAAGTGTCGTTCTAACTTACGAACATGAACCACAACATTGATACTAGTATTGTTAATCACCCGTTGTAAACTGGATCTTAACTATGCTAGGAGAAACAGGCACCCGCAAAGCCACTTATGCAATACAAGTTGCATGTCAAGCGTGGAGCAAGTCTCATGAACGATGTCATGTAAGGTTAGCCCGGGCCGCTTCATCCCAACATACCGCAAGATGCAAAGTACATAAGAAGCAATCGACAAATAAAAGCATCAACGCCCACAATGATCATTGTGTTCTACTCGTGCAACAGATCTACATATTGACACGACTCTGATACCACTGTAGGGTTTCGTAGCATGGAAAACAAAAAAATTTCTACCGCATACAAACAAACAAGCCAAGATCTATCTACTAGATTGTAGCAACGAGTCGATAGAATAACTCACCCTCGAAGATTCCAAAATGTTTAACAAGAGCGGATTCTCGTGGGTGATGTAGTCGTACTCTTCCCGATCTCAAGATCGCGTAGACGATCCTTCTGGCGCTGTGTTCCGGCAGCGCTCCCGCAGTCGGTCACACGTTCGGTACTCGACGAAGACCTTCCTCTCCCTTGGTCCAGCAGGCAGCGGAGGTTGTAGCACTCTCCTTGCGATTCCGGCAGCACAACGGCGTGGTACCGGAAGTAGAGGGGAGATCTCGCAGGGTTTCGCCTTAAGCCGGAGCGAGTATGGTGGAGTATGAGAGAGTCCCTCGACGATCTAGGGTTTAGACACGTCGAGGAGGAGGCTAGGCCGGCGGCTAGGGTTGCTAGGCGGCGACGGCGGTTTGCCCTAGGGCGGCGGCGGCGGCAGCAGGTGGCGGCGGCGGCTTAGGGTTTGGAGGAGAGGATCTTGTGTGTCTCTAGGAGGGAGCCCTGCCCCTCCTTATATAGGTGGAGGGGCCGGCCAGCCAAGGGGAGGGAGGGGAGTCCCTCCCCAACTCGGCTTGGTGGTGCGCCGGCGGTGGGGAGGAGGGACTCCTCCCCAACTCGGTTTCCTCCTCCTTTTTCCACTTCCCAAAAATAGCCGTTTGACTTTCAAACTAGCCGTTTGACTTTTCAAACTAGGATTTGAATAAACCCTCTATTTTGTTCAGCGATGACACCGAGTACATAATGCAATCATACCAACTTGATATAACACATCCATGTACCCTTCCCCCCCGGAGTGCCGGACATTCCGTAACCTTCTAGAACATTCCCGATGAAAACACCGGAACCATTCTCCAACTCCGAAACGGGACTTTCCTTATATGAATCTTATTCTCCGGACCATTCCGGATCTCCTCGTGATATCCCAAATCCCATTCGAGACTCCGAACAACATTCGGACTTTTTCTCATCATTCCATAACTACTCAAACAATGTCGAATCCTTAAGTGTGTCTCCCTACGGTTCGTGAATTATGCGGACATGATCGAGACATTTCTCCGATCAATAACCAATAGAGGAATCTGGAAATTCATATGGCTCCCACATATTTCTACGATTACTTTGCGATCGAATGAACCACTTACATACGATACCAATTTCCCTTTGTCTCACGATAGTTTACTTATCCCAGGTTATGATCGTCGGTATCTCTGCATACCTAGTTCAACCTCGTTACCGATAAGTACTCTTGTCTCGTTCCCGTGATATGTGATCCCTTGTTAGCCAGTCACATGCTTGCAAGCTAATTGGATGACATTTCACCGAGAGGGCCCAGAGTATATCTATCCGTCATATGGATGGACAAATCCCACTCTTGATCCATGTGTTTCAACCAATACTTTCCGAACACTCAATGCCACCTTTATAGCCACCCAGTTACGGTGTGGTGTTTGATGTCGTCAAAGCATCCATCCGGTAAAGGTGATATGCATGATCTCATGGTCGAAGGAATTAGGTTACTATGTATCAGAAAGCATATAGCAATTGAACTATTAAAATGACTTGATCTTTATGCTACGCTTATCTATAGGAGCATGTCCACCATATCATTCTCCTAACGATATGATCTTGTTGTTAATAACATCTCAATGTTCATGATAGGGAAACCACAATCATCTATTAACCAACAAGCTAGTATTATATAGAGGCTTTACTAGGTACTTCAAATTAAGTTTACAAATCACACAAGTATTAATGTTTCCTTGTTAATACTATTATAGCATGAATGTAAACATTTATCATAAACACAAAGATATAATAATAACTACATTTATTATTGCCTCTAGGGCATATCTCCAACAGCAACTCACCCCAAACACTAATGTTAACCCTATCAGCTAATTCTTATCGTTCCCGTTATTTTTTCATCTTTGTATCTAGTTGCACTACTATCACCTTACACAAACAAAAACTATTATGAAAATAGAAATAAGAATCTAATGGTGAATAGAAATAAGAACCTAATCATCCACAAAAAATAAGAATCTAATGGTAAATAGAAGAATTCGATCCAAAGAAAACAAACCATGAGTCTCCAAAGGAAACAATACTCAGTTCTGTGAGACCATGTGCTTAATAGGATTGATAGTATACACATACCAACAAGTTGCAACTTTTTTTTTGAAAACTTATCTGAAAAAAACTCTAATGTTAAGCGTGCTTGTCCTAGAGCAATTTGAGGATGGGTGCCCGACCGGGAAGTGGATACCGGGTGCGCACGAGTGAGGACAAAGTGCACAAAAAAACTAGTATTGGTCTGTGGGGTTAGTTTAGAGATCCTATTAAACTGTCAGGAGTGACAGCCGCTGGTCCAGAGAGGATGTTTGTCACAAGTGGTATCATAGCCGACCCTCGCGATTACATGGGCGTGTGCGGGTCAGTGGCGGACATATGGAGCATGGCGCGTGTGGCCTAAAGTGGATGGACACGGCATGACACATGTGTCGGCACTGGACGCGTATGCCAAGAGGGGATGGTCCTGGCTTGTGGTTGATCGACGAGGGCGTTTATCTTCTAAGGGTGGGTGTATGTGAGACCCTGTGCTTAATAGAATTGATAGTATACCTATGCCAACAAGTTGGAGCTTCTTTTGTAAAAGCTTATCTGAAAAGAACTCTAAGGTTAAGCGTGCTTGGCCTAGAGCAATTTGAGGATGGATGACCGACCGAGAAGTGAGTACCGGGTGCCCACGAGTGAGGACAAAATGCGTAGAAAAGACTAGTATTGGTATATGGGGTTAGTCTAGAGATTCTATTGAGCTGTCAGAAGTGACAGACGCTAGTCCGGAGAGACCGGGTGTTACAAGTCCGTTCTCATGAATAAGGCCCATGAGTTTTTTCAAGATTTTTAACTAAGAGTTAGTCTAAGTATATAGGAATTGATCGATAGATCATGACATTTAGAAAGTGTTTTCATTGCGACCAATAATATGAAATGTGTATATCATAACTGTCATGCATAGATAATTAGATATGCATCATAATTGGCATTGTACCTCCGAGAGCCTAGTAGGTGGACCCATAAAACCAATTCAAAGATCATATAGAAGTATACTGTTAAATACATGCTCAAGACATATCTTAGGTTAGGAAGGAATGACTGGATACCAAGAACACAATCTTAACAACTCTTTTCTATATGCACATGAATCTATCACTCGTGCCATAGGAGGACTCTAATACAAACAGAAGGTGTCACCTACCATGACAACATATATAAAAGAAAGCTCGGACCCCTTCGAGATCCTACTTACAATCGAAGCCATGCGCAAGCGCCATCACTATCACCATCTACAATTGTGCCCCAAGTGTCAAACTGATCTAGAGATCTTAAACCCTAGTCTATCCACCATAGGTTCATCGAGATCACCTCCCTCAATCTCGCCGAGTCCTCGCACACATTGCGATCCTCTATATACATCATGTAATAGAAGGGCAATGAAGGAGTAGGATGATTACTCAATGGTAAAACTATGTCTTTGTATGGCGATCTTAATTTATGTTGATCTGAGCAGCCTTGCGACCATAAATTATGCATCCCCCACCCCCACAATTTTACTACTCAACAATAAGTAAGATATTATTGATCAATTTATTGGTCCAGGTTTTGTGTTGTAAGACGGCGCGCACGCTCTATTCATGAGAAAGGAGAGAGTATGATAGTACAAAATTTCCTCTGCATTTTAGAGGAATTTTCGAGCCCTCCCTGTCGCAGCAGAACCTTCGCCGTCCCTGGGAACACAGCCATTGGCTAAATCGGATCCCAGATCCCGCATCCAAACGCACAGGAAAAAGCCATCCGCCGGCGCCGGCGCCACCCGGGCTGCGCCCAGTGGCCTTTACCAACTGTGGCGACGAGGGAGAGGAGGTAGAGGAGGTGGTTCGGCAGGCAGCAGTGGCGGCGCCCCCATCGCCCTCGGGGCGAGCAGGAGCGGGTTGGGGGTGGGCGAAGCTTTTTCCACTACGCGATTTTACTAGTCAACAATAAGCAAGATATTGTTGATCAAATTATTGGTCCAGGTTTTGTGTTGTAAGAAGGCGCGCAGGCTCTACTCGTGAGAAAGGAGGGAGTATAATAGTACAAAATTTCCTCTGCCTTTTGGAGGAATTTTGAGCATGAGGCCCAACTTCAATGTTACAAACCTTTTGATAGTCACGATGACCTTCTCCCGAATTTCTTTTTATCGGGCAGATATTCAATTATCTCACTCCTAGCATGGTTTTGTTTCCTGTAGAATCCAACAAGTACATATTGTAGCAACTTTTTAATGCACGCGTTTTGAGTTGACACCAAAGTTGTCTTGTACTGAAAGGCGCAATTAAAGTATGAGTACCCTTAAAGGATCAGTCTCTCTCTTTTTTTGACAGTAAAATTATCAATCTCAATTAGGAGTAGTAGGAAGTACCAGTAGCTAGCTTGATTTACTGATCGGCATGGAAGTCAAGTCAATTACTAAAACCTTGGCATGACGCAGCAGGCAGCCAGCGATATTTGGCCTACTAGCACACAAGGTGCCAAGACGCGGAGACCAACTTGCTCCGGTCTTCCGATCAGCTCACCCCGGGTATGTATAGGACGTGTGTTCCCCACCTCCGGCACACCAACCCAGCAGGCAAAATTTCCCACCAGACCCAGTCGTGGCCGCGACTTAAATACGGCGGCGCCCGGCGAGTGGCGTGCAGGACTAGAGAAGAAAAAGAGAGCCACATTCGTCCTCATCGTCTTGCCTCCTCTCGCCGCCCAGTCGTCGCCATGGCTCACCACCTACCACGCTTGCTCGTCCTCCTCTTCCTCGGCGCCCATGTCTCCCATGGCTCCCCTCTCCAGCTCACTGCCTACGACGACTCCATGTGCTCGGAGTCGTTCAGTTGTGGCGGCGTTGACATCAAATATCCGTTCTATCTGTCAAACGCAACTCGAGCAGCCCCTGAACACACTTCCAACTTCTCGTGCGGCTACACCGATCTGAATATCTCCTGCCTAGCCGAGGGGAAAATCAGGACCCCTGTCCTTCACCTCGAAGGGCATAGCTACAGCATCCTGAACATCTCCTACGACAATCACACCATCATCCTCCGGGACGCCGACCTGCTCCGCGGCAACGACGACTGTCCGCGGGTCAGCCACAACGTGTCATTCGGCCAGGAATGGCTGAAGTACGCCGACCCCTTCGACAGCCTCGCATTCTTCTTCGACTGCTACACCAAGCGAGGCGATGACATGCCTCGTGGTTTACAAGATTACCAGATAAACTGCAAAGGGTTCAGCTCGCCTGGTGTTTCCTTCGTGTTCAGCTCTAAAAAAGTCGATGCTTCCGAACATTACGAATTGGCTTACCACTGCGCAAATTACTTCTTGGCGCCGGTACATGAAGATGCTCTGCTGAGAAGTGATCCGCCCGTGTTGCCGAGCCAATACGGCGTCCTGCTTAGGCGCGGCTTCGAGCTGGAATGGAACCACAGCACAGCGCAGCCATGCCACCTATGCGAGCAATCCGCCGGACGCTGCGCCTACCGCGAGAACAAGGAATTCCTCGGTTGCCTGTGCTCCGGTGGGAAGGTGGATGATCAGGATTGCAACAGCAGCAACGCCACCACTGCTTCTGCAAACACTCCATCAAGTAAGTTCTCCCCTGAATCTTGAGAACTGATCCTTCAATTTTATTCCCCTCCTTTGTAGACAACTCGCCCCATAGTTTCCCTCGCTTGCCAGTAGCCATTTCTCCGGACGATAAACACCAATTTGTGCGAACCCATGTCCACGTAAATACAGTACACTGATGATCGGTAGTAGTAATTTTACATGCCCGTTGCAAAGTCGTTTAATCCGAAAATCAACGGGCGCTTGCCTGAAAACCCAATAGCGCGTGGATAGGCAGAGGAGGCAGAAATATTCGTTCCTGAGTTCGTCAGTCGACAAGGATGGTTCCCGACTTTTTCCACGCCCCTTGCTCCTGTTTCTCATTGAATAACACCTCTGTATTCGGTGAGCGAGGTCCGTCATCAGCATTCATCAGGCGGCCCGCTGCATTTGGTGGCTTTTCTGCAGAGTTTCAATGTGAAAATTGCTGTGGTGTGCTGGGTAGTATGTTTGTTTATGTTAACCTTTGCCCGTAGTATGTTACCAGACGAGAGTTGACCACTGAGTCGTTCTTCTTCCTGTCACTGGGACCCAGTTCTGGCACCACTAACGCCAAGTGACCGAGTATTAAATAACAAAGCATAGCAATTCCCAAATAAAAAAACTTCGGGTGGAAGGAAAAAAAATCAGCATCTAGAAGTCTTTCTTCCACGCGCACCTGGCAATAGAAAACCTCCCAAGTCTCCACGGAACAGCGACGGGAGGGGTGCTAACAGCCGACTTGCGTGGCACGCTGGCGTATGCGCGACAACCGAATGGTCAAAAGGGTTTAGCAAGAGGGGCCTTCCCGGCAACGTCCCTCTCCGCCCGCCATATTCTCCGTGGAAACCCGCATGAGGCATCCAGGACATATAAACAGAGGCGAGCTGAGGCATGACCGCATGAAACAAAGAAACCTCTCCTGAATCCATTTGCCAACAGCCATGCCTCCTCTCTCCATAGGCCACCGGCTGCTGCTGGTTCTCCTCCTCTCCGTTGCCGCCGCCTCCGGTGAAAATTACGATCCCTCCATGTGCCTGAATCAGCCTTACAGATGCGGAAGCCTGAATATCAGCTACCCGTTCTATCTCGCTGAAGAGACAAGAGATCTCAAGGGGAGCAGCAACTCGTACTGCGGCTACCCTGGCCTGGGGATCACCTGCTACGACGGCACCCCGCCCGTCCTGGAGACCGACAACGGCGAGAACTTCACGGTGAAGAGCATCCAGGGCAGGACCGCAAACCTGTCCTTTGCCGATCCGGATGTCGTCATCGGCAGCTGCCCAAGAGTCGATCAGAACGTGACCTTCGGGCTGGGCGCGTGGCTGGACTTCCCACCCAGCACGGTCGATTACCTCGTGTTCTTCCTCGGCTGCTACTTCAAGCCTGGCGTCCAACCACCTACCATCGGCCCGATCACCTGCCAAGGATTTGTCAGCGGTTATCCTGGTCAATCGTTCGTGTTCCCGGACGATAGCATTCCTACCGGGAACTGGGTGCAAGATTGCCAGCAAGTCATAAAAGTTCCTGTGCTCAATCAAGGCTACATCAACCCAAATGATACTATGTGGAGAAACACTGGATACGGCGAGGTTCTTCGCCAGGGCTTCCAGGTGTCGTGGGACAACGACAACAAACCCGGCCAGTGTGTGCAGTGCGAGGAATCCGATGGACGGTGCGCCTACAACGAAGCCGGTGAATTCGTCGGTTGCTTGTGCGGCAACGGGCAAATCAAGAATAAGGACTGCAGTAAGTACAATTCAACTCCCAAGCACTTTCAATCCGCCACTCTTTATATTGTTCCAAATAGCAAAGGGCATCGTTTCTCTTCTGTCAGTTTCAGTTCATACGTATTATTGGCATGCCGTCTCGGTTCTTTTTCTGTGATGTGAAGAAACAGAGACGGCAGAGTTATCTAGTACAGATCAACAGAGTAGTACTAGTACAATCATCGTGAGACCTATCAACAGATCTTGACGAACTAATTAAACCCTTGCAGTAGTGCCCATCTGGTACATAAACTGAAACTGAGCGGTTTTGCCGGGCCTTCCTCTCTTTCGCTTTCTGAAATCACTTGGGATGTTCGGCAGTTTGCATCCCGCGCCCTTCCTTTTCCTTTCCATGCTGCCTCGGTGGCTCGGAGTGCCTGCTCCTCCCGAGGAGTCTTTGCATATTCGTCATGTCGCACGTTGTATAATTTCTCACCAGCTTGAGGCGCAAGTGCAAAGCCGGAACATTTCTGGTCGCTCTGAACTATGAATCTCGCACAACTCTGAATCTTCAGTTTAGTCACGTTTCTTCAGGTGTGGACACGCCTGTAATCTGAATATAGTAGTACTACTAGTTCAGGTCAGTTGTCAAATTGAAGCCCGCCGTCTCGGATTGCACGGTCAGGACCGGACCAATTCTTCAGGTGTGGTTGTTTTTCAAAGGAAGATTAGTAATTTTCATTAATAAGTGTATTTTCTCCGTCCTTTCCTTGAATTTGTGAGTCCCGTTTTCACTCATAACTTGGGAAAAAATCTACCAGCTCAGGCACCTGGTTCCTACCATTGATTTACGCACCAAGATTTGTGTTTTACGTATTATCTAACCTCTATGAAACATTCATGTTGAATATCAGTGTCTTCTAACTGGCTAACTTGTACTCCTATGAAACCTTAGCAGTGGGTACTTATCGTACCTGGTACAAAAGCATTTTCCCCTTGCACTCCGCGTTTACTTCGCTATTTGAGTTTTTTTTTCTTTGCTGTTACAAGAAATACGCATGTCGTACAAGATGTACACACAGCACCACGTGCATACACCATGAGTGTGTTTCCTCATCACACGTTGCAATTGGTGGATGACGAGGATCGGATAAACGAACCTAGGTTTTGAACTTGGCAGGTAAAGTCACGGGTCAATAACTATGGTACGATTTTTGTTGAAAATTAAATCAGATTGATAGATTGGAAGTGTCGACGGATTAATGTGAAAACTTATCAAAGCCCTCTAAAAAGAACTTATCAAAGCAATCGGATGCTTTTGCGAATTGGAAGCTTTTCAGAACCATACAGGAGATTTATCTTTCCAGCTGTTTTTTTTTTTTTGGATATTTGAAGTCCTTTGGGAGTCATGTCAGTTCTGCATTTTGGTGTGCCGAAAGGGAATGAAAGATCGAGTCATTCAAAATTGCACGAAGATAACCCTTTGGAAGTTTTTGGCCAAAAATCAAATTTTAGTGCGAATATAACATTTTTTTACATACGCCATCTTCCACAATCCACATTATTGGACTTTGCTATTCAGCGCTACGATCCACTTTGCTATTCAGAGCCACTAGTTATTTTTCCCCAACGCCTTGACCAACTGGGCTGTCCACGTGGGCGGCGAAGAGAGGAATGTGCATAATTAACAAGCTCCACAGGCGTGCAGAATCATTCTGAAAGACAACCAAATCTTCTACTCCTACTAGAAAAAAAACATAGTGCCAAATTATATCATATATATAGACCACGGGCGGGTATCTTTGCTTTGACACCAACCGAGAAGAAACCACTCTCGAGTGAGTCGCGTCGGGGTCGGCCCCCCAAGGACATGGAGACTGGAGAGGCAAACAAGACGACTTGCATAGCTAGGGCAAGCTGGCGCGTCACAACTGCCACAGCCGTCCTATGCCGTACGTCCTGCAGTACTGCCCACCCAACCGGCCAACCCCTCACCCAAACCCCGCCAAGCTACGCTCATTCCAGCAGAGCGCGGCTTATAAACGGGGGGCAGGCGCCATCCGCACCAACTTCGCACAATCCGGCCGGCCTCGACCCCAAACAGAGAAGCTAGAAACCAGCCATGTCTCTCCCCTGCCGCCACCGCCACGGACACACCCTCGCCCTGCTCGTTGTCCTTCTCTTCGCCGCCGCTTCCCATGGCGGTCCGGCCGGTGATGACACCTACAACTGCCAGCCCGAGCCGTCCACCTGCGGCCATCTCAGCGTCCGGTACCCGTTCCATCTCTACAGCGGAACGACAGAGGAGTACGGCGAGCCGCGTCCCTACTGCGGCTTCCCGGGCCTTGCCATCGTCTGCCATGACGACGACGAGCCCGTCCTCCGGCTCGGCCCCGACGACTACGCGGTCTTATCCATCAACTACACCAGCCTCACCGTCTCCCTCGCCGACGCCGCTTTCGTCGCCGACTACAATAGCAGCAGCTGCCCTACGGTCACCCACAACGTCACCGTCCAGAGCCCCTTCCGCCTCGCCACCTCCGCCGTCGCCTACCTCTTCTTCTTCGCCGACTGCGTCTTCGGTGAACCGGACGCCGCCGGTTTCGCGTCCAAGCCAACGCGCAAGCCGCCGAGCATCAAACCCATCACCTGCGGAGGAAGCTCTGTAGCGGAGTCTACCACCATGTCCTTCGTGCTGCCGGAGCGGGAGATCCCTCCCAAGGACTGGTGGCGCGCCTGCAGGTCGGTGCACAGCGCGCCCGTGCTCAGGGACGCCATCCCGGCGGACGCGCAGGACGCGGGGTGGAGGGAGAGCGGGTACGCCAAGGCCCTCCGCGGCGGGTTCCAGGTGAGCTGGGACCGGATCACCTCCGGCCCCTGCGGCCGGTGCGAGCAGTCCGGCGGCAGGTGCGGCTACAACGGCACCGGCGGGTTCCTGGGCTGCCTGTGCGCCAATGGCGACCTGGCGGGCAGCGACGGCTGCAGCAAGATGTCTGACTCCGCTGCCCCACGACTGTCCGGTAAGCCGTTCCGGTCGAACTGCCGCGGTACTCCCGTCCGCGCCGTGCGTCATTTATTCGCAACCGAATGTCCGGACACTCTGCTGGGGTCGTGTTTGCTTGGCGATTGCTTTGCACGCCAACTCAAACCATAGGCTCGGCGCTAGTAGCTTCATCCACGCTCATAATCTGACACTGACAGCCAACTCCAGAATTATCAGCGCATGTTTTTTTCCTCAAAAAAGAAACAGAGAAATAATATCGGCGTGTGAAACGAACCAAAGCTTAAACCACATCACAGCACAATTTTGTCCTCCAGTACGTACCTTCCTTCCCATCTGACAAAGATTTTAGAGCAGCTCCATCCATCTGACAAAGATGTCTCTGATTTTCCTTCCAATGGCCCCATCGCCATTGAGTTGAGAGGGTTTTTTCGAGTCCAGCAGACCAGGGTCTTGGCCACATCGATCACGTCGGCCTCAGTACGACCACCCGGGGAAGAAATTTTAATTAACAGCAGTTGCACTGCACAGCGACGCAACTCCTCCATTTTTCATGGACTGGTTCGGGATTCAGAAACCATCAATTGGGACGCGTCGATCGACCAGTCTCTGTTCATGCTACTGCAGCTTCGTGGCAAAGGCTAACCAGGAATTAGTAGTTAGGTGATCAGCAGCAAAGTTGATGTGCACTAGGCCTAGGCCTTGCCCTGTTTATTTGATGGGTCAACATCGTTCACACTTCCTAAGCGAAGAGAGGCACGATCACTCCACTGCAGGTGGTTTGCCCTGCACCAACCCCATAGGCCAGATGCAGCAACCTGAGATCTGATTCACCTCCCAATTATGCTTAATCTTCTATTGTATGACTGCAAAAGGAAGCGCTACTTTGAACCAATCAATGTCTGATTTGAACCTAACCTAGACAAGTTATTCATCCTTTTATCTTCTAACCTAACCTAGACAAGTTATTCATCCTTTTATCTTCTAACCTAACCTAGACAAGTTATTCCGATGGCGTGAGTTGGTGGCACAAATTTTGCTCCCTCTCTTTTTTAGGGAATCATATAAATCGATCTCTAGCTGCGAAAACATTGTAGTTCATTGTTAAGAATAGAATCCAAGACTTTCCAGACCATTTAGTCTTTGATTTTGAATGTTTTCCAAAAGCTCTGATGTCATGTGAACATTTTTCTTTCCATTATTTAAACTGTCTTGAGCATATGTGTTTTTGCCTGCCTTTATGACTTCTTCAGCTTCCTTTCCTGATGCTGATGCCCTACCTATACGTGTCTTTCATGTTTCTCTCCACGAAAGTGTCTGTCGTGTCATGTCTATATGTTAACTGTGACTTTAAGGACTAGGCCCATCACAAAAATGTAAAAACGTGTACGTTTTGCTACAACTTTATATAAGTACTTGTAGTATTTTCCTCCTACACGTCATCATGAACTATTTCTTAATTCATCAAAAAGACTAAGAAAAAGATCAATGCAAAGATAACGCGTTTGCTCAGTTATTGGTACTCCCTCCGATCTAAAATAACTGTAGGAGATGTAGTACAAACTTTGTACTAAAACAGTATTAAATCACCGACACTTATTATGAATCAGAGGGAGTACAAGATTTGGATTTTTATAGTTTACGTCATTGTTCATCGACAGTTAAAAGCTACAAACTCATCTGAGTATGTGACAGCAACTTGGACAAGTTCCCCATTCTACTTCTTTTCTTTGTATTACATAGGCAGCAGATGCAATATCTTCTCTTAGACTTCCAATGTATAAATTTTTTAGGGTAAGATTCCAATATATAATCTGAATTAATGCAGGAGATAAGCAATTCGATGTTTGATTATCCTAATCTTTGGACTTTATTGCTGACTTGTTTGTGTGCTTGTTAATGATATGCAGGATCAAAGAATAATAGACTTATAGCAGGTACTGCACATTCTTATTCCCTCTGTCACTTACCAATACTCGTGCTGTTAATTTCTTGCTTTGCTTATGTTCGGATGCCGCACAAGTGAGTTAGAGCTATTTTTATCATCTATGGTTGATCAGCAATTCAATATAGCATGTGATTATATGAGCTCCTTACACTCTCTGCTTGCACTTATATTTGAATTGCATTCTTGATTTAGCACTACAATTGAATTACTAGTTTCACGAATTCATTTACTCAACATCTTCAATGGTTACACTACACCGAATATGTTGGCATATTGAAGATGTTGAGTAAGTGAATTGGTGAACTGGTTCTTCAATGGTTACTAAAAAGCACACACAGATAATGGTTATTGGCAATATTGGTTTGCAAAACTTGCAGCTAACCTACCTGTGCACTTTTCTATGTTCTGTAACTGGTGCAGCGATGCCGGTCGTTAACATGCTTGATCTTGTTTTGCTTTTTCAGGCCTAGTGGCAGGTGCCGCCGGTCTCTTACTTGTTGCTGGCATAGCCGCTTTCTTGATTCGCAAGAGAAACCAGAGGAAGGTCGTGAACTCGTCTTCAAAGCTCCTCAAGTACAGCGGCTCCGGCGGGACCCCGACACGTTCCAGGGACGGCTTTGACATGGAGTCCGGCAGCATCCAGGACATGGGCAGCCGGTTCAGCTACGAGGAGCTCGAGGAGGCCACCGATTCGTTCCATGAGAACAGAGAGATCGGTGACGGAGGCTTTGGCACCGTATACAAAGGATATCTTGTGGACGGGCGAGTGGTGGCGGTGAAGCGGCTGTACAACAACAGCTACCGGCGCGTGGAGCAGTTCGTGAACGAGGCGGCCATCCTGGCGCGGCTGCGCCACCCGAACCTGGTCATGTTCTACGGCTGCACCTCCAAGGAGAGCCGCGAGCTCCTCCTGGTCTACGAGTTCGTCCAGAACGGCACGGTGGCAGACCACCTACACGGCCACCGCGCACAGGAACGCGCCCTCCCGTGGCCGCTCCGCCTCAACATCGCCATCGAGTCCGCCGCCGCGCTCACATATCTCCACGCCATCGAGCCGCCCATCGTGCACCGCGACGTCAAGACCAACAACATCCTCCTCGACACCGACTTCCACGTCAAGGTTGCCGACTTTGGCCTCTCCCGCCTGTTCCCGCTCGACGTCACGCACGTCTCCACCGCTCCCCAGGGCACCCCAGGGTATGTCGACGTGGCTCACTCACTCCGGTGGATCAAGCAAGTATATACCACATGAGAGACAGTGTGGAAAGAAACCTCCTCACATCTTGGTATGTAACCAATTCCTTGTGTTTTCTGTCAGGTATGTGGATCCGGAGTACCACCAGTGCTACCAACTCACCGACAAGAGCGACGTCTACAGCTTCGGGGTCGTCCTGGTGGAGCTCATCTCGTCGAAGCCTGCCGTCGACATCACCCGGCAGCGCAGCGAGATCAACCTGGCCAGCATGGCCATCAACAGGATCCAGAAGTGCCAGCTCGAACAGCTGGTGGACCTCGAGCTCGGCTACCAGTCCGACCCGACGACGAGGAAGATGATGACCATGGTGGCCGAGCTGGCGTTCCGGTGCCTGCAGCAGAACAGCGAGATGCGCCCGCCGATCAAGGAGGTGCACGATGTGCTCAGGGCCATAAAGGAAGGAAGCCTGGTGGAGAAAGACGGAGGAGGCGAAGACAAGGACCTTGTCGCGCCATTCTCGCCTGACACGGTGCACGCTCCATGGGACAGCAGGAGCACCACCCCTAACACTAGCCAATAGATCAGTGTTTGCAGCCGAGTTCTAGTTCTATTTCATGTCTGTAGTAGTATGTTGCTTACTACCGAGAGTTGCTTGCCAGTGCCGTGTATGAGCGACATTTCGTTTTTTCCCCTCCAGGTGATGTAAATATGTGTTTGTTTGGCTACCAGAGCAGAGGCATTGTACTTCATACATAGGAGTGGTGTGGTGAACTGGTTATGTTAGATACTATGATTACATAGGTTTTACTGTATTTGATTTGGGACTAGTCTGATCTTGTATTTTGCCTCTTTTTTTTTAAGCTGAAAACTGTAGGGGAGGCCCCGACAGAAAAATTTATTATAAAAGAGAAAAGTATATACAAGATGTAAGAAGACATTTTTTTTCCTATTTTGCAGTTCCAGCAGTGAGATTCCAAGTATGATATACAATAAACACACGGAGTGTAGAATCAGACAACCAATGTAGAACTCCTCTAAGCCACATAACATATGAACACTATATTGGCATATCCAGACTAGAATATGTTGCTTGTGATTGCACCAAGACTTTAGACTGCACAAAGTGGCAGCAAATGTTCTACGAGTAACTTTCTCCCTCAGTGATTACAGACAATAATTGTACACTTTTACATGATGGAAATCCTACTGTGTGCAACTGGTGCTGCAAAACAGGTTAATTGCACACACGTTAATGAACCGAGAAAGCTACCATACCATGTTCAGACGTACCTCTTTGATAAATGACACTTTATTCAGCAGCTTCCTGATTCTTTTTCTCATATTAAAACAGCGGTTATCCCGCCACTGCGGGAACTGCTGGTGTCTGATCCTCGCTATACAACGTGACACAGTTTGCTTGATTCTCATGTCATGGTATTCAGAAACTACACCATGAATTGTGCAGAAAGATCACCAAACCAAGCATCTTCTCCTCCTAAACTTGTCAACATCATCTGAGCTCATTCGTGGCTTTTCAGGAACATCTACTGTTTTGGATTTCCCAACTCTACTATCTAAGCTCTTCCGCGAGATCTGTCGGCACTTTGCAGCTTCTTGGGGTTTTTCCAAGGATGCAGGCTCTGCATCTTTTTGAGAGGTGTCATCCGTTGCTGTTGCCTCTTTCAGGTCAGATTTGGTCGATTTTTTGCCAAGGCCTGACACGAATTTTTTCAAGTGCCTGATGTAGTCAGGATACAGCTCAAGATTGCAGTGCCCACCGCCACTTAGCCACAAAGGTGAATGCTTCACCTTGCAGAGCTCCCATAGCTGTTTTCCATGGGACCAATCGACGACATCGTCTGATGTGCCCTGGTATGAGTATTATGCTAATTGTTTCAGTTATGACAATTGAAGCACCAAAATTCTGAGGTAGAAACAATGGTAATAAACGGATTGTGTTTAACTTCTACTAATTCCTTGGTGAGCATTTACAAATAAATCATATATTTTCAGTTTCTCGATGTAGTGGTATACAAATACAAAATAAATCCTTTTATCCCCACGCAGACTGGTAAAGAAATTAACAAAAAGGCTAAAATAAAAGAACTTACATGAATGACAAGAACTGGACAATTTACCAGGCTGATTTTGTCGACATTCTACAAAATAGTGTAAACATATATCAGCCATTTATCAAGTATCAACCACAATTCTAAGGGAGAAGCATGGAAAGTCACATTTACCTTGTAAATGTCAAACCAAAATGTTTTCTTTACTGGATATAGTACTCTCAGTCCAGATAAAATGGGACTGTGCAGAACCACAGCTCGCAAATTTGGTAATCGTGAAGCAAGATCAATGGTTGGACCACTTCCAACAGATTGGCCATACAAAATTATATCCTCATCTGGCACAGCATATTTTTCCTTGAGGCAGTTATATGCTGCTTCAATGTCTGCATATGTATTATACTCAGTGGGCTGTTCAATGAAAGAATAAAATGTCCATTAAGATATGATAGCATTGAAGATTAGCATTGGTAATTTAAAGATGAAGCAGCAAACACAATACCTTCCCCGTAGACCTCCCGTAACCAGCATAATCATACCTGCAACACATAGAGGGTCTGTTAAGATGGATGTCAGGGAGGAAGCAGATTCTTATGTAGGATGATAACTTTGAGCATAAATCAAGCTCTAGCGTAAAGGGGTTCAAAATTGCTCCAATTAATATAATGTGCAAATGAGTTGTGTACGAGATCCAAAATAGGAGGCACGTCTGTCTGCATAATTCCAATCATTAGGTGCATTGGTGATCCACCAGACAGACCCACTAGTTATGCCTCGGAATACAGCATACCAAAAGTTTCTTTTGTCAGATCCAAGCTACCTCCACGAAATACTTTTTCTTGTTTTACACCCACAATGTCGGGTAGGGTACCTTAGAACCATTCTTACCACATATAGATATGGATAACTAACAAGAGATAGTCTGGAACTGTGTTAAACTAAAGTTAGTACAAAGTTTCTGCGGTATGCAAACATATACAGCACACCTACTAGGGAACTGCTGATGTAAATCTGCGGTCTCTCTAATCCTTGAAGCTAGTTAATAGAGTTTTCCAAACAAATGAACTGATATGATGTTCCCTTAACATCAGAAGTAAGAACCAAGTAGGTGTCGGGCAGCAAGACAGGGATGGTCACTTTCATGCCTAGATAAATCAGTATTATAGTGCTAATATACTTTGTAAATAACGGGGAAGGGGGAGACGTGGCAGCTAAATGTACAGCTGAATTTCATCCGCAACCAGTACTTAGATTGTGTTTCAGCAACTAAGAATAAAAGGCAGAAAAATTCAAGTCGAAGCAGCAGTGCAGCTAAATACTACTAAGATTAGCATTTTGAGCGTGATTCAGAACTCTGTCGCCAATTTATGTGCTACGAGACAATTTTCCCCAAGATTATAAACACAGACTCTCCTTTTGCGGAATTGCAGAAACAAATCAGGAAATAGGCAACAGAATCTTATACGTATAATAAATGCACAGCACCATACTAGTAGTATCCAAACCCATTTCAAAGTAGTACTACGCCCCTTTCACAAACGTCTCCCGGTAAGTTTCCACCAAAGGAAACCTTGTTATTCCCAGGCGAAATGGAGCTTACAAGTTGCACGACGACAAGCAACCGAGGTGAAGCGGGGGGCAATGAAGCATTTACCCGAAGATGTTGACTCGGAGTCGGCGGCTGAGCTCGACGAAGAGGCCGTACATCTGGCCGAGGTCGGCCGCGTTGCCGTGGGAGTAGAGCAGCGTGGCTGATGCCCGCGCGTGGCGCACGTAGACCGCCACGATCTCGTTCCCGCGGCGCGTGCGGAGGCGCACCACCTCCGTGCTGTCCTCCTCCTCGGCGGCGGCGCCAGCGCCGGAGGAGGAGTCCCCGGCGCCGTCCCTCCTACGGCGGCGCGCGGGGGGGCGAGAGATCTCGGGTATGAGGAGGCGGCCGGTGGCGGCGTCGGCGACGACGGTGTAGGAGGGCGGCGTGGGCGGGAAGAAGGCGAAGCGCGCGGCGATGTTGGACGTCACCCCGCCCATGTCGGCTGCGTCTCCGTGACGGGGATGTCAGCAGCGCGGCCGCCTCGGGGCACGCGGCGGCATGCGAGGGTTTGGATCGGAGGGTTTGGTGGTGGTGGTGGTGGCCTGGTGGGAGCAGAGGGAGGGGAGGGGGGAGGAGGAGGTGGGAGCTCACTAGTACTGCGAACTTTTCCTCGCCTCGCCAGGCAAGCCAGTGTGTGTGTTAATTGGGGCGACTGCCTGCTGATGATTTAAGACGTGGATTAGATTTAGCGAAAGGAGCGAAGCGGTTGGACTCACCCTCACCCCGTACTGTGGAATGTGGCGGATCGGCTGAGGCTGCCAGCTGCCGTGGCCAATTCTGCGGTCCGAGTAGACGACTGGTCAGGTCAGCCTTGGCGTATTGCTCGGATTGTATGATGGCAAGTACTGAAAGATTTGTCCATGTGGGATCTGTGCCTGGAGCATTCACCATTTTTTTTTGCTCTTTTTATTATACTACTTCTAAGCTAAAGCGAGAATTGACTTGTAACGGTATGGAAAATTATGTATACTACAAAAAATGGAACAGACGGAGAGATAGATGGTTTTGCGAACAGAACTAGGACTCCAATTCTTCTTCTTTTTTGTACTCCAGCTAGGTTGAAAGAGAGAAGCATGATGTGGTTGGTTCCCTTTTAGGCCTTTAGGCACATGAGTTGTAAAGGGGTGACGACTGCAACGTAGTAGTCGTGCTAGTACATCACTAGCTGTATGGTTTCTTTTCTAAAGAACTCATTGATGCATTCCCCTTTAGCTGCGGATCATCGCTGCGGGGCCATACTATGTACACACATGTACTCGAACCTGGAGTGTCGCCTACACTTAATCAGGACAGCTACAGACCTAGTATCACACTACTGTCTACTGACTCGAAACAACGATCGAGAGTTACCAGAGTTTTCAAGTTCGCTGGAAAAATCTGAATCTGAGAAGAGCGGCCACAGGACGCGCCACAGGAGAGGCCGCGCTCACCGGATGCGCGAATCCATGCGCGCCGAGCCAGCTGCGTCCGCAACAATCTTTTCTCCTGCGGGTTGGGGTTGGATAGGAATGGTTGAGGGGAGGAAGCGCAAAGCTCCGTCCGTTGTTCGCTTTTGCACAGCACAGGCAGCAAACAGGAGATTTGGCGTCATCTCGTGGCGGTGATGGGCAGGGGAGACCAGGTCACGAGGATAACTCGTTTGACCCACGAGTTTGGCCGGGGGCAAGCATCCGTCAATGAATCTACCGGCCTATCTCATCTATCTATCCGCTCTAGCATCTAGCACATGTCCCGTGGCATCTTCTCCGGTATCGATCCTTCCTCGTTGCTCGGATGCTGCACGTCACGTCTATCTGCCTAATTCTACTCTTGCTCTAGTTTCTATTGAGAACTAGACTTCGTTCAAAATTTCAATAAAATTTTAGAAATTTCAGTAATTTGGGGGAGTTCTCAGATACATGTATCTTGAAATTTTTGAACTCGAATCAGAAAAATAAACTCAAAGAAAACCCAAAAAATACCAAATTTCATTTAAATTTGAAAAAATAAAAAAAAATGCAATATTTTAGGTGAATGGACATAGATGCTGCCTAGGGGGTGAATAGTCGGTTTAAGGTTTAGGGTTTAGGGTTTATTTTATTAAACATAAAACATCTATATACTACGGTTCACCTATGTGCACAAACAACTTATGTAAAGCAAGACAAGCAACAAGGTGATAGTAAGATATTATTTCAAACACGAAGGCTATCACAATATAAAGTGCATAAGTAAAGAGATCGGGTATAGACAAGCGGAGACGACGATGTATCCCAAGTTTCTTTCTTTTAAAGAAAAGTATGTCTCCGTTGGAGGGGTGGACGATACTAAGACCACCAATGCCACGAAAGTCCTCACTCTATTCTTCCGAGCATCCGTCACACGACAAACACCCGATCCACTAGCTATTATGATGCATATTTAAACATACATAATATTCATATTGTCACACATCTCATGCTATATCTAGCTACAACTATGCTTATTATGCATGATTACTAGTTCTCGTTCATTTTCATATGACTGTTGTACAACTACTAGTTTTTATAGTTTTCCCTATCTTTGACTTGTGTGTAGGTGTTGTGATTGATTACGGATAAAGCACGACAGGAGGAGACAAGAGGATGCAATTTGGAGCTACAGGCACCAGACTTGGCCATTTGAGGGGGTGAAAAAGGCGATATTTTCCCATCATCTCTGACATGGGTATTGCCCTATGGGTGCCTAATGTTATCCTACCCGGTCCGGCCCAGCAGAATCCCATGATATGATGTACCCCTGATGGCAAAGTCTAGGAGGATTTCGGATGGCCCAAGCTCAAGAAGGAAGCGACTCCTTGATAAACACGGCTAGCTATAGATGGAAACTCAAAGGGAAAACCCTAACTTTGTAACCGACTCGCCCTACCCCCGGGACCTGGCCTATCTATATAAAGGTCAGGAGGGCACGTCAAGGAGGACAATCTACAACCCTAGCATACACACCGCCAGATCTCATCTACGCACCCTTTGTAACCTTCGGCTTCGCCATTAATCAAGAGCAGACAAGCAGGAGTAAGGTTTCCCTCCAGGGCCCGAACCTGGGTAAATCTTGTGTCCCGTGTTGCTTGTTTGCTAGCCGTTCCGCGATCTCCAGTGTCCCCTTCTTCTCCAAAACCCAAGCCCATAACAATGGGAATTGATGAGTTTAACCCCCGTCAATTGCCGCCGTCTGTGGGAATCGGGGATGCTGATGGTGTGATCGTGACGGCCCCATCAATCATGATCTTCGATTCTTCTGCAACGGAGAATCACCTTCTCTTCGGCACCATTGACTTCATCGTCCACTCGCTGGCAACCCGCCTGAACTTCGACATGATGCTTGGTAGCCTATGCTTCCAGGTTGGCCAGATCGGCATGCTCCGCCTCCCTGAGCGAGTGAAGACGTCGGCGATCACACCTGCCTCATGGATACCGCTAATCGGCACGCTCAGCGCACCCATGCTGGTGTACGACACGGATAGCAGCAGCAGCCGCAACTCCAACCTGTAACACCCTAGTATTTAGGAACCAACGAAGGGTAGAAATAGGAATCTGGGCATCTGCATGCATTCATCTGTAAAAAAATCAGGATAATTTTTTTTGCAAAACTAAAACCTAAGGAGATCAGAATTTCTTTCACTATCTAGAGGAGATTTAGCTCTTTGATAGTGATTGCCATAAACTTTTACATGATATTTAGGAATTTATTGAATTTTGGGGAAACAATTTGAATTTAAAGTTGAAAATTTAATCATTTGGAAAAAGATTTGAAAATTAGAAGTATTAGTATTTTATTGTCTTCCAAAATGATTTAGTAGTTTGTTTGAATATATTATAAGTATTAAGTAATCATGAGAATTGAAAATAATACAACAAAGTAATTTAAATAAGAAAGTATTTCTTATTTCTTTTCCTTATTTCATTACAACAATACAAATAAAGATAAATACATTAAACAAAAGTATTACAGAAACAAGATATAATAAAATGGAAACTTTATTGAATAAAAGAATATTATTACAAAGATTCTTTATAAAAGAATAAATGAAAGATTATAAATTATTATCAAAGCTAGACTATCTATCTATTCGTACACTAAATCTTGATCTTCAAAGTTTCTATACCTGCAAAATAAAAGAAAATCAAAGAGAAACAGGAGGCTAATTGGTTAATATTACTCTCAGTAGAGAAAAGTGTAGTGCATTATTCATGCTTACATCATTGAGTAAATCAAAAGGGAAAATTTCACCATAATGTAATATTTATTCTATCATGCCAAATAAGCTTCAGTACAACATCATCAGCCAAGGAAAAGGGGCAAGTTTCACCATGTTAGTAATCAGTAAAAGGTTAAGCATTGAAAACAGATTCACTTGATCTGATCCAAAGGGAATAGAACAGTGAAGCAGCACAATCACCTAACTGCATGTTGTGTGTTTTCAACACAATCAAAATGGAGCACACTGCCGCAGCACAGCTGCTGGCCATTCCATATCACCACCACATTCTCAAGAACACAGCCAAAAACACCACATATCTTGCCAAATATCCAACAAATCCACCAGCCAATCCATACAACAAACAAAATAGGCCATCCATAGGATGGTAACTTAAGGAGGGGTGGTGTAGGAGGACAGCAAGGTCAAGCACCAGTTCACAGGAGCAAGGAGGAGTAGGACAAGTACCAGGAGGAGAAGGACAAGTACCAGGAGGTGCATGACAAGGTACAGGGAGTGATCACCACTCCAGGATCAAGCCAGCAAGAACAACCAGCACATCAACATCATCAATAAGTAGTTGTGTGGTGAGTTTATACAAAAACATCACAAGATTGATCTTATCCATTTCATCGGACCATGTGTTGTTCTATATATAATATTCTCAGAAAAACACCCAAGTAAGGTGTATCCATCATAGAAGAAAGTAAGCAAAGCCAATAGTAAATATTTACAAACTATAACCAAGATCTCAACCTTTGCATCACTGATCTTGGATAGAAATCTCTAGTTTTATAACTAGATACACATGAATCCTTAAATGAACATTTTTGGGCACATCCTATGGATGGTAGAACCTCAGAAATGATTACATCATACAACTTCATATTAAACATTAAGGATCCACCATACTATCCATACAAAAGTCTATCAAATCATTTTTCTAAACACTGTAGGAATCATACCTAGGAATTATCCATCATAGATATTAAAGAGAGGAGGCAGCAGGTAAAAACTTTGTTTCTACCTAGCAAAGTCTCAGACCGGCATCATAGACTAAGGATACATCCAATATAACTCTATAGATAACAAAAATCTTTCCAAGATTACAACCTAAGCCAATACACAGTAGAGCTCATGAAAAGCCTATCCAAAGATAGGAAGTGTGTATCAATCAAATTATGGTATCACAGTAACCTGCTTAATAAGCAATCCAAGTATACAGGCTACATAGCTTAATTCTCATACTCGATCATTTTCCTAAGATAAATAACTAGGAATCATTTTGTCATCTATACATCCTATCATCCAAAAATTATCAGAGAACCATTGGAGTATATAACCAACTCCAATTTCCCCACATCAGAACATATCAATACAGACCAGTACATAGAAGTTTAGTTATCATCTACCGACAGAACCACTTTCAACACTAAGATCACAATACAGCAGTGAAATCTACACCACTAGGATTAATAGGTAACCACCTGAAAGCAACATGTTATCAAGGGATGAACCCTAACATAGAGGAATGAACCCTAGAACAACAGACAATCACACTAAGGGTTCATGTGTTGCAAGCACACACATACCAGCATGGTAGGATAGAGAACAAGAGAGGGAAAAGGGATGAACTCACCCGAGGTCCTCGTTGTAGTTAGAAGAGGAAGCAGAACAGACGGTGAACGCACACACGGTGGCACAGGGAGCACCCGGAGGCGCTGCAACCCGCGCCAAGCCACGAGCACGACGACCACAACAACACGAGCAGCCTTGGTGGCACCATAAGGCCACCAGAGCTGCGGAACAACACCACAGGGACGGCGGAGCACCAAATCATCGGTAGCCACCAAACCCTAGGGTTCGGGGTGGAGACGGCCTGGTCAGGAGAGAGGCCTAGCAATGAATCGAGTGGGACCATTCGACAGAGCATCATCGACTGTCTTGTCTCGCACCACGGCGACGGCTGGAGAAGCCTGAGGAGGCCGAGATTGCACAGCGACGGCAGTGGAAATACAGTGCCACATTAGGAAAGAGAGAGGAGAATACACGAGTGAGAGTGTGTGTGTGTGTACTAGGCAGATACGGGCCAGTACCACTCAAACCCGTGGGTTTGACTAGCCCAGGTGGGTCGGGTCAGGGCTGGGCCAGCCCAATGGCTAGGTCTAGATCTTTAAATAAAGAATTTCAACAAATATTTAAAGACCAAAATAACTCTAGAATTAAATAATTTCTAAGAAATGGAATAAAAATCCTAGAAATACAAATAATATCCATGAGTTCATAAACATATATCTACTCAATAAAAATTAAGAATTCTATTTTTGATAGAATAAATTTAGGTTAACTATTTTTATAATATTAATTATTTAAGAAATTTTATAAAAATATGTAAAACACCTATAAATAAATAAAATTCAGTTTCACATTTCTAAATGAGTATAGTATTATATAAAAATACTAAATTGCTATTTATATTAGTAAAATAAAATCTTATAAATTAAAATACTTATTCTTAAATTTTTTAAGAAAATAATGATAAGAGTTAAAATTAAATAAAAATAAGTTTTAAGATCTTATAATAACATATTGCCCCACTAAAAATATTAAATATAATATTTACAAAATTTTAGGAATAATCCATCAGTAACCTTCTTTTATTAATAAAAGAAAATAAGGAATTAATAAAGTGGGTAAAACACACAAAGAAGAAAATTAATTAATAATGCATTTCATTACTATGCATGTTCATTATTGCTTATTTAAATATTGTCCTTACCGGGCAATAATGGTGTTTTGTAGAAATAGAAGCTCAAGGTCGAGTGCAAGCATCCGACTTCACTACCTTGTAGTCACAAGGCAAGTTCATCACTTGCTCATGTCCTTTGATGAGTTTTATCAAAGTATTTGAAAATTGTGTGTTATCATCTATGTGATAAAAAAATATTTTCCCAGATAAATGAAATGCTATTGTCATCCTAAGCGGTGGTAAATATAAGATCGGCAATGGAACTTAGGTTTCCATCTACAATGTGATTCATCACAAAGGAATTAATAACCCATGACATCAATGATTCTAGCGTCGTGTATTACGCGTTAACCATGATATTTGGAATAGGACAGAGTAGTCAGCTGGATCTTCTTCCTTTCGCATGTAGCCGGATGCGTAGGCTGTGGCTGTTATCCTCGTAGCATGCATTTATTGGTAATTCGTAGAGGATATGCAGCATATGGGTGGGAACCGTCAACGCCCCACGGTAGTTCTGGCATCTGAACAGTCTGTATTAACCATTGTCGTAATTCAGTATGTAGGCATGGTGTACACCAAGGAGACATGATTGTCTTGGATCATCTATTGGGCCCCACATCACGGAATTATGGTCGGGAAAGTACGCCCGGTTGTGCAACAGGGATTTGATCTCTTATGGATAAAGCAACGCACCTCTGTAGGGTGTAAGAACTGTAACTTGTTACTCCTTGTTCCGGGAAGGAACTATGAACGCGTCAAGAAAGGAACTCCATGAAGTTCTGGTCATGTGAAGGCTGATGGGCATAGTCTTTGATATTAAAATCAACCTTTGAAAAAATGTTTACGAAAATTGCATAGTGCCAAGGACTGATAGTTCGAGGTGGTAGATAGAGCATCAAACTCTCCACCTTGCATATAATGAACTTGCTGGGTAACGCTGTTACTCAATCTTTCCTTTGATCCCCTGCTTTGACTCCGAGGAGACATATGACACTCCAATGTATGCCACTGAAGGACAAGAGGATGTCTACTACGAGGAACCTGACCTATCCATAGGAGTGGAATTTTTGGACTACGAAATACGTTATGGAGTGGAGGGCAACGAGTCCGAATAGTTGCCTTGTTTAGCTAGTAAACCAAATGAGTCGAGCAGCATAAACTTTATATAATAAGTTGTTGAGCTCAATTTGGTTATCAGATTGAAACTTTGATCTTCCGCTGAAACTATTTAAATTTGGTTTGTAAGTTTGAATCACTTGAAGTACCGAACTTTTGGTATTGTAATAATAATAATGTGTGTATGTTTGTAATATGGACCTGCAATGTTTTTGTTGTACCACTTTGAGGGATGTGATATTTGCGGAATGGTGTTCTGTGAATGTTATGTCCATGACTATAGTATACTACACATGCAGTGGTATGCTGGGTCACCACAACTGGTATCAGAGAAATTGCTTTGACCTTAGTTTGGAAACCTAGTAAAGGGTATTACCTGTAAGAATATAATAGCAACAATAAAGATTTCTCTAAAAAGTATAATTAATATTCAAGTGAGAATATTTTGTTGTATATTTTTAGTGCGATAATTCTTTGTCATAATGCAATATTATAATTGATTACTAATCAAAGTATTTTGTATACAGTGAAAATGGCACCAAAGTTTCCAAAACAGACTTCGGTAAGGAAGGAAGAGACTCTCGATGATTATCAGGGTACTTTAACTGAACAACTTCGACAACTTTTAGGGGTCTTTGGTTGGCGAACTACTATTCTAGTTATTACTTTGACATACTGTGATGGGCGTATGTTAGCCAAATACTGTGTTAGTATCCATCTACCAGAAAAGCTTGTTTTATATCACGATCTACCCATGGGTGAAGGAAGAAGTCACTTAGAAGCATACCATGTTGCTATTATGGAGGCGATAGCTAATATTAGGGAACACAAAGCCCAAGAATTAGCAGTAATCACATTTGCTGTGATTCCTCATGATTCTATAGACACGGAGCCGGTATCGGATCATCTTACTTTAGTAAAGAAGCATCCTAAATTAGCTTCCAAGTTTATGGATCGATACCGACTGATGATTGGATCTTTGTATAAGACACATCAAGTCATAGTGGAGGATAAAAATGATATGTTGGAGGATTTAACTGATCATCAACGCAGGAAGAAGTTAGCTTCCCAACTAGAGAATGAAGCAGTAAGTAGGGCAAACCCAATTTTTAAGGATATTCCTATAGATCCAGTATCTTTTACACCATATCCTTATTCACCTAGACTAGAACCTACCTATATCCTACTCTAGATATGATGTATCCAGTACCACAGGCTTCTGAAGTAGAAACTGATTCAGAACTTCCTATTGAGAATTCTGATGGATGGAGAATGGGATCACCTGTTGGATCTCAAATATCAGTGGATGGTTCTGACTAAGATGTCAGACAATCTAGCTGGATGGGTATGAGGTCCAATGTTAATAATAGCAGCAGGAATGACATGTTTGGAGGAAGTTAAGATGAGGAGGAAGATCCCGAAGAAAGGGTTTTTGAGTCATCAATGTATTATCAAAACCTAGAGAATGTATATTACACAGAGTTTAATAATAACTTGAAGGGAATATGCCCGAGAGGTAATAATAAAAGTGGTTATTATTGTATTCCTTATTTATGGTAAATGTTTATTTTGCATGATATAATTGTATTAATACGGAAACGTTAATACATGTGTGTCTAATAAACAAAAAGAAAGTTCTAGTTATGCCTCTCTTATAAACTAGCTCGTTGATTAACAAGATGATCAAAGGTTTCCTGATCATGGACATTGGATGTTGTTAATAACGAGGTCACAACATTATTGGAATGATGTGATGAACATTCATACAAAGTATAGCATTACGATCAAGGTCATTGTGTTTATATTGCTATAACATCATACGAAGTAATTTTAATCCTTAGACCATGATATCATGTTAATCACTCTCACCAGAAGAGTATCTTGATAACATCAAACGTCACACCGTAACAGGGTGACTATAAAGATGGGTTCAGTGCTACGAAGGTGTTATGTTGAGGCTCATGGATCAAGAGTGGAATTTGTCCATCCCGATGACAGAGAGATATACTTTGGGCCCTCTCGGTGATATCACATTAGTTAGCTTGCAAGCATGTGATTTGATCACTAGAATGTTATACCACGGGAATGAGAAAAGAGTACATGTCGGTAACGAGATCAAACTAGGTATGGAGATACCGATGATCGAATCTCGGAAATGTAATATATCGCGAGACAAAGGGATTGAGTTACATGCGTATAAGGTTCACACGATCACAGAAGTCATAGTTGAATGTGTGGGAGTCAGTACGGATCTCTAGGTCCCGCTGCTGATTATTGATCGAAGAGGGTCTCGATCATGTCTACATTATTCGCAAACCATAGGGTGACACACTTAAGGGATACCGACACCATTCAGAGCAAACTATATGCCAGAGAAAGAAAAAGGAAAACGCAAGAATTTATTTCACTAGACACCGGAAATGTTTCGGTTGAAATTGCTAAAACTGGTTCTGCATGTGAAATTGAAATGTTGTAAGGGGTTTTATGTGAATTTTTGTTAATTCAAGTAATTAACAAAATTCTGAATAAATAAATAAAAGAGTTTTATTTAATGAGAGCTTGCATTAAATTTGGTGGAAATTTAATGCATGTGAGTGGATTTTTGAGTGGAGGCATTTGTATGGGACTGGAGACTTTTCATTTTGAGTGGGAGATCCACCCACATGAATGTGGAAGAGGTGGGGGCAGCCACCATGGTTGGGTGCCATGCCCCTTGGGTTCCCCCTCTCCCTATAAAGGGCCTCCCTCTCTTGCTCTCATTTCACACCTCCCCGTGAAGGATCTCTCTCCCCCCTTTAGAATTCCCCATGGTCTTGGATCAGCGAGATACATGTTCCTGGTGGATTTTTCTAAAAGGATTTGTTTCTTCCGTTGCTTCGCTGGAGCGAGGGCGCGGAGGTTTTCGGGGTATCCGGACGTGTGTGCGATCACGGATGCACCACTGCTTTGCGGTGCTGGACTTGATGGTGCTAGACCGGCTGGACCGGCTGGACCAGATGGACTTCGTCATGATCTTGAGATCGGCAAGCGTTCGACTACATCATCCACGAGTACAACCTTGTTAATGCTATTTGGTCTTTGAGGGTATGTATTCTATGGATGTATATCCACCCGTTGCTTGTATCTAGTAGATATATCTTGGTACTTAGTTTTTCCCATCGTAGGAAATTTTTTGTTTTCTATGTTGCGGACCCTTCAGTGGTATCATAGCCAGATCTATGCGTAGATGCTTTGCATGGATAGTACACATATGAATATGTGGACGCTGATGGTCATGTTATTACTTCTTCTTTGTACTTTGGATATTGGTGGCATAGTGGGATGAAGCGGCCCGGACAAACTTTACATGTCCTCGCACATGAGACCTGTTCCACGCTTGACATGCAACTAGTTTTGCATAAGTGGCTAGCCGGTGTTTGTCTCTCCTACTATAGTCAATATCTGATTTACAACGAGTTGTCAATAATTTGATTATCATCGTTGTGGTTCCATGTTCGTAGGTAAGAACGGTTCTATCTCCGAAAGCCCTAAGCCACGCAAAACTTGCAATGGATATTAGAAGCGTCTAGTTTAGATTGTTGCTGGGCTAGTGTCATGATATGGTGATGTTGTAAGTAAAAGTATAAGTCGATACTCTTACAACACACATAACGTGTAAGTTCCATAGACCTTGTCCTTACACATAAAGGAATGATGGAGATCATACCACGATGCACATGATAACGATCAAGTGCAAGGACCATATCATTTCACTTTTCACATGTGATGTTTGTTGCATCTTATATTACTTGTTTGGCGTTTTATTAGCATAATAAGATGATCCCTCATTTAGATGTCAAGATAAAAATGTGTTCTTCCTTAAGTATGCACCGACAATGTTTTGCCGCTTCAAGACATCACGTGATGATCGGGTGTACTTGAATCCACGAGCATATCTCGGGTGTAAGACAGTTTTACACACGCGAATACTAAGGTTCTTACTTGGCGAGCCTAGAATGTGCAAATATGGCCTCGGAACACGGACTAAAAGGTTAAGCATGAGTCATATGTTTTGATATGATGACCATATGGATGCTCACCTTTGAAGCTATACCGACTCACGTGATGATCGGACTTGGTGTAGTGGATTTGGTTCATGTAATCACCAAAAAGACACGACTGATGTCGTTTTTGAGTGGGAGTTCATTTCTAATTTGGATTAGTAGAACTCAATTTATCATAAATTAAATGAAAGTGAATTTGCATAATTTGTTGTAGTCATTGTCATTCGTTCACCACCTTATGCTTAGTTGTAAATGAGATAATAGAACTATAGAATTCTGGATATTTACTTTATGAACTGGTATCGTATTGTGTTGAGTGTCAATCTAAAGTTTAAATTCCTATTGCAAACTTTCAGCAAACTCTCTTTACTCCGTGAAGTTTAATAATTAGTATTAAATCGAGAGAGACAATTCCGGTGTTAGTATCTAAAGTATCATGTTTGCCTCCATGATTCTTGATTTAAATATCGAGATTATCTAGGAGCTGAAAGAATTGTTTCAGAAACCATCATGTGTGGCAGATATAACGATATCTGAAACAATGTTTTGGTTGCAATATGATAGAGTATAACACATGTTCTCATATTGGATGAGAATTTGCAAAGGTTGGAGATGCTAGACATCCTAATCATCCAAAAGTGTTTTGGAAAGTAATGTTATACTCACGATTCGCCTTTATAAGCTACATTACCTTATGTCATACAAAACAACACAATTCATGGACTACAATGGCCTAAGTAACTAGCAAGAGAATATGTGATGATGTTCATCGAAAACAAACAAAACGGTTGTTTGTATTTCTCATTTACATCAAAGCTTGCCTTCAAGATTTGTATTAATAATAGTTATTTAAATCAGGTATTATGAGAACAAAGATTGTTCAAATAATTACCGTATTCCATATAAGATGGATGATTTATAAATCTAGTTGGATAAATCACATCCATAAAAACTAATGCTAAAATGTCGCAAGACAAATGATTGAAAGATCACTTACAAATTGGCATCGCTGTTTAAATTATATTGGAAAGAAAACATGAAGAAACTCCATTTTCATGGATTTTTGGAGTCTTTTATTTGATCAAATGACGCTTGTGAGACTTATTTCGGGATAATTAAAACCTCGTTCAAAGGCCAAAGAAGAACGATCGACTAAATTATTGGAATTATACATATCGATGTATGTAGTCCATTATGTGTAGTCGTAAGCGATGGATTTCAACTTCATATGCTTTCTCCGAAAATTTGAGTGAATATTCACTTAATGAGAAAGAAGTATGAACTATTTGAAAATGTTCAAAGACTTTCAAGATGAAGTGGAAAATCATTGTAACAAGAAAATAAATAATTTATGATTTTATCATAAAGGGGTTTATTTGAGTCGCAAGTTTAGCAAAACACCTAGATTTGCATCTCCCGAAACACCATAGGAATATGGAGTGTTTGATATTTGTAATGAAACCTTGTTTAACATGGTTGGATCAAAGGTGTTATTTATAAAACTGCCATTATGTTTTAAAAGATTAAAGCTTTAGAGACTACCGCTTTTAAACTGAAAAGAGATCCATCTTGATCCGTTCAAATGACACCATGTAAGTTATGGTTTGGGGTAAAACCCAAGTTGTCCTTTCTTAATTTTTGGTATCCTAAGCATAAGTAAGATTGTCGTGGTGGTGGCACGACAGATGCCATGGGTAGGCTTAAGTTGGGGGGGGGGGGGGGCGAATGGGTGCTTGTGGTCACCGGGGAGGGAGTGCACGGTCGAGCCATGCACGAAGAACAAGAAGAACTCTCCAGACTTAGCGATTTGATTGATACCCGAAGATTACAAGTGCTCCTTGAGATGTATCAACTAGGGTTTTAGTGCACTAGTTCCCTACTTGGTCCAACCCCCCTTCACTACAGCTATGCCCTTCCTTATATAGGCAGTGCTAGCTTATACCCCTTTGGGTTCTAGGGTTTACTGTTTGGATTTTGGTCCCTATAATGTGGACTGGGTCATGGGCTTGCCCTAAGCCCAATGGCCCAGTCCATAAAGCTTGACAGCTAACGGTCTTCTGGTACGCTGCTTCCTTTTCCTTTTGGCGTCATGCTATTACTTTGTACGTCGGCATGTGCTTTGGGCGTCACCCGGATCCTTTTGTGTCACCCGGCGTCGCCCTTCTCTTTTGACCATGCTTTATCATGGTACCTCCTGAACCTTACTCGGAAAGGTGCCACGCGTCCTACTTGACTCAGCCCTTCCTCGGTAGACTTGGCTCGTCGGTTCCTGCAAGAATTACAACTTTATCTTATGCGGGCCGACATAGTTTATATGTCAGCTGCTCATGCTTCTCTTACCCGGCCATTCTTACCCAGCCTGGTTCTTTCTTTACTCGAAGCTAGCCAAGCGATGCTATGTTTCACCTCTCGTGACCCTACTGGGGGTTATCCCCCCGACATTAGTCCCCGAAGCTGGTGAGGTCTAGCATTTCATGTTGTTAGGCGTCTCCAGGTTCCTTTTGTGTGATTGGAACTTAGTTTTTGTCTTTTTTTCATTGCAACCTTGTACTCTGCCGAGTATTTATGACAGTTTTTGGATCCACTCTTTGACTTCCTGGCTCATTTCTGCCTCGAGCCAAGTCACTTTGGCCAATTCTGAGTCATTTTCGGCGTGCTTCAGTCACTAACAGCTAGTAATCATGATTACTTGCCTCAAATTTTGTTCCAAGCTCTGGTGGCACAGTGACGGCTGTGCAGTTATTCCCCGTCACTGTGGTAGTCCCATCGGCGTGCGCCCCTTGTCCTTCCTCTCATGACGTGGCACGGGATTTTTTGTGTATCTTTGGCTACGTGGCGCTTGATGATTGGCTTACTCGGCCTGGTACACGGCCATACGCTGGCCGCACGGCACAGATGGATCCCACGACCAGGGTTTTACTGACCTTAAGTAGGGGTTGGGGGTTTCCACTTCCCCCACGCCCGTTCAGTTTTCCCTTGCGCCTGCGAGATCAAACCGCCCCCTTTGTGGTTTCTTATTCCTCCTGTTCTTGCCCTGCAATTGCTCCACTTCTCTTTCCGTTCCACCACGGGTCCGTGTTCTTCCAAGCCACTCCCTACGGCGGAGGAGACTGAGTCTGCGAGGGTGATGGACGCTCGCGACGACACTCATGGTGCGGAGGAGCAGGAGGTTCCCGCAGGCGAGCGCGGTGGCTGGGAAGGTTCAGAGGTCTCCACCGAGGATGTAGAATGGCTCCGCTCCACCAGGCACATTCCGCTGCAAGTGGATTGCCGTGTTCCCATCGGTGAGATCTCTCCCAAATCCGAAGCTAACGAGCGGATGGTTTTCCTTTCTCACTTTGAGCGCGGTTTCACTCTTCCAGTGAGCACCTTCTTCTCCTCCTTTCTCTCCACCTTCCATCTGCAAACCCATCATCTTCCTACCAATGCGATTGGCTCTCTTTCCTGTTTTATCTCTGCTTGCGAGGCTTACCTCAGAATTTGGCCTATAGTTCTTCTGTGGGCCAAATATTTTAGATTTAGGGTTTAGGTTGTTCCCCAGCCTGGTGCCCCTAGATCCGAGAAGAAGCCGAATCGGTGCGGTGCCGCTAGCATCACGCCTAGGAGAGACTCCATCTTTCCTCGGGTTGTTGGGCTTGATTCTTGCAAGAAGTGGCATAGAACCTTTTTCTATGTCAAAAACAGCGGGTCCACCGATAACATCCGGCTCCCCCCTTTCTCGGATGAGGTTCCTAGAAAGAAGCTCTGGCAGCTTGACGCGCGCGACCAAGATGCTGCGGTGAACGAGGCTAACACGATCCTGGAAAGGTTGTTGTCGCCGGATGAAAACTTTCGTCTTGCTGATACTGACCTCATGTGCGCCTTGATCTAACGTCGGGTAAGCCCCATCCAAGCGAGGAGCCACAAGATGTGCTTCATGAGTGTCTCCCATGATCCCACTCGACACTCCACTAAGGAGCTCACCCATGATTCCATTGCCCGCCGAGTAGGGGTGGGCAGAAAAACCGATAACCGAACCCGAAAAGACCGAGACCGAAACCGAATAGACCGAGATCGAAAGGACCGATCAAAAAATTGGATAGCAAATTTTCTAGACCGAATTTTGTTTGGTTAATTCGGTCATTAGTTCTTGGTAACCGAATAGACCGAACTTACCGAATTTTAGGTGAGAGTGGCGTAGTTCCAAAGCCCTAGTTGCTCATAACTATAGATTTATCTTCCTCGACTAAGCCAAATTTAGTATTATTAAATGTTAGTTTCCGCAAATTAATATTACTATATAAAGTGTATTTTATATTTAAATTACAACTTACATAGTACCAAATGGTTTAACAAATATTATCGAACTTTTGTATTTGATAATATCTACTACACAATTCCGTCATGACCGAAACCGAACCCGAATTATCGGGTAACCAAATTTTTCGGTTAGTAAAAATAACAAGTAAATTTCGGTCTTTATTTGTTTGAAGACCGATTTAAAAATAGACCGATATGCAAAGACCGAATTTTCGGTCATGACCGAACGCCCACCCCTATCGCCGAGTAAGCTCAATCTTTAAACTGAACTTGGCGGATGATTGGGCTTGGAGTTGCCCTCCGTTTAGCCGGGTCAGGCCTGTCCCCTGGGTAAGTTTTCCGAGTCATTTTCCTTGCTGAATTGGCTTTAGCTCTTTTGCCACTCTCAGTCTAGTTTTTGGTTACTCGTTCTGTTTTTCTTTCACAGAATCTTGTTCACCAGGTTGATGACAGTACTATCCCTCCCTGCGGTTATAACGGGGATCACTCCGACTCTGATGAGGTCGAGTATGACCTGGAGTACTTCATGCCCATCCCACACGCTGCGGCTGCTTCAGCTTCGGGTAAGAGTCGATCTCGCAATCCCTTACAAGATTGGTCTGACGATGATGAGGATGATGATTGTACACTTTTGGAGGTACATGCCTTGCGACCTTAGTCTCCCAACTTATCCGAGTAAGCCTGTTATTTACTTATGCAGCTGGACAGGTACATGACACTCCTCCTCTCGCCGTGGGCAGAGTCGACAAGATCCCCGTCGCCAAGCCGAAGCGACGCGGAGCCTCCTCCAGCACTCAGCCGACCAAGAAGAGGAATCCCACTCCGACAGCTCCTGCTGCCTCTGCTGCTGCCACTCTGGCTGAAACCCGCCAAGACTCTGGGCGCCGAGTCACACGGCGAGTCACCCGTGACCCGGTCGTCACCGGGTAAGTTTTTACACTCTGCTTTCTTTGTTCTTTCTTTTTTGTCGCTGATGTTCTCTTATAAATGTCTTATTGTTTTCAGCACCGCACCTTTGTCGGCAAACCAGGCTGCTTCTAGCATCGCCTCGCCGCTAAGGCCTGCGCCTCCTCTAGCTGATTCGACGGCGCCGAGTCCCGTCTGAGTCAGTCAGACCCGGTTGAGGCTCACGCTTCTCAGTGTCAGTCAGACCCGGTGGGTCATTGGGCTAGCGCCCCTGGTGCTGGCCAGGAACAATTTTCTGATCTTGGTGCCAGTGATTCTGGCGACGAGAAACCTTCCGCCACTAGTTCCTCTGGCATCGGCCCTCAGGCTGGTGTTAATGAACAACTTCCTGATCTTGGAGCCAGCAAGACTGCTTAGCCTAGTCAGCCGGCTCCACTTTCTTCTCCAAATCCTCCTGCTCGCTCTCCAATTCTGTCAAAGGGCCAGACCCAACCTAAGGACTCTGGCTCTGCTCGCCCTTTATCCGGCAAATCCACCTCATCCAAGCAGACAATGCTGGTCCGCGCTCCGGGTTCTGCCCCTCAGATCCGACCTTCGATGTTGGCAACGATGCTTGCTTCAACGGGCAAGGCGGGCGAGTCCGTAGCTGCCGGGTCAGGTGATGGCTCTAAGGCTGCTACCCTCCATACTAGTGCTGAAGCGACCCGTGCCAATGTGGGAACTACCGTGAAAACGGGTCAAGTTCTCACTCGGACGCTCAGTGGGAAGAGCCTTGGTTCGGCTGAGCCTTATGCTTTGGCATGGAATGCAGCTGGCGAGCAGGAGGTCAGCACCCGCGCTTGCAAGAAACTGAAGCTGTGCCCTAAGGCCGTCTCTGACATGACCCAGTAGGCTATTACTCTAATGGCCCACGCCGACGAAGTGAACGAGGTAAAGTAACTTCTTACTCTTTTGTATTGTTGAGTATCGCCTTTATACATATCACCTAGTCCCCAAGGTTACTGCCGAGTAAGGAACTTACTCGGATGTAAGATTTCAATAACCACTTAGTCTTAAATTTTTTCACACTAAGCTTGCCTGTTAGAGCTTAGATCCCTAGCCCTCGAGGTTACTATTGAGTAAGGAACTTACTCGGCTGTAAGCTCTTAAGCTTTTTCATTTCCCTTATGCCAAACTCATATGTTAGAGCTTCGATCCCTAGCCCTCGAGGTTACTGTCGAGTAAGTAACTTACTCGGCTGTAAGCTTTTAAGCTTTTTCATCCGGCAGGCTGCTTGAATTGATCTTTCCTTACTATCTGTCTTTTCTGTACAGCTCACACATAACGAGCGCACCAAGGTGCACCAAGTCTCGTTCTGGCGCATCGCAAGATCGAACTTGCGTATGAAAAGCTGCAGACTAACACCCAAGGCAAGGTAATATCCTTAGTCGTCCTTTCTCTATTCGGTGTATTTTCCTTTGGTTCATTTCCTCAATCTTGTCTTGCTCTTTTCTCATAGCCTCCGCTCATTCCACCATCAAGGCTCTTCATTCGCAGATCAGCGAGGCCGAGAGTAAGTTTCTTGCTTCATTAATTCGATAGCTCAAGGTTTCTGTTGGTGCTGACAAGTAATTTGTTCCGAATAAGCAGAGAAGCGCCAAACCAAACTCCAGAAGGAGCGAGATGAGGTGACTCGGCTGAAGAAGCTAATGGCCGAGAGCAGAAGCACTTGTCCGAGGTTAAGGGGCTGAAGGAGGAGCTTGCCGAGAAGAATGAGTAGTAGGCTGCCAGCGCCGAGAAGACCAAGAGGCTGCTTGACGAGGCCGATTCATCGGTTGAGTCAGAAAATCTGAACTTTGACGCCCTCCAAGCCAAGGCCAAAACTTGGCATAGCAAGCTCGCCACTACAAACTTCTTTCTCGGTAGTAAGTTCTTACTCT
The DNA here is from genome assembly GCA_910589765.1 of Avena atlantica. Classification (NCBI taxonomy): domain Eukaryota; kingdom Viridiplantae; phylum Streptophyta; class Magnoliopsida; order Poales; family Poaceae; genus Avena; species Avena atlantica. The sequence continues at coordinate 410,732,970 of OU342735.1, read as the reverse complement.
TTTGCACTGTATAGGTCGCTCTAGACTTCTTCCATCTACTTTTGTTATTTTGCTAACTTCCTATTTTGCTTGCAGAGAATTTTCCTGAGGCCAATATGTTTGCCACCCGAGCCATGAAGAAAGTGAGGGCCGAATCTGGTGCTCCGGCCGACGGCGAGGTGTCCATGGAGGAGCTTCTCGAAGCAGCGTCAGAACGGGTCAGGACCCTCAAGTCTTGTGGTGTGGACCTGCTCAAGTCGGATATTTCATGCGTTTCGCATGCTCTGGCCGGATGAAGACCCACCTGAACTCATCGAGCCACTTGCTGGGAGATTGCTCCTTACTGAGGACCGTCTGGATCAATGGCGCGAGTCGGTCGGCCGAGCTGCAGCGGACAAGGCTCTCTCCTTCGTGCTTTCATGGTACGAGGACATCAATCTTGATGTTCTTGCTCGCATAAGAGGAGATGGCAAATGGCTGAATGACCCGGAGGTGATCAAGAAACGCCCGGAGCGAGCTTACGTCATGATTGAGTATACCATGGTGCACGCTTGGTGCGACGGCCCCAGCTTCCTCGACCTTGGCGACCCGCTCGTCGAAGTTGCTGATGAAGAGGGTGGCGACAGCGAAGCAACCGAGTCAGATGGTCCGGATGACCCGGCCACGGATGCCCCTGACTCGGCCGATGCTCCAAGCGATGCTCCTGGCTCCAAGGGTGCTCCTCCGAGTCCTTTTGCTTCTTAGGTTAACAAATACTTGAACTTTTGATTAGATCCCTGGTATGCCGGGTGCAGATGTAACATACATTGCACTTTAAGTTTGATTATGCGCTTTTGATAGGCTTTACATATTTGCGTTATGTTCTGAGTGTGAACCATTCAAGGGCAAGTCCTCGAGTTTCATTTTGCCGTGTCACCTTTCCTTGACTTTGGCCCCTGTCTACCTTTTTCGGTGTTCGATATTAGAGTCTCAAAGTACTAAGGATATAGTTAGCGGATATGAAACTCGAATAACTTGGCCGAGATTGTTCGACACGCAGTATAATGTGACCTGCAGAGAGTTAGGCAAAAACTTAAAGACAGCTCGCGTTTCTCCATGTGCTTATCCGGCGTTCGTGTTTACCCGTCATACATCATTTCCTCTTGCTTGCCATGAAGCCATGTTTTCGGACAACAGCATAGTCGAAGAGTTGATTTCTTCTAAGTAAACACTACTTGTTCCGAGATAAATTTTGGGTGTCACGCCAGCCGAAATAAAATAATTGAGAGGGAAAACTTAAGGGGTAGTCCCCGAGTCAGTTTTTCGAATCATACCATTTTATTATCAGCACATAGCCGACAGATACGTCCAACATATGAGAGTTCGAGTGATACATGCATTGCTTCTCCTAAGTACAGAAGGGACAAAGTAGCGCCACATTCCATGGCCTTTTGGTCTCATCTCCTGACTTGTCCGCCTTGTTCTTTTGTGCTTCACGAGCATCTATGAGATAATAGGAATCATTGTGCAATGCTTTGCTTACAATGAATGGACCTTACCATGGGGGTGATAATTTATGCATTCCCGCTGTGCGCTGCACCAGCCTTAGCACCATATCCCCTTCTTGAAAAACACGAGGTTGCACTTCCGGCTATGGTAGCGTTGGAGATTCTGTTGATATATAGCGGACCTGGATAATGCCAGTTCCCTTGCTTCTTCGAGTAAGTCTACTCCATCTTATCGAGCCTATTTTACCTCGGCTTCCGAGTATTGCCTTATTCTTAGCGAGTCATACTCTATGTCGGCAGGCAAAACTGCTTCTGCCCCATACACGAGGAAAAATGGCGTATAACCCGTTGACCGATTCAGAGTTGTTCTTAGGCTCCATAGCACTGAGGGTAGTTCCTCTATCCAACAACCAGGTGACCTCTGGAGTGGTTCCATTAAGCGGGGTTTTATCCCTGACAGAACTAAGCCATTAGCCCGTTCAACTTGTCCATTTGATTCTGGATGGGCGAATGATGCTACATCGAGTCTTATTTGGTGTTTCCCGCAAAAACGAGCAAAAACTCCTTCAGCAAAGTTCATGCCATTATTAGTGATTACACTGTGTGGGTAACCATATCTGAGGATTATATCCTTTAAGAATGTGACAACTATTCTACCGTCCAAATTTTTGATTGGTTTCACTTCTATCCACTTGGTGAAGTTATCAATCATGACCAAAATATGAGTCATGCCTCCCCTTGCTGGTTTGAATGGTCCCACCATATCTAGGCACCACACTGCAAAAGGCCAAGTGATTAGTATAGTCTTTAATTCAGACGCTGGTAGATGTGACTTGGATGCATAGTGTTGGCAACCACTGCATTTTCCGACTAACTCTTGCGCTTGTGCCAATGCGCTTGGCCAATAGAATCCATGTCGGAATGCCTTGGCCACCAATGCTCTTGGTGACGCATGGTGCCCACATTCTCCTTGATGAATATCCAATAAGATCTCTTGGACTTTCTCTGGGCTGATACAACGCTGCAGTACGCTCGTCACGCTTCGCTTGTATAATTCCTTGTTGATTATGGTGTACACTTTTGCTCTTCGTGCTGTTTTCCTTGCCAATGTTTCATCACTCGGCAAGGTCCCATCTTTTAAGTAGTCGAATATTGGTTGTGCCCATGTTGGTATCAGTGGTTCCGGGTCTGCTTCAGCATCAATGTCCATTGGCTCTGCCGACATGACCCGAGGAGTCCCCGAGTGTGATTCGGCAGCCCCTGAATTGAGCGGATCAGCCCCCCGAGTGGTTCAAACCTACCCCTGAGTCGATATCCATTGGCACCATGTCTGACTCCTGAATCGCCGAGGTGACCCTGATCGAGTCGGATTCTGGTGATGGCTTGATTGATGGTTTCCTGAGGTGCTACATCGCTACTCCTGGTGGTATTGCTTGCCGAGATGACCCTAGTTTGGATAGTACATCTGTTGCCTCATTTTCTGCTCTAGGAACATGATGGAATTCACATCCGTCAAAGTATCCCAAAATTTGTTGCACATGGAAACGATATAATTCCATGTTTGCGTCCAGCGCATCCCAATGTCCAGACACTTGCTGAATCACCAAATCCGAATCGCCAAAACACATGATCCTTCTGATACCAATTTCCTTGGCCACTTTGATGTCGTGGACAAGTGCTTCATACTCGGCAACGTTGTTGGAAGCATCAAAATGAATCTGTAACACATACCTGAGTTGATCCCTCTTTGGAGATGTGAGCACTATCCCGGCGCCCAGACCCATTTTCGTCTTGGACCCGTCAAAATGCATTTTCCAGTAATTCAGATCTGGCAGTGGTGGTTCGTACTGCATTTCCATCCAGTCTACAAAGAAATCTGCAATAGCCTGAGACTTTATTGCATCTCGCCTATCATATTGTGGAGTATATGGTGCCAGTTCTATGGCCCATTTTGCGACTCGGCCACTGGCATCTTTGCTACCCAATATATCCGAGATAGGTGCCTCACATATTACCCGGATTGGGTGTTCTTGAAAATAATGTTTCAGTTTCTTTGCTGCCATATATACCCCATATGTCATCTTCAGATAATGCGGGTAATTCTGTTTCGAGACAGAGAGCACTTCGCTCAAGTAATAAACTGGTCTTTGGACTGATTTGCCCCCTTCTTAACGTTCAACCGCTATTACTGCACTTACAACTCTGTTGGTTGCGGCGACATAGAGCAACATTGGTTGTTTGGATAATGGTGATGCTAATATTGGTGTTGTTGCCAACATTTTCTTTAATTCATGGAAAGCGCTATCAGCTTGCTGTGTCCACCTGAATTTGTTTGATTTCTTCATCAGTTGATATAGTGGTAGGGCTTTTTCACCTAGCCGACTAACAAACCTGCTCAACGAGGCCAGGCATCGAGTAAACTTCTGGACATCGTTGAGGTTTTTTGGTGTAAGGGGTCCCAATCTTTAATAAGATAGAGCCTCCTGTGTTTACAATGCTAGTCCCTGGATCAATAGCTAGCATCCACAGTTAAGATGTAATATCAAGAAACAAAGGTCATAATATAACTTTATAACCAGGAATAACATAAGTTTATTACATCAAACATAGCTCATTAGGCTATTTCATTACATTGCAATGGAATAAATATAGTCATGGGTCCTTCATCTTCAAAGTGCCACAGGCAGATGTTGGTTGTAGACTTTGTAATCCTAATCAAACAATCTTCACTAAAATCAATCAAACCTGCAACATACAAGTTACAGCCACAAAGGGTCAATACATTTGAATTGTATTGGCAAGTGATACTATGGTAGTATTGTGGAGTCTATCAACTATATGCATTTGGCTAAGTGGAGTTGAGGCTTGCATTGCTCAAAATAGATTTTTCTTATCATTTTGAAAATACTAAGTTTTTGCTTCACAAAATCATTTTCCTCAATCAAAGATTTCAAGATCCTTGTACCAAGCCATCTCTCCATCAATGATTGAAGAATTCAAACAACCCTTGTTCAAACCACAAGATTTTTAATTTAGAAATTGGAATGATGAGATTCTTGATTGCTTCCATGTCTTGATGCTCAAATTGTCCTTTACCAGGGACATGGCTAAGTACTTAGGTTTTACACTCTGCAGAGATGGTGCACTTTACCCACAAGACTTGGTTTCCCAAGACAAGATCTTTCAGAAGCTTTCCCTTAGACCAAAATGGACGCGCTCCAACCTATCAAACACTACCACCCACTGTCCATTTGGCTAAGTTCTTGCAACCTATATGATCATGGCAGAGCCCATATTGCCAAGTGGTTGCACTTGAAGCTTCGCAACATTTGACATCTCAAATCCCTTTGTTTCCTGGGTGGCATTCCACAAGTGAGATACACAATCCAAGCCATGGCATTGTGAACCACTCAACCATTCTCCACCAAGCAAGCCCATTCCACCCAGGGGATTCATTAACTTAGTTGTTTTATTAAACAAAAACATAAGTCCTCAGACTTAGAATATTTTTCCATAGTGTGAATATATATTCCACCCATGTTTTCTATTAGCTAGGCTAAGCTTGGTAGTATTAGGAAACTTTAACTTAGGAAAATCCTACTAAGGATTCATCTACTAGGATTTCCTATAGCAAGATCTATACTTAGCAAAATCCATGCAAGTTTACTTAGCAAAATCACTAATGCATAGAGAAAGTAATGGGACAAAAGTATGAAGCATCACTTGCCTTTTTGGTAGAGTATAGGTTCACTTCTTGATCTTTGCAACAATTACACTCTTCAAGTCACTACAAATCAATCAAGCAAGGTACAAACTCAATCTACCAATCAAGCAAAACAACACACATAAATAACAAAGTCAGAGAAATGCATGCAAGCATGCCAAGCTTTGTTTTGTTTGTAAAAGTGGTTCCTAGTGGGTCATAGTCATTTGGGTACATCTAATGGTCATTTCCTAAAGTGGCTAAGTCATTTGCAAAAGGTTTCACTTAAAAATCATTTTCAAAACAAAGTGTTATTTTATGTGGTGTAGAAATATTTTTATTAAGGCATTAGTCTATAGGTTTCACCAAATGAGTTTCTATTGCAAAACTTGGTGTTCTTGGGTCAGTAGGTTTGGTCCAAACTATTTTCTCAAAGTTTTCTTTCCATACACATTTTCATAAATAAAACCATTCTTTTTATTTGGCTAGAAAATGACTTAGTTAAATAATTCAACTTAAATTTCACAAAAATCATTTTTAGCACTATGGGTTGGTTCCTAGGGTCAGTAGGGTCACAACAAACCAATTGGCAAAGGTTTGATCTCAAAATTCATTTTTAAATGATTTTTCTAATGTTAGCAAGCACACAAAAGAATCTGCAAAATCAAACAATCTATCAAATACTATTTGCTAAACTAAGGGTAGGGTTGGCTAGGGCTTGTTCTCTTGAATTCATTGATATAAAATTTGTCAAATTTGGACGTGTGGTTTGAAAGTTACAATGGTTTGAAAATTGCATATCAATCTGATTTCAAAAACCTGTTTTAACTCAGCTACCGACACGTGTCGCACCGAGATTGGACAATACCGGTTCGTCTGGATCACGAAATGAAAGCCGTTGGATTAAGTTACATCGCACGGGCCAGATTGCATACCCTTTTGCGTATAAGTGATTCTATCCAAGCCTCAGGATCAAGATCCAACGGTCCGAATCTGTTGACCTAGAACTGGCGGCGGTGGATTCCGTCGCGCGGCGGCGGCGGCTTGGCTGTGGCATCGCCGGCGTTACCAGAAGCGAGAAAAAGAGAGAGGGGGTTCACCTGATTCGCGGGATGATGCTGATGCTCAACGTGCTCTTGGGGAGGCAGGGGGCGCACGGACGTGTTGGTAATCTCTCGCCGGAGTTGCGCTTCACCTCGGGCGCGGTCAGATGTCGTCGGAGGCGAGCGTCTGGGGCGCAAGCGAGATATGCGACGCATCAGGAAGATACACATGAGTTCAAGGTTCGCGAAAACACTCACCAGTGAGCCAGGGGCGCACGAAGTCGTCGGCTATGGCTCACCGGAGTTGAGCTTATCGTCGGTGGCGCTCAGGCGTGGACAGAGTCGAGGTTGTAGGTCATGTGCGGGCAAGATGGTGCTATGGAGAGGTTCGCCTGGAGGTGGGGAGAAAGTTTGGGTGTGCCAGAGAGCAAGGGGGGGCGTGTAGCAGCCGGAATCGGTAGTGGAGGTCGTCGGAGACAGAGGAAGCTCTTGGGTCGAATTGTGGCAGCCTCGGGGCGGAGAAGGAGTGGTGACAGAGGGGAATGGAGGAGAGGGCGTGGGCGATTAAGACAGTGTGACTGCAGCGAGGGATTAATGCTGCAATAAGGCGCATTCAACCGAGGAAGCAACGGCAGCAACGGTGGCGAGGGAAGGAAGAAGTAGTCGTGGGGTGGGTGAGAAAGATGAACAGTGGAAGGGGTCCACTGGTAAGTGGGAAAAAGAATCGAGGGGAGGTCCACCTGCCAGGGGCTTGCGGGTTGTTTCAGTCGGTGAAGAAAATGGTTCGGGGAGGGGAAAAATAGGAGCTGGGCTAGATGGGCTGTTTGGGCCGGGGTAGTGGGTTGGGTCTGTTTTCTTATTTTTTTCTGTCTGATTCCTTTTTCTTTTTCTAATTCTATTTTCTGATTTGAATTTCAAACAATTATTCACACATTCAAACAACACTCAAATCAATTCAAACAAGCACTCAACTTCACTTTGAATTTGGTTCTGTTTTTCAACCTAATCCAAAATAAAACAATATTTTTAAATCTATTTAGGTTCCATTTATTAGTTTAAATAAAATGGACCATGGTTTATTTAATAAAATAAGGTTTGGTTTAATTAATAAAATCTCCATTTGAATTCCAAATGTTTTCAAATCCAAATTAGTAGGTTTTATTTGTTAATAAAGAATATTTTGAAAACTTGTTTAAAATAATATAATCCTTTTACTTTAGGGTCCATTTATAATTAAATAAAATGGAACTTAGTTATTAAATCAAAATAGGGTTTGATTTTATTAATAAAATCTTTATTTGTAACCTAAATATTTTCAAAACCCAATTAGTAGGTTTGATTTGGGAAACATATAATATTTGGAAATTTGTTTTAAAATAAAATAGCCTTTTATTTTAGTGTCCTTTATTAATTATTATAATAGACTTTTATTATTAAATCCAATAGGATTTGTTTTATTAAAACTTTTATTTTGAAATCTAAAATAAAGCCAAAACACTTTAGTAGGTTTTATTAGAGAATATAAAATACTTAGAAAACCTATTTTAAACAATTTAATAAGTCTTGATGTTTTAATTAAAATAGTAAAACCTTTTATTTTAAAAGAGTTTGGATATTAATTCCTTATTATTTTATTTAAGCAAACCTTTGCTAATTTTATTTAAAATAAAATGTTTTAATTCCAAAGCTTGGCCAAGGTTTAATTTGGCTTTATAAAATATTCTTTTATTTATAAACTTCTATTTCATTTGAAAACAAATCTTTTCATTTAAGAGTTTCAAAATAGTATTTCAAAAACATTTTATTTTCTTCATTAAAAAGGTTTATCTTTTTAAACTCCTTTAGGTTTTAACTCAAATGGGTTTGGAGTTCCAATTTATTTCAAAAAGTTTCTTCTGGCTCTGAAAATTAAACAAAGTTTTATTTTATTCATTTATTTTCACATTACAAGATTTGGAAAATCTTGGGATGTGACAGGCTACCACCCTTAAAATAAATCTCGTCCCGAGATTTGGGAAGGTTTAGGTTTACAAGCAAGTTCAAAACAACTAGGGTACTACCACCCTTAAAATTTTTCAAACAAAAATTACATATTGTCCTTCTTGGGATCCTGGGGAAAACTTTTCTAAGCAAACTTTATATTTGAGTCCTTTGTTTCCATACTTGACTCATGGGCCAAGGTTGAGATCCTTCATAGACTTGTTTAACTTGTTCTTCATCTTCTCTGGACAATTGCTTGCATAGTGGCCTAGTTCCTTGCATTGGAAACACATCACTTGGCTGATATCTTTCTTTTCCTTTGGTATCATTGCCTCTTGTTTGTTTCTTTGGTTCTTCTTCTTTTCTGGGCATTCATTGGCATAGTGTCCCATCTCTTTGCAATTGTAACATTGCAACTGGCTTATGTCCTTCTTCTTCTTTTTGGGTCTCTCCAAAGCTAGGAGTTCTTCTAGTTCATGTTCTTCATGAGTGGGAGATCTTTCTCTCTTTTTGGGGCATTGATTGTCTCTAAATTTTTTGCTAGCTTGGGTTCCTTCCAGAACAACATCCTTGTCATCCTTGTTGTCATTAGCTCCTTGGGAAAAGTTTTCTCTCATGTTGGTCATTTGAGTAACCAATCCTTGCAACAATTGGGATTGAAGTTTCAAAATCCTTTGTATGGCAGGGTCTAATCCATTGTTGTTGGCTAAAAGCTGAGTTGTCTCTTGGCTCAACTGGTTTTGGGTTGCTATAAGTTCTCTCATGTTGTCTTCTTGGTTGGTGTTGGTGTCTCTTGGAGTAGTCATCTGTTTGGGTTGGATTGGGATTAGAGTAGACAAGATAATTCTAAGGAAATTTTTCTAATCACACACATCACAATTCACACAAACAATGTGCATGCAATCTCAAACAAACATTCCACTCAAACAACAAGTTTCAAGCACATACTTAGGCAACAAAATATTTTTGTTACACCACATAAATTGGTGTGTTTGACTTGACTAAATTATGGTGGTCCATCTATATGGTTTACTTGTGATCTTTTCTTCCTTCTTGATTCTTCTTGTATGAGATCTTGGCTTCTTTGAGAAAAACTCTTGGTCACAATACTTCAAAGTTGTTGATGGCTCCTTCTTATTTTGCATTCCCTTAGTCTCTAAATCTTGAGTAGGTTTTCCATGTTTCACTTGTGGTCCTTAGTAGTTTCCAGGTTGGAAGTCCTTGGTGAACATGCTGAAGATGTTGAAGTCATTAGAGTTGAAGAAGTTGAAGAAGTCCTTTGCATATGGTGTAGTCTTTGGTCATGGGGTAGGCTTTTCCATCAAGTTGAAATAGAAGAGAAGTAGAGTTGAAACCAAAATGGTTGAGGAAAGAGTTTACAAGTGTTTTTTTGTAAATAAGTTTTTGAACAAATACAACTCCTATTTTTCTAAGGGTTTTTGTCCAATCCTAGGTTTACAAATCCTACAGGCAACACAATGCTCTGATACCATCTGTAAGGGGTCCCAATCTTTAATAAGATAGAGCCTCCTGTGTTTACAATGCTAGTCCCTGGATCAATAGCTAGCATCCACAGTTAAGATGTAATATCAAGAAACAAAGGTCATAATATAACTTTATAACCAGGAATAACATAAGTTTATTACATCAAACATAGCTCATTAGGCTATTTCATTACATTGCAATGGAATAAATATAGTCATGGGTCCTTCATCTTCAAAGTGCCACAGGCAGATGTTGGTTGTAGACTTTGTAATCCTAATCAAACAATCTTCACTAAAATCAATCAAACCTGCAACATACAAGTTACAGCCACAAAGGGTCAATACATTTGAATTGTATTGGCAAGTGATACTATGGTAGTATTGTGGAGTCTATCAACTATATGCATTTGGCTAAGTGGAGTTGAGGCTTGCATTGCTCAAAATAGATTTTTCTTATCATTTTGAAAATACTAAGTTTTTGCTTCACAAAATCATTTTCCCCAATCAAAGATTTCAAGATCCTTGTACCAAGCCATCTCTCCATCAATGATTGAAGAATTCAAACAACCCTTGTTCAAACCACAAGATTTTTAATTTAGAAATTGGAATGATGAGATTCTTGATTGCTTCCATGTCTTGATGCTCAAATTGTCCTTTACCAGGGACATGGCTAAGTACTTAGGTTTTACACTCTGCAGAGATGGTGCACTTTACCCACAAGACTTGGTTTCCCAAGACAAGATCTTTCAGAAGCTTTCCCTTAGACCAAAATGGACGCGCTCCAACCTATCAAACACTACCACCCACTGTCCATTTGGCTAAGTTCTTGCAACCTATATGATCATGGCAGAGCCCATATTGCCAAGTGGTTGCACTTGAAGCTTCGCAACATTTGACATCTCAAATCCCTTTGTTTCCTGGGTGGCATTCCACAAGTGAGATACACAATCCAAGCCATGGCATTGTGAACCACTCAACCATTCTCCACCAAGCAAGCCCATTCCACCCAGGGGATTCATTAACTTAGTTGTTTTATTAAACAAAAACATAAGTCCTCAGACTTAGAATATTTTTCCATAGTGTGAATATATATTCCACCCATGTTTTCTATTAGCTAGTCTAAGCTTGGTAGTATTAGGAAACTTTAACTTAGGAAAATCCTACTAAGGATTCATCTACTAGGATTTCCTATAGCAAGATCTATACTTAGCAAAATCCATGCAAGTTTACTTAGCAAAATCACTAATGCATAGAGAAAGTAATGGGACAAAAGTATGAAGCATCACTTGCCTTTTTGGTAGAGTATAGGTTCACTTCTTGATCTTTGCAACAATTACACTCTTCAAGTCACTACAAATCAATCAAGCAAGGTACAAACTCAATCTACCAATCAAGCAAAACAACACACATAAATAACAAAGTCAGAGAAATGCATGCAAGCATGCCAAGCTTTGTTTTGTTTGTAAAAGTGGTTCCTAGTGGGTCATAGTCATTTGGGTACATCTAATGGTCATTTCCTAAAGTGGCTAAGTCATTTGCAAAAGGTTTCACTTAAAAATCATTTTCAAAACAAAGTGTTATTTTATGTGGTGTAGAAATATTTTTATTAAGGCATTAGTCTATAGGTTTCACCAAATGAGTTTCTATTGCAAAACTTGGTGTTCTTGGGTCAGTAGGTTTGGTCCAAACTATTTTCTCAAAGTTTTCTTTCCATACACATTTTCATAAATAAAACCATTCTTTTTATTTGGCTAGAAAATGACTTAGTTAAATAATTCAACTTAAATTTCACAAAAATCATTTTTAGCACTATGGGTTGGTTCCTAGGGTCAGTAGGGTCACAACAAACCAATTGGCAAAGGTTTGATCTCAAAATTCATTTTTAAATGATTTTTCTAATGTTAGCAAGCACACAAAAGAATCTGCAAAATCAAACAATCTATCAAATACTATTTGCTAAACTAAGGGTAGGGTTGGCTAGGGCTTGTTCTCTTGAATTCATTGATATAAAATTTGTCAAATTTGGACGTGTGGTTTGAAAGTTACAATGGTTTGAAAATTGCATATCAATCTGATTTCAAAAACCTGTTTTAACTCAGCTACCGAATACCGGTTCGTCTGGATCACGAAATGAAAGCCGTTGGATTAAGTTACATCGCACGGGCCAGATTGCATACCCTTTTGCGTATAAGTGATTCTATCCAAGCCTCAGGATCAAGATCCAACGGTCCGAATCTGTTGACCTAGAACTGGCGGCGGTGGATTCCGTCGCGCGGCGGCGGCGGCTTGGCTGTGGCATCGCCGGCGTTACCAGAAGCGAGAAAAAGAGAGAGGGGGTTCACCTGATTCGCGGGATGATGCTGATGCTCAACGTGCTCTTGGGGAGGCAGGGGGCGCACGGACGTGTTGGTAATCTCTCGCCGGAGTTGCGCTTCACCTCGGGCGCGGTCAGATGTCGTCGGAGGCGAGCGTCTGGGGCGCAAGCGAGATATGCGACGCATCAGGAAGATACACATGAGTTCAAGGTTCGCGAAAACACTCACCAGTGAGCCAGGGGCGCACGAAGTCGTCGGCTATGGCTCACCGGAGTTGAGCTTATCGTCGGTGGCGCTCAGGCATGGACAGAGTCGAGGTTGTAGGTCATGTGCGGGCAAGATGGTGCTATGGAGAGGTTCGCCTGGAGGTGGGGAGAAAGTTTGGGTGTGCCAGAGAGCAAGGGGGGGCGTGTAGCAGCCGGAATCGGTAGTGGAGGTCGTCGGAGACAGAGGAAGCTCTTGGGTCGAATTGTGGCAGCCTCGGGGCGGAGAAGGAGTGGTGACAGAGGGGAATGGAGGAGAGGGCGTGGGCGATTAAGACAGTGTGACTGCAGCGAGGGATTAATGCTGCAATAAGGCGCATTCAACCGAGGAAGCAACGGCAGCAACGGTGGCGAGGGAAGGAAGAAGCAGTCGTGGGGTGGGTGAGAAAGATGAACAGTGGAAGGGGTCCACTGGTAAGTGGGAAAAAGAATCGAGGGGAGGTCCACTGCCAGGGGCTTGCGGGTTGTTTCAGTCGGTGAAGAAAACGGTTCGGGGAGGGGAAAAATAGGAGCTAGGCTAGATGGGCTGTTTGGGCCGGGGTAGTGGGTTGGGTCTGTTTTCTTATTTTTTTCTGTCTGATTCCTTTTTCTTTTTCTAATTCTATTTTCTGATTTGAATTTCAAACAATTATTCACACATTCAAACAACACTCAAATCAATTCAAACAAGCACTCAACTTCACTTTGAATTTGGTTCTGTTTTTCAACCTAATCCAAAATAAAACAATATTTTTAAATCTATTTAGGTTCCATTTATTAGTTTAAATAAAATGGACCATGGTTTATTTAATAAAATAAGGTTTGGTTTAATTAATAAAATCTCCATTTGAATTCCAAATGTTTTCAAATCCAAATCAGTAGGTTTTATTTGTTAATAAAGAATATTTTGAAAACTTGTTTAAAATAATATAATCCTTTTACTTTAGGGTCCATTTATAATTAAATAAAATGGAACTTAGTTATTAAATCAAAATAGGGTTTGATTTTATTAATAAAATCTTTATTTGTAACCTAAATATTTTCAAAACCCAATTAGTAGGTTTGATTTGGGAAACATATAATATTTGGAAATTTGTTTTAAAATAAAATAGCCTTTTATTTTAGTGTCCTTTATTAATTATTATAATAGACTTTTATTATTAAATCCAATAGGATTTGTTTTATTAAAACTTTTATTTTGAAATCTAAAATAAAGCCAAAACACTTTAGTAGGTTTTATTAGAGAATATAAAATACTTAGAAAACCTATTTTAAACAATTTAATAAGTCTTGATGTTTTAATTAAAATAGTAAAACCTTTTATTTTAAAAGAGTTTGGATATTAATTCCTTATTATTTTATTTAAGCAAACCTTTGCTAATTTTATTTAAAATAAAATGTTTTAATTCCAAAGCTTGGCCAAGGTTTAATTTGGCTTTATAAAATATTCTTTTATTTATAAACTTCTATTTCATTTGAAAACAAATCTTTTCATTTAAGAGTTTCAAAATAGTATTTCAAAAACATTTTATTTTCTTCATTAAAAAGGTTTATCTTTTTAAACTCCTTTAGGTTTTAACTCAAATGGGTTTGGAGTTCCAATTTATTTCAAAAAGTTTCTTCTGGCTCTGAAAATTAAACAAAGTTTTATTTTATTCATTTATTTTCACATTACAAGATTTGGAAAATCTTGGGATGTGACATTTGGCAATTCCATTATTTCGATGGCCCTGATCTTTGTAGGGTTAGCTTCAATTCCACGGCTTGACACTAGGAATCCGAGTAACTTGCCAGCCGGGACACCAAATGTGCATTTTCCGGGTTAAGCTTCATCCGGAATCTTCTCAAGTTTGCGAATGTTTGACGCAAGTACTCAATTAGAGTATGACTTTGTTTGGTTTTTATTACCACGTCATCGATGTATATTTGAATGTTTTTGTCCAATTGATCTTGTAAGAATTTTTGCATGCATCTTTGATATGTTGCGCCTACATTTCTCAACCCAAATGGCATGGTACGATAGCAATAAGCCCCGTACGGGGTGATAAAAGTTGTCTTTATTTGATCATCCGGATTCAATGGTATCTTATGGCATCCTGAATACGCATCCACAAACGACAACAACTCACACCCAGCAGTAGAATCTATGACTTGATCGATCCGTGGCAGGGGAAATAGATCTTTTGGACACGCCTTATTGAGGTTCGTGTAATCAATACACATGCGCCATACCACTGCCACATTCGGGTCATCTTTTTTCTTCTCGACCAAGACTGGATTTGACAACCAATCCGGGTGCAGTACTTCCATGATGAATCCAGCAGCTAGGAGTCTGGCAATCTCGGCAGCTATGACTTTCCTCCTATCTTTGGTGAAGCGGCGGAGGGGTTGCTTCACCGGCCTGGCATCTGGTCTTACATGAAGAGAGTGCTCAGCCAGCTCCCTTGGAACTCCTTGCAAATCCTGAGTGGACCATGCAAAGATATCCCAATTCTCACGGAGGAAGCTGGTGAGCTCGCTTTCCTATTTGTCACTGAGGCCAGCCCCAATGGTAACTGTGCGCTCTGGGAAAGTCTCATCCACCTGTACCTTCTTGGTTTCTTTGGTAGCTTGAAATGAAACATTGCCATGTGGGTTGGTGAGTGCCGGCATGGACATTTGTGTTGCTTTGGCCAATGCTGCCACTTCCAACATTTGATTCTTTTCTTGTGCTATGACGAGTGACTCGGCCAGTGAAGATCTGGCCGAGGCGCAAGAAATGGATCTTTTGTAGTCCCCTTCAACTTTAATCACCCCACATGGGCCTGGCAGCTTCATCTTTAAGTAGGCAATGTGGGTAGTATCCATGAATCTTGCCATAGCCGGCCTGCCGAGTAAGGCGTGATATGAGCTGACCAAATCCACTACCTCAAACTCTATGGCCTCAGTGCGACAGTTCTGTTGCCGAATAAGACGTCGACCCAGATCTTGCCAATTGGCTCACAGGACAATCCCGACACAATACCGTGGAAAGTGGTCTTAGTCGGCTCCATCATGTTCGTGGTAATGCCTAACTTTATCATAGTATCCTTGTACATGATGTTGATGCTACTGCCATCATCGATCAGCACTTTTGAAAACTTGACATTGATATCTGGGCCCATGAACGTTGGATCCAAAACTAGAGCATGTCCTCCTAGGGTTGGCATGATCTTGGGGTGATCTTTTATACTCCAAGTAATTTCTTGCTTAGACCAATGCATGTACTTGGGAATTGCCGGCATTGTGGCATTCACCTCCATCATCCATCGCTGCTGGCTCTTTTTGTCATTCGGCTCTGTGACAAAGACAACATAGCTCTGGTGATGTTCTCTGTACTCATTTTTGGTTCCGTGACCGACATGAGCGTCGTCACCTCTTGGATTGTGCACCTGGTGCATAGTTTCTCTTTTTTCTTGATTCTGATACCTCGGCTGCCTATTTTTGTATTTGTTATCTGTTCCCACTGTCTGAGCATTTCCTCCTATAAGTGGTGAAGGGGGAGGCGGTGGAAGCTGCTTATTCGGCAAATCCACTCTATCTCCTTTCTGAAACCAAGTGCATTGTCGTGTTGTGTGATTGGTCGGTTTACTCAGACTAGGCGTGTGAAACTTGCACGGCTGGTCTAGTGTCGTGGTGGTGGCACGAAAGATGCCATGGGTAGGCTAAAGTATGAGGCCAATGGATGCTAGAGGGATCCGGGGAGGGAAGATGAAGTGATTTCTACACTCAACTGTTCTACAAGTAAATCTCTATTCCTCTTCTCAATAAATACAAGTGCTCCTAGAGCTGTCTCATTGAGAGGAAGAACACAGATACACGAGCCCTACAGCGTAGAATGAATCGATCCCCCCTCAGGAGCCCGCGTCCCCTTATAAAGGGATGCCTTGGTTCCTTCTAGGGCTGACGTGGCAAGCATATCTGTGGGACGTATCTCACCGCCCATCGTAGGTTTCCGCTAGCTATCTTCACCGCTATGGCATAGTCAATTAACCAATCTTGTGGCTTTGTGCTCCCATTGTATATTTTTGTGCCCCTTGCCAATTGAAAGTTCGGCACGGTGGTTCGCCCATGATTCGAGGTCCGAAGCATGCTGGACCAGGCGGACCCTGTTCCTCCAATAACTCGGACCGATATAATCTGTCTAGTTTTAGTCTTGCGTCACTTAACGACAAATTTCTGTAAATGATTCTCTCTTGTATTCCATAATGGTTATTCCCACCATGTTCTGCATGCTCCATATCCGAGTAACCATCATTGTACCTATCATTTTCCTGATTATGGTGACCTGGTATCACTTCTCTCTCTTGCCGAGGCTCATACCTCGGCTGAGGATCTGGTGGAGGGTTTCTCCTTCCCTCCACTGGGTTATTGTTCTCGTGATTTCCCTTTCTGAGGTCCCCGTGCCCTTTGTTTGCACGGCCGGGGTTCCTATCTCCACTGTTACCTCGGCTGCCATTGCCTCTGTTTTCATTGACCTTTCCGGCTACTGCCGGATCATATGGAACAATTTGCTTATTTCTTTTTCCTGAGGTCACCGCCCTATCTTTTCACGCGTTATTTCCGGGTGAGGATGCTGCTACCGCAGATAGTGCGGGTGCTGCTCCAGCCGAATGAACCATACGCGAAGCTCCCGGTCTTGCCGGGTCAGCCCTAAGCATTTCCTCATTCTGCTGGTTTGCAATGCGCACCAGCTCAGTTACTCTTTCTTGTTGTTTTTGCCGGGCTTCCCCGCTTAATCCTTCCAGCTCCAAAGCCGTGGCATTTGCCGCCCTTAGGTTCTTTGCCGGGGTACTATACCTCGGCAAGCCTAGATCGACTGAATCACCTTCACGAGCTTCATGCTCTTTGTTGATATCATTCATGAGGTTTTTTCCTCTTAGTTTCAATTCATCTACCTACTCGGGGGCCACATGCAGTTTGTTTGCCCTAGTGTACTCTCGCAGGGTCCTGTTTAAGGACTCCCGCAAGGCCGACACCTTTTTTGCCTCTACCAGTACTTTTTGTCTAGTTTCTTCTAACTCCGCTTGTGCGTTAGCCGGATCAAGTATCGGTGCCATAGGCGTGGTTAGATTATCTATAGTTTCCTGAAGAATATTCTCTGGTCTCTCCAGAGGTGGCCATCTTACCCTTGCCGCCTTTGGGGCCGCCTCCTGCGCCTCCGCTGACTTGCCTGCTGGTGGATCTACCTCGGTGGGTTGTGGAGCTGCTTGCTTCTTGGCCACCTGTCCTCCTGCCACCGGGTCCTTGCTTGGTCCGGCGCCTGCTCCTGCCACCTGTGCTGTGGCTGTCACCATCACCTCGACACTACCGACGAGGCGTGCGCCACACGGACCGTTAGCAGCACTAAGGGGAGGTTCTCCTGCTTCAACGACTCGGCGAGGATAGACGCATGACGTGTCGACGCCGACATAGACCTTGTGCGTCCCCAGGTTGATAAAGACGCCGTTGCGCGGAGGCGCTTTCCTCCTGAAGCTACCCGCGTTATCGCTGACATAGTCCCAGAGATCAAATCTATGGACTAAACCAGAGACAACCCGCTCGCCGGTGTGGATGAAGTTTCCCGTCCAGATCTTGACTCCAGCTAGCACCGCTGCTGGCCCCATGGTGGGCGCCAACTATCGTGGTGGTGGCACGGCAGATTCCATGGGTAGGCTAAAGTATGGGGCCAATGGATGCTAGAGGGATCTGGGGAGGAAAGATGCAGTGATTTCTACACTCAACTGTTCTACAAGTAAATATCTATTCCTCTTCTCAATAAATACAAGTGCTCCTAGAGTTGTCTCATAGAGTGGAAGAACACAGATACACGAGTCTTACGGCGTAGAATGAATCGATCCCCCCTCAGGAGCTCGCGTCCCCCCTTATAAATGTATGCCTTGGTTCCTTATAGGGCTGATGTGGCAAGCATATCCTTGGAATATGCTTGTCCCAATATGGTAACTCGGCGACCTCCTTTCTGTGTCCCCCTTCTATCGGCGTCAATGTTCCAGAAACCTTCACATGCGCGCCTCGGGCTTCCTTACTGTCACCTCCGTGACGTTCGTCTACCCTTCTGCTGCTCTTCTCCTTGTCCTTTGCGCTTGGCTCTGTATAGATTCCTCCTAGCCAGTGACTAGGGTTTGACTATAGGCACCTCCTTCTCCTACAAGCTTCGCGTTATTCAACCTTGTCTCGCATAACTCAGCTCGGCCTTCACCTGCATTCGAATTAGTCAGAGTCATTTGGCCGACTTAACTCATATGTCGACCGAATAAGGAGTTACTCATTCTACATTTGTCATGGCCCTGCTTATCTCGGCCGACTCTTACATGATTCGGCCGACACAATCAGTAATTCGGCTTACGATAAGGGAGATTCCTTTCGTATTTCCCCTGTCTTGACCCTATCCGGGGTCACCTCCCCAACATCCAACATCATCTCATAGGTATATTTCTGTTGGTCCTGATATTGCTTTCTCTGTTCGTATGGCTTTTTGCCATCATTCTTTGGCACCCACTGTTGGTGTCCACTTGTCCTTTGACGTTGGCTACTTCTAGTATCTGGATGATCCTGGCTTACGGCCGCAACCTTAGTCGAACCATATCTATAGTCTGGCCTTTCATCTCTTCTCTTGCTTTTGTATTCGGATCTTTCCTGACGCCTTTGCGACCCAGCAACGTCATAGATCTGAGTCTTAGTCATCCCGTCTGCTGACATAAGCAGCGGCTGAGTCGGATCTCCTAACGCATACGAATCAGCAATTCCTATCGTTTCTGCTAGACTTGCCGACATATCTCTATGTAACCTTTGCCATAGCACACTTCCATGTCTGCATCCTTGTGCAAACCAAGCGATTTCCTCTGACTCGATTACACCTTCACAAGAGTTGCGCATCGTACACCACCTTGTGAGGAATTCTCTGTCTGTTTCATTCGGTCTTTTCTTGCACATCGCCAGTTGCTGTGGGCGATTTGGCCTCTTGTAAGTGCTCGTGAAATTGCTCACAAAAGCATCGTGAAAATCGATCCAGCTGTTAATGCTTCCGGGTGGCAAATTGTTTAACCATACCCGAGCTGGTCCTTCCAGCATCTGCGGTACATATCGTACTGCCCATCTCAAATTTCTCTGCGCGATCTTCACAACAGTTCCATAATCTATAAGCCAATCCTCTGGCTTTGTACTCCCATCATACGTTTTTGTCCCTCTGGCCAGCTGGAAATTTGGTACCGGTGGCTCCTTCATGATCCTTGGGCCAAAGCACGATGGACCCTGCGGACCTTGCGATTCAATCAGCTCTGCCATCTTTATTCGGTCAAGCTTCGACCTTGCATCATCCGGGTGAAGGTTCCTGTCTCCGAGTCTAGCTCCCATTGCTTGATATGCGTGATTCGGAAATTCATATCCATCATTCACCATAGACGAGTAACCATCATTGTACTTATTTCCGTTTGGGTCAGCAGGCTGTTGTGATGCATTTCCCACGCTTTGCTGTCTTCTTTCGGGTTGAGATGGTGCATTATTCGGCACTGGGTTTCCTCCTCCTGCCGAGTGAGTTCCATGCCTAGCTTGAGGCGCAAAATTTTGCCCTCCGTTGTTGTTTCTTAGCCCTGCTTACCTTTCTCGGCCTGCATTCTCCTGGTTTTCATTTCCTTGGGCATTATTCCTTCTCGCCCCTTGTGCATGTGCCGGGTTTCCTTGAGCCATCGTCGGATCATAGGTGACCATCTCCTTGTTTCTTCCAGAATCCACACTCTTTTCTTTTCTTGGTCTAGGCGCCGCTCCGGGTGAGGATGCCGTGTGCCCAACCGATCTTGCCGGGACAAGAGTCGCCGAGTGAACCAGATGTGACCTTCCTGCTATACCCAGATTTTCTCTGTAATACGCTTCATTCAGCATGCTAGCCGCTCTTACTAGTTTATTGACTCGTTCTTGTTGTCTTTTCTTTGCTTCTCCCTCCAAATGGGGTAATTCTTCCATTGTTGCTTCTGCTGCTCAGAGATTAGTTGCTGATGTGTTATATGTTGGTCGCATAGCTGTTTCGTTGCTGTTTTCTGGCGTTATTTTTGACATTGCATCTGCCAGCTCTTCGTTGAGGTTTCTTCCTCTCAATCTCGTCACATCAAGCCGGGTCTTTGCGCCCTTGACTCGATTTTCCGAGTTGAGCTCTCGGATCGTGATATCCACGTCCTGCCGTAACTGCGTTAATTCCTTGGCTTTCTCGAAAACTTTTATCCTGGCCTCCTCCAACTCGGCTTGCACACGTGCCGGGTCAGTTGCCTATGCTACTGGCTCTACCAACTTGTCTATCGCCTCCTGCAGCTCCTTAGCCATTTTACTCCTAGCTATGTTTTCTGGGTTTTCAAGTGGTGCCTTTGATATTCTTGCAGCCCTTGGTGTTTCCTCATGATTTCCTCCCTCAACATTCTCATTCACTACCTGAACTATCGGCGGAGCTGCGGGGTTTGGGGCTGTCATCATTCCCTCCATGGAGACAAGTTGATGAGGCTTCCCAGCGACAGGAATTTCTGGCGGATCCGGCGCCAGGATGACGCGCTCCGGATATGCACGCTCCACGTGCACTGCAACATAGACCTGGTGCTCGCCGAACTTGATGAAGCGACCGCCCCCTAGGGAACGGCTTTGTCCCGAAGTAGCCCTCGTTGTCGCTGACGAAGTTGAGCGCTCCAAACCTCTGGATGAGGCCAGAGTAGACGCACTCGCCGGTCTTGGCGATGATGTTGCCCGTTCGGATGAAGACTCCATCAAGCACCTGCTTCTGCCCCACGGTGGGCGCCAACTGTCGAAGTGGTGGCACGGCAGATGCCATGGGTAGGCTTAAGTTGGGGGCCGAATGGGTGCTTGTGGTCACCGGGGTGGGAGTGCACGGTCGAGCCATGCACGAAGAACAAGAAGAACTCTCCAGACTTAGCGATTTGATTGATACCCGAAGATTACAAGTGCTCCTTGAGCTATATCAACTAGGGTTTTAGTGCACTAGTTCCCTACGTGGTCCAACCCCCCTTGAGTACAGCTATGCCCTTCCTTATATAGGCAGTGATAGCTTATACCCCTTTGGGTTCTAGGGTTTACTGTTTGGATCTTGGTCCCTATAATGTGGACTGGGTCATGGGCTTGCCCTAAGCCCAATGGCCTAGTCCATAAAGCTTGGCAGCTAACGGTCTTCTGGTACCTGCAAGAATTACAACTTTGTCTTATGCGGGCCGACATAGTTTATATGTCGGCCGCTCATGCTTGTCTTACCTGGCCGTTCTTACCCGGCCTGGTTCTTTCTTTACTCGAAGCTAGCCAAGCGATGATATGTTTCACCTCTCGTGACCCTACCGGGGGTTATCCCCCCGACAAAGATGTTTGCAACCAAAGTCGGATGAGCATGTATTTGTAGGTTATTTTGAATAACCATTGGGTATTCCTCCATAAACACCGAGGACAAAAGGGTTTGTCGCTTGAAATGTGAAGTTTCTTGAAAAAAGATTTTTTTGCAAAAGTTAAGTGGGAGGACAATAGAACTTTGATAAGGTTAACGAACCTTAGTTGTATGTGCTGAGTTGCACAGCGCCAAAAAATGTTCTGGAGGCAGCCACAATGCTCATGGAACACGTGCCTCAAAGGTTATGGTCACGGAGGTCTAAGTTCCTATTGAACCAAGTAGGTTGGATAAACAATCAAATGCTGAGATTTGAGAGTAAACCATTGTTGTTTGACAATGATGAACCGACTACATGCAAATAAGCGATGATGGGACCTGACTCCGTCAAATGTCTTGAAGCCATAAAATCCGTGATAGTTCCATACACGAGAAATCAAGTTTTCTGAACTTGGAAGACCCTCCAGAAAGGTGTAAAAACCTATCGGTCGTATTTGGATCTATAAAGAAACAGACATGGATGTTTCACATCTATGAAATAGTTGACATGTCCTAAATTATTTTATGACAATGTTCATGGAGTTGACTATGACAAGATTTGATCTTTCATAAGCGATATTTAGTCTATACGGATTAAAGTAGTAACCACTACATATAATTTGGTATATGGTAGATGGATAAACAAAACAAAGTTCTTCTAATAGAATGGTTACCTACGAAGTGTGCATGACACGATCCAAAGGGTTTTTGTCACATCCCAAGATTTTCTAAATCTTGTTATGTGAAAAATAAATGAATAAAATAAAAACTTTATTGATTTTCAGGGTGAGAAGAAACTTTTGATTCCAATTGGAAACCTTCAAACCATTCTGATCAAACAAATCCTAAAGGGATTTGAAAAATTAAATAAACAATAAACTTAAAATATTTAAAATTACTATTTTGGATCTTTTAATAAAAGGATTTGGTTTTCAAAGAAAAGGTGGATTTATAAATAAAGATTATTTTATAGAGCCAAATTAAACCTTGGCCAAGTTTTTGAAACAAAAAGTTTTTGTTTTGATTAAAGAATAAAGGTTTGTTTAAATAAAATAATAAGGATTTAATATCCAATTTTATTTAAGTAAAGGATTTTCTCATTTTAAATAAACACAAAAACTTATTTATTTATTTTAAATAAGTTTTCCAAGTATTTTATATTCTCAATTAAAACCTACTGAAGTGTTTTTGGTTTATTTTAGATTTCAAAATAAAGGTTTTAATAAAACAAATCCTATTTGATTTAATAACTAAGGTCCATTTTATTTAATGATTAATGGACCCAAAAATAAAATGTTATTTTATTTTAAACAAGTATTTCAAGTATCTTATATTTTCAAATAAAACCTACTGATTTGGTTTTGAAAATATTTAGTTTTCAAATGGAGATTTTATTAAATAAATCAAAACCTATTTGATTAAATAACTATGGTCTATTTTATTTAAATATTAAATAGATCCTAAAAAGAATAAAATTATTTTTATTTTATTTTTGGGATTTGGTTTATGTTGTTAAACAGAACCAAAACTCATTACAAGTTTGGAAGTGTTTGAATTGTTTGAATGTTTGATTTGTTTGTTTGAATTTTTAAAAAACAAAAAATAGTTTTGGAAAAAGAAAAAGGTTTCAGACAAAAAAAAATATGCAAAGGACCCAGCCCAACAAACTGGCCCAACAGCCCAGTCCAGCCCACCTATTCCCCTTTGCCAAAGCGTTTTCTTTCACTCGAACTCACACCCGCTAAGTCACTGACTGGTGGACCTTATTCCCTCTCTCCCTCTCTCGCTGCCAGAGGACCCCACAGCCACGCTGTCATCTTCCCCACCCCCACGACCTGTTCTTCCTCCCCTCGTCGCCGTTTCTGGCTTTGATTTCGCGGCTTGAATTTGTCTTAACGCGGCCACCATTACTCGCAGTGACCATGCCCCTTTAAACTCCAGCGACTCTCCTCCATTTTCCCCTCTGTCTCCTCCCCCAAGTGCGCCCCTAGGATGACGAATTTCACTCAAACACCGCCACTGTCCGACGACCCTCCGGCGTGGATTCCGGCAGCCTCACGCCACCCCTTGCATCCTCAAGCACCCAGACGTGATCTCCATCACCTGGCGGACCTTTCTGCATCCGCAACTCGCTCGCGCGCGTCCTTGAGCGTCAGCAACGACAACAACCGCCGCCGCCACCGTCTGGTTTAACTCCGGCGAGTGCCCCAGGTAGTTCCCGTCCGCCCCTTCCCCTCTCGTTCACGCACACACCTTCGCCTCACCTTTGCGCGTCTGACCATGCGTTTCGTTTGCCTCCTAGTGATCCATAGCATCGTCCTCGACGACGACTGAGCGTGGCCGAGGCGCAGCTCCACTCCGGCGAGCAATCAAGCCCGCTCCAGTGCGCCCCTCGACAAGACGGCATCACCTTGATCTTCCCCAGGCCTCTGCGAACGCTGTGAGTACCTCCCCAGCCACCCTTGCTTCCTGTATCGCCGGCGCCGCCACCGTCTGGCCGCTCCGCCGCCAGCCACCGTCTGGCCGCTCCGCCGCCAGCCACCGCCGCAGCGCCGCTCGATTAGGGTCGAGCTCACAGTAGCCGTCCGATCACGATCTAGTGGATAGGATAGAACCACTTAAAGCGAAGAGGTACGCAACCTGTGCCACACGATCTGACTTGATCCAACACGCCAGAGCAGTCGATCCAACCGAAAGGGTATTGACGAATCAGAAACAGCCACGTGGACTGGATTCGATTTAAAACAGATTTTTGATCTGATTAGAATGCAAATTTGTAATTGGTATAACCTTTGATCCACACGTCCAAAAATTACAAATTTTATATCAATGGAATCAGTGGAGCAATCCCTAGCCAACCATGCCATTTGTTTAGTAAAAAGCTTCTGGAAAATGGTTGTTTTTGCAGAAACATTTGTGTGCTTGTTAAGGATGTGAAAATTATTCAAAAATGATTTTGGGGATAAAATCTTTGGCAAATGGTGTGATTTGAACCTACTGACCATAGGAAACACTTTGTGCATTCAAAAATGTATTTGGTGAAACAAAAGAATGATTCTTTGATTTAAAACCATTTCTAGTCAAATAAAAATATGGTTTATTTCTTAAAAATGGTTTTGGGAAGAAAACTTTTGGGAAAGGTTTTGTTTTAAACTCTCTGACCCCAAACACCAAGTTTTATGGTTTGAAAACATATTTTGTGAATCCTATAGATTAATGCCTTAGTAAAAATATTTCTACACCACATAAAATGACACCTGGTTTTGAAAATGGTTTATGAAGTGAAACCTTTTGCAAATGACTTTGCCACTTTACCAAAATGACCATTAGGTGTTTTCAAATGTTTATGACCCATTAGGAACCACTTTTTCAATTAAAACAACCCTTTTTCATGCTTGCATGTGTTGTTTTGTTTTATAATTTTATGTGATGAAATGCTTGATTGGTAGATTGAGATTGTGCCTTGCTTGATTGATTTGTAGTGACTTGAAGAGTGTGATTGTTGCAAGGACAAGGAGTGAACCTATACTCTACCAAAAAGGCAAGTGATGCTTCATACTTTTTGTCCCATTACTTTCTCTATGCATTAGTGATTTTTTTCTCTAAGTAAAACTTGCATGGAATTTTGCTAAGTATAAACCTTGCTATAGGAAAACCTAGTAGATGAAACCTTAGTGGAAATCTTCCTAAGTTAAGATTCCTATTACTATCAAGCTTAGCCTAGCTAATAGAAAACATGGGTGGAATATATATTCACACTATGGAAAAAAATTCTAAGTCCGAGGACTTGTGTTTTTGTTTAATAAAAACAAGTAAGTTAATGAATCACCTGGGTGGAATGGTAATTGCTTGGTGGATTTTGGTTAAGTAGTTCACAAGGCCCATGTCTATGGTTTACCTTGTGTATCTCACTTGTGGATGGCCACCCAGGAACAAAGATATTTGAGATGTCAAATGTTGAGAAGCTTCAAGTGCAACCACTTGGCATTATGGGCTCTGCCTGGATCATATAGGTTGCAAGAACTTAGCCATTTAGACAGTAGGTTGCAAGAACTTAGCCATCAGAATGTATGATTTCCAATAAATCTGTCGCCCGTTCCATTGAACCGGAAAACAGCGTTCTAGTCATCTTGCCCATAAGGCATGGATCACATGTATCAAATGATTCATAATCAAGTGATTCCAAAAGTCCATCCGAATGGAGCTTCTTCATGCGTTTAACGCCAATATGACCTAGACGGCAGTGCCACATATATGCGGATATATCATCATTAAGTTTAATCCTTTTAGCATCAACATTATGAATATGTGTAACATTATCATCGAGATCTAATAGAAATAAACCATTCATCATCGGTGCATGACCATAAAAGATTTCATTCATATAAATGGAACAACCATTGTTCTCGGATTTAAAAGAATAACCACTTCGCATCAAACACGATCCAGATACAATGTTCATGCTCAGTGCAGGCACCAGATAACATTTATTCAAGTTTATAAATAATCCCGACGGTAAGTGGAGAGGCAGCGTTCCGACGGCGATCACATCAACGCTTGATCCATTGCCGACACGCATCTTGACCTCACCCCTTGCTAGCGGTCGCTTGTTCCGCAGCCCCTGATTCGAGTTACAAATATTAGCAACTGAACCGGTATCAAATACCCAGGTGCTACTGCGAGCACTAGTCAAGTACACATCAATAACCTGTATATCATATATACCTTTGTTTGCCTTGTCGGCCTTCTTGTCTGCCAGATACTTGGGGCAGTTGCGCTTCCAGTGGCCAGTCCCCTTACAATAGTAGCACTCGGAATCAGACTTAGGTCCAACTCGGGGTTTCTTTTCAGGCGCGGCAACAGGCTTGCCACCCTTACTTCCCTTCCGTTTTCCCTTCTTGTCTTTCTTGAAACCAGTGTTCCTATTGATCATCAACACTTGATGTTCCTTTTTGATATCCACTTCTGCAGTTTTAAGCATTGACAGAAGCTCGGGGAGAGACTTCTTCATGCCTTGCATATTATAGTTCATCACGAAGCTCTTATAGCTAGGTGGCAGAGACTGCAGAACACGATGGATGCCTAAGTCAATGGGAATCGATATTCCCAAGGACACAAGCTTATCGACGTAATCCGACATCTTGAGTACATGCTCACTAACGGAGCTGTGCTCTTCCATCATGCAACTAAAGAACTTTTCTAAAGCGTTGTAGCTCTCTACAGCAGCATGTGTGTCGAAAATCATTTTCAACTCACCCATTGTATCAAATGCATTGCCGTTTTTGAAACGCTTTCGAAGTTCCGGCTCTAGCCCATACAATATGCCGCAATGAACTAAGTTGTGGTCCTCCTGACGAGTCTGATATACATTCTTCTCCTCGTCAGGGGCATCATCTAAAGGTGGGGGCCTAACGGCGCTTCTAGCACATATTGCTTTTGTGCAGCAAAGAGGAGAATCCTCAAATTCATGGCCCATTCGGTAAAGTTGCTACCGTTCGTTGCTAGTTTCTCTTTCTCCATGAACACATTGAAATTAAAAGCAGGTGGTGCCATCTACAACAGAATTTGTAAAGTTTAGACTAAGTGTATGATAGATTGAGTTCAAATAATCCATATTATGAATGAACTCCCACTCAAAAACGACATCCCTCGTGCCTTTTTGGTGATTACATGAACCAAATCCACTACACCAAGTCCGATCATCACGTGAGTCGGTATAGCTTCAAAGGCGAGCATCAAATGGGCATCATATCAAC
Organism: Avena atlantica; assembly: GCA_910589765.1. Classification (NCBI taxonomy): domain Eukaryota; kingdom Viridiplantae; phylum Streptophyta; class Magnoliopsida; order Poales; family Poaceae; genus Avena; species Avena atlantica. The sequence continues at coordinate 410,705,557 of OU342735.1, read as the reverse complement.
TATATGACTCATGCTTAACCTTTCGGTCCGTGTTCCGAGGCCATGTCTGTACATGCTAGGCTCGCCAAGTTAGAACCTTAGTATTCGCGTGTGTAACTGTTTTACACCCGAAATATGGTTGTGGATCCAAGAACACCCGATCATCACGTGATGTCTTGGAGCGAGGAAAACATAATCGGTGCATACTAAAGGAAGAACACATTCTTATCTTGATATTTAAATGAGGGATCATCTTATTATGCTAACAAAGCGCTAAACAAGCAATATAAGATGCTATCAAACATCATATGTTTATTAGTGAAATGATATGGTTCCCGCAGATGATCTCTATCATGTGCATCGTGGTATGATCACTATCATACCTATATGTGTAAATCCAAGGTCTATGGATTTTACACGCTATGTGTGTTGTAAGAGTATCATCTCATACTTCTACTTACAACACTACCATATCATAACACTAGCCCAGCAACAATCTAAACTAGACGCCTCTAATTTATCCATTGCAAGTTTTACGTGGCTTAGGGCTTTCGAGATAGAACCGTTCTTACCTACGAACATGAACCACAATGAGGATAATCAAATTGTTGACAACTCGCTTGCAAAATAGATATTGACTATAGTAGGAGAGACAGACACCCACTAGCCACTTATGCAAACTAGTCGCATGTCAAGCGTGGAACATGTCTCATGTGCGAGGACATGTAAAGTTTGTCCGGGCCGCTTCATCCCACTATTCCACCAATATCCAAAATTACAAAAAAGGAGCAACAACATGATCATCATCACCCACATACTCATATGTGTACTACCCGTGTAAAGTATCTACGCATAGATCCGGCTCTGATACCACTGTTGGGTTCGCAGCATAGAAAACAAAAATTTTCCTACGAGTTGAACTATATACCAAGATCTATCTACTAGATACAAACAACGGGCGGATGTATATCCGTAGAGAACATACCCTTGAAGACCGACAAAGCTTAACGAGTTCAACTCGTGGTTGATGTAGACGATCTCTTGCCGATCTCAAGATCGAGAGGAAGTCCTAGCGCCGCAAATCAGCAGCGCATCCGTGCTCGCACACACGTTCGAGGCACCGAGCAACCTCCGCCTCCTCGCTCCAGCGATGCAGTGGAAGCACAACTCTTTCTTGCCGAATAGCCACCGGGAACATGTATCTCGCTAGTCCGAGACCATGGGGGATAAATTCTAGAGGGGGAGAGAGATCCTTCACGAGGAGGTGTGAGAGACAAGTGAGGAGGGGGGCTCCTTTTATAGGAGGAGGGGGGAACCCCAAGGGGGTGGCCGGCGCATGGAGGCTGCCCCTTGCCCTCCCCTCTTCATGTGGGTGGACACTCCACTCACAAATCTCCTTTAAATTCCCTCCACTCAAAAGTCCACTCAAATTCCCATTAAATTTCCACCAAATTTAATGCAAACTCTCATTAAATAAAAATCTTTTATTTTATTCAGAATTTTGTCAATTACTTTAATGACAAACATTCACAAATAACCCCTTGCTAGAATTCTATTTCACATGCATAACCACTTTATGCAATTTCACCCGAAAACCTGTTTCGGTATCTAGTGAAATAAATTCCTGCGCTTGTTCATTCTTTCGGCATGAAACATTTGCTCCAATTGGATGTCGGTGTCTCTTAAGTGTGTCACCCTAAGGTTCGTGAATAATGCGGACATGATCGAGACCCCTCTCGGATCAATAATCAGAAGCGGGATCTGGAGACCCATACTGACTCCCACACATTCAACGATGACTTTCTTGTGATCGTCGGAACCTTTTACGCTAGTATCTTAATCCCTTTGTTTCACGATATATTACATGTCCGAGATTCGATCATCGGTATCTCCATACCTAGTTTGATCTCGTTACCGACATGCACTCTTTTCTCGTTCCTGTGATATAACATTCTAGTGATCAAATCACTTGCTTGCAAGCTAATCAATGTGATATCACCGAGAGGGCCCAGAGTATATCTATCCGTCATCGGGATGAACAAATTCCACTCTCTATCCATGAGCCTCAACATAACACTTTATTAGTTCTGAATCCATCTTTATAATCACCCTGTTACGGTGTGACGTTTGATGTTATCAAGAAACTCTTCCGGTGTTAGTGATTGACATGATCTCATGGTCTAAGGATTAGGATCACTTCGTAAGTTGTTATAGCAATATAAACTCAATGACTTTGATCGTAATGCTATACTTCGGATGAATGTTCATCACACCATTACACTAATGTTGTGATCCCATTATTAACAACATCCAATGTCCATGATCAGGAAACCTTGATCATCTTGTTAATCAACGAGCTAGTTTATGAGAGAGGCATAACTAGGAACTTGCTGTTTGTTTATTAAACACACATGTATTAACGTTTCCGTATTAATACAATTATAGCATGCAAAATAAACATCTATCATATACTTGGAATACACATAATAAACACTTTATTATTGCCTCTCAGGGCATATTCCCTTCAGTCTCCCACTTTCACTAGAGACAATAATCTAGTTACATAGTGATAAATGTAACACCCATTGAGTTCTGGTGTTGATCATGTTTTGCTCTAGGGAGAGTTTTAGTCAACGGATCTGCTACATTGAGATCCGTATGTAATTTACAAATCTTTATATCTCCATCCTTGACATGCTCGCGGATGGAGTGAAACCGGCGCTTAATATGCTTGGAATGCTTGTGAGACCTTGGCTCTTTGGCATTGGCAATGGCACCATTGTTGTCACAATAGATCACCATTGGGTCCAACGAGTTTGCAACCACTCCTAGTTCGGATATGAACTCCTTCATCCAAACTGCTTCCTGAGCCGCTTCTGAAGCAGCAACATATTCGGCCTCCGTTGTTGATCCCTCTACCACAGGTTGTTTGGAGCTCCTCCAACTAACCGCTCTGCCATTTATGAGAAATACGTATCCGGATTGAGACTTAGAGTCATCCGAATCAGTGTCAAAGCTAGCGTCAACATAACACTTAGCGACGAGCTCTTCTTCACCTCCGTATACAAGAAACATATCCTTAGTTCTTCGTAAGTACTTAAGGATATTCTTGACCGCTATCCAGTGTTCCGAACCTGGATCCGATTGGTACCTACTAGTCAAACTAATAGCATGTGCCACATCCGGTCTTGTACATAGCATGGCGTACATTATAGAGCCTATGGCTGAAGCATAGGGGACTTTGTCCATTATCTCTCTTTCTTCCGCCGAAGCCGGACTTTGAGTCTTACTCAATGTTTTGCCTTGCAACATAGGTAAGAACCCCTTCTTACTTCCGTCCATTTTAAACTTCTTTAAAATCTTATCAAGGTATGTACTTTGTGATAGCCCTATTAGGCGCCTAGATCTATCTCTATAGATCTTTATGCCTAATATGTATAACGCTTCACCTAGGTCCTTCATTGAAAATTTGCTGTTTAGATAACTTTTAACACTGTTTAAAAGATCTATATCATTTCCGATCAATAATATGTCATCCACATATAATATCAGAAATGCCACATTGCTCCCACTCACTTTCTTGTAAATACAAGCTTCTCCATAAGTTTGGACAAATCCAAACTCTTTGATCACCTCATCAAAGCGGAGATTCCAACTTCGTGATGCTTGCTTCAATCCATAGATGGATCGCTGAAGCTTGCACACCTTGTTAGCATACTTAGGATCGACAAAACCCTTTGGTTGTATCATATACAACTCTTCTTCAATATTACCATTGAGAAACGCGGTTTTGACATCCATCTGCCATATCTCATAATCGAAATATGCAGCAATTGCTAACATAATCCTAACTGACTTTAGCATCGCTACGGGAGAGAAAGTCTCATCGTAGTCAACTCCTTGAATTTGTCGAAACCCCTTTGCGACAAGTCGAGCTTTATAGACGGTTACATTACCATCAGCATCAGTTTTCCTTTTGAAAATCCATTTGTTCTCCACGGCCTTTCGGTCGTGAGGTAATTCCACCAAGTTCCAAACTTGATTTTCATACATGGATTCCATCTCGGATTTCATGGCTTCTAACCATTTGTTGGAATCTGGGCTCATCATCGCTTCTTCATACGTCGCAGGGTCATCATTTTCATCAACCATGAAATTCATGACAGGATTTCCGTACAGCTCGGGAGCTGCACGCGTCCTGTTTGACCTGCGAGGTTCGGTAGTACTCTCTTTCGGAGTTTCATGATCATTATCATTAGTTCCCGCTTCAACAGGTGGAGCCAACTCCGGAACAACTTCCGGCGCTGCGCTACTCGCCATACTTTGAAGAGAAGGTTCCACAACCTCTTCGAGTTCTACCTTCCGACTACTCACACCTTTCGCGAGAAACTCTTTCTCTAGAAAGGATCCATTCTTGGCAACAAAAACCTTGCCCTCGGATATGTGATAGAAGGAATACCCAATAGTTTCTTTAGGGTATCCTATGAAGATGCATTTTTCCGCTTTGGGTTCGAGTTTATCCGGTTGAAGTTTCTTCACATAAACATTGCATCCCCAAACTTTAAGAAATGACAGCTTAGGTTTGTTTCCAAACCACAATTCATACGGTGTCTTTTCAACGGATTTAGATGGTGCCCGATTTAAAGTGAATGCAACAGTTTCTAGTGCATAACCCCAAAATGACAACGGCAAGTCCGTCAGAGACATCATATATCGAACCATATCTAATAAAGTACGATTACGACGTTCCGACACACCATTTCGCTGTGGTGTTCCGGCAGGTGTGAGTTGTGAAACAATTCCACACTCTTTCATGTGAGTGCTAAACTCGTAACTTAGATACTCACCTCCACGGCCGGACCGTAGAAATTTGATCTTTCTATTACGATGATTTTCCACTTCATTCTGAAATTCCTTGAACTTTTCAAAGGTTTCAGACTTGTGTTTCATCAAGTAGTTATAACCGTATCTACTCAAATCATCCGTGAAAGTAACAAAATAACGATATCCACCTCGCACCGACACACTCATTGGACCACATACATCAGAATGTATGATTTCCAATAAATCTGTCGCCCGTTCCATTGAACCGGAAAACGACGTTCTAGTCATCTTGCCCATAAGGCATGGCTCACATGTATCAAATGATTCATAATCAAGTGATTCCAAAAGTCCATCTGAATGGAGCTTCTTCATGCGTTTAACGCCAATATGACCTAGACGGCAGTGCCACATATATGCGGATATATCATCATTAAGTTTAATCCTTTTAGCATCAACATTATGAATATGTGTAACATTATCATCGAGATCTAATAGAAATAAACCATTCATCATCGGTGCATGACCATAAAATATTTCATTCATATAAATGGAACAACCATTGTTCTCGGATTTAAATGAATAACCACTTCGCATCAAACACGATCCAGATACAATGTTCATGCTCAGTGCAGGAACCAGATAACATTTATTCAAGTTTATAACTAATCCCGACGGTAAGTGGAGAGGCAGCGTTCCGACGGCGATCACATCAATGCTTGATCCATTGCCGACACGCATCTTGACCTCACCCCTTGCTAGCGGTCGCTTGTTCCGCAGCCCCTGATTCGAGTTACAAATATTAGCAACTCGGAATCAGACTTAGGTCCAACTCGGGGTTTCTTTTCAGGCGCGGCAACAGGCTTGCCGCCCTTACTTCCCTTCCGTTTTCCCTTCTTGTCTTTCTTGAAACCAGTGTTCCTATTGATCATCAACACTTGATGTTCCTTTTTGATCTCCACTTCTGCAGTTTTAAGCATTGACAGAAGCTCGGGGAGAGACTTCTTCATGCCTTGCATATTATAGTTCATCACGAAGCTCTTATAGCTAGGTGGCAGAGACTGCAGAACACGATGGATGCCTAAGTCAATGGGAATCGATATTCCCAAGGACACAAGCTTATCGGCGTAACCCGACATCTTGAGTACATGCTCACTAACGGAGCCGTGCTCTTCCATCATGCAGCTAAAGAACTTTTCTAAAGCGTTGTATCTCTCTACAGCAGCATGTGTGTCGAAAATCATTTTCAGCTCACCCATTGTATCAAATGCATTGCCGTTTTCGAAACGCTTTCGAAGTTCCGGCTCTAGCCCATACAATATGCCGCAATGAACTAAGTTGTGGTCCTCCTGACGAGTCTGATAGACATTCTTCTCCTTGTCAGGGGCATCATCTAAAGGTGGGGGGCCTAACGGCGCTTCTAGCACATATTTCTTTTGTGCAGCAGAGAGGAGAATCCTCAAATTCATGGCCCATTCGGTAAAGTTGCTACCGTTCGTTGCTAGTTTCTCTTTCTCCATGAACACATTGAAATTAAAAGCAGGTGGTGCCATCTACAACAGAATTTGTAAAGTTTAGACTAAGTGTATGATAGATTGAGTTCAAATAATCCATATTATGAATGAACTCCCACTCAAAAACGACATCCCTCGTGCCTTTTTGGTGATTACATGAACCAAATCCACTACACCAAGTCCGATCATCACGTGAGTCGGTATAGCTTCAAAGGCGAGCATCAAATGGGCATCATATCAACTATATGACTCATGCTTAACCTTTCGGTCCGTGTTCCGAGGCCATGTCTGTACATGCTAGGCTCACTAAGTTAGAACCTTAGTATTCGCGAGTGTAACTGTTTTACACCCGAAATATGGGCGTGGATCCAAGAACACCCGATCATCACGTGATGTCTTGGAGCGACGAAAACATAATCGGTGCATACTAAAGGAAGAACACATTCTTATCTTGATATTTAAATGAGGGATCATCTTATTATGCTAACAAAGCACTAAACAAGCAATATAAGATGCTATCAAACATCATATGTTTATTAGTGAAATGATATGGTTCCCGCAGATGATCTCTATCATGTGCATCGTGGTATGATCACTATCATACCTATATGTGTAAATCCAAGGTCTATGGATTTTACACGCTATGTGTGTTGTAAGAGTATCATCTCATACTTCTACTTACAACACTACCATATCATAACACTAGCCCAACAACAATCTAAACTAGACGCCTCTAATTTATCCATTGCAAGTTTTACGTGGCTTAGGGCTTTCGAGATAGAACCGTTCTTACCTACGAACATGAACCACAACGAGGATAATCAAATTGTTGACAACTCGCTTGCAAAATAGATATTGACTATAGTAGGAGAGACAGACACCCGCTAGCCACTTATGCAAACTAGTTGCATGTCAAGCGTGGAACAGGTCTCATGTGCGAGGACATGTAAAGTTTGTCCGGGCCGCTTCATCCCACTATGCCACCAATATCCAAAATTACAACAAAGGAGCAACAACATGATCATCATCGCCCACATACTCATATGTGTACTACCCGTGTAAAGTATCTACGCATAGATCCGGCTCTGATACCACTGTTGGGTTCGCAGCATAGAAAACAAAAATTTTCCTACGATGTGAACTATATACCAAGATCTATCTACTAGATACAAACAACGGGCGGATGTATATCCGTAGAGAACATACCCTTGAAGACCGACAAAGCTTAACGAGTTCAACTCGTGGTTGATGTAGACGATCTCTTGCCGATCTCAAGATCGAGAGGAAGTCCTAGCGCCGCAAATCAGCAGCGCATCCGTGCTCGCACACACGTTCGAGGCACCGAGCAACCTCCGCCTCCTCGCTCCAGCGATGCAGTGGAAGCACAACTCTTTCTTGCCGAATAGCCACCAGGAACATGTATCTCGCTAGTCCGAGACCATGGGGGATAAATTCTAGAGGGGGAGAGAGATCCTTCACGAGGAGGTGTGAGAGACAAGTGAGGAGGGGGGCTCCTTTTATAGGAGGAGGGGGGGGACCCCAAGGGGGTGGCCGGCGCATGGAGGCTGCCCCCTTGCCCTCCCCTCTTCATGTGGGTGGACACTCCACTCACAATTCTCCTTTAAATTCCCTCCACTCAAAAGTCCACTCAAATTCCCATTAAATTTCCACCAAATTTAATGCAAACTCTCATTAAATAAAACTCTTTTATTTTATTCAGAATTTTGTCAATTACTTTAATTACAAACATTCACAAATAACCCCTTGCTAGAATTCTATTTCACATGCATAACCACTTTATGCAATTTCACCCGAAAACCTGTTTCGGTATCTAGTGAAATAAATTCCTGCGCTTGTTCATTCTTTCGGCATGAAACATTTGCTCCAATTGGATGTCGGTGTCTCTTAAGTGTGTCACCCTAAGGTTCGTGAATAATGCGGACATGATCGAGACCCCTCTCGGATCAATAATCAGAAGCGGGATCTGGAGACCCATACTGACTCCCACACATTCAACGATGACTTTCTTGTGATCGTCGGAACCTTTTACGCTAGTATCTTAATCCCTTTGTTTCATGATATATTACATGTCCGAGATTCGATCATCGGTATCTCCATACCTAGTTTGATCTCGTTACTGACATGCACTCTTTTCTCGTTCCTGTGATATAACATTCTAGTGATCAAATCACTTGCTTGCAAGCTAATCAATGTGATATCACCGAGAGGGCCCAGAGTATATCTGTCCGTCATCAGGATGAACAAATTCCACTCTCGATCCATGAGCCTCAACATAACACTTTATTAGTTCTGAATCCATATTTATAACCACCCTGTTACGGTGTGACGTTTGATGTTATCAAGAAACTCTTCCGGTGTTAGTGATTGACATGATCTCATGGTCTAAGGATTAGGATCACTTCTTAAGTTGTTATAGCAATATAAACTCAATGACTTTGATCGTAATGCTATACTTCGGATGAATGTTCATCACACCATTACACTAATGTTGTGATCCTGTTATTAACAACATCCAATGTCCATGATCAGGAAACCTTGATCATCTTGTTAATCAACGAGCTAGTTTATGAGAGAGGCATAACTAGGAACTTAATGTTTGTTTATTAAACACACATGTATTAACGTTTCCGTGTTAATACAATTATAGCATGCAAAATAAACATCTATCATATACTTGGAATACACATAATAAACACTTTATTATTTCCACTCAGGGCATATTCCCTTCAAGAGTTTGATAGGTTGGAGCGCGTCCATTTTGGTCTAAGGGAAGGCTTCTGAAAGATCTTGTCTTGGGAAACCAAGTCTTGTGGGGAAAGTGCACCACCTCTGCAGAGTGTAAAATCTAAGTACTTAGCCATGTCCCTGGTAAAGGACAATTTGAGCATCAAGACATGGAAGCAATCAAGAATCTCATCATTCAAATTTCTAAGTTAAAAACTTGTGGTTGAACAAGGGTTAAAGGATCTTCAATCTTTGATTGAGAAAAATGATTTTGACAAGCTGAAACTTAGTGTTTTCAAAATGATAAGGAAAAATCTATTTTGAGCAAAGCAAGCCTCAACTCCACTTAACCAAATGCATATAGATGATAGACTCCACCATACTACCATAGTATCACTTGCCAATACAATTCAATTGTATTGACCCTTGTGGCTGTAACTTGTTATGTTGCAGGTTTGATTGATTTAGTGAAGTTTAAGTGATTAGGATTACAAAGTCTACAACCAACATGTCTGCCTGTGGCACTTTGAAGATGAAGGACCCCATGCTTATAGATATTCTGCTGCAATGTAATGTATTAGCCAAATGAGCTATGTATGATGTAATAAAATTATGTTATTCCTGGTTATAAAGTTGTATTATGACCTTTGTTTCTTGATATTACATCTTAACTGTGGATGCTAGCTATTGATCCAGGGACTAGCATTGTAAACACAGGGGACTCTACCTTATTAAAGGTTGGGAACCTTACAGTTTTGTTAATTCAAAGGATGCTAAAAAGGGCATGAAAACTTCAATGGTTGAAGTAAGCATCACGGAGTTGGAATATTCACCGTGATGAAACTGTTAAAAAAGTTTAATTTCATCAGGAGACGATGAAGATGCTTGCATTTGCAAGAAATTAAGTGGGAGCACCGAGACATATTTCTAATACATTATGTGAAGGACATCTTGTTGATTGAAAATGATGTATCTTTTATTGGCAAAGGTTAAGAATTTCATTTCGATGAAAGAGTTAGGCAAAACCCGATTATTTAGCATGAATGTCTACATGGATAGACTCTGATGCTAGTATGGTTGTGCCGAACATACATATATGAGATATTGAAGGGTTTCAATATAGAAATGATGAGCAAAGGATCTTGTCGCATGGAAAAGAATTGAATCAAGATTTAAGTGTATCGACACTTGATAAGTGAAACAAGATTCAAGTGCTTTGACACTTGATGAGTGCAATCACAAGAATATTTTGATCAATCATACTGTGATATGTACACATCCAGATATGTCCTATGCTCTAGATGATATGAGCATATAACAGAATGAATCACAAGATGATCATTGGACGATATTAAAGATATCCTTATGAACTTTTGGAAGAACTAAGAATATATTTGTGTAGAGGTGACAAACAATTACAAATAGTTCATTGTAAAGCGTTACATTGATACTAGTTTTGTCACAAGATACAAAATTAAGTTTATCTCAATTAAACTATGGGTGACACAATGAACTGGAAAGAAAGTTTCCATGGCGGATTTGGATGAATTCCAAAGTTAAGACATTATGACGGATACTACAACAAAAGGCTAAGTATATGACTGCTACAGTAGAAGCAAAGGAGGGAATTTGTGTCAAGTAGTTTGTTATCAAACTAAGGTGTGGTTCGCAACGGGATAACACTAAAGATATATTGTACGACAATAGTATCGACATGATTTAACCCCAAGGAACTAAAGTGGGGTCTCACCAAAAGACCAAATTTATACAATGTCATCTCATTGGAGAATGAGTGATGCATGAAGATGCAAAGACATGCAAATACACACGGACCTGAAAGCTTCAGATCCGTAGATTATGTTAACACTTTCAATCGCGTATATGGGACACAAGAAATCCATAGGTGTTCAATATGCAAAGTTTTCAAACTAGATTATTGTCTCTAGTGCAAGTGGGAGACTAAAGGGAATATGCCCGAGAGGCAATAATAAAAGTGGTTATTATCGTATTCCTTATATCGTATTCCTTATTTATTATTTTGCATGCTATAATTGTATTAATACGGAAACATTAATACATGTGTGTTTAATAAACAAAAAGAAAGTTCCTAGTTATGCCTCTCTTATAAACTAGCTCGTTGATTAACAAGATGATCAAAGGTTTCCTGATCATGGACATTGGATGTTGTTAATAACAAGGTCACAACACTATTGGAATGATGTGATGAACATTCATCTGAAGTATATCATTACGATTAAGGTCATTGTGTTTATATTCCTATAACATCATACGAAGTAATCTTAATCCTTAGACAATGAGATCATGTCAATCACTATCACCGGAAGAGTATCTTGATAACATAAAACGTCACACCGTAACAGGGTGACTATAAAGATGGGTTCAGTGCTACGAAGGTGTTATGTTGAGGCTCATGGATCAAGAGTGGAATTTGTCCATCATGATGATGGAGAGATATACTCTGGGCCCTCTCGGTGATATCACATTAGTTAGCTTGCAAGCAAGTGATTTGATCACTAGAATGTTATATCACGGGAACAAGAAAAGAGTACATGTCAGTAACGAGATCAAACTAGGTATGGAGATACCAATGATCGAATATCAGAAATGTAATATATCATGAGACAAAGGGATTGAGTTACATGCGTATAAGGTTCATACGATCACAGAAGTCATCATTGAATGTGTGGGAGTCGGTACGGATCTCCAGGTCCCGCTGCTGATTATTGATCGGAGAGGGTCTCGATCATGTCTACATTATCGCAAACCATAGGGTGACACACTTAAGGGATACCGACACCATTCGGAGCAAATTATATGCAAGAGAAAGAAAAAGGAAAGCGCAGGAATTTATTTCACTAGACACCGGAAATGTTTCGGTTGAAATTGCTAAAACTGGTTCTGCATGTGAAATTGAAATGTTGTAAGGGGTTTTATGTGAATGTTTGTTAATTCAATTCATTAACAAAATTCTGAATAAATAAATAAAATAGTTTTATTTAATGAGAGCTTTCGTTAAATTTGGTGGAAATTGAATGCATGTGAGTGGATTTTTTAGTGGAGGCATTTTTATGGGAGTGGAGACTTTTCATTTTGAGTGGGAGATCCACCCACATGAATGTGGAAGAGGTGGGGTCAGCCACTATGGCTGGGCGCCATGCCCCTTGGGTGCCCCCTCTCCCTATAAAAGGCCCCCCTCTCCTCCTCTCATCTCACACCTCCTCGTGAAGGATCTCTCCCCCCTTTAGAATGTCCCCATGTTCTCGGATCAGCGAGATACATGTTCCCGGTGGATTTTTCTGGAAGGATTTGTTGCTTTTGTTGCTTCACTGGAGCGAGGGCGCGGAGGTTTTCGGGGTACCCGGACGTGTGTGCGATCACGGATGCACCACTGCATTGCGGTGCTGGACTTGATGTTGTTGGACCGGCTGGACCAGATAGACTTCATCACGATCTTGAGATCGACAAGCGTTCGACTACATCATCCACGAGTACAACCTCGTTAACGCTATTCGGTCTTCGAGGGTATGTATTCTATGGATGTTTATCCACCCGTTGCTTGTATCTAGTAGATAGATCTTGGTACTTAGTTGTTCCCATCATAGGAATTTTTTCGTTTTCTATGCTGCGAACCATTCATAACTATCATAACCAGCAGAGAACCAAGCGAGCGATGGAATCTCAAAATTTTGTTGATTACTCCAGGGAAGGTGCTCAAGTAATGCAGACGGGTGATAGTGATGAACGGGTTTCTGAAGACTTTTTAGCTGAGCTGGATGGAGTCAATGCACTCAGGTTGAGTGATACCTCAAGTCCTGCTACTTCAGATATAGAGTACATTCCATCTGGAAGGCCAGTTATTTCACAGGCTGTGCGTCGGACTTCAAGTCAGCATGGTTGGATTCTAGGCATATATAATGAGCGTCGTAGTTATTGAGAACCTGGATTACTCAAGTAGAGGAGGTAAAGGTATTGCGTATTGTAGTGTTTGAGAGACTGTTGTATTTAGATAAGTGGGGTAGCATCCACATGAGTTTGTAGTACCTATATGGTACGGGTTTGTAATTACTTGTACAAACTATGTTGTTTGTAATTGATACGTCAAATTTACATCACCTTTCTTTATCATAATTTGCCTCTATTCATTGATATATGTCTTATTATGAGGTATTACTTATTTCTTTCCCACTGTTTATGCATGTTGGATGATTCTTGGAGGATGAAATGCCGGAGTCTGGATTCTGATCGAAAAGAAGGCGTTTTGATGCAATTCGCGAAGATCAGGAAAATACCAGAAAAATATGGGAAAATATTATTTTTCCAGAAGATTGAGGAAGCCAGGAGGAGGAGCGAAGAAGGGCCACAGGGGGCCCACACCCCTAGGCGCGGGCCCACCTGACCCCGCGCCTAGGGCAGGTGTGGCCCACCTTCCCGGCTCCTGACTCCGCCCCTTCGCCTATATCTTCCCTATGGAACCCTAATATGAGGGGGGCGACCACATATAGATTTCCGCTGCCTCTGCGGTGCGGAAAACACCGAGAGAGAAAGATCTCTCCGGCAGACAGATTTCTGCCGGGGAAATTCCTTCCCGGAAAGGGGAGATCATCGCCATCAAAACCGTCGCCAAGCTATGCTTCATCGGGATCATCGTCATCACACACACCATCATCTCCACCGGCACCATCATCACCACTCCGTCCCGCTGTAACAATTGTATTGGATGTTGCTTTAGTTCTTAGGGGAAACTTTCCTGGTGTTAATTACTATTGTAGTTGATGCTTGTGAGTGGAACCATTGGATTATTGTTTATGTTCAGATTGTTATTCATCACCATATCATCTTTGATCTTGATCCATATGATGTCTTGTGAGTAGTTTGTCTAGTTCTTGAGGGCATGTGAGAATTCATGTTGTTATTAGTGGATTTGTGTTGAGTTATTATTCAATGGTTTAGTATTTAAGTTGTGGTGCTATTCTTCTAGTGGTGTCATGTGAATGTCGACTACATGATACTTCACCATTTATGAGCCTAGGGGAATGCATTGTGTATTTGGCTACTAATTGTGGGGTTGCAGGAGTGACAGAAACCTGAACCCCCGTTAGGACACCTTTGCACAAGGGAGCGTAGGATCTCAGAGTTTAAGGCTGTGGTTAGGTTTATATCTTAATTACTTTATGTAGTTACGGATGTTTGCAGGGGGTTTAATCACAAGGATGTATTAGTCCAAGTAAGGTCGGTACATTAGCACAGGTTCACCCACACAACACTTACAACACCAAAGAAGAGTACTTACCTATATGAAGCGAAAGCACTTGACAGAATTCCCATGTGTCCTCGAGAACGTTTGGTCCTTATAAGTATTTCCACCGGCTTGTCCTTTGCTAAGAAAGGATTGGGCCACTTGCTGCGTTTGTTCTTTGTTACTTGCACTTTGTTTTGTTGCCTTATCAGAAAACCACTAAAAATCCGTTTGCTAAGTCTTCACAGGGATTTCCTGCTCCATACCACTAGTCAACACCTTCTGCTCCTCGTTGGGATCGACACTCCTATTTATCGAAAGTACTACGATAAGACCCCTATACTTGTGGGTCATCAAGACTATTTTCTGGCGCCGTTGTCGGGGAGTGAAGCGCTATTAAAGAGTGGAACTGGTAAAGGAAACTTCTACTGTGAGTATTTCTTTTGTTACTGCTTGTTACTTTGTTTCCAATATGGATAACCCACTTGGTTTTCTATTTGGGAAAACTACTACCACTGCTAGGGTAGTAGATGAACCACCACCTATTGAGATAGATCCTTTTAATATACCTACAAGTATTGTTAATCGTGTTATGGATAATTATTATTTAGGGGATGGAACTGTCCATCCCGGTGATCACTTGCTTTTTATCCATGAATTATGCGGGTTGTTTAAGTGTGCAGGTATCACAACTGAATAGGTGAAGAAGAAGTTACTTTCCATATCCTTGAAAGGGAGAGCTGAAGAATGGTATAAGCTGCTGAAGAATGGAAAATCCATGTAATGGAAGGAAATGGCTTCTCTCTTTTATTCTAAATTCTGTCCTCCCAGTGAGATTCATAAGGATAGAAATCTGATATATAACTTCTGGCCTCGTGATGGAGAGAGTACAGCTCAAGCTTGGGGGATATTGACGTTACTAATGCTTAAATGTCCTATTCATGAACTCCCTAACAATATTATTATCAATAAATTTTATGCTAGGCTCTCTCTTCATGATAAAGATTTACTAGATGCTTCTTGTGCTGGATCATTCACACGTATGAAGGAATAAACTAAATGGGATCTACTAGACTGTATTCAAGAGAACACTAAAGCTTGGGAGAATGACAAAGGAAGAAAGTCAGGTATAAACTATGATTATGAATGCATTAAATCTTTTATGGGAACTGATGACTTCCGTGATATTAGTAATGAGTTTGGTCTTGATTCCCAAAGTATTGCCAACTATTTTAAGGCCTTTGCCTCTTACATAGAAATTCCCCAAAAGAAGTGGAATAAGTATCATGCACCTTATAAATATGTTGTTAGTCATGTTCCTGTTAGAAGTACTGAAGTTTGTACTACTAATAATATTGTGCCTGAGCCTTATGTTGAGAAAATACCCTTCCTAGCTAAGGTAAAGGAGTATTCTATGATGATTAGTGCAAATAGCAAAAGTGCAAAGAAAACTGTGGAGCCTGTTGAGCATTTGAATATTGATCCTGTGGTAGCTATTGTGAAAGATCTCGACGCTAGAAATATAGAGGATGAGCACATTGTCTTCTGTGAAGACGCTTCTAATATTATCTCTCATCCTAGTATAGCTAGAAAAGCTAGTGTTCCTGTGCTTTCTGTTAGAATTGGTGATCATTGCTACTATGGTTTATGTGATATTGGTGCTAGTTTAGTGCTATTCCTTATGAGCTTTACAGGGAAATTATGCATGAAATTGGTCCTTGTGAGCTTGAGGACGTTGATGTGGTTATTCGCCTTGCAAATAAGGAAACCATTTGCCCTATTGGTATTGTAAGAGATGTGGAGGTTCTTTGTGGTAAGATTAAGTATCCTGCTGATTTTCTAGTGCTTAATTCTGTAGCTAGCAAAACTTGTCCTATCATTTTTGGTAGACCTTTCTTGAACACTTGTGGAGCTATTATAGATTGTAAGAAGGAGAAAGTTTTAACTAAGTTTGATGGAGATTCTTATGAGTTTAACTTTTCCAAATTTGCTAAAGCTCCTTGTGAAAATAGCTTGCCTAATGAAGATTTCAGGATGGAACAACTTGCTTCTATTGATCCAGTTTATGACCTTGGACATCTTTTTGGTGATAGTAAGTATGCTCATTTTTATGATAAAGTTGTTGCCAGTGACAGTTATATTATCAACTTTATTCAAAGTGCTACTGAAAGATATTATGAGAGAGGGAAACATGGTTTATGCATTTCAATAATGTTAAGTTTCCCCATTTTATGTTGAAAGCTTTGAAGTTGCATTTGTTTTGTCTTCCTATGCTAGTGGCTTTTTGTTTCAACAATTTGTTTTCTCATGATACCCCCATACATAGGAAGTGGTTTAGACTCCAGTGTGTTGGTTATTTGCTTCTTAATGCACTCTTTCATTCCAGATATATATCTCCTCTGTGAGCATTTTTGAAAGTTTCAAGCCTAACCTAAAGACATTAAAGAAAAGTTCTTGTTGGGAGATAACCCAAGAGTTTTGTCGAGTCTTGGAAGTTTTTACCTCTGTAATAAACCGCTCCTTATCCTTTTTGTTTTGGTTTTTGTGTCAAGTTCAACTACTTTTGTGAAGTAGAGGAGTTGTGAAAAGTGGTTGTCCTGGGACAGATTTTTTGTGCTGCACCGTAAAAATTCGTGAGGGAGATCAGTATGTCGGATGGAGCTGTATTTTTCTGATCTTGTTATCCGAGTTGTTACCCAACTTTCATTAGTTCTGAACTTTTTGATTTGAGAAATAGAAGGTTTTCGAAAAAATCAATCTTTACCTGCTGGACTGTTTTGATAGATTTCTGTTATCATTTGCATTTGCCTCTTATAAAAGCCTTTGTTTTGATGGATTTCAGTTGAAATGTGTACCTCAAGGTTAATTGTTTTTGCTTACACTAATGTTGCCATTGAGGTTTGTGTATTGCCTTGAGAGAAAAGGAATTTCCAGGGGAAGGAGAAAAGGAGTCTGCAGAGTTCGTCTTTGAATAGGTAAAAGTGGTGAAAACAGAAGGTTCGTGAAACCCCAATCTTTTTATATTTTTGGTGTTTTTAATACATAAGGAAAGTTATGAGATGGAACAAAAGAGGAAACAGAGTCCGGGGTGGTCAAACCCATCCCAGGCGCGGGCCCCTGCCCGAACTCCGACTCCGCCTTGTTTCCATGCCAAAACCCTCCTTATGCTTTGAAACTTCATAATATATAACCCCCCCGGATCCCCCGAGGTTCGTGCATCATGTTCTCGTTGTGTTTTCGTTTCGATCTATTTCTGTCAGGAAAACTTCTCAAGTTTAGAGCACCATGGTCTCCGCCAACGACAAAGGCAAGAAGCCCGAGGAAGATGATCCTTGCAAACCCAAGGAGGAAGAGATTTTGGTAGGTTATGAAGGAGACATGGAGGAGGACAAGCAACCGGACACCCGCGCTACCGTCGCAAGCATTAGAGTGGTGGAAACCCCCATCAAGCTTAAGAGGACAACACAGATGTCTACATGAGGAAAACCTCCATGTCATATCCTCTCTCCACGGACACTTCCTCCTTGTACCACTCATTCTAACCTTCCAGGGAAGGAACACTCTAATAAGGAAGAGTGGAGGAAGAATAATAAGGACTGGGATCCTCGGTCCGAATTGATCATGAGCTTCATTGAGCATAATTCGGAGTTGATTTGTACTCTAACCTTCGATATTGAGGATTTGAAGAAACTGATTGAAGATCTTATCAAGAGAACACCACAACCACCAAAGGAGTAATTCGTCATCAGGTTTGGCATCCCCTTGGCTTGTTCCAAGCTTGGGGGGAGTGCCACGGTATCATCACCATTATCTTTTAACTTTTACCTTTTTAGTGAATTCATATCTTTGGTAGAGGTGTTATCTTATAGTTTGGTTTTCATGTGGAAGTATCTCTCCTTTAGTTGATTATCTATGTATCCCTTGGTGTGAGTACCTTTATTGGAATATTAATGAGAAGTTTCATCTTTTACCTTTTGCACTTCTTATTTTAGTTTGCAATCTCTATTATATGATGGATCTTGTTGATCAGTATTGGCATCCCTTTGGGAGCATCAAGTGGATCTAAATTGGTTTTGGCAAACCAAGTTCTGGTCATTAGCAAAACTTTTTGAGGTTTGAACGAAAAACAGAAAAAGCTTACAGGTATTTTGTATCATTTATTTTTCTTTCTTGTTGGCTCATAAGCTTAGTATTCTCTATTTAAGATCTTTTGTGTCTTCAAGGAAGATTGCATGTTTCGCTTTATTACTTGTATGTTTGCTTGTTTCTTTCAACTCTCTTGCTTGCTACCCAGCCTTGCTAGCCAAAAACCTGTTTTGAGAAGGCATACTTCTCATGTTTCCAATCCTTTTGAACCAAAACCTTTGCCATTTGTTGTCACATCCAAAAAAATTCCAAATTTTGTAATGTGAAAAATAAATAAACAAAATAAATAATTGTTGAAATTTAGGGTGAAAAGAAACTTTTTGATTCCAAATGGAAACTTAAAATCCCATCTTGAACAAACTTTGATTAATGTTTGAATTCAAATAAATTCAAAACAAGTGAAATGCATTCTTCATAAATGCATCTTGAAATTTAAACACTTGGAAAATAAACCAAAACTCTAAAACCTTACTAGAAGGAAAACATTTCCAAGTTATCTCCAAGATCATGGATTGGATCCATATAAAATTTTTGTCAACAAACATTTATAAATGATCAAGAATGACAAATAGAAATATTATAAAACCATAGAAATTGGTTTCACTTAATTTGGAGCCATAAATAAAATCTTATGAAATTAATAAGATAAGGAAATTGAATTTCCAAAGCTAGTAAAGCACCTATCTAGAAATCCGTACCAAATGGTGAGCAAATAATCCTAAAGACATTTAAAAGGATAAATAAATATCAAATAAGATTTTACAAATTGGAATCACCAAGTTTGGATCTATAAATAAAAAGATATGGATTTTATAAGATAAAGAAAGAAATATTAAATGATGAATATTTAAAGACCAAATTAAAACTTGGCCAAGACCATAAGCAAATGGAATAAACATAATCCAAGTTCAAATTAAATGATTGAATAAATAATATTGAAATAAAATAATATGTCCTTAACCAAATTCTATTCCATTGGATTAAGACAATTCCCAAATAAGAATGATTAATTAAATCATGGGAAAATAGTATTTGGAATTTACCCAAGTGGATTAAAAGTCATTTAATAAATATAATGGAATCAAAGAAATCTTCCAAATAAAATTTATGGAATTAAACCCATATTTAATTTCATTGGAATAAAGACAAATACCCAATTTAAATGATTAATAAATCATATTAAAATATTCCAAATAATTCAAAGTGAATTATTTGACACCCTAATAAATAAATAAAACCTACTGAAAAGGTTTTGTGAAAAATTGAAACTTAAATAAGGGTTGAAAATATATTTGATCTTATTTGAATTTAAAAAACATGGGCCTACTTTAAATAATCAATATACCCTAAAAAGAATAAAAGAATTATTCTAAATTTGACTTCAGAATATGTTAATAAACAATGTTTGATTTTACACAAAGTTTGGTTGAAGTTTGATTTCAAATTGTTGTTTGAAATGATTAAACAAAATCGAAACAAAATAAAAGAAATGGAAAAAGAAAAATAAACACGAGAAGGAAAAAAACAAAGCAGCCAGCCCAGCAAACCCAGCCCACTGGCCCAGTTAGCCCATCTCCCCACCCCCGCAGTGAATAATTTTTCACTCAGAAAATCACCCGCGCAGTCACTGACTAGCAGGCCCCACCTCCCCTCTCTCTCTCGCTGACCGCTGAGCCCCACCTGCTAGTCTTCTCTCCTACCCACGCGACGACCATGCCTCTCTCGCCGGCCGTTTCTGCTCGTGATTAACTCGCTTCAATTAGCGTAAATGGCTCGCTTAAACCTCGCCGTGACCGCGTGTACTTAGTCGCCCCTCTCTCCTCTACCATTCCCCATTGTTCCCAGCTTCTCCCCGCCCCTAGGCTGCTCGAATTTGTCCACACACCGCCACTGCCTCCGACGCCCTCCGGCGAAGATTCCGACGAACCCAGGCCGCGCCTCGCCCCCTCAACCAGACGAGCACACTCCCTGGCCTCTGGCGCATCTCCCAGTACTCCGAGCTCAGCCGCGCAAGCTCCCTAGCGTCGGCAACCTCAACGCCGCTCGCCACTGTCTTCGGCTTGGACTCCAGCGAACTCCCCAGGTATCCTCCGTCCGCCCCTGTTTCCCCTGTTGGTGCTCCTGTGATCTACGCCCTCGCCCGCGTCTAACGAAACCTCTCTCTTACCTTCTGGTGGCCTACAAGCTCGCCCTCAACAACGACTGACCGTACCCGACGCCAGGCACCTCTCCGGCGAGCAATTACGGTTAACTCCGTACGCCCCCTGCTCTCCTACAACCACGTTGAGCATCATCAAGCTCTTGCAGTTCTAGTAAGCTCCTCCCCTTCTTCCCTCGCTTCCTATAGTCGCCACGACGCCGTAGACAGAGCGCGCCGCCGCCACTTGCCGCCGCCAGCGCCGCCACTCGATGGCCAGTGATTGTGCGCCGTAGGATTTAGATCCAATGCACGCGATAGAACTTAAAACGAAGAGGTACGTTTCGATCTGAACCATCTTAGATCCGACGCTCCACGTTTCTTGATCCGTGCGAACCGGTACCGACGAATCAAAACACGACGCGTGGCCTAGAGCTGTTATAAAAACCAGAAAATGTTCTATTAGTTATTCAAACTTGCAAAATTCATAACTTTCAAACCACACGTCCAAATTTTGCAAATTTTATATCAATGGAATCAGCAAGACAAGTACTTTCCAACAATGCACTTTGTTTAATGAATTGCTTCTGGTAAAATGGTTGTTTTTGTAGAAACTTGTGTAGGCATAATTTCAATATAAAATTCATTCTAAAATTATTTTTGTGATAAAAACTTTGGCAAATGGATTGTTTTGAACCTACTGACCGTATAAATCAATTTGTGGATTCAAAAACATATTTTGTGAGGCAAATTAATAAATCTTGGAATTAAAGCATTTCTAGTCAAATAAAAATGTTGTTTATATGTTAAAAATACTTTTTGGAGAAAAATCTTTGGGAAAATATTTGGATTAAACTCTCTGACCCCAAACACCAAGTTTTAGAATTAAAAATGTATTGGGTGAACCCTATAAATATTATTGCTTTGCTAAAGGCATTTTCAACCACATAAAATATGGATTTGGTTTAAAAATGATTTATAAGTAAAATATTTTGCAAATGATTTTTCCACTTATATAAAATGACCAATAGGTGTTTTAGAATGTTTATAACCTATTAGAAACCACTTTTACAAATAAAACAATCTTTAGCATGCTTGCATGCATTGCTTTGTTTCTATTATTTTATGTGATGATTGCTTGAATGGTAGATTGAAATTTGTGCCTTGCTTGATTGAATTATAGTGGATTTTGAAGAGTGTGATCATTGCAAGATCAAGTAGTGAACTTATATTATCTACTAAAAAGGCAAGTGATGCTTCATACTTTTGTCCCATTATTTTCACTATGCATTAGTGATATTTCTAAGTAGGACTTGCATGGAATCTTTACTAAGTATAAACTATGCTATGGGAAATCCTAGTAGATGAAACCTTAGTAGAAATTTCCTAAGATAAGATTCATACTACTATCATGCTTAGCTTAGCTAGTAGAAAACAAGGGTGGAATATATTCATACTATGGAATATTTCTAAGTCAAGAACTTGTGTTTTGTTTAATAAAACAACTAAGTGAATGAATCACCTGGGTGGAATGGAAGGAATGGTTTGTGTTGATTGGTTACACAAGGCCCATTTCTATGGTTTACCTTGTGTATCTCACTTGTGGATGGCCACCCAGGAACAAAGAGATTTGAGATGTCAAATGTTGAGAAGCTTCAAGTGCAGCCACTTGGAATTATGGGCTCTGCCTGGATCATATAGGTTGCAATAACTTAGCCAAATGGACAGTTGGTGGTAGGGGATGATAGGTTGGAACGCGTCCATTCTGCTCTAAGGGAAGGCTTCTGAAAGATCTTGTCTTGGTGAAACCAAATCTTGTGGGGAAAGTGCACCACCTCTGCAGAGTGTAAAATCTAAGTACTTAGCCATGTCCTTGGTAAAGGAAAATTTGAGCATCAAGACATGGAAGCTATCAAGAATATCCTCATCCCAATTTCTAAGTTAAAATTTTGTGGTTGAACAAGGGTTGAAGGATCACCAATTTATATTCGGAGATGCCTTGGGTGATTTTTGTCAAGCAAAAACTTAGTGTTTTTCAAATGATAAGGAAAATCTATTTTGAGCAAAGAAAGCCTAAGCTCCACTTAGACAAATGCATATAGATGATAGACTCCACTATACTACCATAGTATCACTTGCCAATACAATTCAAATGTATTGACCCTTGTGGCTGTAACTTATTATGTTGCAGGTTTGTTTGATGTTAGTGAAGTGTGTTGATTAGGATTACAAGTCTACAACCAACATGTTTGCATGTGGCTATTTTAAGATGAAGGACTCCATGGTATAGTTATTTCTGTTGCATTGTAATGAGATAGCCAAATGAGCTATGTAAGATGTAATGAATTATTTTATTCCTGATTATAAATTGTATTATGACCTTTGTTTCTTGATATTACATCTTAACTGTGGATGCTAGCTATTGATCCAGGGACTAGCATTGTAAACACAGGGATCTCTACCTTATATAAGGGAGGGATCTCTACATTTGTGTCCACCATATCTACCTAGTAGCTTTTGCTATTCCAAGCAAATTCTCAAGCTTCATCTACCTTTCGAATTAAAAAGTATTTTGTTATGTGAAAACTAGTTAGTAAATCTCTCACGAACTTGATGGCACACCTTATTTTCTTGCCCCTAATAGACTTGAACCATTGTGCCATTGAAGTTGTATATGCTTGCATCTATACGTTGGAATTAGCAGAACCGTGCTGTCACAGGGAACGTTTTGGACATTGCACTTGTACTTTGTACAGAGTTGATATCATGCTGTTTTTTCTATGGATGTCAATGGTGTGAAATAAAGAGGGAACTTGTAAGTCCATGGATTCTGTATTTTGTGTTAGAGAAATGCCTGGGCCACTAGCCTAAGCCATGCTTAATCATGGTGGAAACTTGCAGCATCACCATAGTGAGCTATCCATGAAGCATCCTTAATAAAAAGCTATGCACATGGTAAATAAAAAGATCGCTAAGATGCTCATTGTATGATTGCCTTGTCATTTTGGTTATGGGAAAGCTCATGTACCATGTGCAAGGGGTACCCTGTTGGCGGTTCTCTATGATACGCATGTACTTACAATGACAAGAACTTACCAGTGACCAAAGTTGAGTAGCATGAGGAGTGGTCCCCATATTCAAGGGTCATGACATTGCCAACTTATATTTCGTCAAGCATAGACTCCATATTTGTGCACTTTAACCATAATCATCTCAAGATGCCTATGATGGGGGCAATGAGGGCTCAAAGCTAGTAAGTACCATAATCTTTTGGAAGCTCTTTATGACTTGTAATCCCTCCTACCCTCTGTAAAGGGACCTTTCTTCTAGCTACCAAGTTGAGTCAGTAAACCTACTTCCTCTCTATCTCCAGCAAACATTTGAGTTGTTGTGTTTCAAGAATTCATATGGTGAATTATTCAATCATGTTCTTTATCTTCCTTGTTTGCACAAAACTCTTATTTATTGAGTATTACTTTGAAAGCCTCCATTGAAAAACCTTTTTGAGCAAAGAGTGCTCCTGTTATAAAACTTCTACAAAAAGATTTTTGTGAAACCATTTGCCAGCTGTTCTCTGACCAGGAACAAGAGTTTGCCAATTCCAAATATGATTTATCTTTATGCATCTCTATTGTGACTCATGTACTTGTTGCAAGCTAAGTTATATAATGATGAGTTGCTTGCTTCTATAAGTTGTGTAATGGTAAGTGTGATGCTTCTTGACCGTATTCTTTTATCGATACTTTACTCCATAAACCTGTGGACATGTTTACTGAGCTCAGTTTTCGCTTGGGGACAAGCGAAGGTCTAAGCTTGGGGGGAGTTAATACGTCCAATTTGCATCACAATTCTTTATCATAATTTGCCTCTATTCATTGATATAAGTCTTATTATGAGGTATTACTTATGTATTTTCTATTGTTTATGCATGTTGAATGATTCTTGGAGGATGAACTGCTGGAGTTTGGATTCTGATGGAAAAGAAGGCGTTTTGATGCAATTTCGTGAATATTAGAAAAATATCAGAAAAATATGGGAAAATATTATTTTTCCAGAAGATTGAGGAAGCCAGAACAATTTTCATGAAGGCTTCATCGGGATCATCATCATCATCCACACCATCATCTCCACCAGCACCATCATCACCACTCCGTCCCGCTGTAACAATTGTGTTGGATATTGCTTTAATTCTTAGGGGAAACTTTCCCGGTGTTAATTACTATTGTAGTTGATGCTTGTGAGTGGAACCATTGGATTATTGTTTATGTTCAGATTGTTATTCATCACCATATCATCTTTGATCTTGATCCATATGATGTCTTGTGAGTAGTTCGTCTAGTTCTTGAGGACATGGGAGAAGTCATGTTGTTATTAGTGGATTTGTGTTGAGTTATTATTCACTGGTTTAGTATTTAAATTGTGGTGCTATTCTTCTAGTGGTGTCATGTGAACGTCGACTACATGATACTTCACCATTTATGGGCCTAGGGTAATGCATTGTGTATTTGGCTACTAATTTTGGGGTTGCTGGAGTGACAGAAACCTAAACCCCCGTTAGGACACCTTTGCACAAGGGAGCGTAGGATCTCAGAGTTTAAGGTTGTGGTTAGGTTTATATCTTAATTACTTTCCTGTAGTTACGGATGTTTGCAGGGGGTTTAATCACAAGTATGTATTAGTCCAAGTAAGGTCGGTACATTAGCACGGGTTCACCCACACAACACTTACAACACCAAAGAAGAGTACTCAGCTATTTGAAGCGAAAGCACTTGACAGAATTCCCATGTGTCCTCGAGAACGTTTGGTCTTTATAAGTATTTCCACCAGCTTGTCCTTTGCTAAGAAAGGATTGGGTCACTTTCTGCGTTTGTTCTTTGTTACTTGCTCTTTGTTTTGTTGCCTTATCAGAAAACCACAAAAAATCCGTTTGCTAAGTATTTACAGAGATTTCCTGCTCCATACCACTAGTCAACACCTTCTGCTCCTCGTTGGGATCGACACTCCTATTTATCAAAAGTACTACGATACACCCCCTATACTTGTGGGTCATCAGTAATGTATAATATGTAAAATGCATATTTGGTTCTTATTTTATGTTTTCCAATGTGTGACTAGTGATGTGCATGAAGTTGAGCTCATAACACATATACATGATGTAATTATGAGTATTCGCTTTTTGTTGCAGGATTAGGGGGTCATGGAATCGGGTGTAGAGACCGAGTCTGAATAGTAGCGCATGGAGTGCGAGGCCAAGGAAAAGGCGGATGCAGACGCTGGAAATCGAGGAACAATACCACCACCACCAATGAGTTCGTTAATGGAGCAGAATTTCATACAGTGTATGCAGATGATGCAAGAGACACAAAAAAGTTCATGGAGGAGTTATTAGGACGAGCTGGAGACCGTAGAGAACCTGAAGGTCATGGAGTGAGTCTTTCTGACTTTTAGAATGCCAGACTGTTACCTTTTCCAATAGCTCTCGAACCAATTAATGCCTAAGATTGGTTTGCAGATACAGAGAGAAAGCTTAGGACTGTAGGTTGCAATGATGAGGAAAAGTTGATGTATGCAACCCATCTTTTGACTGGACCTGCAGCATCCTGGTGGGAGAATCAGTTAGCAATGCAACTTCCAGGAAGGGAGTATAACTGGGAGGAGTTCAAGCAGAGATTCCGTGAATACTATGTTTCATAAAGTGTAATGGAGTTGAAGCGTGGAGAGTTTGGGGAACTTCAGCAAGGATATACCAGTGTCATGAAGTACATCCCAGAGTTCGGTCAGTTGTCCCGTTATGCTGAGGATGAAGTGAACACTAAGGAGAAGAGAAAGAAATGTTTTCTACATGGTTTAAATCCATTTGTGAAGATGCAATTGAGGCTTGCTAATAAATAGACTTTTCAGCAGTTACTTGATGCAACCATAAATTTTGAAGATGATTACAAGTATGTTCAAGAGGATCGAAGGAAGAGGGCTAAGAAGGAAGCAAACAGAATTCAGGCAAGTAAGCCTAAAACTAACTTGGAATTCAAACCTAGGATCAAACCTTATAACAATAACAACAACAAGAGCAACAACAATAATGGAGGTCAAATCAATCCTAGAAGGAAGATCATATGCGACAATTGTGGAATTCCAGGTCATACAATAAGGGAATGTATGAAAACAATAGTTATTTCTTATGGATATGGTCAAAAGGGACACATCAAACCAGATTGTCCAACAAAACAACCGGGAGGATGGCCCAGAAAAGGTGGAGGGCAATCAAGTGGAGGCAGTGGACAGCCCAATAGAGGAGGAAATGTCACCAAGAACAATAATGGCAAGAGGAGCAGGCCTACTGGGAAGTTGAATTGTGCAACCTTGGAGGAGGTGGATAACTCCGAGCAAGCAGTGATAGGTATGCTCAACATTCTTACCAATCCAAGAAAAGTTTTATTTGATAAGGGTGCAACTACTTCCTTCATATCTAAACAATTTTGTGATAAATTTGGGATTAAAAGGGCATCGTTAGCAAACCCAATGACCGTAGTGACGGCCAGGGGAAATGTAGTTGTACGCCACATTAAACATCTTGATATTTTGCAGTCGTGTTGGGTATGGACTGGATGACAGAACATGGAGCCCGGATAAATTGTGAGGACAAAACAGTTTCAATTAAGACTCCAAGTGGAGTAAGAATAGTTTATCAGGCTAACAAACATAGCCATATCATAGTAGATCTTAAATTAAACTCCATGAAGGAGGTTAAGTTGACAGATATTCCAGTGGTAAATGAGTTTCAAGATGTGTTTCTAGCAGAATTACCAGGAATGCCACCAGATCGGGAAATAGAGTTCATGATCGATCTGATACCTGGTACAACACAAATAGCCCAACCACCATACAAGATGGGTCGGAAAGAGTTGAAAGATCTTAAGGAGAAAATTGATGAGTTAGCCAGGAAAGGATTTATCCAGGAAAGCCTATCTCGATGGGAAACTCCAGTAATTTTTGTGGATAAAAGAGATGAAGGACGACGATTGTGTGGTGATTACATAATTGTCAACAATGTCACCATCAAGAACAAGTACCCGTTGCTAAGAATTCAAGATCTATTTGATCAAGTCAAAGGAGCTGGAGTATTTTCCAAGATTGATCTAAGATCAGGATACCATCAGATAAAAATCAAACTTGAAGATGTTCCCAAAACAACATTTGTGTCAATATATGGTCATCATGAGTATCTCATTGTACCCTTTGGATTGACCAATGCACCAGCAATATTCATGAATTTGATGAACAAAATCTTCATGCCTTATCTGGACAAGTTTGTTATAGTGTTCATTGATGATATTTTGAGCTATTTTAAGGATAAAGAGGAGCATGCAGATCATTTGAGGATAGCCTTGCAAATCTTAAGAGAACATAAGCTATATGCTAAGTTTAGCAAGTGTGAATTTTGGTTAGACAAAGTAGAATTTCTTGGTCATGTGATCAGTAAAGATGGAACTGCAGTAAATCCATCCAAAGTTGAATCGGTGTTGGAATGGAATGCACCAACTAATGTGAAGCAAATTAGAGGTTTCTTAGGCCTGACAGACTATTATCAGAGATTCATTGAAGGTTTTTCTAAGATAGCTGGACCAATGACCAAATTGCTAGTAAAGAATACACCATTTATATGGGATGAGAAGTGCGAAGCAAGTTTTTAGGAGTTGAAAACCAGATTAACCACATCACCAATCTTAGCAGTTCCTGAAATAGGAAAGGATTACACATTATATTGTGATGCATCCATGGAAGTATTAGGATGTGTGCTAATGCAAGATCGCAAGGTAATTGCTTATGGATCCAGACAACTGAAACCACATGAAATTAATTATCCAACTCATGATTTGGAGTTAGCCGCAGTAGTCTTTGCTTTAAAAGGGTGGAGACATTTCCTCTATGGAGCAAGGTGTGAGCTATACACCGATCATAAAAGTCTCAAATATTTCTTCACACAAAAGGAATTTAATATGAGGCTATAAGACCCCACCTTTTAAAGGTAAAGGCCCCTGTGATTGCAATGCTAGTACCTGGATCAAATGCTAGCATCCACAGTTTAAGATGAAGTACACATATAAAAAGGTCGTTATTACATCATCATTCCAGAGATAACATAGTATTTACAACTCAATAGCCCAAGGATAGTACAAAACATTCATAACATAAAGTAAATAACTATAAGTCTTCATCTTCATGTGCTACAGGCAAACATGTTGAGTGTAGACTCACAACCCTAATCTCCATTAGAGTAACCTGCAACATCATAAGTTACAGCCACAATGGGTCAATACATTTGGAATTGTATTATCAAGTGATACCATAGTAGAATAGTAGTATCTAACATCTATATGAATTTGGCTAAGTGTAGCTTAGGCTTGCTTTGATCAGAATAGGTTTTTCTTATCAGTTGAAAAATACTAAGTTTTTGTTTGTCAAAAACACCCAAGGAACCACCAATAGACATTGGTGAACCTTTACCCTTGTTCAACCACAAGTTTTTAACTTAGAAATTGGGATGAGGAGATCCTTGATAGCTTCAATGTCTTTGATGCTCAAATTGTCCGTTGCCGGGGACACGGCTAAGTACTTAGGTTTTACCCTCTCGAGAGGTGGTGCAGTTTCCCCACAAGACTCGACATGCATCGAGACAAGATGTAGCATCCCAATTGTCTAACTATTGTAATGCTACTTGGTCTAGTAATATAATGGCTACTTCCTATATATAATTGTTGCATCATCATTATATCATGCTCATGTCATCATGCCACCTTGCATTTGAGCATCATATAAAACCCTTTTCATTTGGTTCTTATCTCATATGCATTATTAATTGTATTTGTCTCTTGATATATTGTATTTGGCTTTTGATATATGTTAAATGCCCAAGTTGAGTTGAGGGCATATATTTTACTTCCCCTTCCATCTACTGACTTGACATACACCTCTCCTTTGATATCATCTATTTTTTCCACCATATACATGTGTGTGGCCTTTTGTTGTTAGTATTTTAAAACCTAGCCACATATATTTGTATGGATCCAGATCTACCTATCTCATACACTCATACATATGTGATATGTTTAACCATCTTAATACTTCATGCATGCATAGATGTAATCTTGCATGATTCTTGCAAATAAAACCCTCCACCTTCCCTTTTACCTCAATCTTTTATTTTGGGTGTGGTGTCCATTCTACCTTGCCTTTCCATCTCCTTCAATTCAATTCTAGTGACCTCTCTGTTATTCAAATTCTTTTGCACTTGTTTGTTTGTTCAAATTTTGATCAAATCCTATATCTACACTCCATCTACCAAGTTTTCCTAGCTAATCTAGCTATCTAAATAAAGCCCCCATCTCTAATATTTATTTATTTTGTCGCTTGATCTCTGCCTAAATCTTTGACGCTAAATCCGTCTAAAGTTTTGTCTAAACTAGTCCCATATAGTCTAGTTTAGACTATATAAAATTTCCAATCCCCTTCTTCTTTTCCAAAAGCCTAATCATCCGTACATATACACACATACGCCCACTTACACACACTAGAATGTCTGCTCTCCCTAGCTAACACCCAACCCGAGTGCACCACCTGGTGTTTCTTTTAACCAATCCATCGTACACAACCGATCCAAACCCAAGCTAGTAGCTAGCTAGACTGCACCGACCCATCTTCTCCTTTGGTTTGACTCGACCCAGGTAGAGGACAGCGAGCCGGAAAGCCCACGCCCACGACCACGTCCTGTTTCTCTTCTTTCCCTCGCGAGCACGTGATCGCCAGACTCACGCGCCTCGCGTGCTCTTTCTCTCCCCCTTCTGATAAAGCTGAGCGCAGCACCACCCACCCCCCATCTGGATCGACATCTCTCTTTCCCATCCCCTTCTTCCTCCGCAAGCCAACCTCACCGCCGCCATCGCCGTGTTCGGGCCATCCTCCAGGAGTCCCAGAACCTGCTCGATCTCCAGAACGGGAAGGCTCAGCACCAGGGAGCACCAACACCTCGGCGCCCGCTTTCGACGTCGCCGCACTGCTCTCTTTCCTCGTCGTTCTCGCCGTCGATCAACCATCACCAACCCCCTCTAGGTGAGCTTCTTCTCCCTGCTCTAGCTCTCCTCCGCCCTTGTAACACACCAGCGCTGCCATCTCCCGCTCGCACGCCGCATGCCGCACGCACGCAGACCGCACTCGCCGCGCGCGCAACCGACAGCAGCGGAAACCTAGCGCACCTCTGTTCTTCCGCATATTCCGATCGATGTGGGCCGTATCCGTGCGAACTTGCTGAACCAAAGTTGTAGCCTGAGCAATCCTCTTCAACTCTCCTTTTTATGGCGGGGCGAAATTCGTCTCCGTTCGGTCGCAATCGTCGTCGAAAACCAGCCCGATCTCAGCCCGTTTCTGCAAATTTTTCCGTCAGTTTTTAAACCGCGAGATCTCCTCTGTTCATCTCCTTGCCCCGTCCGCTGCAGACCTCCGTTGGCAAAGCTCCAAACACCAAAGTTGTAGTCCGACGTTGGCTCTACATCTTTTGTTTTTGCAGCGTCGCAAAATTTCCAACGGTTTGCTCGCCATCGTCTTTCGAAAAATCGATGCAGCTAGCAGTTTTTCTTCATCAGATCCGGTTCCTCCCAGCACTTTTCTAAAAACACTCCTAGGAGAAACCGACCGGCACAGACCAGTCCCCCCCCCCCCCCGCGCCCCGGTTTGCCCACGTGTCCAGCCCGCGTTGGCCGCGCGCGCGCTGTGGCCCCGCAGCCCTGGGGCCCCCCTGTCATTCTCTATGGCTAGGAAACCTCAAGGTGAGAAAAATCTAGAGAACACCCCCCACCTTATCCATCGCCAGCTCACCGTGCTGAGTTAGCCGGGCCCCGTGCGTCAGCGTGTGTGGCTAGGTTCAGTTGTGTGCAGAAAGACCTGTGACCTTTCTCTATAATAAAAATATTTCTAGAAATTGTTTATATGTTTTTAAATCCAGAAATTAATATCTTATAATTGGTAATTCCAAATTTGATAAGTAATATATGTTTGAAATCATAAAAATGTGAGGAATTCAAATATGCTATTCAAAATATTAATTGCACACTTTAAATTTCGAGTTGTTTTAAATTACAATAAAATGCCCTTTTTCTTAATTAATTAATAACTTTTGTTTTATAACTGAGAATTTGACAAATGATATGTCTAAAATGATTAGCTCGAAGAGACCTTTCTGTTTACGCATTCCATGTTCTGAATTGCAGCATGCATCATATAAATATAAAGTATACAGCAACTAATATGAGGTTAAAATGTGACCAAAACTCAATAAAAGGCTTTAATCTTGTATTCCACATCTCACCCATGCCATGCTACTTTATTGCCATGCAAATTGTGCATCATTCATCATGGCATGCTTGTTTGCTTGTCGCATTATATTCCTATGCTTGTGCACTTTATTTATGTTGGCCCTTGTTTGTTTGGTTCTTCTTCGAATAGACGCTGAGCAGGGGATATATCAAGAAAACCAGGAGCACTACCCAGATCCTTCTCTCGCTTCAACTGAGCTGCCAGGCAAGCACTACCACATGCTTGCATACATATAGTACCTATTGCCTCTATCTTATTCTTGCATCATTGAGTCGCGATTGCATTAAACTGAATCCCAAGTATTGCATAGCCTTTACTTTTAAACCCCACCAAAGCTTGTTCCTCCATCCCATGAGCCAATACTACAGGAGTTGTTTGAGCCATGCAAGTCGTAGAACAGCATGTGTAGGGTATGTGAGTGTCTGATGGATAACGAGGTACCTAAAAAACTTAACCTGAGTAGTAATGGGATAACTAATGAAAGTGGCACCGGTGAGCAATATCTGCTATTTGGTTTTTCATGCTCACTTGTGTCCCGTAGGACCCCGAGTACTTGATTCCTGTTCCTTGAATATTCGCGCTATCCACATCCGGGAGGCTTATGGGACCCCCCTGAGCCAGAGCTGGATTCATTCTTATTTCTTGGGGCCACAATTAGTTTGGGGCTTTATTACTATCCTGTACTTATGCCATGCTTTACTGCTTTATTTTAAATTCTGCGAGGTACTGCACCTGTACTGTTTAGGTAAGCGGAGTGTTTTCGCGGTATCGACAAGCCCAGTCATATTTTCGGGTTCCCAATCGTTTACAGCCTTTGGCGCAAACCTTGAGTCCGTCTCGGAGCCGGCCAGTTTCGTTGCGGGTAGCTTAATGGGGTGGCCCCCTGAAATATTTTTGAATCTTGTGATTTCTTTGTCGTGAAGGCCTCGTTGGGTTTTGATTTGGTTTTTCCGAGGTTGATCGAGTGTGTGTGGCTATTTGTGCACCCCTGCAGGGTAAAACTTTCTGAAAGCCGTGTCCGCGGTTATGGACGACTTGGAGCACAGTTTCTCGATCATAGACAAGTATAACTAAAGTACCACTTTTAAATTTGACTAAGTAACTGACTAGTAAGTAGTGCAACACTCATGGAATGGATAATAAAACTGCCAACGGATGGGGGGTGTTCGTCCGCTTCCTCGTTGGTAAGCGAGGAGGAGGATGGATCTGTTAATATTACCGTTATAACTGTTGTCTTTAATTCACGGACATCCGTCTATCTTTGGTTAGGCAGATGGTTAGCGAGTATCTATAGAATTGTTAGGGTTTATCTTTTGCTGCAATTGCGTCACCCCAGGTTGTGTCCCCTTTAGAGGCATAAAGACTTGCTGAGTACCCCTAGGGTCTCACACGATAAATTATTTGATTCAGATGAACAGGTACACTCACGAGATGGATACTGGGTGGAGGAGACGGACGATGTGGGCAACGATCATTCGGTGTAGAGATTCCGGGAACGGGGATCCGTGAGATCTGTGGGCGGGATGTGTTTATTTTATGGGGCATCTTATGCCAATTTGCTTCTTATCCGTACTCGGATCTTGTTGCCGTTTCCGCCTGATACTCTAATGTTTGATGTATGAGGAGATATCCTAAACTATTATATCTATCTAGGACATTTGGATCTTGCTGTATGGCGTTGCAATATTTCTATTTCTTTTAGATGGAATGGCTCTGATGTACTGTTGTATGGTGGCTTGCATACATACTCATTTGTGTATGTAGTTGATCCCTTCGCCTGCCGATTACGCCGCCCGTTCTTGTCCCGATGTTTGGAAATGGTTGGGACGACCGAAAGGTCTACCTGTGAGTGGCATTTGGGCCCCACCGTACTATTTCAACCATTTCCGCTCATCCAGGCTTGTAACTAGGAGCGTAATTCACCGAGGTAGTTACAATTGGTATCAGAGCCATCCCGCCCTTCAGGGTCTCAGCCAAATGGTCGTTGTTTGTCTAGCAAATATTTTTGGTAGCTATGTATACTAGGGAAAAACAAAACGCGAGAGTAGGACTGCTTCCACTTTTCTTCTTACCCACCCACCCACCCTTTTCTGGTAAGGAAGTGTAACGTTTTCAATCCTCTTCTTAAAAGTTCAAACTAGGATTCACGTGTTCTGGGTTTCCGTAGTACCATAGCTTGTGTGTGTGTGTGTGTGTGTGTGTGTGTGTAATTCCTTGTCTATCTGTTGCATCCAAGTTGTTATCACAATCGGCCTTTTGGTTATCAACTGTGGGTACATTCCATACTGATAGGCTTTTGCAAACCGACGCGATCTATCTGATTCGTTGTTTACCGCCGCGATCTGTCTTACTCTTTGTTATCCGACGTTATCTTGTTTGGGGTGTTCGTTTCCGTAGTTACTAATCTTTAGGTTCATCTTGAGAAGAAGGTGTTGGGATATGTGTTTTACTTATTCATGTGCGGAGTAATGATTTGAGTGCGGGATGGAGTCGCGACCATACCACTACTTTTATCATTTGCTCTTGTATATTGAATTGGTAGAGTCACTAATCTTGATTCATTAAGTGTTTTTGCGCATCTATTGGTATTTTGATGCCGAAATTTGCGGAAAATTTTTCTTTGATATATCTGTGTACCACACTCCTTTTCATTCGTGTGCGATATGCTTAATATCTTCTAGGTGCTTTGAACTTTGTTGATATTTTAATATCATCTTAGTAAATTGTATCCTTTAATATTGGTTAATTCCATCTTGGTACTATTTTGGATTATTATTATTCTCCATTATAGTACTGACTTGTGTTTTATATCAATAACAGGATGGCACCACCACGCCGTTCTGAGGAGGACATACCACCTGAACTGGGGGCCGCGTTGTCAAGCATCGCTAATGCCTTGGCAGCAATGCAGCAGAACCAGCAGCGTTTTGAAGAAAGTGTCAGGAGGAATGAGTTTGCTCTGCTACCTCCACCTCACAAGCGAGGAGACATCAAAAGCTTCCTGAAGTTCAACCCACGCCAATTTGATGTGTCCGATCAACCACTTGATGCTGATGATTGGTTGCGTGAGATGTCAAGGCTACCGACGACTGCTGATGTTCCTGAGAAAGAATTGGTAAACTGTGCTACTCACCTTCTGAAAGGAGATGCAGCTCTCTGGTGGGAGAATTACCTGAAGGCAAACTGCATTGGTTTTCAGCCTACTTGGGAACAGTTCACTAGAGCGTTCAAGGAGCAGTATCTGTCAGAAATTGTCATGGAGAGGATGAAGGAAGTGTTTCTCAACCTCAAGCAGGGAAATGACAATGTCAATACCTACATCAGGAACTTCATGAACCTTTCTCGTTATGGTGGCGATGAGATCTCTGATGACAAGAAGAAGCAAAAGAGGTTCCGGCAAGGGCTCAATGCATCGATTAAATATGCAATCACACATGCAAGGCCGGCGTCTTTTCTGGAACTTCAGCATACAGCTCTGCAGGAAGAAGCAAGTAAGCAAGTGTTTGAGGAGTCAAAGAAACACAACCGTGATGCAGCAAGCTCTTCAGCTATGTCAACTCCTTCTAAGCGTCGTGTCTGGGTTCCTAACACCCCACTGTCGCTCCCGGCTCC
This sequence comes from Avena atlantica, assembly GCA_910589765.1. Lineage (NCBI taxonomy): Eukaryota > Viridiplantae > Streptophyta > Magnoliopsida > Poales > Poaceae > Avena > Avena atlantica. The sequence goes on along the minus strand of OU342735.1, from coordinate 410,669,979 downwards.
ACCAAGACCTGCAAGCTACGCGGCAAGGCCACCAAACTTCCTCACTGCTGCTCCCAGGGGCTACAACCACCACTACCCTGGAGCGCCTGGTGGAGTCCCTGGCTACGTTGCTCCACGTCCACCTGGGGCTTGTTTCACTTGTGGAGACACTGGGCATCAGTACTGGAACTGTCCGATGAAAAACAAAGCTCTTCCTCCACCACCTCCAAGATCTGCGGCAAGCTCTCCTATGGTTCGTGCAACACCACCTCGGGCTCTCAACATCAACACCAAGCCCGGGTCTACTGTAGCTCGTGCCAACTGTGTCAACGCCGATCAAGCTGAGCATGCACCTGGAGTTGTGATGGGTATGCTTCCCGTTAACTCAGTCCCTGCACGAGTTTTGTTTGATTCTGGTGCATCGCATTCTTTTTTTTCTAACAAGTTTGCAAATGAGAATGGGTTAGCGTTGGATCCTCTCCTTAAGCGGTTAATGGTCCTTTCCCCTGGAGCAACAATGGCAGCTTCAAAAATCAGCCATGGCAATCAAATTGAGATTGGTGGCTCTTCGTTCTCGGCGTCCTTAATTGTTCTGGGAAATTCTGACATTGATGTCATCTTGGGAATGGATTGGTTGACAGCAAATGCAGCTGTGATTGATTATGCTGAACGCTCGGTTTCTCTGAAGATTCCTGAAGGCCATATAGTCTATTCTCCAAGTCTGACTCCTGCTATCCAGCTTTTCTCTTTGGCGGCTCTGAATGATAATGCTATGGAAGCTATTCAGAGTGTTCCGGTGGTCTGTGAGTTCCCAGATGTCTTTCCTGAAGAGTTGTCGGGTATGCCTCCGGATCGTGAGGTTGAGTTTGTAATTGAGCTTGAACCTGGAACGGCTCCTATCTCCAAGCGGCCTTATAAAATGGGTCCTGCTGAGTTGGCTGAACTCAAACGACAGCTTGATGAACAAGAGAAGTTGGGTTTCATTCAACACAGTACTTCTTCTTGGGGTAGCCCAACAATCTTTGTGAAGAAGCGAGACAGGACTGATAGACTTTGTGTTGACTATCGGGCTCTCAATGCTAAAACCATCAAGAATAAATATCCCCTTCCGCGGATTAATGATCTCTTCGATCAGCTAGCTGGAGCTGTGGTATTCTCTAAGCTTGACTTGAGAAGTGGTTATCACCAAATCAAGATTCGCAAGGAAGATGTGCCTAAAACAGCTTTCACCACCCGCTATGGCCTGTATGAGTACACGGTCATGTCTTTCGGTCTCACCAACACACCTGCCACCTTCTCGAGGCTCATGAACTCGGTTTTCATGGAGTATCTTGATAAGTTCGTTGTGGTCTATCTGGATGACATCCTAGTCTATTCTAAGTCTAAGGAAGAACATGAAGAACACCTTCGGTGTGTCCTAAACAAGCTTCGTGAGAACCGCCTGTATGCAAAGTTCTCCAAGTGTGAGTTTTGGCTGCCTCAAGTAACCTATCTTGGTCACGTCATCTCTGCCAAGGGCATTGCAGTCAACCCGGAAACTGTAAAGACAATTGTTGAATGGCTTCCTCCTGTTAATGTCAAAGAAGTGCAGAGTTTCCTTGGTTTGGCTAGTTATTGCCGTCGCTTCGTTCAGAACTTTTCGAAGATAGCGAAGCCTCTTACCTATCTCCTCAAGAAAGGCAAGAAATACCTTTGGACTCCTGCATGTCAAGCAAGCTTTGAGACACTCAAAGAGAAGCTCACTTCCACGCCAGTCTTGGTTCCTCCGGACACATCTAATCCTTTCCAGATATTCTGTGACGCCTCTTTGCAAGGATTGGGTGCGGTCCTTATGCAAGAAAAACAAGTTGTTGCTTATGCCTCTCGACAGTTGAAAACGCATGAGATCAACTATCCTACACATGACCTCGAGCTTGCAGCAGTTGTTTTTGCTTTGAAATTATGGAGGCATTACTTGCTGGGCAACCGTTGTGAAATCTTTTCTGATCACAAGAGCCTGAAGTATATCTTCACTCAGCCTGATCTCAACCTTCGACAGAGGAGATGGATTGAAGCAATCAATGATTTTGATTTGACCATCAACTACACTCCGGGCAAAGCTAATGTCATGGCCGATGCTCTCAGCCGCAAAGCTTATGTCAACAACCTCATGATGGAAGAACAACAGCCTCTCTTGTGCGAGGAATTCCGTCAGCTCAACCTTGAAATTGTGGAACAAGGGTATCTCCTGAACCTTCTGGCTACTCCTCTCTTGGAAGAAAAGGCTCGCTCCTTTAAGCTTGGTGATCCGCACACCAGAAAGATCATCTCCAAACTTCAGCTTCCGAAGTATGAGTCCTTCCACGTCGATGACCAAGGCACGCTTTTCTTTGAACACCGGATGTTTGTTCCAAACTACCCGGGTTTGAGAGAGCAAGTTCTCAAGGAGTCGCATGAATCTGTTCTTTCTATCCACCCTGGCAGCACAAAGATGTACATGGACTTGAAAACACAATATTGGTGGCCGGGTTTGAAACGATATTGTGCCAAGTATGTCTCGGAGTGCGATGTCTGCCGCAGAGTTAAAGCTGTCCATCAGAAACCTTCCAGTCTTCTACAGCCATTGAAACCCCCGGAATGGAAATGGGAGAAAGTAGAGATGGACTTCATCACTGGTTTTCCAAGGTCGCAGAAGGGCAACAATGCAATCTTTGTTGTCATTGACAGGCTTTCTAAAGTGGCTCACTTCTTCCCCGTCAAGGAAACAATTTCTGGAATTCAGTTGGCTGAGCTCTATATCAACAGAATTGTCTCTCTGTATGGGGTCCCGCTTGAGATCAGTTCAGACCGTGGAAGCATCTTCACTTCCAAGTTCTGGGAAAGTTTCCAAAATGCTTTGGGAACAAAATTGAACTTCAGCACAGCTTACCACCCTCAGTCGCAAGGACAAGTTGAAAGGATCAACCAGATTCTGGAGGATATGCTTCGTGCTTGCGTCATCTCTTTTGGCATGAAGTGGGAAGAATGTCTTCCTTATGCTGAATTCTCTTACAACAACAGCTTCCAAAAAAGTCTAAAGATGGCACCATTTGAGGCTCTCTATGGTCGCAAGTGCAGAACTCCGATTGGTTGGTCGGGTGCAGGAGAAAGAATATGGTTTGGCCCTGACATTGTAACTCAAGCGTAGGAGAAGGTGCACATCATTCTTGAAAATCTGAAGATTGCTCAAAGTCGCCAGAAGAGCAATTATGACAGAAAGCACACGGACATGGAGTATGTCCCTGGTGATCTCGTTTACCTTCGTGTCACTCCCATGAGAGGCACGCACCGTTTTGGTATCAAAGGAAAGCTGGCTCCTAGATACATCGGTCCATTCAAAATTCGTGGAAGAAGAGGAGAAGTTGCTTATGCTCTTCAGCTCCCGGAAAAACTCAAGGTCCATGATGTTTTCCACATCTCTCAACTCAAGAAGTGCTTCAAGGATCCCGGCAGGACCGTGGACCATGAGCTTATCAATCTCCAAGAAGACCTGTCTTATCAAGAACACCCCACAAAAATCCTTGAAGTCGCAGAAAGAAGGACTCGCAACAAGTCCATCAAGTTCTGCAAGGTGCAGTGGTCGCACCATTCTGTTGATGAAGCCACTTGGGAGCGTGAAGATGAGCTCCGTGCCAACTATCCTACCCTCATCGAGTCTTCTTCTTCATCCTAGAATCTCGGGGCGAGATTCCTGTTTAGTGGGGGAGAGTTGTAGCATCCCAATTGTCTAACTATTGTAATGCTACTTGGTCTAGTAATATAATGGCTACTTCCTATATATAATTGTTGCATCATCATTATATCATGCTCATGTCATCATGCCACCTTGCATTTGAGCATCATATAAAACCCTTTTCATTTGGTTCTTATCTCATATGCATTATTAATTGTATTTGTCTCTTGATATATTGTATTTGGCTTTTGATATATGTTAAATTCCCAAGTTGAGTTGAGGGCATATCTTTTACTTCCCCTTCCATCAACTGACTTGACATACACCTCTCCTTTGATATCATCTATTTTTTTCCACCATATACATGTGTGTGGCCTTTTGTTGTTAGTATTTTAAAACCTAGCCACATATATTTGTATGGATCCAGATCTACCTATCTCATACACTCATACATATGTGATATATTTAACCATCTTAATACTTCATGCATGCATAGATGTAATCTTGCACGATTCTTGCAAATAAAACCCTCCACCTTCCCTTTTACCTCAATCTTTTATTTTGGGTGTGGTGTCCATTCTACCTTGCCTTTCCATCTCCTTCTATTCAATTCTAGTCACCTTTCTGTTATTCAAATTCTTTTGCACTTGTTTTTTTGTTCAAATTTTGATCAAATCCTATATCTACACTCCATCTACCAAGTTTCCCTAGCTAATCTAGCTATCTAAATAAAGCCCCCATCTCTAATATTTATTTATTTTGTCTCTTGATCTCTGCCTAAATCTTTGACGCTAAATCCGTCTAAAGTTTTGTCTAAACTAGTCCCATCTAGTCTAGTTTAGACTATATAAAATTTCCAATCCCCTTCTTCTTTTCCAAAAGCCTAATCATCCGTACATATACACACATACGCCCACTTACACACACTAGAATGTCTGCTCTCCCTAGCTAACACCCAACCCGAGTGCACCACCTGGTGTTTCTTTTAACCAATCCATCGTACACAACCGATCCAAACCCAAGCTAGTAGCTAGCTAGACTGCATCGACCCATCTTCTCCTTTGGTTTGACTCGACCCAGGCAGAGGACATCGAGCCAGAAAGCCCACGCCCACGGCCACGTCCTGTTTCTCTTCTTTCCCTCGCGAGCACGTGATCGCCAGACTCACGCGCCTCGCGTGCTCTTTCTCTCCCCCTTCTGATAAAGCTGAGCGCGGCACCACCCACCCCCATCTGGATCGACATCTCTCTTTCCCATCCCCTTCTTCCTCCGCAAGCCAACCTCACCGCCGCCATCGCCGTGTTCGAGCCATCCTCCAGGAGTCCTAGAACCTGCTCGATCTCCAGAACGGGAAGGCTCAGCACCAGGGAGCACCAACACCTCGCCGCCCGCTTTCGACGTCGCCGCACTGCTCTCTTTCCTCGTCGTTCTCGCCATCGATCAACCATCACCAACCCCCTCTCGGTGAGCTTCTTCTCCCTGCTCTAGCTCTCCTCCGCCCTTGTAACACACCAGCGCCGCCATCTCCCGCTCGCACGCTGCATGCCGCACGCACGCAGACCGCACTCGCCGCGCGCGCAACCGACAACAGCGGAAACCTAGCGCACCTCTGTTCTTCCGCATATTCGGATCGATGTGGGCCGTATCCGTGCGAACTTGCTGAACCAAAGTTGTAGCCTGAGCAATCCTCTTCAACTCTCATTTTTACGGCGGGGCGAAATTCGTCTCCGTTCGGTTGCAATCGTCGTCGAAAACCAGCCCGATCTCAGCCCGTTTCTGCAAATTTTTCCGTCAGTTTTTAAACCGCGAGATCTCCTCTGTTCATCTCCTTGCCCCGTCCGCTGTAGACCTCCGTTGGCGAAGCTCCAAACACCAAAGTTGTAGTCCGACGTTGGCTCTACATCTTTTGTTTTTGCAGCGTCGCAAAATTTCCAACGGTTTGCTCGCCATCGTCTTTCAAAAAATCGATGCAGCTAGCAGTTTTTCTTCATCAGATCCGGTTCCTCCCAGCACTTTTCTAAAAACACCCCTAGGAGAAACCGACCGGCACAGACCAGTCCCCCCCCCGCGCCCCGGTTTTCCCACGTGTCCAGCCCGCGTTGGCCGCGCGCGCGCTGTGGCCCCGCAGCCCTGGGGCCCCATGTCATTCTCTATGGCTAGGAAACCTCAAGGTGAGAAAAATCTAGAGAAAACCCCCCACCTTATCCATCGCCAGCTCACCGCGCTGAGTCAGCCGGGCCCCGCGCGTCAGCGTATGTGGCTAGATTCAGTTGTGTGCAGAAAGACCTGTGACCTTTCTCTATAATAAAAATATTTCTAGAAATTGTTTATATGTTTTTAAATCCAGAAATTAATATCTTATAATTGGTAATTCCAAATTTGATAAGTAATATATGTTTTGAAATCAGAAAAATGTGAGGAATTCAAATATGCTATTCAAAATATTAATTGCACACTTTAAATTTCGAGTTGTTTTAAATTACAATAAAATGCCCTTTTTCTTAATTAATTAATAACTTTTGTTTTATAACTCAGAATTTGACAAATGATATGTCTAAAATGATTAGCTCGAAGAGACCTTTCTGTTTATTCATTCCATGTTCTGAATTGCAGCATGCATCATATAAATATAAAGTATACAGCAACTAATATGAGGTTAAAATGTGACCAAAACTCAATAAAAGGCTTTAATCTTGTATTCCACATCTCACCCATGCCATGCTACTTTATTGCCATGCAAATTGTGCATCATTCATCATGGCATGATTGTTTGTTTGTCGCATTATATTCCTATGCTTGTGCACTTTATTTATGTTGGCCCTTGTTTGTTTGGTTCTTCTTCGAATAGACGCTGAGCAGGGGATATATCAAGAAAACCAGGAGCACTACCCAGATCCTTCTCTCGCTTCAACTGAGCTGCCAGGCAAGCACTACCACATGCTTGCATACATATAGTACCTATTGCCTCTATCTTATTCTTGCATCATTGAGTCACGATTGCATTAAACTGAATCCCAAGTATTGCATAGCCTTTACTTTTAAACCCCACCAAAGCTTGTTCCTCCATCCCATGAGCCAATACTACAGGAGTTGTTTGAGCCATGCGAGTCGTAGAACAGCATGTGTAGGGTATGTGAGTGTCTGATGGATAACGAGGTACCTAAAAAACTTAACCTGAGTAGTAATGGGATAACTAATGAAAGTGGCACCAGTGAGCAATATCTGCTATTTAGTTTTTCATGCTCACTTGTGTCCCGTAGGACCCCGAGTACTTGATTCCTGTTCCTCGAATATTCGCGCTATCCACATCCGGGAGGCTTATGGGATCCCCCGGAGCCAGAGCTGGATTCATTCTTATTTCTTGGGGCCACAATAATTTTGGGGCTTTATTACTATCATGTACTTATGCCATGCTTTACTGCTTTATTTTAAATTGTGCGAGGTACTGCACCTGTACTGTTTAGGTAAGCGGAGTGTTTTCGCGGTATCGACAAGCCCAGTCACATTTTCGGGTTCCCAGTCGTTTACAGCCATTGGCGCAAACCTTGAGTCCGTCTCGGAGCCGGCCAGTTTCGTTGCGGGTAGCTTAATGGGGTGGCCCCCTGAAATATTTTTGAATCTTGTGATTGCTTTGTCGTGAAGGCCTCGTTGGGTTTTGATTTGGTTTTTCCGAGGTTGATCGAGTGTGTGTGGCTATTTGTGCACCCCTGCAGGGTAAAAATTTCTGAAAGCCGTGTCCGCGGTTATGGACGACTTGGAGCACAGTTTCTCGATCATAGACAAGTATAACTAAAGTACCGCTTTTAAATTTGACTAAGTAACTGACTAGTAAGTAGTGCAACACTCATGGAATGGATAATAAAACTGCCAATGGATGGGGGGTGTTCGTCCGCTTCCTTGTTGGTAAGCGAGGAGGAGGATGGATCTGTTAATATTACCGTTATAACTGTTGTCTTTAATTCACGGACATCCGTCTATCTTTGGTTAGGCGGATGGTTAGCGAGTATCTATAGAATTGTTAGGGTTTATCTTTTGCTGCAATTGCGTCACCCCAGGTTGTGTCCCCTTTAGAGGCATAAAGACTTGCTGAGTACCCCTAGGGTCTCACACGATAAATTATTTGATTCAGATGAACAGGTACACTCACGAGATGGATACTGGGTGGAGGAGACAGACGATGTGGTCAACGATCATTCGGTGTAGAGATTCCGGGAACGGGGATCCGTGAGATCTGTGGGCGGGATGTGTTTATTTTATGGGGGCATCTTATGCCAATTTGCTTCTTATCCGTACTCGGATCTTGTTGCCGTTTCCGCCTGATACTCTGATGTTTGATGTATGAGGAGATATCCTAAACTATTATATCTATCTAGGACATTTGGATCTTGCCGTATGGCGTTGCAATATTTCTATTTCTTTTAGATGGAATGGCTCTGATGTACTGTTGTATGGTGGATTGCATACATACTCATTTGTGTATGTAGTTGATCCCTTCGCCTGCCGATTACGCCGCCCGTTCTTGTACCGATGTTTGGAAATGGTTGGGACGACCGAAAGGTCTACCTGTGAGTGGCATTTGGGCCCCACCGTACTATTTCAACCATTTCCGCTCATCCAGGCTTGTAACTAGGAGCGTAATTCACCGAGGTAGTTACACAAGACTTTTCAGAAGCATTCCCTTATACCACCATGGCATGTTCCATCCTATCACCCTACCACTAACTGTCCATCTGGCTAAGTTCTTGCAGCCTATTTGGTCAAGGCAAAGCCCATATGCTATGTGGTTGCACTAGAAGCTTCTCAACACTAAACATATCAAATCCCTTTATTCCTGGGTGGCAATCGACAAGTGTGATACACAAGGTAAACCATAGACATGGGCCTTGTGTAACCACTCAACATAAACCAACCATACCATTCCACCTAGGTGATTCATTCACTTATTTGTTTTATTAATCAAAACACAAGTCATAGACTTAGCAAAATTTCATAGCATTAAATATTCCACCCTTGTTTTCTACTAGCTAGGCTAAGCATGGTAACATAACAAGTTTTCTTAACTTAGGGAATAATCTACTAAGGATACAACTACTAGGATTTCCCAAGGCATAGCATAGTATAAACTTAGCAAAAATATCCATGCAAGTCCTATCACTAATGCATAGTCAAAATAATAGGACAAAAATATGTAGCACCACTTTCCTTGGTAGTTGGGAGAGTATAAACAGTCCTCACAATCACAATCACCACAATCACCAAAATCTACACATAAAATCATAACACTAAATTCACATTAAAATATTCAAACATAAAATATGTATGAATGCATGCAAATGCAATGGAATGATTTTCTACACTAAACAAGTCAAATCAAACAGTACTGATCACAAAGTAAACTATCTAAGGTTTAAACAAACTCAAATTTGCCTCAAAACAATTTTATAAACATTTTATAAAGCCAAAATAGGCATATAATTGGTTCTGCAAATAATCCTATTTTTTCAGAAGAAAAATACTAAAATAAGGCCACATATGTGTAGGGCTTAATTTTCTAAATCCATTGATATATTATTTGCAAAATTTGGACAAATAGTACTAAAGCTATGAATTTTAGAAGTTTAAATCCCTAATAGATTTTAAATCAATCAGCCAGACACGTGGACGCATCTGATTGGTTGATACCGTTTCGCTCGAAACTTACCTCATCGCTCTAATCTAATCTTAACCGCCAGATCTAAATCTAACGGGTCAGATCTAACTGACCAAGGATGGGCGGCGCGCGTGGCTACTGCGGCGGAGACGGCATGGCCGGCGACGCTCCGGCGAATCCAGAGGGGGCTAGGGGTGGTGGCAAGGTTTACCTAACTCGCGAGAACACGAGGATGCTCAAGGTGTAGCTGGCTTGGGCAGGGGCGTGATGTAGTGGCCGTGAAAGCTCGTCAGAAATATCACTAGCGTCGGATACGGGTTGACAGAGATGACGACGACGTTCTAGGTCACCATAGGACGAACAAACGGCATCAATGGTTGCGCAAGGACACGACACACATATGTGTTTGAACTAGAATTCAAGGGGCGCTCGATTCTTACCGTAATTGCTCACCGGAGATGGTTGGTGCCTCGGGTGCTCGTGGTGGTTGACGGAGACGATGACCTAGGGGGATATAGGGCAAACCAGTGGTGTCATAAGGAGCGCAAGGATCGTAGAAACAACTTCATATGAATGAGGAACAGGGGGCGCTCGAGGCTCACCGTAATGCCTCGTCGGAGTTCGTCGAGCAGCGGCGGTGCAAGCTTGAATACGGGCAGCCTGGGGCGCTTGGGCATGGGAGTTTGAGGGGAAATGGCCGTGGCGGGGTGGTGTTTAAGTAGCCAGAGCAGGGGCGGCAATCGTGCGGCGAATCATTGGGATTTAACCGGATTGATTGTGACAGTGAATGGGGAGGAAACAGCGGCGACGACGTGGTCTGTGCGCGGGGTTTGGGGGCGATGACTACGTGGCATTGGGGCCACTGGTCAGTGAGCGCGGGATTAGGTTTGCGCGGGTGAGAGAAGGGGCAGAGGGAGAGAACCCCGGGTGGGCTGGCGGGCCAGATGTGGTGTTGGGCCGAAAGGGTAGCGCTGGCTTTTATTTTTTTTCTCTTCTCCTTTTCTTTTTCTAATTTGATTTTTAGAAATGGTTTGAAACTCAATTTCAAATATGTTTGAATTAAAATCACTTCCAAATTTTTGTGATGTGATCCTAGCATCCAAAAGTGTGTCAAACACACCTGTTCACTCATAAACTATTAGGGTCCCAACCTTTAAATAAGGTAGAGTCCCCTGTGTTTACAATGCTAGTCCCTGGATCAATAGCTAGCATCCACAGTTAAGATGTAATATCAAGAAACAAATGTCATAATATAACTTTATAACCAGGAATAACATATTTTTATTACATCTTACATAGCTCATTTGGCTATTACAAAACACTACAGCGGAAAAACTATGAGCATGGGGTCCTTCATCTTCAAAGTGCCACAGGCAGGCATGTTGGTTGTAGACTTTGTAATCCTAATCAATCAATCTTCACTAAAATCAATCAAACCTGCAACATTACAAGTTACAGCCACAAGGGTCAATACATTTGAATTGTATTGGCAAGTTTCACTACTAGGTTGAATATAAGTGGATCCTATCATTACATGCATATTTGGCTAAGTAGGGTTTTAGGCTCATTTGCAGAAAGCAAAATTTATCCTATCTTTTCAAATGGTTTTGTTTCCTTTGTCAAATCTTTCTGAACTCCTTGGAATCGACCAAGTTTCTTTGTCAAAAATCTCTTGAGTTCCTTGGTAACCCCAAGTGCATCAAGTTTTCATCAAAATCTCTTGAGCTCCTTGGTACCCCCAAGTGAATCAAGTCTTTTGTTGTCACTTAGAAAGTTTTCTTTAAGAAATTGGAATGTCGAGATTTCCCATAGCTTCAAGCTTTAGTTGCTCAGTATTGTCCATAACCGGGGACACGGCTAAGTACTTAGATTTTTATTATCTTCTGCAGAAGTAGTACACTTTACCCACATGTCACAATCCCATCTTGTTGCCACCAGTGGCCACTGGATTAGTACTCACCAAGATGGAGTACTGGCAGATTGAGAATGTGACGAAGTCTTTCCAGAGGGTCCTCCCATACACCATTGCTAGCTTGTCTTCAGTACCCAGGTAGGATTCCAGGTCCTCATTTTCAGTAACCTGAAGACAATGCATGGGTCTTCCCAATGTAGTTGACTAAGCCAGAGCCATAAATAGCATGTGGTTGCACACGAAAGCCACAATTGGAGAAACATGTTCAATCTCTAAGTTTCCTGGGTGGTTTTCCTTTGGAGCACAACACAAAGAGATTGCCATAGACATGGTTCCTTTTGTTGCCACCTTCTCCAAAAAAACTTAAAGTATCCTTGTCCACCCAGGTGGTTCATTGAGTCCTTGTTTTATTAAGTAAAAACACAAGTCCTTTTCTCAACTTCATAAATCACAACATGTATCTCTTTTCAAAATATAGCATGGCTAAGCATGTAACAACTACATTGTTTACACTAAGGTATATATAGTGTATCCTATTAGGATTTAGCATAGCATAAGTATAGAAATTCTTTTCATGCATGTTTCAAAATCCACTAAGTATAATGAAAATAGTAGGACTTTAGATGATAGTGTCACTTGCCTTTTTGGTAGGGAATGATGGTTCACTTCTTGATCTTGCTAGTTTCACTCTTTTCTAACTTTACTACAATCAATCAAGCAAACACAATATCAACTAGCATTCCAAACCAATAATCAATCAAACAATTCACACACATAAAATAATGGGATCTAAGTTATGCATGCAAGCATGCAAGAGGTAGTTTTATTTGCAAAGATGGTTTCTACTAGGCTATAATCTTTGTAAAGTCCAAAGTGGTCATTTTCCAAAGTGTCAAAGTCATTTGCAAAAGGGTTTTATCTATAAACCATTTTTAAATCCTTTCATCATTTTATGTGGTGGGAAATGTTTTTATCAAATCAAAACTTTATGTATTTCCACCAAATAAGTTGCTAATTCACAAAACTTGGTGTTTTGGGTCAGTAGGTTTGCTCTAAGACATTTTCCCAAGGTTTTTACTCCAAAGTCATTTCCATAGCAAAATCAATATTTTTATTTGGCTAGAAATGGCTAAATCAAGTTTTTATTCCTAAACTTCACAAAATCCATTTTTACATCGATGGGTTGGTTCCTAGGGTCAGTAAGTTCACCACAAACCAATTTGCCAAGATTTCAACCTCAAAAACATTTTTGAATAATTTTTCTAATCCAAACAAGCATACAAATGTTTCTGCAAAAACAAACATTTTACCAGAGGCTTTTTACTAAAAAAAAATCCATGGTTGGCTAGGGCTTGTTCCACTGATTCCATTTATATAAAGTTTGTAATTTTTGGACGTGTGGATCAAAAGTTATAGGGTTTTCAAATCTGCATCTAAATCTGTTTTTCGAATTCTGTTTTTAAATCGAAACTGGCCACGCGTCGCGTTTTGATTGGGCGGTACCGGTTCGGTCGGATCGACTGATGCTGACTGTAGGATCTAACTTAGATCGAGCGGCGCAGAGGCATACGATACCTCTTCGTTTATATTCTATCACAGCCACACGATTTTGATCTAACGGACATAATCAACAGGCCACTAACTGGCGGCGCCGCGCGGCGGTAGACGGCGGCGACGGTCAGGCGGTGGGCTAGCGGCGGTTCTAGGAAGCAAAGAAGACAGGGGGGGTGCTCACCGTGTTCGCGAGATCGAGGTGGTTCTCAACATGTAGTCGGCTTGGCAAGGGGTGCTCAGGGACAGCATCAATTCCTTGCTGGAGTCGTCGTCGGCGTCAGATGGTCCTGTTCGTGGTCGGGGTCGACGCTACAGATCACAAGGGGGCAAACCGAGAGCATGGTTAGATGCGCATGGTCGAGGCAATGACGCGTGCGTGAAAGAGAAGGAGAGGGGCGGTCGGATACTACCTGGGGAACTCGCCGGAGTTGCTTGCAGACGCGGCGGTGCTCAGTTGAAGATGGAGCCGACGTTCTGGAGCGCCCGCGGTTGAATGGGAGGTACAGGGAGAAGCGTCTGGGAGTGGGGAGTGTGCTCGTGTGCTCGGGGAGTCAAGGGGTGGCGAGGTTGGTCCGGAATCGACTGGGGACGGTGGTCGGAGCAGTAGTGCTGCGAGCTCGATTCAGGGCAGCCTGGTGGCGTTCATGGCGTGGAGTCTGAGGGGAAAGGAAGAGGAGACACAGGCGGTTAAATGGGCGTGGTCGCGGGGTGGATTAATGAGGCCATTTATGCAAATTGATCGCCGGCGTTACCTGCTGCAACGGCCGGGCGTCGTCAGCGCGAGGAAGAAGATGAGCTGGAGGGGTGGGGTCGGTTGGTCAGCGAGAGAGAGGAGAGGGGAGTTGGGTCCACTGGTCAGCGTCTCTGTGGGTCAGTGAGCGAGTGCGAAACGTTTTCTGTGGGAGTGAGGAACTGGGCTGTTTGCTGGGCTGTTGGGCTTGGCCAGTTGGGCTGAGTCCAGATTCTATTTTTTTTCTTCCTGATTGTTTTATCTTTTTCCAATTCTATTTTCTGTTTTGAAAATCAAACAACAAATCAAACATTCAAATTAATTCAACCATTCACCAAACAATGCAATTGAATTTGGTTCTATTTAACAACATAATCCAATTCCCAAAAATAAAAATACTATTTTCATTTTAGAGTCCATTTATAATTAAATAAAATGGACATTAGTTAATAAATAAAAAATGGGTTTTATTTTAATTAAAAGCTCCATTTGAAACTAAATATTTTTCAAAACCAAAATAGTAGGTTTTATTTGAGAATATAAGATATTTGGAAAACTTTTTTAAAACAAATAAATAAGTTTTTGATGTTTTACTTAAAATAGTAAAAGCTTTTATTTTTAATAAACTTGGATATTAAATCCTTATTATTTTATTTGAGTAAACCTTTACTATTTTTATCAAGTAGAAATATTTTATTTTAAAGGCTTGGCCAAGTTTTAATTTGGCTCTTTAAAATAATACTTATTTTATTTCTATCCTTTTCTTTTGAAAACAAATCTTTTTATTAAAAGATTCAAATAGTAATTCCAAATATTTTTATTTTCCTTTATTAAATGTTTATCTTTTTAAATCCCTTTAAGATTTACTTGATCCAAATTGGTGTGAAGGTTTCCAATTGGATTCAAAAAGTTTCTTCTCACCTTGAAAATCAACAAAGTTTTATTTTATTCATTTATTTTTCACATTACAAGATTTGAAAAATCTTGGGATGTGACATAAACCCTTTGGTCTTTTGAAAATAAAAATAAAACCATGCCTCATATGATTAATAAAATGGGCATAGATATGGTTTTATTTGGTTTCAAACTTTGAATATTTTTTTGCAAGCTCTAGATGCTATGATGATATGAATGCAATGCATGCTTTTACAATTCATGAATTTTGGGATGTTACAAATCTAACCCCCTTAAGATGAATCTCGCCCTCGAGATTTGGATTGGCTAGCAAATAGGTGTGGGTGGTCTTTCCGAAGATCATCTTCTCTTTCCCAAGTTGCTTCTTCTTCGGTATGATGACTCCACTATACTTTGCAGAATTTGATGGTCTTAGTGCGAGTAACTCTTTCTGTTGTCTCAAGAATCTTGATAGGTTTCTCTTCATAGGTGAGATCACTTTCCAACCGAACCTCTTTCAAAGGTATAGTGTCCTTCAATGAAGTTTCTTCCATCTCCGGATGACACTTCTTCAACTGACTCACATGAAACACATTGTGAACTGCTGACAGTGATTCATGCAATTAAATCTCGTAAGCCACTTCTCCTTTGCGGCTCAAAATCTTGAATGGTCCGACATACCTTGGTGCCAATTTTCCTTTGACTCCAAATCTCTTCACACCACGAAGTGGTGAGACTCTAAGATAAGCTCTATCACCCACCTCATAGGTGACTTCCCTACGCTTTGGATCTGTGTAGCTCTTTTGTCGGGACTGGGCTATCTTCAATCTGCCCTTTACCAATTTAACCTTCTCTTTAGCTTCCTTTATTAGTTCTGGTGCGAACAGATTTATTTCTCCTACACCACTCCATAACAATGGTGTAGTACACTTTCTTCCATAAAGAAACTCAAACGGTGCCATCTTAATGCTTGCTTGATAGCTGTTATTATAAGAGAATTTTGCGTAAGGCATACTTTCATCCCAACTAGCACCATAGTCTAGGTCACATGCCCTCAACATATCCTCCAAAATCTGATTGGTCCTTTCTGTCTGTCAATTAGTCCGGGGGTGAAAAGTTGTGCTGAACTCTAACCTTGTTCCCAATGATTCATGCAGTTGTCGCCATGCGAAGTGAACTGAGTTTCTCTATAAGACATAATACTCTTAGGTACTCCATGCAGACATACAATCCTATTCATATAAATCTTGGCTAATTTAGCACTTGTATAAGTAGTCTTCACGGGTATAAAATGAGCCACTTTAGTTAGGCGATCCACAACAACCCATATGGAATCATATCTAGACCTAGTCCTTGGCAATCCGGTGATAAAATCCATACCAATCTTATCCCACTTCCAATCAAGAATAGGTAGTGGTTTTAATAAACCTGCTGATTTCTGATGTTCCGCCTTAACTCAACTACACACATCACATAAGGCAATATGTTCCGCAATATCCTTCTTGAGGTTGTTCTAGAAAAATCTTTCCTTCACATCCATGTACATTTTGGTGTTACTTGGATGAATAGAATATGGTGAATTGTGTGCTTCTTGCAGAATCAATTTCCGAAGTTCCGGATCTTGCGTAATGCAAATACGCTTTCCATACCATAAAGCACCTTGTTCATCTTCATGGAATCCTTTAGCCTCCCCTTTGCTAATTCTACCTTTAATCTCCTCTATTTCCTTGTCCAACTTTTGGGATTCTTTGATCTTGTCCAACAATGTTGGTTGAACATCCAATCACATGAGATATCCTTCCAGCACTATCTCCAATCTGAGATCTTTGAATTGGGCACACAGATCATCTGGCAATTCTCCTTTAGTAAGGCCATTCACATAAACCTTATGGCTTAAAGCATCCTCTAAAACATTTTCTTTACCGAGATGGTATTGCAAGCTTAAGTCATAGTCCTTAATGATATCTAGCCACCTTCTTTGTCTCATATTGAGTTCTCTCTGGGTGAAGATATAATTCAAACTCTTTTGATCCGTGAACACTTCATAACACTTTCCCAAAAGATAATGTCTCCATGATTTGAGTGCATGGAAAACAGAGGCTAACTCTAAATCATGAGTAGGATAATTCACTACATGAGTTTTGAGTTGTCTTGAAGCATAAGCCACAACTTTACCATCTTGCATCAACACTCCACCCAATCCTTGGTGAGATGCATCACAATAGACTTGGAAATCCTTCTCCAAATCTGGTAGACATAAGACTGGTGCTTATACTAGTTTCTTATTCAATTCTTGGAAACTGACTTCACACCCTTCAGTCCAGTCAAATTTCTTTTATTTCTTAAGTAACTTCGTCATTGTCTTAGCTACCTTTGAGAAATTCTCAATGAATCTTCTATAGTATCCTGCCAAGCCTAGGAAACTACGAACTTCCTTAACTGACTTAGGAGATTCCCATTCAGTTACAGCTGACACCTTTGCGGGATCGACAACAATACCATCTCCTGACACAATATGTCCGAGAAATCCAACTTCACTCAACCAAAATTCACACTTACTGAACTTGGCATACAATTTGTTCTCCTTGAGCTTCTCAAGTATCTAACGCCAATGTTCTTCATGCTCTTCTTTGCTCTTGGAATAGATCAAAATGTCATCGATGAATACTACAACAAACTTGTCTAGAAACTCCATAAACACTTTGTTCATCATGTTCATGAAATAAGCTGGTGCATTTGTTAATCCAAATGGCATCACAGTATACTCATACAATCCATACCTAGTGGTAAAAGCAGTCTTAGGTATGTCTTGTTCTCTAATATTCAACTGAAAATAGCCTGATCGGAGATCAATATTTGAGAACACACGGGCTCCTTCTAGCTGATCAAACAGATCATTTATTCTAGGCAAATGGTACTTGTTCTTTATGGTCACCTCATTGAATAAACGATAATCTATGCATAACCTTTGACTTTTATCCTTCTTCTCAACAAACAGAACTGGTGCACCCCAAGACGAAGAACTTGGTTGAATAAATCCTTTGTGTAACTATTCTCCAAGTTGTTTCTTGAGTTCTTTCAACTCATCAACTGATATCTTGTAGGGTCTCTTTGCTATTGGTCCAGATCCTAGCAGCAATTCAATCAGAAACTCCACATCTCTATCTGGTGGCATTCCTGACAATTCTTCTGAAAACACATCCGGGTATTCCTTCACAACTGGTACACTATCTATGCTAACCCCCTTAAGAGAATTTAGCTTACTCCCTTTAGATTCAAAGTTAGACTTGAACCTAATCCATTTCTTATCCGGGGTTGTGAGTGTAACAGTACGATTGGCACAATCTAATACTCCTTCATACTTAGTCATCCAATCCATGCCCAAAATTACATCCAATCCTTGGGAATCTAGGATTATCAGACTAACTGGAAACTTATACTTTCCAAATTCTATCACTAGATCATGACATCCAAAATTCACTATCATCTCTCCGTCGGGAAAGCTTACTTCAATAGGACATCCAATAGTTTTAGTTGGAAGTCCATTTTTATCAACAAATGCTCTTGATATGAATGAATGTGATGCGTTGGTATAAAAAAGAACAAGTGCTAGAAAAGAATTAAGCTTAAACTTACCATCCACAGCATCAGATTCCTCATAGATTTCCTCCACATTGATGTGGTTCACTTGTCCCTTATGGAAAGGGTTGGGCTTGTTGGCTCCATCAGTCTTCTTTTATAGGCATTCATTTGCATAGTGTTCAGTTTTCTTGCACTTGAAGCACTCAACCTGACTGATGTCCCTTTTTCCAGGCTGACTTCCGTTGCCATTCCCACTGTGGTGGATCTTGTGTCGACTCTTGTGGTTCTTATATATATATCCTTGTCATGGCTGCGGTGGTTCTTGTTGTCATGGTGACAGTTACTGTTATGGTGGCTGTTATACTTCCCATGCTTGTGGGACCCAGAACCTCCACTATAATCACCATGGGAACACTTGTGAGACGATCCTAAGCTGTGCTGGTCAAAGTGATGCTTCCTCTTCCTATTCTCCACCTGTTTCATCTTGCTTTCCAAGATGGTGGCCTTGTCACACAGTGATTGATAAGTTGAGACATATGCAACAAATAGCTGCAGGTTCATCTCATCATTTAGTCCCTCGAGGAATTTCTCCTTCCTCTTAGCATCAGTGTCAACCTCATCTGGTGCATAGCGTGCTAGATTGTTGAACTCCTTAATATACTCTGCCACACTGCGGTGACATTGCTTAAGATTGTGGAACTCTTTCTTCTTCAAATTCATCACTCCTGATGAGATATGGGCAGTGTGGAAACCATCCTCAAATATGTCCCAAGTCACATCCTCAATAGGAGTGGTGATCTAGAAGTTATCCCACCATGTGGCTGCTGGCCCTTCAAGCAGATGCGCTGCAAATCTGACATTTTCTTCATCTGTGCAGCCTATAGTGACCAAGTCCTTATTCACAGAACGTATCCAGTCATTGGCTACTGATGGGGATATGCCTACTGGGGTATACCCAGCAGGACGTTTCCGACTGTCCTGTAAGCTGGCGAGTGGGCCTGCAGAACGGCGAGTGGATTGAAGCCCAGCAAGGTACCGAGCGACTGGAAGCTGGAGGCCCGGGCGAGTAGATAGGCCCAGTCGGACTAGGTTAAACGACTATTGAAGTTGTAAACCGAATCAGTTGAGATATGTAAACCCTAGGGGAGGTGAGCCTATATAAACCTCCCTATAGGGTGAGTAGAGACACGTTCCCTCATACACCCAAGCGACTCGCC
Source organism: Avena atlantica (assembly GCA_910589765.1). Lineage (NCBI taxonomy): Eukaryota > Viridiplantae > Streptophyta > Magnoliopsida > Poales > Poaceae > Avena > Avena atlantica. Next base: position 410,650,770 of record OU342735.1, on the reverse strand, counting down.
GCCTAGCCGCCGAGCTCGCCCATTGTAACACCTCCATAATACAATCTAGCAGGAGTAGGTCTTTACCCTCCGGGGGGCCGAACCTGGGTAAAACCCTGTGTCTTTGCCCTCATCTCGAACCGCAGATGGCTGGCCGCCCTTGCCCCTCGTTCTACTACTCGCTGCCGATTGCAGCATCTGCCGTGACCATTCCCACGAAAGTGGCGCCCACCTTGGGGCCTGGACGGTCTGGCCGGTGTTCTGTGGCGAGATCCAGTCTGCCCATCAACGAGACGGTCGCCACCGGCCGCATGATAGCGATCGACGAGATGCTCCAGATCTTGCCGAGCAGCTACGTCCCGGCGGCGCGACCCGTCACGCACAGCGTGATCCTGCCTATCGGCACGATCAGCCTCTTTGTCGGCCTCACCGACGTCATCGTCTCGGAGGACTCGGCTCGCATCCGCGAGTCGCCGCCACGCGATCGGCTCTCCGAGAGCCATATCCGCATGATCCATCGCCTCGCCTCCGAGTACAACTCGGCCCACAGCAACGTGGCCGGAAATTCAGCGGCCGCAGAGGATGCGGCCCTCACCGACGACGCCGACTCGACGACCCCGGCGTCACTCGCTGGATCCATCACCGCGGCCTCGTCTGCGGGCTCCATCGCCCAGGTCTCCAACGCGGGAGACTTCGAGGACCCCTCCATCCTCGGGATCTTCGAATTTGACTCCGGGTCGGAGAACTCCGCCGACCTCCGCGACGGAACCGGTCGCCACGCCGCGACCTACATGGCCACTGGCGCTGACCCGCCGGAGGATCCTTTCTCCACCCCAATCCCTCCTAACGCCACGGCAACGGAGGTCGAGGAACTCCGCCTGAAACTGGCGGAGGCGGTGCGCAAGGAACAAGCCGAGCGCAGAAAAATTTCGCCTCGAGCAGGTGACGGCGCAGGAGCTGTCACGGTACCACCAGCAGCGGATCAGGTCACGCCTGAACCCCACCGTTCAAGGGCGTGCCCTGAACTTCGACGACGAAAACGACCTGGTCCGCGTGGCCGAGCGTGCAATATGCAAGAACGCGCCACCAGGAGGAAGCGCCCGGCCCCCGCCAGGATCAACGGCGATGGGCGCCCCACCTCCACCCAACCGCACCCCTCCCAGGGACCAGCCGCGGATAGTAGTCTCCTCACGGGAGCGAGACACAAACGGCCTCCCACTGTTCTCCACCCCGATGGACAACCTCGTGGCAGGCCGAGCAGCAGCCGACAGCATCACGGCCACCGGCGACGGCGCCCTACAGATCCAATACGTCAGGGCCCTGCTCGCGAAGGCCGTCGAGCATCAAAGAGCGGGCGCCGACTCGCAAGGTCGAGTATACTCGCGTTCCTCGGGAAGCAGAGCGGCCTCCAGAGGCTGCCCAGCGGCGGCAAACACCCTCAACTGCCCGCCACCAGAGCCACTGCAGCTCCAACACCGACCCGCGAACGCGGCACTCTCCACCAACGACCCCAGGCCGGCGACCAACTTTGTCGCCGCCAACGGGCAACCCATCGACGCCCGCACCCACATCATCAACAACCAAAGCTGGCGCGCACGCCAGCCCGACGACTTGCGGCACACCCTAACTAATCGCCGCGACGGCGGGCCTATGGGGTCGCTTAGTCGACTCGGACCCAAGTGCTTCGGACCAATGATCCGAGGCGAGAAGTACTCGCCAAACTTCAAGGCGCCAAAAGAAATAGAAAAGTACGACTCCTCGTACGACCCCGCCGTCTGGCTCGACACATACCTCATGGCGATGGGGATCGCGGGTCACACTGACCTGCTCGCCGCCCGTTACCTCCACCTGATGATGGAGGGGACGTGCAGGCAGTGGATCAACACTCTCCCCCAGGACAGTATCGACTCCTGGGAGGAAATGCGCGACGCCTTCGTCAGGCACTTCGAGTGCTCCTACACCCACGCCACCACGATTGAGGACCTGGAACGGCGACCCCGACATGGCTGCCGAGTGCGAGGCCAAAGGAGCCGAGCTCGCCGACACTGTCATCGCGGCGGAGACTAATCACGCAAATGAGCTCGCCAAGTACGCAAGCGGGGTCAACAATGACGACCCCACATTACTCAAGAAGCCCAACTCAGAGGGCGCAAACACCTCAACCTTTGAGGCCACGACGCACACTCGCACCGTCGAGCTGGTCCCAGGCGACTCCAGCCAGACGGTGACGATCGGGACAGGCATGAGCCCAGCATAGGAAGGCGCGCTCATCGAGTTCCTCCGTGAGAACAGGGACATCTTCGCATGGAAACCCTCCGACATGCCCGGTGTCCCTAGGGAGGTCGTTGAGCACAAGCTGAACGCCGACCCCAAAGTGCGACCTGTCAAGCAGTCGCTACGGCCCTTCAATGAAGAGCGCCGTCGAGCAATCACCGAGGAAGTGCAGCGTCTACTCGCTGCCGGCTTCATCCGGCCAATCAAGTACTCCAAGTGGCTGGCAAACCCAGTCCTGGTCGAGAAGAAAAACGGGTCCTGGAGAATGTGTATCGACTACACAAACCTGAACAGCGCCTGCCCAAAGGAGTAGTTCGTCCTCGCGCGGATCGACCAGATAATCGATTCAACCGCGGGATCGGAGTCGCTATGTTTCCTTGACGCCTACTCTGGGTATAACCAGATCAAAATGGCTGTCGAAGACGAGGAGAAGACGGCGTTCATCACGCCATTCGGAGCCTTCTGCTACACCGCCATGACCTTCGGCCTCAAGAACGCCGGGGCGACCTACCAGCGGTGCATGCAAGAATGCCTCGCGAGCCAAATTGGCCGCAACATCCACGTCTACATCGACGACGTGGTCGTGAAGTCCGCTCGCCAAGGCGACCTACTCGCCGACCTGGCGGAAACCTTCGCCAACCTGCGAAGATACAAGATAAATCTCAACCCAGGCAAGTGCACCTTCGGTGTACCCGCCGGACAACTACTGGGGTACGTCGCCTCCAAACGAGGGATCGAGGCGAACCCAACAAAGATCGACACGATCACCCGGCTCGGCAAACCCGAGTGCCTGCGCGACGTCCAGAAGCTGGCCGGACGAGTAGCGGCTCTCAGTCGCTTCATTCCCCGCCTGGGGGAAAAGGCGATGCCCCTATACCGCCTGATGCGCAAGAACCCCACCTTCCAGTGGGACAAGGAGGCGGACGACGCACTCCGCGACCTCAAAAAGGTGCTACTCGCCGCACCACTACTCGCCGCCCCCGCCGACAAAGAACCCATGCTGGTTTACGTCGCAGCGTCCGAGCGCGTCGTCAGCGCCGTGATGGTCGTCGAACGACCAGAGGAAGGAAAGGAGCGCCCGGTTCAGCGGCCGGTGTACTACATCAGCGAGGTCCTCACCGAGTCGCGCCAGCGGTACCCACAGTACCAAAAGCTAGTATACGCGGTCTTCAGGGCTCAGCGGCGCCTGCCGCACTACTTCCAGGAGCACCCGATCACGGTCGTCTCCTCAGCACCACTGCAAGACATCATCCGCAATCGCGAGGCGACCGGGCGGGTCGCCAAGTGGGCCGTCGAGATCGGCGTCCACAACATCAAATACGAGCCACGAAAGGCGATCAAGTCGCAGGTACTGGCAGACTTCATCGCCGACTGGGAGGAAGCCCAGCAGCCAGAGAAGCTGCCGTACCTCCACTACTGGAGCCTGCACTTCGACGGCTCCAAGAACGCGGACGCTACAGGCGCAGGGATAGTGTTGAATTCACAAAAGGGCGACAAGCTCCGCTACATCCTCTGCCTCTACTTCACGCCCTGCACCAACAACATGGATGAATACGAGGCCCTACTCCACGGCATGCGAGCCGCCAAGGAGATGAACGTCAATCGCCTCCGCTGCTACGGAGATTCCGACCTTGTCGCGGGGCAAGTCGCCGGCACCTGCGACGTCGTCTCCCCTACCATGGCGGCGTACCGCCAAGCGGTGGACAAGCTGGGCGGCCACTTCACCGGCTACTCTGTCGAGTGGATCGACAGGCGGAAAAACGAGGAGGCCGACGCCCTCTCTCGCATCGGGTCGGCTCGACTTGCACCACCCGCCGGTGTTTTCCTCGACACTATCTCCAAGCCATCAGTCTCTCCCCCGAGGGAGATCGACATCGGAGTTCCACTCCAACCAGAGGCAGCCTTGGTCGCACTCGTCAACGAGCCAGACGACTGGACCAAGCCCTACATCGCCTACCTGGAAGCCGGCACCCTGCCAGCAGACGAGACAGACGCTCGAATGATCGCTCGTCGATGCAAGTCCTACACCATCATCGACGGCGAGCTCCACAAGCGCAGCGTCACCGGCGTGTTCCAACGCTGCGTCCAACCAGCTGAAGGACGCAAAATCCTCCACGACATTCACTCAGGTGACTGCGGCCACCACGCCGCCGCTCGCTCCCTGGTCGCCAAGGCTATGCGACACGGCTTCTACTGGCCTACCGCACACGCCGACGCTGTCGACATCGTCCAGCGATGCGCCGGGTGCCAGAAGTACGCCAATCAGACGCACGTACCGAGCTCGGCGCTCAAAACAATCCCCATCACCTGGCCATTCGCTGTGTGGGGCATGGACATGGTAGGCCCCTTCAAGAAGGCCCCTTCCGGCTACACCCACCTTCTAGTCGCCGTCGACAAATTCACGAAGTGGGTGGAGGCCAAGCCAGTCCGGAAATGCGACGGGAAGACCGCCACTAAATTCCTACGCGAACTCATATATCGCTACGGGTTCCCAAACAGCATCATCACGGACAACGGCACCAACTTCGCCAAGGGGGCCATGGCCGAATTCTGCGAAGAGCACCACATCCGGCTCGACCTCGCGTTAGTCGCCCACCCGGAATCCAACGGCCAGGCGGAACGGGCCAACCAAAGCATCCTCCACGGCCTGAAGCCGCGACTCCAAGTACCACTCGAGCGCACCGCCGGGTGCTGGGTCGAGGAGTTGCCCTCTGTCATCTGGGGGATCCGCACCTCAGTCAACAGATCGACGGGATTCACTCCCTTCTTTATGGTCTATGGTGCAGAAGCAGTCATGCCCACCGACCTCGAACACGACTCGCCGCGGGTCGTCCACTATACGGAGGCCGCAAACGAGCTGGCCCGCCAAGACGGGGTAGACCAGCTCGACGAAGCACGCGACCTCGCTCGGTCACGCACCGCCATCTACCAGCAAGGACTCCGCCGCTACCACAGCCGGCGGGTGAAAGCTCGCACCTTCCAGGAAGGCGACCTGGTGTTACGCCTCATCCAGGACAAGAAGGGCATGCACAAGCTTTCCCCTCCGTGGGAAGGCCCATTCGCTATCGGGCGTGTACTCGGCAACGACGCCTACTACCTCATCGACGTCCGCGGGGACGGTGAACTCGACGTCAAGCGACCATGGAATGTAAACCTCCTCCGGAAGTTCTACTCCTAGAACCCCACACATGTACTCTCCAGTCTCTATGAAATAAAAGAAACGGTTACCGCAAATTGCGCCTACTCTCCATGACTTGTGCCACTCGCACTCGTAAAAACAGCGTTATGCTAAATGCAGAAGTCAACCTTTGGTGCAGCGATCGGCACAGCTAAGTAGTGCGGTGTAAGAGCACTGAATCACTTCAGGTCTTGCATCGTCCACGAATAACGCCAACCCGGAGCCCCACTGGAGTCGCCTAGCTCGACTGGTTCTACGAGCCAAGACAACTGCCCTCGCTTCTCACATCGACCTTGGTCCTCCGCATCCTCGGCATAGCGACTCAAACGGCTAAGTACCACGTTCGGGGACTGAAGACCAGTTCGTCGCGAGCGGTCAGGGAAAACGCCAAGTAAGAGAGCATGCCCAGGACTCGCCACGCGACTGACCCCACGGGCCAGGCAGGAGTGACGCGCTCACACCAACGCGCTAAGTCCTCAACCACCCTCGAGTCGCGCCTAGAACTACCAAGTACCACGCTCGGGGACTCGGCCACCCGACCTCGTTCGCGGACGGGAAAACGGTAAAGTATAGAGCACTCAAGGGAGTCGCCTAGCGAGTGGTTCTTCGAGCTCGGGCGAGTCGACTAAAACATCAAAACACATAACAACAACACATACATCATACACGAGATAAAACCCCACAAAAGGGCGGACGCGCTCGGGGACTCGTTCAACACCAATCAAAAGCACACAAACAAATACCAAAATAGACACGACGTCTCATTCAATCGCATATTGCATTGTTTTACGTTACAAAATATGCCCGCGCGGCAGAACTGCTGCTAACGCTTCAAGGCAAACTACCCTACTCTGCAGGCTTCGATGACGACTCGCCAACATCCCGGCGATTGCGGATGAACGCCGTGTACGGGTTTTACGGGTACGTCGTCAGTTCACCCGCCATCGCCGCGCGAAAAGGTTGCTCAACTTTGAAGTCACGGTGCGGCGGCTCGGGGTCGTTCGGCGCGACGACCGTCTCCTGGTACGGAAGGAGGTCGCCCATTGCCCAGACACGTTCCGAGTACGTGGCGGCACGCTCTTGCAACTTGAGGACCTCGGACAGCTCCACCGCGCTAGTTGACGATGGGTATCCACTCGTCACATCGTCGATGTCGAAATCTTCGGGGAAGTGGGCGAGTCCAAGGCTCAGGGCCGTCGATGCTCCACGCCGAAACGCCGATCGCGTCATGAATTCAACGACCACGGGTGCCTTCTCCAAGTACTTCCACACCTCAACGAGGTCGCTGGGAATCACCTCCGTGGGCGATATTTCTTGGAGGTAGGCGCGGATGCAGGTCGCCGACAGCGTCGCCGAGTCGACGAGCATGCTTACGCACTGCTTCGCGTCGAGCGAGCTCGCCTCTTCTTCGCTATCAATGATACGGCCTGCAAAGAAGAAGGCAATGATGAGTATGACGGACACCACAAAAACCACAACTATAAGAAAGGGAGGATGCACTCACCAAGCAACGAGCGGGCGAGTCCCGTGATGAAGCACTGAAGCGACGTGTGGTCGTCCTGAAGCCCAGCAATAAGGACTTCCGACATCTTGCGATCCTCCTCAGCGGCCGCAATGGCGGCCTTAGCTCGCCCGTCCGCCAAGCTCGCTTCTTCTCTCGCCTCCCGCAGTTCACGCTCGAGGTCGGCGATCCGCTGTTCAGCGGCACCCAGAGCAGATCGTGTCGCCACCAACTCACCAGCGGGGACAAGACCCTTGCGATCTTCCTCCGCCTTCGCAGCAACAACCTGAAGCCCTTTGTTAGCCTCCTGGACGATGGCCAGCTCCTTCTCCGCGTGCTGTTTCACGGCCAATCGGTCCGCCGACTCAAGCTGCAGACCCTGCACATCACCGAAAAAGTTAGTTAAAACGAAATTCCTAAGTGCCCACCCGCTGAAATTCAGCGAGTGCGCACTCGGGGACTGGCGATCAAGAAATTCCTAAGTGCCCACCCGCTGAAATTCAGCGAGTGCGCACTCGGGGACTGGCGATCAAGAAATTCCTAAGTGCCCACCCGCTGAAATTCAGCGAGTGCGCACTCGGGGACTGCATACGAAAATAAAAGACGAGAAATTATAAGAATCAAGCCGCTGCAAAGCACCGACCTGATCCTCGGGGACTAGATGTACCTGGATGGCTGCACCAAGCATGCCATGGAGTTGTATCGCGTCCACGGACGCGAGTAACGCTAGCGTGTGCCCACGACGCTGGTCGACTTCAGCATCGGCGGTCCCAGGAGCGTGGCTTGAGGGCGCAGCCCCACTCGCCGTGGCCGCCTTGGTCACGAAGCGGCGGAAGGTAGCGATAGAGGCACCTTCTCCAAGGGAGGTCGCCTCCGCCGTTCCAAGCAAGGAAGTGCCCTCCTTCGTAGACGCGGCTGCCTCCACCGTGGGCCCGGCCGGCGCGGCCGTCGTATCGTCAGAGATAGTGACGATGTCGTCGCCCTTGGCCTTCTTACTGCCATCCGCTGAGGCGACGACCTCGTCCGCCTTCCTCTTGCGGGAAGGATCCTCCTCGCTAGCAGCGGAGGGCACCTTGGCCACGGTCGGATGGCCCATCCTTTTCACTCCGGTCCTGCGCATTAATCGAATCAACAAAGACAATTGAAATAGTTATGGAAAATAAGGAGGGGTGAGCGCACTAACTTGGCGACTGGGATGAAACGTAGCCCCGTACGAAGGCCGGCTGGTTTTTCCAGTTCAGGGCCCAGTCGGCGACTGAGCCCCAGTTCCAGGACGTCGCGTGCCCAAGACACGGACGGCTTATTCGTTGTTGAGGCCGCAGCTGGCGCCTCTGGGACATCCTCGACGGGAGCTTCCTCGCGAGTTGGAGCCTTGACAGCTGGAGCCTCCTTGCGGGGCGAAGCCGCCGCAGCCGGAGCCTCCTTGCGAGGCGAAGTCACCGCAGCCGGAGCCTCCCCCAGCCCAGAGACTGGGGTGAATGGCGGAGGCATTGAGGCCAGCGGCACTTCCACGGTCGCCGTGTCCAGCACGGTTGTCGCTGGTGGCGCGCCGTCACCAGCTGGGCTGGGAGCATCGGAGCTGCTTGCCGAGTGCGGCGGTGAGGCCGTCCTCGACGGCTTC